>OX940975.1:37158061-38358061 GCA_954871275.1 Leptopterna dolabrata
GAATGGGTTCCTAAATATACCTACTACACAAACGCTCTATTATTGAAAATAATAAACCAATAGGTTTGAGGTATTTACTAGTGCTTATTTTGTTTTTCTGACTACGTCCTTTATGTCTTTCAACGCCCCATTTATGTCTGTCATTCAACTTCCTTTGTTTTCTGGGTAGGTAATCAAAGGTGACAATGGTCTATTTGCATGGGTCACAAAAGCGGTTTATATTATTTTTTAAATGAAAGTTGAGTCCATCTTGAGAATTTTGAAACCTACCGCACGCTCCTACGATAAGCAGTTCTTTTCCTATGACTTCGAAGTTTGTAGAGGTTTCTACGTCATTGCACCCCTCTCGCCAGAGCGGGACCTCGCTGCCCATTGTGACGTAGGAACCTCTGGAAACTTTGAAAAAACATGGACAAAGAACTACTTATCGCAGGAGTGCGGCTGGTCTCAAAATTCTCAGGAATGAATCTACTTTCATTTGAAGAATGAAATAAACACGTGCAAATATCACGTTTTGTCTGAAATACCCTGAGTAATACGCTAAACTTATTTTATGTTAATGCATAGGAAGAAATGCATACGAACAGAGTGACTCAAGACGAGATTGTTCGTGCATGAAATAGCTTTTCCAGGTCGGTACATCAGTTAATGCAACGACTTGCTGTCTTTTGTCTGATAATGGCATCGTCAAATATTGATCTGCAAACAACCCACTTCAATTCAGAGCATGAAACAAAATAATAAATTAGCGAATGAAGAAAGTTTATTTAAAAAATAACGACATGTCTAAATATTCAAATAACAGAAGCATTCATGAAACATTATACCACATAGATGTTTACAGTCGTAATGCATTTGCAGTACCCACTACGACTTAAACGGGCGGGAATAATGGCCCCATTTTAGGGAACCTACCCCCTCCCCCCCACCATAAAAAAAAACCACAGTCATGCAGCATGGCTATAAGAGCGAATTTTCGAAGTTTTCGGCATCTTCCTCCTCCGCCTAAAATTTTCTGAAAATTAATTTTCGGCCAATGTTTTCCCAACTTGATACCATACAAAATTAAAACAGGAGTAGTTTTACGCAAAGTAAAATTTGGGGTGGAAGGAGGGGGAGGGGGAAATCAAAAATGTTTTGAATACCAGAAGAGTAGGTATTGGGTGGTACGTAACAAATTTTTTGTTCCATTTTTTGCCGAGTAACACCTCGGTTTGTAGATTTTCCAACGCTGAACACGATGGTGAAGTCAGAATTGCGATATCCCATTCCGTTATCAGATTAGAGCAGACGAACCAGGAAGAACATCTCAAGAAATAACCACGTTCCTTCATCTTCAAAGTGCTCCAGTTTGAGAATGGAATGAGATATCGCAATTCTGATTTCACCATCGTGTTCAGCGTACAAACACCTTTAAAATGAGGTGTCACTTGTCAGACTTTTTCATTTTGGGAATTTATGGGTAATTTTCCCCCCCTAAAACTCCCCAAAACTCCCCCTTAGGGTGACCCGATTCTGCCCATCTTCGAACTTAGCCTGTCGATTGCCAAGACAGATTTTTCGTGCAAATTTGAACTTTTTATCTCAATTCTTTCGAGAGTTATCGTCTGGAATGACACATACATATATAAATATATAAATATATATATAAATATATAAATATATATATACATATAATTTTTGGTGTCTTTCGGCAGGGAATTCAGGATGGTCTGAAACGGATTTTGGTATAAAAATCTTTCGGAAATTCGAGTTTTAAAAATTTTGGACCGAGAACAATAGCTTCCTTTTCTTCGAAAATTCGCTAAAAAGAAAAGAAAATAGAACCTACGAAATTCATCATACTTAATTGATGATTATGATTAGAGCCAGAGTTCAAGCATTTTCCAGTTCCTGCCAAATTACGAGTAATAATCGTTCCAACCTAATCAACAATCGTTTCAATCAAATTAATAACAGTCCCAACCAATTTGGCTAGGACAGTTATTAATTTGGACGGGGCAGTAAATAATTTGGCCAAAACGATTAGGTATTTAATTTGACTGAGTAAGTCTATGAGAGTGTAGATGTTTAAAAAAAAACTCAAAATAAAATAAAATTATTTCGAGCTTTACTTTTCTTTATCCCCGGAGTGACCACGTAGTAGCCTATGAAGCAATAAAATGACATAGGTAATGACGGACTACGGGATAATTTTTGACGTAGGTATGTACCTTTCAAACCTATGCGAAAATTCTTGAGACGGGTTACGCGCTGGGTCTGGAAGAAAAGATGGCACCTATTCTGTCAACATTAACAAACAAAACAGAAGAATGATTGCACATTTTACCTATCTAACTTTTAGGGTAAGTACATAACGTATTATTTGTATTGTGTGGACAAGAGAAACTATCATGTAATAGATAATGAGCCGTTTGCAATACAGAGAGTTATTCCTGAGGCCAAGTTTACCAATTTTGACCGATATGAGCAGCCCCTGTCGGCAAACTTGTATCCATACTATTATTAAGAACATGGGATTGTGTGGCCATCTCCACACCGGAACTTTTGGTTTATTATTCTGTGAATAATACCTTGAAACGTAAAAGAAAAAATTCTGAGGGGGCGATATAATTTTTTTTTTCTTTACGTTTCAAGGTGCGGAGATTCCAAAAACATGGAAAACGATACCTCAAAAGCTCATGTAGCCAACATGTTACTAAAACAAAAACGCTGCGAAGTCCTTGTCACTGGGTTTATTATTCTACTGGACATACCTACAGAAATTATGGCTCTTCATTTATTGCTCTCATGTGCGATTATTGAAATGGCTGTTTTTGATGGTTTCCACCAATTTTGGCACCCGAAAACACGAATTAGGCTCGGTTTTTTACAGACTATTTTTGATCATTGATAGCACCATTCAACTGTCTTGATTCACCTGTTGATACTACTTCTAGTGTTATTATACAAATGTATCGTGATTTCAGACAATTTCCCATGTTTTTTATTCATAAAAAATTAATTCCGGGAGCTTAAACCTTCGTTACAACCTCAATTCTTCACTCTTCGGTCAAAATCAACTTCATATTCGGTCTTCTCGCCCCAAAAACCATGGAAAACGATAACTCACAAGCTCATGTTCACTAAAACCTCAAACCCATATTTGTACACCCATTTTTCTCCCATAACACCCCTGGGTGTGTGAGGATCGGGCTGCCGAGTTTCGGAGCACAACTACGACCCAGATGTGTTCCCAAACTGTGGGCGGAAGAACGACGATTTTAGACCAAAATGTTACGTAAATTTAAGGCTGAAACTTCGTTAGAACCTCGATTTTCCACTCTTTGGTCAAGATCGAAATTCGGTCTTCTCTTCCCATGGAAAACGATACCTCAAAAGCGCATCTTACTAACATGTTACTAAAACACAAAAAGTACCTATTTTTATACCAATTTTCACTCGTAACACCCCTGGGTATATTCCGACCGGGCTGCAACCTTTCGGGGCACAACTAGGGCCCAAATGGAGATGTGTGCGAAAGAACGAATTTTTTAGACCGAAAATGAAGCGGGTACCTATAATTGATAAGGCGGACGGCGTACGAAGGACGGACATTGCATTTTTGGAATCCACGCACCTCGAAACGTAAAAAAAAAACACTGTTGAGGGGGTGTTATAAAATTTTTTGCTCAGCGATTACATAGGTGTATTATTCACAGAATAATAAACCAAAATGCAAGTCCGTCCATCGTATCATCCATATATCTACTTTATGTTCTGTATAAAAAACTCGTTCTTTTGCACATAGGCTCCACTTGGGCCCTAGTTGTATCCCGAAACGTTGCAGCCCGATCGGAATATACCCAAGGGTGTTATGGCTGAAAAATGGGTGTAAAAATAGGGGTTTTTGGTGTTTTAGTAATGAGCTTGTGAGGTATCGCTTTCCATGTTTTTAATGACGAGGAGACCGAATATGAAGTCCATTTTGACCAAAGATTGGAAAATTCAGGTTCTAACGAAATTTCAGCCCTAAATTTACGTTAAATTTTCGTCTAAGGTCGTCGTTCTTCAGCACACAGTTTGGGTCCCCATTTTCGTCCCTAGTTGTGCTCTGAAGCTCGGCAGCCCGATCCGAATACACCCAGCGGTGTTATGGGGGGAAATTGGATGTAAAAATGTTTTTTTTTTTTTGAGGTTTTATTGAACACGAGCTTGTGATGTATCGTTTTCCATGTTTTTTAGGACAAGAAGACCGAATATGAAGTTGATTTTGACCAAAGAGTGAAGAATTGAGGATGCAATGAAGGTTCAGCTCCCAAAATTGATTTTTTATATGTCAAAAACTTGGGAAATTGTCTGAAATCACCATAAATTTGTATAATCACACTATAAGTACAGTGAAGAACACAGGTGAATCGAGACAGCTAAATGGCACTGTCAATGATCAAAGAAAAATTATTTAAAAAAATAGGAGCCACATCCATCCGGAGCCGTCCGGAAATACGGATAGGGGAAGCTAGTGAAAAGCAGTGGAAGGGATGGAGGGGAATCGCAGAAGTTGGGAAGGCGTTCATAACCATCCGGAATTTTGGCTGACAACTCGTTTCCCGCGCTTCCTCCCACAGCTGTTTCGGCTGCCGACGCCATTCTGTATGCGCAGTAGTGAACTGCGCAGATGCGGAGCGGAAAATATCTGAAAAATCAGATGCGTACAGTTCGCTTCAAAAGTGCTTCTCCGGAAAGAATATTCCCCCCTCCCCAGCTGATGTCCAACCAATCAGCTGCTCGTACGCACTTTCCGGATAGCTTTCCGGATGGATGTGAACCCTGCTTAACTCATGTTTTTGGGGGCCAAAATTGGTGGAAACACCAAGGACTTTGCAACGTTTTCATAAGTGTGTTACTTAGGTAGGGGCGTACCAACGTATGAATAATTATGCTACTTCACTCTATCTAAAATTGGCTACATTATTTAAAAAAAAAAAGTCCAAACTTAGCCGAAATTTTTGTAATTCTCAGAGCTGCCCCGTAGTAACACACAACGGCACCGGAGTAGTATCCGATCTCAGCCGGCCAGCGCGGCACATTAGAGGATGCAATATGGTGCAATAACCCTGAACTCGTATTGGTCGCATATTGGAGCCGAGATCGCATACTAGGTACACCAGTACCCACACAACATGGGTTCACATGAGTCAAACGGAGTCCGGAAATCATGACGACCTCAACAAACTACCACCAAACGTGCATAGCTCTCTGTACCTATTCCACAATTTTTGAGAAGGATGCAGAAGAATTTCTCTTAATCGCATTCCTCCTCTACATAATTACCAACATTACGGAAGTGTGAAAATCAACGCCGGGCACAAAGGAAACATCAAATCACCGGGTAGACCAAAATAATTAAGGGCCCGAATAGAAAACCTTACCAGCAGTGATACCATCCCATGTAACTATAACCCATAGAATACTGATACTACGCTATAACCCATGTAACTATAGGTAGGTACTACCTACTAGATTCACGACAGACTTACGAAGATCGTGGTAAACAGTTCTGTCGCTGTTCCCCGTGCTGTCTTATGACAGATTACTTGCATAATTCTTATGGTGAGAAAATGAACTTGCATACCTGTTTTGTGACAGAAGTATCAACGTATACCGACCAGTACCTAATATTATGGTAAAATAACAATCGCGCAACTACCTACGTAATCTATGTTTCCTAAGAAGTTCTGACAACTAGTATTACTGGATAGCACAGTTATTGGAGAATAAGTACACAGGCAGAATAAGTACTAGAACTAATAATTTAAACTGAAATTGCCACTAACCAGAGAACTGCGAAATATCTCAACTGTCATAACACCAACAAAACAGACGCATCGATACACGTATAGAAGCCTCGCTGCTCGTTCAACGGTAAAAACTGAAGTCCGAAACGGCGCACCCAAGCGGTGAGTGGCCCAAGTAAAATGGGCCCTGGCGCTGAGCGGGATATTCAAATCTTCATTTTTCCGGAGTGTGGACACGATTTCTTGGTTTATTATTTTCAGCAATGAACCATTGGAATCGGGCATGAAAAAAAAAAAAAAAAATTCTAACTCCCCCTCAAAATTTGATGGTTTACGTTTCAAGGTATGTAGAATCCGAAAATGCAATAAAAAAATTCTGTCTGTCCGCCGTACTGGCCACTTTTCTTAGTTACCATGAATAAAAATTGATGAAATTCGGGTTATAGGTTCCGTTCGGGGTCTAGCTGGTCCTCGTAGTATAGTAGTGTTTTCTGTGCTCGAAGCTCGACGTTACTGTCAGTCATCTCTAAGGGGTTCAAAGTAGGCGTTGAAATTTTCAGAACGCCGTAGCTCGAAAACTTTCAATAGAAAGTATCTATACCTACGTAAATTGACGAATTTCTCCTAATTTTTGTAAAATAATTGTTTTTTGCAAATAAGTGACAATTTTTGTTGGGCGCTTCGGGCCTGCGGCCTTTAGCCCAACAATAAGTTGCAAAGTTGTAACCTTTTTTTCATTCTTATGCTATGATAAGGAGTAAGTGTGTTTTATATCTATTGTATTTTTGTGTCATATATGCAACTAATCAAATAAATAAATAGAAGAGTATGGTTTTTTTTACGTTATTAAATTAGTCTTGAGCTAAACAATTTTTTGAGACCACACGGAGCATTGTGCGTCCAGCTGTTAGTGTGCACCAAAAAGCTTCGTCAACACGATCGTGAATCAAACGGTATAAATCCAGCCCGGATATCACTAGGGAGCACCTGATTAGTCTCCTGAACTCATGCCCAAAGTATGAAGAGCCCTTCTCGAAAAATATAAAGAAAATAACATTGACGACATACTCAAGAATAACTTCAGAGCCGAAACCTTTCAAGATATGTAAGAATTAGTGAACCAAAATAGTATCAACCTCTAAACGTGCAAAGAACACCATCAACGCAGCGCAGCATGGCTTTACGCCGGCTCTAGAAATGCGAATACCACCACCACCAGCCTGAAACGCCTTTCTGAGGGTCAGATAATCCTAGATGGTCACTGAGAACATGCTTGAATATTACAAAGGCGCCTATAACAATGTACTGGTACATACACACTGTCTTACCGGTATCCACTAAAACCACTTTCTTGCCCATTCACATTAACCGTAACGCTAGTTCTTGTTGATGTGTGTGTGCCATATAGGTACCCTTGTAATGGGGTTGTGGGGAAATAGGGAAGTGCCCTGTTTCATAGCTTCATTGATATCGGAAGTCTACTGAGTTATAGAGAGACAGTTTCGAGACGCGAGTAAGGACCGTTGTAGTGATTGAGCTAGACCACATCAGCCAGAAAGCACGGGGGTTCACTCTGCCAGGAGCCCAATTCTGCCACGAAGCCCTCCGTGTTTCAGACGAGACCGCTTCGCCCTGGGTGGACGTCCGAGCAGAAAACCCAAGAAGGACAGAGCTGAGGAGGCTGCCTAACCCGGAGCTTCCACATTATCCAGGAGAGGTAGGACCTGCACACTTTACCCTGATTTATCCTTTTTGCGACATTTGTCACGTACCAGTGCCCTTCAGGCATCCAGCACTCACGTTGTCTCGGCGGAGGTTATAGCGGATTGCTTCGTTCTGTTGCAGTACCTCTATCAGAGACAGTATCTTCACTCCGAGCCTGGGCCTAACGTGAACCCCTCTACCACGTGCAGGCGCACATACTGACCCCCGAATTGAATCCCTTTGGATCCGTGCACCTGACTCTGGTGCCAACGTTACACAACCTCATTTTCCACTACAAGTCATTTATTAGATTCCATTATAGTAAATTGATCCCTTTGCATTATCTCGAGTCCCGATACTTTGCGAGCACCATTTCTTCAGTTTCTTTGTCTTCTCAATTGCCGCATCTCGTGAACCCCCTCATTTCTGTATTTCGTATTACGTTTAATAAATTCTCTTGTTCATTAGTCAATTGCATCACTCTCCCAGAACCATCAGTCAAATTGCTTGCCTTGCTGGAAGCCTAGTTCTTTTATTAAACTTTCAGCAGTGTCTCCTGAACCCGAGCCAGTACTGTGCAAAGCTGTCTCGGGGCATACTGCCTCCTACAAACCAGGTAATAGATGTAAGTGTAGGAATTCCACTACCACTATCTCGCCCAGCAGCTTTGCCACCCCTAGGACAGTAGGAATTCAACACATTACACCATCCTCACCTCCCTTCATGACAATCATTCATTCACAGAATTTACTTAAAATATGTACTTACTTGTGATTGCCAAAATCCCAGTCTATTCGTACAATTATTCTACGAGTAAATTTTTGTATAAAGATTGTTTGGTAGGTGCTTCTCGTTTCTACAATGAGAGTGCCATTGAGAAAAAATAACAATTTCAGGTTTTTGCATGCGCAATGGTCTTTAAGCCACTCCCGACTACCCTCCAAATTTGAGCAAAATCGGTCCATTAGGAACTGAGGAATCTTCGATTCAGTTATGCATGAAATTCACGTGTGTGCATGTGCAGTGGTTAGTACTGATCCTGTCATGACGAAATTCGTGGGCAATCACCTTGGAACCAGCCCCTCCAACTACCCTCCGAATTTGAGCAAAATTGGTCCATTAGTAGACATGGGACGGAAATTACTTCGCAGGATAAAATCGCCTATTGCGGGGAATACTTAGCAATATTCCCAATCACATACTACTTGAGAAACCCTGCTATCCGCTTCCAAAAGAGTGATTTAGGTAGCAGCGAACCGTGAAGATGACGGAAGGGGCTCGGGCACCCGGGGGCTAGCAGCTCTTTGCCAGGTCAATAGCTACATAGGCCCAAATCACTCTTTTCCAATCACAGTTTTCGGTCGCCCTCCCAAATCACCTTTCCAAACTGTGAACGGAATCACCACTTCCACCATTCACCTTCATAGGAAGGTATTATTTTGGAGATAGTAGGTAGGTATAGCTGAATTTTTTTCATAACATCTGATGCTTCAAGCCGCTACCTATACCTCTAAACATTTAGAAAATAGCAAATACTTGAAGTTTCCTTTTACCCTTTATGTGTTTAGGTTTATTATTCTATCGGAACATATGAAATGTTGCTGTTCATTTATTTTTCCTTTCATGCGCAATAATTGGAATAATTGAATAATTTCCACCAATTTTGACCCCTAAAAACACGAATTAGTCTGTCTTTTTTAAAATCTCTACAGATTATCTGTGATCACTGATAAGTAGTGCCGTTTAATTTTCTTAATCCACCTGATAGCATTACATCTAGTGTTATTATACAAAATTTATGGTGATTTCAGACAACTTCCCAGGGTTTTGACTCATGAAAAAAGTATTTTGGGAGCTCAACGTTCGTTACAACCTCAATTCTTCACTCTTTGGTCAAAATCAATTTCATGTTCTGTCTTATCACCCTAAAAAAACATAGAAAACGATATCTACATCAGAAGCTCATGTTACCTCAAGAATCCCTCGAAAAACCAAGAAAAACGCAATTTTTACACCCATTTTTCTCCCATAACACCCCTGGGTGTATTCCGATTGGGCTGCCGGAGGAGCTTCGGAGCACAACTAGGACCCAAGTTTGTTCCCGAATGGGTGCCCAAACTGTGTGTGGAAGAACGACGATTTTAGACCAAAATTTAACGAAAATTAAAGGCTGAAACTTCGACAGAACCTAAATTTTCCACTCTCTAGGTCAAACTACTTCTCAAACTACTTTACTTCTCGTCCTAAAAAACATGAAAACGATACCTCAAAAGCTCATTTTAATAAAACACAAAAAAATACCGGTTTTTATACCTATTTTTCACCTATAACATCCCTGGGTATATTCTGATCAGGCTGCAAAGTTTTGGGACACAACTAGGGCCTACATAGAGCCTGTGTGCGAAAGAACGAATTTTTTAGACCGAAAATGCATGACACAGCGGATGGACATTGCAATTTTTAAATCTATGCACCTTGAAACGTAAAAGAAAAAATTTTGAGTGGGTGTTACACAATTTTTTTGCTGAGCGAATACATAGGTGTATTATTCACAGAATAATAAACCAAAACCCAAAGCGGCTACTTGTAAATTGCTGTTGTCGAAAAAAGATGAAAACCACTGGTGAAGACAAGAGGCTCAACGTTCATTCACCACTTTGGGAGGTTTCACACTTTCACAGCTTTGGGAGGTAATCGCAGGCTTTGGCTATTAAGCAGGTGTACGTGACCCTGTTAATTACTGAACCTTATTATCTCTCAGTAGCAGTTACTGTAACTAAAGGATCACAGTATCACATCACCCGTCACTACCATTAGGAAATGAGAAATCGTTGTTTCATGAAATTCACGTTTGCATATGCACACATGCTACCATTGATCCGACGGCGATGAAATTCATAGAGGACAGTCTAGGGGATAACCTGCACAATCCCTGAAAATGACATCAAAATCGGACCATAATTTAGAAAAGTTTTGCCCGGGACAAGGAACTGACCACAGATACGCAGATCATACGCGGAACCAAAATTCTTCAGAAAGCTTTGAAATGCAAGAAGCAAGTGGCAATTTTGATAGTGGAGGACAATTTTGTTGTTGGCATCTTGCACATGGAAGAAAATAAGAGGAAGGTTCAGTAGGCCTGAGTTTTTGAGTAGATCTCTACTGCCATCCTCTAGAAACTCTAGTTACCCTCAGGTCCGCAATACATCACTACCATCCATGTTCTCAAATATTCTAGAAGTTTCATCTGATGGTAGGTATGTTATTTGCGAATTAGCTCTTCCTCCAACTCAGCAAAGGAATTACCTGAGCTAGAGTGCTATTTTTCTTTACCTCCACCTCCATTCTCTTTGTCAATTCGTTTTTCTGATTTTCATCATTCTGATAGATTCGGTTCCTTTCATCATGGATTGTAACGTATTCGTGGTTGCTTGAACTGGCTTGAACGTGGTTGCTAGTAAACAATTCCATGGTGCTGCAGTCTTCAGTCACCTCAAGAGACAAGAGCGCATTTCCCTGCACTCTCCACCCACAGACGAAGCCAGGTAAGCAATTTTTATTCCATTATAATTTCGTGTCTCATCCCCCACTGTACTATCGACTTAGACTATCGTTTCTACGTTATTTTTAGCCTATCGTTTCTAAGTGAGTTGGGTAGGTAGTATAAGAAAGTGATGTAGGTGTTGAATGAAACCCTCTAGGCCAATGAAAAACCAGACAAGCATGTATTTTGTAATAAATTTGAAGAAAGGAAAGACCCAAGTGGGTGGTGTCATCAGTCTGATTTCCATCGCCATTTAACTCTTAGGAGCTCACTCTTCCGCTGGAGGGGACAGAGACAGAAAACAGATGATGTATCCCGCTACTTTAGTTTTACCTTAGTAAGTACGAGTATTTTGATTGTCAACTGACGTCGTGGAAGCATTGTGATCAGCTTGTGCATAATATGTTACTTATCATAATATTCACATTTGTACAATAATTATTATGCAACGGATCCATGCGAGAAAGCTAAGTGCTGGACTTATTGACAGGTGTTGTTCACGTTTCCCTTGCAAACATAGAGGTACGTCCTCTTGATTTCCTTCGTGAAAGTTGCCCATATTGGTCTTGGACCGTGCTAAAGCCGATTCTGACGTCAAAATGTCAGCACGATCTATTCTATGCATACAGGAAACCTGGAAAGGTCCTACATTAATTACCATTGGGTTTATTCCTTTTGTAGACAGAAACGCTGGCTGCTGTTCATCTATATTCCAGTCCTGAAAGATACAAGTGCTAAATACGTTAGAGATCACGGCAGATTGTGTTCATTTCGAAAATAATTTCATGACCATCCATAATTAATGTATCTTGTTTTTTTAAATCAATAAACCTAACATGAAGTTTGTACGTTTTAAAAACATAGTGCACAACAATGGTTAGAATAATTTCAAGTTTATTTTTTCTTCATGTCCTGAAAATTATTGGTAATAAACAGTGTGGGTGTGAGTACACCAGGTAGGTAGCTATTGTTTCTTCAGGTTATTTGAGTTTTACCCTTTGTCGACAATGCAGCCCATTATCAAGTAGAAAGGTTCACCAACCAGTAAAAGATTGAAATAGAAATAGATACCTACCTACCCAATGAATATCCTTTTGATGGTACCTATTTATCATGTTGATCATGTTTCGTAATTTGGAACATTTTAGGGAATGGAGACGTTGGAAAGAATTTTGGTACATAACTAAATTAAAAGATCGTAATTTATTAAATTTGGGTGGTTCTAGTTTAGCTGGTGAATGCCACCTAGGTTGATTGGTTGAAAACCTGTAAAAATATCTAGTTCACTAGACTGCTGTGTAGAGACTGCACTACTATTGGTTATCCCTGGATACTATAGAGTTGAATAGAATCCATATACACACGATTTTGCATTGACTGGCTCTTCATTTATTCCATGCATCTTGCACGAATATAAGGCCTCCCTAGCTTCGGTAGTGAGGAAGCAAAATGTGTTGGGGAAATCGTTGAATAAATGGGCAAGAAATGCAGCGTTGGTGCATATTATGTAAGGGATAAAGGCTCGATCAAACATAAAAATTAAATAGCATTACGAGTAAGTAGGTACTAATGTGACGGCCAAAAACGGGTTGGGTGTACACTTATGCATACCATAATTAGGTACGCCATACCTACCTACATAATATAAGAAATATTCGAAACTGAATAAATTACAGTTTGGATTGACTTTGGTGAAAATAAACTAAAGCTCTGACAACTAAAAGAAATAAAAGCAAATGATAGGTAGGTAGCTACATATCTACATACCAACTCAATTCACAGGCGAGGGTTTCTGGAGACTTAGGCAAGCCCAAATTTGTATTTTTCAGTGGCGTTTCGATCAATCGACCAAATCAATAAACCATAGGTACTATAAAATAGCTCTCAACAAAAAACCTGTGATGGAAGTAGGTATGGTAGGTTCACAATTCTCAACATACCTATCTTTATCGAATTCGATGCTTCTAACAAAATATACTTCTCAAGCTTACGACATAAATATTAATATTCGCGTAATGATTACATGGACGGCGATGGACATATTACTCCCTCTTGATTTCTTTGTCTCTCTTGCTTTTAGGCATTGGATAAATGCAGAACAACACGAGCTGCGGTATGCACATGGCGCAGAACACCATCCTCGAAAGCTGAAATCCGTATTGAAACAATATCAGGACAGTGAAACTTCGTTGTAGGTACCTCTCACATTTCGTTTAAAAATAATCTGTACAGGTAGGTAGGTACCTAGCCACGTACGAGTAGTTTTTAAATACAACTCGATGTAGGTACTGAAGTCCTACAGTGTAGGTCCTGAACAATTCGATGTCAGGTACTGAATTCCTACAATGAACCGTGGGCACAAACTTCATTTCATTTTGCCGACTTTGTGAGCTGCCTCAACTTCTTCTCCTCCAGCCATTCAATAACGGCCGCATAGTTATTACCCCTTAGGGTTTATTAACCCTTAACTGTGCAGCTAAGCTGTTGGTCAGCTAGCAAACTGCTAAGCTAATTTTACAACATGTGGCGTTGGAGGAGGAAGACGAAGGCTACTCAGTCAAGTTGATGCTGCACTGGACTGTGAAAAGCTGGACGATTCTGATGCACATTGGACTTAACCTCCAGTCATTGACAAACAACACGAGAGAGAAATTTACGAAAAGAAAGTAGGTTGACATTCACAGATCCAAGGTTTTTTTAACAGGTAAAATGAAATGAATATATTGAAAAAGGAAAGAATAATAAATACCTACCTATCTAATACTAGAAGAATACCTAACAAAATGAGCCTTGCAGCTTAGACCTAATTCTACTCTAGTAAGTTACTATTATCTAGAAACTAACCAGTTACTTGAGTCGTATTTAGTAAGAGCTATTGTAAGCGAGCTAGCTGCTAAAAATGAAATATTGTTGGTGGGGTTGTAGGGAATTTTCAGGCTGTAGAGATTTTCAAGGCACTGGTCCGAACCCAGCCAAACTGATGCGGAGTATAGTGAGAATGCACGGTTCTCATTCTCATGCACGTTGCAGTTAAATTACAGTCAGTGAAAAATAAGCCGGAAGGGGGAAGCACCCCTGACTTGTATAATATTTATGAATGAATTCCCCCAGTTATATCACGTTGGATAGTATAGGATTCACCATTTTGTTGTTGGTTCTATATCTGTTATAGTTTCCATTCTATTCAACACTCATCAATGTTATTCAACTGCCTATATTCTACTCATACTCACAGTTTCTATGTAGTTCCCCAGAGTCAAGGAGTAAAGGAACCACAGGATCGATTGCACGGATCCCATTAGGGCCATGAGAAGGGAGAGATCACCAGTGTGTTTTTGCCTAATTACTTTTCTCTGTTGAAATAAATACATCTGAGTAAATGAATAACAATAGGTAAAATAGGTTCATACAAATAAAACGGCAACGGGTGAAAAGTTGAATGTACTACCTACTTCCTACTGTCTTCAAAGCTTAGTGTTAAGTTGGAGTATTAGGACTTCCAACTGGTAAGCAGGGCCTAGAAAGGGGTATGTAGTGTTGGGGAACTATCGATACCTACTACCTACCGATAGTTTTGGACATCGGGGTTATCAGTAGTTTTTGACGAGGCTATCGAAACAAACGAAACATCATTTAAAAAACGCTGCAAATTATAACACAGCGGTTTATTATTTACCTATATAGATGCCCTTTCTGCGTAGATCAATACTTTCTGTGATCAATGATTATAATATAGCTGTTCCCTAGCAACGATAAATCTGGGCTGAATGTATCTACCTATACCGTTTCATTCACGATCATGTTGACGAAGCTTTTCGGTGCAACTTCAGGGCCTGACTGTGAACGAACGGCTGGATGTTCAATGCTCCGGGTGGTCTCAAAAAATTCTCACCTAGATCAATTTAAAAACATAAAAAAATTCGAGATACGTAACGACGCCCTGGACATTTTAACCCTTACTTTTCAACCCTTAGGGATGACTGAAAATAATGCCGAGCTTCGCGGACCAACTAGACCCCAGATGGGATTTACAAACCAAATTTCATTAATTTTCGTTCGCGGTAACTAAGAAAAAACTAAAATAAATTAAGTAATTTTTTTCATGCTCGGTTCCAAAGGTTCAGTATTGAAAATAATAAACCAAAATTAGAAGAAAATATAACTGTGAATTTCCCAAATCAAATTCAGAATTTCCCAAACCAAAATGCTCGGTAATACCTACTCTTGTATTTTTCTTCAAACCTACATTATATCTAGTCATTGGTGCTGTAAAAAACGATAAATAACAATGATTCATGTTTGAAAAAACAAGAGATAATTTCTGAGGTAGGAAGATACTGTTATGAGTTGATGGGGTGTGGGGATAATAAAAAAGGGGGTTTCAAGATTTGGCTGTCCCCTCCACATCCCACCGTGACATTACCTACATCCTTAAGAAGAACAAGCTACCAACAATTTTACAGACTAAATGATAGGAATCATTTCAAAAAATCTTATTAAAATCGATTTGGCAACTCGAAAAAATTATACTATAAAAAACTTTTCCAAAGAAATGGTAAAAATAGGTAGGAATAGGAAATGAAGAATGAAACTAGTTCTCAAATTTCATGAAACAAAAATTTTAACTTTAATTGAGCAGACCAGAAATACCTGGTACCTACTATATTTCCGTCAGCCTATTTTACCTATTAGTTTAGGATTTTAACGTTTAAACAACTACCTACTATTCAATTTCAAGTACTTACACAAGAGCTATGAGTAACGTGATAAAATGAAGATGGAGGTGAACTGACATTATATTGTCTCCAAATTTTAGCTACAGGTAGGTAGTTAGGTACTAGGGAATGACGAGGCAGAAAACTAGATAACTAGTAAATTAGTTATCGATAGAAGTTAGGGAACTATCGACGGTCCAAACTATCGATAATTCCCCACCACTAGGCATACCTCAATGGGGCAAGAGCATGTTGATGAAGATTGCATCAGTAGTGTTTTTTTAAAGGCTAGGAGGGACGCGTTCAACATTTTGTCAGATCTAGCTATCCCAAGCTGTCCATTCAAGAGATAGGTGAGGCATCGAAAAACACAACTGACTGGCAAGGCATGTCAGTGGCTACAATGATTGGTGGTGAGAGGGGAAATAACTACAAAAAGGTAGAGTTACTTAGTTAAAGATAGGTGGGTAAGACAAGTTTAGACAGGAGACATTTTTAATGAAGTAATGATCCCAATAGGCTATAAAACAACCTACTAATACTTCTAGGCTAATTATGAAGATAATTTATTTTATCTTCTTAAATAAATATGTTCCAAGTATATGAAAGAACAATCAAGTAGGTATAGATAATAAAGTAATTCTTACTATTTTGAAAAGTGGAAAGGACATCAGGCAAAACATTAGGATGGAGACTGCTGTGCCATAAAACTGCTCTGCTCTTGAGGGCTCGTCCAAATAAGTGTACAACACAAGGACTAGTGGAACAGTGAGTAACTTTAGAAACAATTTAGCAAGATGTTTCTGAAAGGTAAAAAAAACACATACGGATGAAAGTATAATTTAGTCCGTCGTAAGTAGTTATACGAGTTCTTCGATATTCATGGAATAGTAAAGTCAGTAGCGGGAGGAGTAAGCGCAGAAGTAGTCATCCATCTCCCACCCAATCACAGTGGCCGACCGCAACTGCTCCGCCATGTCTCCCGCTTCCGGAAGAATAGTGGTAGCTACTAATGCTAGCAAATAAAAAACGCTGCAAAGTCCTTGTCAAATGGGTTTATTATTCTATTGGAGTTCTAGAGATTTTTGTTGGCTGTTAAATGTATTGTTTCTTTCATGTGGAATGATTGAAATAGCTATTTCTGATGATTTCCACCAATTTTGGCCCCCAAAACATGAAATAGGTACGCTTTTTTTTTTTTTTTTTTAAGATCATCTTTGATCATTGGTAGTGGCATTTAATGGTCTTGATTCACCTGTTTACACTTTTTCCAATGTTATTGTACACATTGATGGTGATTTCAGACAGTTTTCCAGGTTTTTGACTCATAAAAAACCAATTTTGGGAGCTGAACCTTTGGTAAAACCTCAATTTCCGCGTCTTTGGTCAAAATCGACTTCATATTCGGTCTTCTCGTCCTCAAAAACATGGAAAAAGATACCTCAAAAGCTCATGTTACTAACATGTTGTTAAAACGCAAAAAGTACCTATTTTTATACACATTTTCACTAATAACACCCCTGGGTATATTCCGATCGGGCTGAAAAGTTTCGGGACACAACTAGGGCCCAAATGGAGCATGTGTGCGAAAGAACGACTTTTTTAGACCGAAAATGAAGCCTGTACACGTGATACGGCGTACGGCGTACGGCGGACGGACATTGCATTTTTTGAATCTACGCACCTTGAAACGGAAAAGAAAAAATTTTGAGGGGGTGTTAAAAATTTTTTGCTGAGCGAATACATAGGTGTATTATTCACAGAATAATAAACCAAAATGGCAGAAAAATTCAATTCATTGAGGAACTCACTCTGTCTTCACAGTAAAATGCGTAAACAGAAAGATACGCCATGCACATCACGAACCCTATTAAAGAGGATGTCACCATGTGAATGGAGTTCAGAAGCTGTCCATGTCGCATTTTCAGCAATGTTCTACAACAAACAAGTGAAAAATTACCCAATAAATAAAAAATAGTGTTATGTTGATTGATAGATTGTAGTTGTTACGATAGATAGACGAGGGAGTTTCAAGTGAAGGGCTTGTGTCAAAAACTGGGAAAACGCCTACGATCTCAATGCGTTGAAGGTATTTTCGAGAGTTTTAGGTTATGCCTATATAGAGCACTCTTTGAATCCCTAATTACTTTAGGAATATTTTTCTGGGCTGCGGTAGTAAAAAATTCAAAAATAAGGTATGTACACAGTCCAAAAGCGTGCTCTGAAAGCCATTTAGGCACCCTACAGCAAGCCTGTTTGCAGAGCTCAAAGTAAAATTCCTATTCGTATTCAGAAATAAAGAAACATTCTTAGTAAATGTACGCGAGTCATGAGGAAAATTTTATAGAAAAAAACAAAAGAAAACAAGAAGACACAGAAAATAGAAAACAAGAGAAAATACTAAGTAAATTGGGTGAACAACCAATAATATTCCAAGGAAAAATCATTATCAACAAGCTCTTCGATGATCTTTATCCCCTAATCAATTCTGCTACATCCTACAACGCATTCAATAGCAAAGTAACTGAAATAATAAAACTAGTGTTGACTGATAATAAGAAACAGGATATGTACCTATTCCAATAACGAAGTAATCGCAATATCTAATAATAAATTATGTAACACGTAGTAAAATCAAGTACAGTTAACATAAATAACAGTATAAAGGCAATTTAATAGAAGGATAGTAACATAAAATAAACAAGAACCAAGTAACATGCACTAGCCGAGAAAAGCAGCACTGAACTGGGTCACAGCCCTAGGCTTTCCGGTCAGGCTACCACAGCCAAACCATTATTTATATGTCTAGGTTATACCTATACCTGTTCATGAGGTATGGTACCTACGCGTAAAAATGATCGAACTAGGTCATGTTAAATGCTTTATTAATATTTATTGAAGGGATATAGAAAAAAGCTAAATTATGAGTTGGAAACAGGTAGGTACCTCTGCCTACAAAGATGAAATACCAACAAAATTTAATCAATTTCACTCTAGAAAGGTGCACTTCAACTCACTAGAAGCGATTCAAGAAACCAGAGTGAACCTCATCCAAACTGAAGCTCATGTCGGCCATAAACCAGCTAGGTGTTCATCAATAAACTTGGGTTGGCCTATTTGGTGAATTTAAATGTAACAGAAAAGACATGCAAATAAGTACAAGGCAAGTCAGTAGGTACCTAGATAGTTTTGGGAGCAAATAAGAGAATGCAGAAGTCACAACTGGGCTCGTCCCAAACAACTGCTAGGGCGATAAATGTAGGTATAGGTCAATGTGGGGGGTATCTCGCCATTCAAATAGGTATTAAAAATAACCCAAAATAGAGAAATCAAGTCGCCATGGAAAACAAAATGCCTTCTCAGGTCCTGTCACACAGTAAAGTTCAGAACTTATAGAATGCAGAACGGAGTCATATAAAATACGTAGTAGTCATGAAGGAATTTTCATACAAGGCGGTGTACGTGAAACAGTATACTTACTAAGGACCCCTTCAGCCAAAACTATTGTCCGCGGCGTCTCAATATCAACAGGAACATCGACGCCGACCGCAACATTCCGGCGTGTTGCAGGTCCAGCACTCGACTCTGGATTTCACACATTACCAGGCCATCTGCAGTTCTCGTTCTCGAGGATATAACCCCCCCCCCCCCCCCCCTCGAACCTTGCACCAAGCCTTCCTCTAATGTCTGCTCACTTCCCACTTCATCTTACACGTCCACGACAACATCCTCTTTAATCTTGTCTGCCTCTGAACCACTCTCCAAACAATCATCATCTTCCTGATCATTTTGTCCTCCACCAGCGACTAAGTACGCCCAGCTGGAGTTCATCATGGCTGACTCAAAGTCAATTTTCAGCAAATAGTAGAACACATTATTTTAAACTAAGCTCGCAATATTAGTAGAGCACATTATAAGTTAAACTACCTAGGACTTACATGCATCCTCCTACCATAAAGTGGGCGCCACTGATGTTTTCTGTGTTTCCCTGCCTAATGATTTGAAAGCAAATGGCCCTGTAAACATGCCAAAAATACATTACAAATATTTTCAAGGAAGATGAACTCACAATAAACTATAATTGAGCATTGATAAGTAATCTCTGACATTTCAAACTATAAAATCTCATAGAAGGATGAAGCTTGAAAACATCAAGCGTGGTTCTCCAAGACTCGCATTTTGAACAGAAAGTTCCTATTGAAAACCTTTCGAATCCATATTTCTAAAAATATCTTCAAATAAAAAAAAATCTTCAAAGCTTTAGCTTTAACAAATTTTCCGTTACCTAGCTGTTACAGAAGAATGTATATAGAAATGAAATAGAAACAGACATAGAATGAACTGAAATAGAAAAAACTTGAATACAAATGATTCATTTTTGAAATCGATCTGGTAACTCAATAAAATTATACTGGAACATTTTTTCCCAAGAAATAGGAAAAGTAGGTATGAATAGGTTAAACTGTTAGGACAATGAGGAAATTTGATGCATAACAATAACTATAAAAATGCAGTAACATCATAAAACGAAGGCTAAGGTGAATGAAATTATTGTATCCGAACTGTAGTAGTTACAAGGAAATGTAGCCAGTTCCTAGGTAGACAGTTACTAGAAAAGGGGAATTTTTTTCAAAACAATTTTTTTGAAAAACCAACTGCCCTGCCAGCGTCGCGGACCTGATCAGCTGTCCTCCAAAGAGAGAATCAGAATTCGATCTGATCATTTCGCTCTTTACATGACTAGGTACTCATTGCCACACCCCCTTGAGTGGAGAGGGGTTCGCCAAACCACGCTCAAGGTACCTTAACTTTGGTGGTCCCACAGGAATCAGGTGGTTTATTCCTCCTGGTAAGGTCGTGGGGCTACGCATAAAAGATAAGCGGATATTTTTCAAATGAGGGTGATTTGAAGTAAAAATGCAGCAAGAAATGACGTATCAGGTCTATTAAAATCTGATTGGCTGTTGGCCCAAGGAGGTGAAGCGAAGCTTCAGAGGCGAAGGTTCTAAATGCTGCCAATAACCCAACATTAGAAATGGTATACATTGCGGTTCCGCAGATCGTTTAAAGCAGTGGTTCTCAACCTTTTTAAACCTGCCGCCCCCTTTAGGAGTTGAATATTTTTGAGCGCCCACCTAATTTGAAAATCCTTAAGTTTGGGTATGGAAAATGGTGGGGGGGGGGGGGTTCCAAATAGTAAAATTCTAATTAAAGGAATAATTTAATAGAATATACCATTAAAACAGAACGTAATTCACAAAAATAATAGTATTTGTTATGCATGTAATACACACAGCTGTGTGTGGGATTGTTGTGGTTCAGAGCCCATTATTTCTTAAAATGAGGTTTAATGTTAGTGAGATGAAGGCGCAAGTCTCATTTACTAGATGCCGAGACGATTTCTTTTAGCATGGACCTACGGCCGAAAAACATCACTTCATGAAAAACGTCACTGAAGTGATTCATTAACTGTTTCGAATTTCTCTCGCGAAGATCTTCCTTTTCACCGTCGTTGCTCCGTTGGTCTTGGTACCAGGCATTCCGTGGAAATTTCGAAGAGGTATAACAAGGGGTTGTGAAAGGGAGGTTCCGACACAACTTTCAACCAGTACGGTTGTGAAATTTTCTGTCGTTTCCCGGAAAACTCACGGGTATAAATGGATTCTAACATCAGGACCTCCCACTTAGGATCCCCTAGAACACTATGCAAAAATCTCAACAAAAAAATCGGTCCAGTCGTTTAGAAGTTGGGCACAACTGACCTTTTACCGTCGCATCGAATCTTGAATCGTCGCATTATCGGTATTTTGAGCAAGAACACGTACACACCATATTTCATAGTTTCATTCGAACGAACTAAATCACTCGCGGCGGAATCGTGGAAACCCATTTCAAAGAATAAAAACGGGGTTATTGAAAGTTTGTATGTTTCTAGCGATGTTATCAGCGTATTTTTCGTGTATCAGTGGAAATAGGCCTTTCAATAACTCAGTTTTCATCTTTTTCATTCGAAGTAAGTACAGAGGCGTCATCCGGGGTCAAGGGGTGGAGTTTTTGTTGTTGTTGTAATATTAAGTAAATCAGTACATAACAGTAATGAACCCTCGATCGACGAGGTAGAAGAGGGAGGCAACTGACAGTTTTTTTACGACAGTCCGCACTCCAGTGTAGAGGTAACTGATATTAGCTTGAAGCCAAAATTCCGTGAGCCTACCATCATCCTGGAAACTGACTTTCTACCTCTCATGTTGAAAGTTCAATCAATATTTCCTGAATCTCAACTTCTGTTTTCTCAATGTGCACAGAGGATTCATGACCCATTGAGGACAAAATATCCTCAAAACGTTCGGAAAAGGTCTTATGCAAAGACTCCAGGTGTTCACAGTAAAATTTTTCATCAAAGGGATTTCAATATTCTTATACATGATACTATTCACTATGCTTATCCAACAGGATTGAAAACTGGCAAATCACAACTTCGTTGCGGACTTTGCGGCCAAAACTCAGCTTGCAAGTGAGATTATTTTGGAAGGCAGAAATAACAGATTTCGTATTTATTGAGTTCATCACCTTGAAGTTGCGAATTGATTCCATTGAATTTGGCGAATTTATCGGTCAAGTAAGCAACATCGATTATAAATTGTAGCTATCGGCCTCTCAGATGTACCTAAATACATCTCAAGCACAGAATCCAAAAGATTCCTGAACCTGATGAAGTGTTCAGGCAGGTGCTCACCGCCCAAAACAAGTTCGCCGCCCCTCAGTAGGTACCCCTCTACCGCCCCCACGGGGGCGTTATCGCCCCCGTTGAGAACCACTGGTTAAAGTGATGCACTAGCGCTCTAAGTGGGATTTGAGTTGAACTACTCGGTGGTTTACCTGATACCTCACTTCTAGTGGGAACTCAAAAATTCAAATTTCACATAGTTTTCTTCCTATACTTTCCGACATAAACACCTTACCGCATGGTCAACATGAGTTAATTTCCATTATTGAACAGAATTTGGCCAAAAAATGAGACTTCGTAACTCATAAAAACAGACAGGGACGATCCCTACTACCAGAACTATAAGTTCAAGTGCATCATCAATAGTCAACCATTAATGCACTGAGACGCAAAATTTAGTAAGGTAGGAACCGCTGTTTCATATAGATCTCACGAAAATAAGGGGAATCGCGTTGAAACTTCAAATTAAAGATGAATATATTATACTTCAGAAACAAGGAAGTACCCGAACTTTTCAAGGAAGCACTTTTCTGTATAAATTAGCACTTCTCGTTATAAACAACGTAGGAAGGTAAAAAAAGGCTTACGCGGGAACAATAAGATGAAGTACACCCATGGAGCCAGCTATCCTGCCAATGGTGTCTCTGTACTCTTCGAGTGCCATAGTGCTCAGTGGTCAGATTCCACAAAGTCAAATCAAGCAAGGAGGAAAACTTGCCGTTGTCGAGTAGAATGACAGCAGATTTCACCCTTGAGACAAATAAACATCAAGACCCGACGGCAGGTTGATCATGCACCTACAACACCTTACCTACCTACAACATAAGAATGTACTTCGTAGGAATAGATAAGCACTCATAATTAATTATGGTCATACCAAATCACTGTAAATAATGTAATCTTATCTCAAGTTTTGTATGAAATGTAAGACAGGTACCTAACACAAAAAAACCGTCATTCAAGTACTCGTGTATATCATAATACACGAGTACTCAAACGGCTGGACGGAATTTCTCAGGGTTTTTTGCAAAGTGCTCAGTATCGCTCGGAGAAGGTTTATTGCTATTTGTTTCACCTCCTGAATTCATCCTTATTCGTCAAATTGGCCATCCAACATCCGGGGGGCTAGCACGCCGTTAATATTTTTAGCAACGTTCAGAATTTGATTTTGCGGTTGAGTTTTGTAAACTGAAGGTTTCTTTTGCGTTGTGAGGTGTTTACCTTGCTAGGGCGCTGCTAATTTAGGTAAGTTAGAATTGTAACTTGGAAAACAATAATTACAAGTGCTGCTATGGAGATTGGATAAATATAGGTAGATAGGTTACTAACTACCTACCTGGTAGTTACCTACTTAGTTTATTTTCTTACGCCTTCATTCAACTTCAGTATAGGTAATAATACGTGGTTTTCTACTTATTATTCATTCTCTGTCGTAGTATGTTATTTCCTCTCTTTAGTTTTAGCCAATTTAAATTACAGGAGGGGGGGGGGGGGTGTGTGTGCTACATAAAGGAAGTGTCGGATTTATTAGTGAAAGACCAACAATCCTGAGGGCTTTGTCTCGTGTTTTTCCAAGGTACCTATATATGTGCCCTTCTATGCTGCATAGGTAGTACAAATCAACACTTTTGCACAATTTTTACATAGGGTAATTGTGAAAGACAGATTTAAAAAAAAAACAGGCAAATTTCCCCATTTTGACCGTGAAGTGTGTTATGCTCAGTTCACACGCCTATAACTAAAAGTTCCAGTCATGCAGCACGGCTATAAGAGCGAATTTTCAAAGTAATCTTCGTGCTATCGTATAATAAGATGATATAGCGAGAAACCGGTCTTTAAGAAAGAGATGAGAAATTTTTTTTTATAATCGAAGCAGTCCCTCTTTCTGTCGCTAACCACCACCCCACTCAACGTTAGGTGAATTATTCTTGATTTTAGCTATTACAGTGGAGTTGGATTTAGATTTCAGCAAATTATTCACATTGGGAAATATTGAAACGTATTGGTCGTTTCTGTAGGTAGGTATTGACCGCAGGTAATACAAATAATATTCTTGATTATCCGAGAGTGGAATGTTCAAAAAGTATACAATTTCCCTATCATGGATAGCACAAGAGACTTGAATCGTGGACTCAATTTCCAAAATATTTTCGTATTTAATTTCTAAAGGCAATTTAGAGCCATAAATGCTAGAAAGTTTCAAAAGTTCATCGTATAATTGATGAGTACCTACCTATTATGCTTGGATGTAATGTAGGTACCTAATTTGCAAAAAGTTATTGAATTCACAATATCCTGGAATATGGTTAACAAAAGGTTGAGCAGTAGTTGTTGGTGATTAAGTACCTCTTTTATTGCGTCAGCGACTGCTTTATTCGAACTCGTCTTGATGAAATTATCTACTTCAGCCAGTTTATTTTTAATTTGATCATTGTTAAATCGAATATCTTGGATAGTGGAATTAAAATTAGACACCAATGTTGAAATTATTGAAAATTGAGAATCTAGTTGATCTTGGATGCTTAATTCGTTATTTTTAATTCGAGTAAATAAAGTTTCATAGCGTTCACCATCATAGGCGTCTAGATTACCTGATATAAGTTTAATAATACTGCCCAAGCCATTAGCTAATCCCCTTTTTTGTCTATTTTGATTAATATTAATATGAGTAATCCTTTCTTTTATGATACTGATGATACTTCAATTAGTTTACAGTATTCATCGGTTTCATTAATTTGATAATTATTTAATTTGGTTTTTTCCAGCAGCTTTTCGTATTGTGAGGTCAGTCGGTAAAATTCGTCAGTTAGTAGGTCAATTTTATAGTGATGGATGAGGGTGTGATGGGAGGTGATCATTCTTGCTGGTCCCAGTCGTATTGGTAGTATTCCTTGGTTTTCTGTTATATTTCTCACCTCAGTTGTCCCTATTGAGACGTAGAGGGCCCTGGTACAGGATCAGGAGGTTCAGGGGTTTCAGGTTGAACGGTGGTTTCGTTATTACTACTATTTGGGAGATTGACAATTTTTCTCGGTCGTTAAATATTGGACATATGGACTTTCTGTTTGGTGTTATGGTGTCGAGGAGTTATACAAGCGGTTTTCCTTTCAGGATTAGTTGATTCTACTGCTTCTTTAAAATATTTCTGTTTCGTTTTATCTTGTATCTGCCTTGTTTTTACGAAAATTTCTTCAGGTAATTCCGGAGCATCTTCCCTATTCTTATTTCTGTTTCCTATATTGGTTTCTTTACATTGCTGAGTTCTATCTTTTATATTTTGGTAGATTAATTTTACTTTGTCCCTGTGTTTATTGATAAAGTTTGACATTATATTCTTTTCTATATCTGCGTCTAGTAGGGGGTCGTTGTCAACATGTCCGTTTATAACTTCGAATGGTGTTAATTTGGTAGTTGAGTGGATGCTATTGTTGTAGGCGATAAGCGCATAATTCACTTTATTCTTTATCGATTCGTTTTTAAATTCGTTATGATTTGAAAGGAGTCGGACGTGTTCAATAAGGGTCGAATGGAATCTTTCTATTACTCCATTTGAATTTGGATTTTGGGAGTAGATAAAATGAATTTTTATTTTATGGGTTTCTAATAATTCTTTTACAAGGGAACTGTTGAATTCAGCTCCGTTATCGGCGACTATCATTTTAGGCACTCCGTGATGGGAAAAGAATTTAAGTAGGTCTCCAACTGTGTCTATACTATTTGAGGATTTTAGGATGTAAGCCTGAGCATATTTGGAAAACGAATCTATCAGCGTTAAAAATTTTGATTTTTCTAGTGAGAACTTGTCAACGTGCAGGACTTCGAAAGGTTTCGAGTTTTGATTGGCATTTAATGAATTTAATTTCCGAGTGTTTAAAATTTCTGATCATTATTCTAGTAAATTCTTCGTAAATATCATTTACGAAGAATAATGAATATTTTCTTTGCGGGGTTACATATTTCTTTATAAAATCTATCACATCGGATTCTAATTCTGAACTTTACCGTAATTCGAGTATTTTTGTCGAATATATTTTCTATTCTGGGGGGTCTAGTTTCTTCTCCATCTGTTAATATTATTATGATTTGATTTCGGCCTGTATTTACTGGGTTTTCGGATATCGGGATTTCTATTACTGTATTGCCTTCGTAGTTTGAATGAACTGTGGGTGCTAAGGATTCTAAATCACTTGAGTCTTGATCAGGGTGAACTATCATTGAATCAGGTGGTAAATTTCGAACTGCTTCGTTTAGTTCTCCCAAAATGTCGTTGATTGCAGGGGTAGGTGGGTTGTCTCTATATAGAAAGTGCTTCTTCTACTATCTGTTCTGCAGTTTGGTTAGTTTCGTTTACGTTAATTTCCACTCGAGAAAGTGCATCGGCATTCATATTCGTTGTTCCTTTTTTGTAGTGGATTTCGTAGTCGTATTCCTCCAGCTTTAGGCGCCAACGAAAAAGTTTGGAGCTAGGTTCTCTTAAGGAGAATAACCACTGAAGCGGTTTGTGGTCGGTGAAGATTTTAAATTTTCTACCAAATATGTACGGCCTGAAATATTTGGTGGCCCATACACAGGCTAAACACTCTTTTTCGATCGTAGATAAATTACGTTCGTGGTCGTTGAGTGTTCTACTCGCATATGCGATTGGTAGATCGGCTCCTTTTGTGTTTTGGCTGATAACAGCACCTATTGCGACGTTAGAGGCGTCTGTGGTTAGAATGAACTGCTTTGAAAAGTCCGGATACTGGAGTATCGGATCATTTGTAAGTAAATTTTTGCACTTTTCAAAACAATCTAAATAGTCGGGATCTTGGGGGTTGATTGTAGATCCCCTTTTTAGGCGAAGCGTGAGAGGTTTGGTAATTAGTGCAAATTTTTTTTATAAATTTACGATAATAGCCCAATAGACCAAGAAATCCTTTAATCTGTTTGGTGGTGTTAGGAATGGGATATTTTGTGATTGCCTCGATTTTCAGTGGATTGGGCTTGACTCCCTCAGGGGTAATTAAATGCCCTAGATAGACACATTCTCTTTTCAGGAATTCAGTCTTATCTAGTTGAATCTTAAGATTCGCTTCCCTGAGTTTGTCGAAAACCTTTTGGAGTCTAGTAATGTGTTCATCAAGGCTGGTACTGAAAACGATTAGGTACATCGTCCATGAACACAGCATAGATCTCATTTTGAATACCCCTTAGGACGTTGTCCATTAGTCTTTGAAAGGTTGGAGGGGCATTCTTTAATCCAAAGGGCATTCTCAAAAATTCCCAGTGTCCTTGGTCGGATGAGAATGCGGTCTTTTCGATGCTCTCCGAGTGCATCATCACCTGGTGGAAACCGCTTTTCAGGTCTAAACAAGTGAAATACATACACCTTCCCAATTTATCTAATAAATCAGTTATATTTGGCAAGGGGTATCTATCGTCAATTGTTTTTTGGTTGAGAGCTCTGAAATCGATTACCAGGCGAAATTTCTGTTTGCCAGAGGCGTCGAGTTTTTTGGGAACGATCCACAAGGGACTGTTCCAAGGGCTTGAGCTGGGTCTGATTATGCCCTGGGCCAGCATCTCATCGACTTGGTCGTTTATTTCTTTTTTGAATATTTCGGGGTAACGGTAATTTCGAGTGTAGGCGGGTATTTCGTCTATAGTTCTTATGTGGTGTTGAATTTTATTGGTTGCAGTTAGGGTGTTACCGTCTATGTGAAATAAATCTTTATATTTGTGGACCAATTTTAAAATCGCACTTTTCTCTTGTGGGTTCATATGGTCTGTTCTGATTTTACTCGGGTCAAATTTATATTGTTCAGTATCAAAATAATTTATTTCTAGTTGATCGGAGTTTTCTAATCTAGGGATTTTTTCAACAACTATGGGTTCACTTAGTTTGAGGGTTTGCTCTAAATCGCTATTATTTACAACTCCTACGAAGCATTAGTTATTGTTGATGTGGACAAGACATTCGGGGATTTCTATTTGTCCTTGTTTAAAGTAAGGAATAACTCCTTCTTTATTATTTGTTAGCTGAGAAATGGGATTTATGTTCGTAATTTAAATTGGTTTTCTGGAAATAAGTACATGAGGGGTATAGAAGTTTTGTCTGTTACGAGCTGATTGGTATTGAAATCAATTTAGCATTAAGTTTTCGCAATCCGTCCATTCCTAACAATAATCCAAATTTGTCATGGAATTTATAAATTTTGAATGATAAGTTTAAGTTTTCAATATTGAATAATTCTCCGCACGGAATCATGGACCTGAGATTTCCGTTTGAAATTCCCTGTGCAGATCGGACTTGAAATTTGTCGGGGAAAATTTTGTCGGGGAAATAATTTTGTACTACTTTTGGATGAACAAAACTGGACGTGCTGCCAGTGTCAAGTAACATTCGGATTTTGTGGGGTGGTAGAACTATATAAGGAAGGGGGTGATTACTGGTGGAGAGATGCATTAGGTCGCACTCTGGAGTTCTGGGTCTTCCTCTAAAAAATTTTCATTCTCTTCAGAAGTGGGGGCTTCTGTTTCTTCGTCACACTCTTCACTTTCAGGTTCTTCCATGTCGTTGAAATTTAAATTCGGATTAATAGTTCGCCAAGACATTGGGCTTCCTTTATTAAAATTTGATGTTTGGGGTTTGGAATCAGCATTTTGATAGGTTTGAGGTTTTACTACCTGGTATGTACCGGTTTTATTAAATGAGGAATTTGCTTTGGGAGTATTAGTTTGGTTAAATGACTGAACGTTTGGGCGTTTTTGATAGGTATTAGGTTTTTGAGTTTGCGAGTAGAATTTTTTGGAAAAATTTTGGGGGTTCTGTTTAACGTTTTGGTTCGAGTTTTGGGGTTTTGTCTGATGATTTTGTTGGAAATTTGTTGGGGTTTTTCTATAAGGATTTGACATCATTTGATAGTCGTTTGTTAAGATTCCTAGGGCTTCACTAAGGCTCTCTGGGTTTCTGGCTCTCAAGCTAGAACCCAGAGCGGGTCCTTAAGATGCATTAGGAAAACCCTTAAGCTGAGTTTCTGATACCGTCGTACCATAATGTCAGCTTCGTCAGGACGGGAATGAGCTCTTGTATACGCTATTAGTAATCTTAGTAGCTTTAAAACTCTGTCATGAAATTTGAATGGATCTTCTCCGTCCTGTTGGCGGAGGTGGGTTAATTGAATTATAAGGGTAGCTATCGCGCTTATCCTCAAAACCACCTAAAATGGCTGTTTTGATTTGTTCAAAGGAGGAGCAGTCACTAGCTGCTATTAATTCAGCGGCAGGTGATAATATTTTTGACTTGATGGCTGATATTAAAGTAAAATTTTGGAAGGATTCTGGGTTATTTCGATCATAAAACTGATCATGGAGCTTTTGAGTTACCTCTAAGAATGGCTTGACACCTTCCAACTGTCCGTCAAAAATAGGAATTAGGTCCAACATTATTTGTTTAGAGAGGGTCATTCTATTAGTTTCTGGGATTACCTGATTTACCATAAGAGATTTAACTAGTTCTGTCAATTCTGAAATTTGGGCTTGTTGACTACCAATAATTCTCTCGGCAGTCCACTGTTCGTCTTGGGTGTTGGTAGGTTGTTCCATTGTTATATTTTCAATTATAGTAGGCAAAGGTTTTTTGGGGAATACCCGAGCGTGGATATACTTTTTGATTGATTTTGGAATTTTGAAATTTGAGGGGTTTACTATTTTTGAAGTTAACGATATCAATAAAGGTGCTGGAAATTTCGGATGAAGATATTATACAAAATATTATTATACAAAATACAAAAATAAAAATGGTTAATACTTAAAATTACTTACGTTAATACGTCGAGTTGGATCCCAGTGGTAGGGAGAACTGCTGATGGCAGTGTTTTATTATTTTATTCGTCTGTGGTAATGCCCACATAACACACACACACACACACACACACACACACACACACACACACACACACACACACACACACACACACACACACACACACACACACACACACACACACACACACACACACACACACACACACACACACACACACACACACACACACACACACACACACACACACACACACACACACACACACACACACACACACACACACACACACACACACACACAAACACACACACACACACACACACACACACACACACATATATATATATATATATATATATATGTATATACCTACATACCTATATATACACACATTGCTTTGTTAAAATCTAGGGATGAATTCAGGATGCTACAAAATGGATTTGCCTTTAAAAAATTTCAAAAATTCATGTCCTGAAAATTTTGGACCCATTGCAATAGCCTAATTTTCTTTGAACATTCTCTAAAAGGTGAATATCAGATTATCATAGGTTGACCAACCGTGCACTACCTACCTATCCCGATTGAACATGAGTAGAATTATTTATGCTGAAGCCTCGCGAATGGGAATTATTCTCATATTAGTTTCTCATTTAAACTTAACTGGTTAATTACTTCTTTTGTATTACTTTACTGGTTAATAATGATAAAATTGATTAGGTACCAGTGGGATATTCATTTGAAAGTAAAATGTGGGGACCCAAAGTAAAATGTAGACTAAATTAAAACCGCGAAGGAAATTTATCACAAACCTGAAGCCTTGAGTCCAGAGATAACAGCAAAACTCATTAACTATAATATATTTTTTAGTCAGTTATTTAAGTAGCAAAAAACTGAACGCGTTAAACCCAATCAGACATAGATAAGAATGATCAAAAAATGCTGCAAATCCCTGCACAACAGTTTATTATTTTGTACAGAATACCCTTCTGTTACATCACAGCTCTCTGTATAGATAACCCGTCTATATAATAATATAATATGTACATTTCTATACTATTCTCCGTAGGTTAGTACCTAACCCCGTACTCGTTACTAGGTAGGTACCTATCTAAATCACGAGTTAAATGTTGCTAAAATACTTCTGTCGACGACAAGAAGTAACTAAAACGGCAAAAAGAAACGCAAATAATGAAGTTCTGAAGGAAAATTGTTGATGTGGAGTGAAATAGATGCCCTTCTGCGTAGATCACTGTTTTCTGTGGTCAAGTATAATGAACCGTTGCGTAATAACTTGCCCATCAATAATACTTCAACAGTTGTTCAAGTTGCAAAAGTACCGATCAACAAAATCCAGCCCCTTCTTGGTAGATGAACCGTTGCGTCATAATTTACCGTTGTGTAATAATTTACCGTTGCGTAATAATTTACCATTGTGTATTAATTTACCCATCAATCGGAAGTACCTACCAACAAAATCCAATAGTCCATCACTTATCAAATGAAATAATATCGCAGAATAACCAACTCGACTTCATACAGCCATCCTTGATTATAATCAGGTGCTCCCTAGTGATGATCTGAGCCGGATTTATACCTTTTGATTCACGATCGTGTTGACGAAGCTTTTTGGTGCACACGAACGGCTGGACGTACAATGCTCCGGGTGGTCTCAAAAAATTGTTTAGCTCAAGAAAAAATTTAATAACGTAAAAAAACCATACCCTTCTACCGAAAGGTTTCGAGCTACGGCGTTCTGAAAATTTCAACCACTATTTTGAACCCCTTAGGCTGGTCCTACATTGGAAGCGGAGTTGTCTGGCCAGATGGCCAGACCAGACCAGACCAGACCAGTCCAGACTCGGTACTCCTACACTGCAGCTAGTTTTCAACGGAGCAGACGAACCAGTCAAGAGTCACTTCTGTGTGATCTCTCAACGAGGAAAGGTGTTTGTGTATATTGTGGAAAGTGCCAGTTTTTTAGTTTCTAATTAATATACGCCTATAGTTTTTATTTTTTATTTTCTAATTAATATGTATGACAAGTTAAAAAATGGACGACGAACTTTTTGATTTTATGCTATTGGACAGGAACTTATTGTTAAGTGGACGTAAAAGAAAATGGGTCTATGAGTTTAATGCAGACCACCGTCAAAGTGAATATTATACGACTTGCTGATCCCACAGCGCTACTCGCTCACGCACTAACTCAATCAATAAACCTTTGTCTACCATTTTAAACAAATTAATAAAACAAAAACAAAGCCAAACGTACGATGTTTCACTCACAAAAGCTTCCGTTCAACTGGTCTGGTCTGGAGGAAAACAAACCTGTTTGGTTCTTGTCAGACCAGTCCAGACTCGGTCCGACCTTCCGGAACGATAACTGGCGCCAGTGTAGGAGGGGACACGGCGCGGCGTGCGTTTGTTTTCTCCAGACCAGACCAGACCCGCCCAGACCGTCTGGTCTGGAGAAATTCCGCTTCCAATGTAGGACCGGCCTTAGAGATGACTGACAGTAACGTCGAGCTTCGAGGACCAACTAGACCCCGAACGGAACCTATAACCCGAATTTCATCAATTTTCATTCACGGTAACTAAGAAAAGTGGCCCGTACGGCGTACGGCGGACAGACAGATATTTTGGTTTATTATTGGTTTATTATTTTCAATAATGAACCATTGGAATCGAGCATGAAAAAAAAAATTCTTACCCCCCCTCAAAATTTGATGGTTTACGTTTCAAGGTAAGTATGTAGAATCCAAAACTGCAATAAAAATATTTCTGTCTGTCCGCCGTACGGGCCACTTTTCTTAGTTACCATGAAAGAAAATTGATGAAATTCGGGTTATAGGTTCCGTTCGCTGTCTAGTTGGTCCTCGAAGCTCGACGTTACTGTGAGTCATCTCTAAGGGGTTCAAAATAGGGGTTGAAATTTTCAAAACGCCTATACCATTTTTTTACGTGAATATTTTTACGGTTTCAAATAGTTCTTGAACTTGCGAGTTTTTTAAGACCATCCGGAGCGTCGTACGTCCAGCCGTTCGTTCACAGTAAGGCCCCGAAGTTTGCACCGACAGGCATTTTCGACTCCAGTGTGAATGAAATTGTATACAATTCAAATTTCAAACCAAATCTCGTAACCAGAGACGCGACCACAATTGGAAATTTGGCGGAGATGAAATCATTGCTAGGGATCACCTGATTATATTGGCGGAGTATGAAGTCGAGTTGGTTGTTCTGTGATATTATTTCATTTGAAAAATGATGGCTCTTTTGGAGTTTGTTGGTAGGTAGTGAAACTTGAACAAACGTTGTAGTATTATTGAAGGGTAAATTATTACTACGGTAAATCATTACTCAACGGTAAATTATTACACAACGGTTCATTATACCATCTACGTAGAAGGGGCTGGAGTTTGTTGGTAGGTACTTTCGCAACTTTTTTCACTCCTCATCAACAATTTCTTTTAGAACTTCATTATGTGTGTTTCTTTTTGTTAGGTACTGTTTGTCATCGGCAGAATTATTTTAGCAACATTTAACTCGTGATTTAGGTACTTAGGTACCTAGTAACGAGTACGGGGTTAGGTACTAACCTAAGGAGGGTCTGCGATCTACATAATATGTAATAGTAGATATTATCATATTATAGACGGGTTATCTATACATAGAGCTGTGATCTGTAACGGAAGGGTATTCTATACAAAATAATAAACCGTTGTGCAGGGATTTGCAGCGTTTTTTAATAATGAACCATTGGAATCGAGCATGAAAAAAAACGCTGCAAATCCCTGCACAACGGTTTATTATTTTGTACGGAATACCCTTCTGTTACAGATCACAGCTCTCTGTATAGATAACCCGTCTATATAATATAATATGTACTATTCTATACATATTATGTAGATCGCAGACCCTCCGTAGGTTAGTACCTAACCCCGTACTCGTTACTAGGTACCTACCTAAATCACGACTTAAATGTTGCTAAAATAATTCTGCCGATGACAAACAGTACCTAACAAAAAGAAACACACATAATGAAGTTCTGAAAAGAAATTGTTGATGAGGAGTGAAAAAAGTTGCAAAAGTACCTACCAACAAACTCCAGCCCCTTCTACGTAGATGGTATAATGAACCGTTGTGTAATAATTTACCGTTGAGTAATGATTTACCGTAGTAATAACTTACCCATCAATAATACTTCAACGTTTGTCCAAGTTTCACTACCTATCAACAAACTCCAAAAGAGCCATCATTTTTCAAATGAAATAATATCACAGAACAACCAACTCGACTTCATACTCCAATATAATCAGGTGGCCCCTAGCAATGATTTTATCTCCGGTCAATTTCCGATTGTCGGCGCGTCCCTGGTAACGAGATTTGGTCTGAATGTATACAATTTCATTCACCCTGGAGTCGAAAATGCCTGTCGGTGCAAACTTCGGGGCCTTACTGTGAACGAACGGCTGGACGTACGATGCTCCGGTCTCCGGTTGGTCTTAAAAAACTTGTAAGTTCAAGAACTATTTAAAACCGTAAAAAGATTCACGTAAAAAAAAGGAATAGACGTTTTGAAAACTTCAACCCTTATTTTGAACCCCTTAGAGATGACTGACAGTAACGTCAAGCTTCGAGGATCAACTAGACCCCGAACGGAACCTATAACCAGAATTTCATCAATTTTGTTTCATGGTAACTAAGAAAAGTGGCCAGTACGGCGGACAGACAGAAATATTTTTATTGCAGTTTTGGATGCTACATACCTTGAAACGTAAACCATCAAATTTTGAGGAGGGGTAAGATTTTTTTTTTCATGCTCGATTCCAATGGTTCATTATTGAAAATAATAAACCAAAATTCTTACCCCCCTCAAAATTTGATGGTTTACGTTTCAAGGTATGTAGAATCCAAAACTGCAATAAAAATATTTCTGTCTGTACGCCGTACTGGCCACTTTTCTTAGTTACCATGAAACAAAATTGATGAAATTCGGGTTATAGGTTCCGTTCGGGGTCTAGTTGGTCCTCGAAGCTCGATGTTACTGTCAGTAACACCGAACCGTCAGTAGCTCGAAAACTTCCGTTAGAAGGGTATGGTTTTTTTAACGTTATTAAATTGTCTTGAGCTAAACAATTTTTTGAGAACACCGGGAGCATTGTACGTCCAGCCGTTCGTGAGCACCAAAAAGCTTCGTCAACACGATCGTGAATCAAACGGTATAAATCCGGCTCAGATAATCATCACTAGGGAGCATCTGATTATAATCAAGGATGGCTTTATGAAGTCGAGTAAGTTGTTTGTTCTGCGATATTATTTCATTTGACAAGTGATGGACTATATTGGATTTTTGTTGGTAGGTACTTCTGAAATTTGAACAACCGTTGAAGTATTATTGATGCGTAAATTATTACAAAATGGCAAATTATTACACACCGGCAAATTAACACAACAGTAAATTATTACACAACGGCTCATCTACCCAGAAGGGGCTGGATTTTGATGATAGGTACTTTTGCAACTTGAACAACCGTTGAAGTATTATTGATGGGTAAATTGTTACACAATGGCAAATTATTACACAACGGCAAATTATTACACGACGGTAAATTATTAAACAGCGGTAAACTATTACACAACGGCTCATTGTGAAATTATGAATGATCAATTTCATATTTGGCGCCTCTTCTCACACCTTTTCGAGAATATTATTGCAGGTTGGCAGTACTGGAGCTCGGACTCGCTCTTCTCTTGAGAGGAAGCCATCTTGCTCACCACACCGTTTCTTGAAGTCCCCGAGTCAACAACTCTGCTTCCCAGCTACCAGCTAACCAGCTAACCCGATCAAACCACCGCTTGAAGTTTGAAGACATTTGGAGCCTGCCACTTCCAAATCAAGAACAGTGGCTTTGAGCATCACACCATAAACAACAAGGTAATTGAAGAAATAATCCGATACGGCGCCGTTGGGCAGTCTTGTGCATTAGAGGTTAATGAAATTAATTTCCCCCACGTTTCAGTCACAAGCTCATGTTGTATTCCTTGCCGGGGTCGCTGTATCTTATCCGAGTTCATCTATTCGCTAGAAAGTATCTGGGTTGAATATCATGTATAATCAACCAGGAAATGATATTTTGGAAGCAATAAAATATAGATGAAAAGGGGCTTGGGGAAATTCGAAGCCCTGGGGAACTCGGATATGGTGTGATGTTGAGAGGTTAGGGTAAACAGCCAGGGAATAAATCTTTTGATGTTTGATTTACTCCGAGAAGGCTAAGACCCGAGTTGATGTTCCGAGCTTAACAATTCCTGACGTTTTTAAATAAAAGTAATAACCTCACCCACGGAATTTCACGAAAATTATTGTTGATAAATAATGATCGAAAGATCGCGTGGTAATTTCCGCTTGGGGGTTAGGGTTGAGGTTAGTGGGGTATAGTCCTCGCGAATTAGGACAACAAACGAATAAATACGCGAAACAAACGCGATGAAACGAAAATAAAACCGATCAAGAGAGTTGATGAGAGATCGTTTTTCGTGTTTTCTTTTTGTTGTCCAACAGCTCGGAAGCCCACTCGATGTTTTGAAGGGCGGGTTGAGGAAAGATCGATGTTTGCTAGCAGATCTTTCACTTTGTAATTCCTGCTGATGAAATCATAGATGTGTCCATAATATATTATTGATGCAGTACTGGGGACAATCTGTGCTGGGTTTTTATAACGGATTCCCAGAAATACCTGTCTGGCTGCATGCGTAAGAAATGTTTATGAAAATTTAGAGGATGTACGTACATAGATGTATAGGTTATTGACTTCCTATGATGAAATTAGAGTCTTACCAGACAGAAGATGTTCGGATGTGGAACATAGTGCCCGGAGAGAGGGGCACAAACAGGAAGAGATGGTCCTGTTATTTGATGTCGAAGTTAAAAATCCTTTAGAGAGGTGTTAGTTATAAATAACACAATCCGCACATGTGGGCATTCGAAGAAAAGGCGGAAAGCGACCGGAATGGGCAAACATGATGTTGGGGGGGAAAGGGGTCCGCCATGGGGATTTCCTTACTTTTCACCAACCATGTTTAGGGAATACAATCATGACCCAACGTGGATTTGTTGACATATAGGGGATGTTTTCACGCTGAGGCGGTTTACATACCCTGTCAAGGATGTTTGGTTCTGGTACCAAAAATTAGCCACCTACCTTGTTGTATTGGATAGATGTACTGGTAAGCTGAGGAAAGGGGAACCATAATAGATGATGGTAACGGTTGTGTACTAGAGGGTTGTTGCATTTGATGAAGTTTGATGATGAAACTAATTAGAAGAGCTTATCAAGAGGCCAGTGCTATTAGATGGAATTAATAAGAGTGGCTAAGTAGAGTTGTTGAAATTGAGTTCAACGATGTATATATACCAGAATAAAAAGTCAAAATCGAGGTTTGATGGTGCAATTTACAGTGTTAGCTAACGTCGATGACCGGCTGTAAGCACAAACGAATTTTAAATTTTTTTTGGCCGGACATGGGCCTAATATAGATGATAGAAGTGAATTTTCTTTTGGCCGGATCTGGGCCCATTGATGTGATTGAAAATTTTAAAAGCCGGACTTGGGCTATTGATGAAATTTAAAATTTTCTTGAATTTTAAAATAAGAGTAGTTGCCGGATATGGGCGACTAAAAAGCACTGTGTCAGGTTAAGCAATAGAAGGAAAGTTTCAAATTTTTTTTGCAACAACATTAGATGTAGAGCAGGTGCTCCAGTTCAATAGATGGAACTGATTGCTTCTCTCTTTATTGCATTAGAGGCAAATATTTGATGTAAAGCAGTTTATACAGTTCAATAGATGGAACTGACTGCTTATCTCCCGATGAATGTTTATAGTGCTCCTGGAGTAGACAATTAAACACCACAACGTAGATGAAATAAAATTTTTGATTTACTTTCTATTGATGAGGTTACAATACCTAGAGTTCTGTTGTGGGTTTGTTTGTCTGTTTTTGGTTTGGATTCACAGAGCAGCAAGATGAGCGCCAGTGAGGAACAGATGGAGTTAGAGGAGCAGGAGAGAGTGTTATTGGGAGAAGAGGATGAGATGGGCGAAAGCCAAACAGGGGAGGAAGGTGGAGTAGCTAGCTGGGATGGATTGGCCCAACAAGCTACTGCACCCGAAACCCCACGGGAATTGAGTCCCGAGGAGGGGATGAGAGTGAGGCTCCGTAAGCTTGAGGAGGCTATGGGACGTATGCAGGAGTCGATCTCAGCGATCGCAGGCATTGTGGTAGGCACCTCAGGTGTCCCACAACAAGTCCCGAACAGTCGGACCTCTCAGAGGATGACTGATAGCCAGTCAATGATCTTCGCAATGAAGATTCAGTTTGCGAAACTTGATTCGCAACTGACTTACGGAGCAAACTTTGAGACCTGGAGGGCGAGGATAGTGACTGAGCTGGAGAGCCAGAACTGCGCCTTCCTAGTGGAAGAACACTCAAAAATCCCGAGAGAGTTTACTGAGGCTAGTGTGCAAGTAGCCAAACGAAAGGTGCTAGCTTTCATAGTAAAGTGCATAGATGATGAGTTGCATGCGCTAGTGAAGGGTGAGAAAGACCCGATGCAACTCATAAAGCGCCTGGAGGCCCTCTGCCAGCCAAAAAGTAGGCACTATAAGTTTGGCCTTCGTGCCAAAATGGAGCAAATGGAGTACGATCCGAAGGCTGAGACACCAACGGCATTCATGGCCAGGTTTAATGACCTGGCAGAGAAGTTAGGGCAGTACACAGCTCTCAACGAAGAGGATAAAGTTTACAACTTTCTCTTCTCAATCCGTTCAGCCATGCCCGATTTATACGCGGCGGAGGCTGACAAGACGGATGACGTTGATCTCCGGAAGCTTCAGGAGAAATTCGTTGAAGTGGGGAGACGCCAGGAGGAAGAAAACCGTCGAGAGACGGCTCCTGGTGGAGCACTGTGGACTAGGCAGCGCCAGTCCAGACAGGGCGACAAGTCCCGGAAAGCTCCTCAAGAGCAGGGGACGTCCAGCTCTGGACATGGCGGGAAGCCAAAATTGAGGAAGACGAGTGCCGGCAAGGTGTCGAAGAGGACAGTTTGTTTCAAATGCAACAAGCCGGGCCATTTTGCTTCTAAATGCAGAACTGAGGGGTGGTTTTGCTACTCGTGCAAAACCATAGGCGACCATAAAAGTCGCAATTGCCCTCGGCAAAATGGTGGATCAGTAGGCGGCAAGGCCAGAGGCAAAGGGCAGCAGGCACAGGAGAGGCTAACCAAATGGCAAGCCCAGGCGGGTGCAAACCCGAAGCCTGCGATGAACAGAATGCCCGTATCGAAGGCTAAAGAGTTGAGGGACAAGAGAGGGAAGGCTCTTGTCATATGTGGTCCGGAGGAGGATTATGATGAACCTCACCGCCAGGTGTGGGTTGTCCAGTCCGAGGCTATGTACGCCAGCACCACATCGCCTGCCGATACCTCTCGATCGGCGATGCTTAGCGATTCTGATGGTAAGTCTAGAGGTTTCATATCAATGATTTTAGACACTGGTGCTACAGACCACATAATAAATACTAGGGATCCGCTATCTAACATTAGACGGTTAGATGTTCCCAAGCGGATTTCGTGCGCAAATGGGGATTCCGAGTCCGATTTAATAGTTGAGGAAATGGGAGACATTATAATAGAGAATGATGGAATTCTAGGACGTTTGCGTGATGTTCTTTTTGCGCCATCTCTGTCGGTTAACCTTTTTGCACTTCGCAAAATTTTGAGTAATTCCTTAGCTGCAACCTTCACCGGTCGAGGAGTGTCTGTAAAAGACACAGCGACTGGTAGGTTGATTAAGGAGGGTAAGTTTGATGGGAGATTTTGGCGCTTGAAGTTTAAACTGCCACTTGTAGGGGCTACGCCGAAGAAAAGATCTGCTATAATGGCAGAGCTTGGTATAGATGAGTCTCCTCAAAAGAAACGAGTATATCTGGGAGATGTTGCGGAGCAGCCCAATGTGACAGACATTGTTCTGGGAGGGAGGAGCATGCAACATAGCGAACCAGATACTAGGAGACTGAACAGTGAGATAAGCGAGCCAGGTACAAGTGGAGTAGATGAAAACTCACTAGAGGAAAACTCGCATCACGAGTATGAGTTTAATACACCACCGAGTGTAGGAGAGGAACATTTGAGTCCGAGGGTTAACCCAACCCTCACTAGCACAGTTGAAGGAGTTCAGACCTCGAGAGCAAGTCCAGGGATGCTATGGCATCAGAGGCTGAACCACATCTCCAAAAATTATCTCGTAAAAGTGCTAAAAGAGATAGATGTAAAAATACGAGTTGGAGACGATGTTCTGGACTGTGAAGATTGCAAATTGGCAAAAGCTAGACGACAGCCATGCAATAAAGAGAGACAAAGGTCGAAGACACCTTTTTCGAGATTGTACTCTGATCTTCAAGGACCCATAAAACCAGCAGCGTGGACCTCTGGTTATAGATACATAATCACGTTCACAGATGACTGCACGAGGTATGCGTTTGCTTATGGGATGCCAGACAAGACGCAAGTTCATCTTGCCCTGTCGAAGTGTCTGTCGGAGATTAGACTACTAACAGGCGACAGCCGAAAAGTAGTGGAAATCAGGACAGATGGAGGAAGTGAGTACAAGACAATTTTGACAAAGAAGAAACTGTCAGACGAGAAAATCACACTGACAGTATGTGAGCCAGCAACCCCACAACATAATGCATGCTCGGAAAGGTTGAACCTGGAGCTGCAGCAGAAGATACGAGCGATGTTGATATCAGCAGGAATGCCAAACTCGTACTGGGGATATGCGCTGAACAATATTATGTTTATTCATAATAGAGTACCAAATGCCTCGAATAAATTCAAGTCACCATATGAGATGGTTACTGGGGCAAAACCCGATCTAAAATATGTTAGAAGATTTGGGTGCGAAGTATACTACCTTGTGGCTGCAAAAGGAAAAATGCAACCACGAAGCAAAAAGGGGTATCTCTTAGAGTGTCAACAAACAGGCTATCTGATAATAGATGCAGCAAACAAAAAGCTGATCAGGTCGAAGCATGTTGACTTTATCGAAGCCAGGACCTATGGGACAAACCTGGAAAAGTCAGGACATCGAGAAGGGAGGGAGCTGCTTGGAAGTGAACAGCTGGAATTCTCCTGGGGTCCAACGACTGAGGTGTCCGAGGGTACAAACAATCGAGGAATTGTCACTTCAGAGATAGATGAAAGCATAACGGAGCCTCAACAGCTCCAGCACTCTGAAAGTGAACAAGTAGAGACAGAGGAACAACCACCACCAGTGAATGTTATAGATGAACATCATGAAGAAAAAGGTGGTGATCAATCCTCTACAATAGATGTTGACCTTGAAGAAGTCATTGGAGGAAATGAAGAATATGATTTCCTCGAGACTATAGAAGAATGTGCACACTTTGCTGAAGGCAATGAGCCTGAGTCATATGCAGAAGCAATGAGCTCGAAGGATTCAGCTAGATGGAAAGAAGCCATAAACCTAGAGTTTAAATCATTAGAAGAAAATGATACTTGGAGACTAATACCGAAGTCTGAACTTCCTCAGAACACAAAAGTGATTAGAACGAAGTGGGTTCATAAGAGGAAAGCAGAAGCGGATGGCTCTGTGAGGTATAAAAGCAGACTGGTTGCAAAAGGCTTTGCAGATAAAAACAGGTACGATTTGACGGAGGTCTACTCACCTGTTGCGAGACTGAACGACGTTAGGTTCATTTTGTCCATTGCTAATAAGATGGATCTGAACCTATATCAGTTGGACGTGACGACGGCATTTCTGAATGGAGTGCTTGAAAAAGAAGTGTATATTCAAATTCCGGAAGGGTGGATTGAATATACAAATTCAAGCAGGAACCTATCTCAGAGTCACGTGTGTAAACTAGAGAAGGCCATATATGGTCTTAAGGTTTCTCCGAAGAGATGGCATATTCGATTTTCTGAAGCCATGGAGAAACTGGGTTTTGAAGTGTATCCTCACCAGAGGTGCATCTTTGTGTGGAGACAAGACAAGGAGTTTGCCATTTTAATACTGTATGTAGATGATATTTTACTGGCAACAAACTCCACGAAGAAAGGAAAGGAGCTAAAAGAGAATCTAGCTCAGGAATTCCAAATTAAGGATCTTGGTACTCCGAAGTTGTATCTGGGAATTGAGATACTGAGGAATAGAGCTCAGAGAAAGATGTTCATTCATCAAGGGAGCTTTATTGAGAAGTTGCTGAACAAGTTTGACCCAAATTCAAAAGCAGTGGCAAACACCCCGATGGTTCAAGCAAAAATAGATGAGAAGCAAGAGATACATGGAAAGCCAAATGTGCCCTACAGGCAGTTGGTGGGGTCTCTCTTGTATCTTCAGAATGGGACAAGACCAGATATCACTTATGCAGTGAATATGTTGTGTAGAAGACAAACTTCCTACACAAGCGAAGACTGGCATAGAGCACTGAGAGTTCTACAGTATCTTAGAGGAACTCTGGATTATGGATTGCTCTATAAAGGGAACACTGACAAATTGGAGTGTTATCCCGATGCTTCACTGGGTCTCAATGACAAACAGGGACTCTCGACTTGTGGATATGTAATCAAGCTTTGGGACGATGTTATATCGTGGAAATCGAAGAAGCTTACTCAGGTGTCTCTGTCATCAGCAGAAAGTGAGTACATATCGATGTCAATCGCTTGTCGAGAACTCGCAGGATTGCAGGAAATGTGCAATCAAATACTGGCGCTTAAGTTAACTCCATCCGTATTTGAGGACAATCGAGCAGCCATAGCTCTGGCTAAAACGGATGAGTCGAAAGCGTTGAAGCATGTAGTAAACCTACATATTATGCACTTTGTTCGTCAACAAGTGCGGGAGGGAAAAATTGAACTTAGATGGATTCCCTCGAGCGAACAATGTGGTGACATTTTCACCAAGCCATTGACGGGCGCGTTGTTCGAAAAATTCCGGAACAAGTTAGTGGTATCATTCATGGATGCCTAAACTTTGGGAATTTGATGTTGGTTATAATAACCATTCGAAGATGTTAGCTGATAAATTTTGATGGACGCTAACTGGTCATCTGGACCGAGGAAAAACAGTATTCTATTGATGATGGTCGTATAAGACTGATGGAATGAAGATTATGGTGTTAGATGTTTGTAGCATCCTGTGTCAATTTGAAGGATGAGAATACAATCCTTCAACTTGGAATTAAACTTAAGAATTCATATCTTAAGGGAGTGTTCTATAAACGAACACTCAAGACTCCACTGGGCTTATCCCAAATGAAGTATTACCGAGCTTGTATTTGGGAAAGACAAGCTCCTCAAATAAGCCTTGAACTAACACTTGTTTTTGTTTGTTTTGTTCTACAGACGTCTGGCAGTAGAGAGAGGGTCGGCATGGTGTGAGACGAGACTCCAGTCCTTCTCTTGTACCCTAGGGTCATATAAATTTTTCAAAATTTACAATTCACTCTTAACCCTTTGAAGTAAACTCTTTGATGTATATCTCTCTCTCTCAATTAAGCTCTAACTAGATGATTAAGTGTAATTGATGTCACTTAAACTCCTTTTGAGTCTCTACCCATAAGTTCAAATTTGATGAATAAGTGAAATAGATGTCACTTATAACTAGAACTAATATCAAGCCCATCTTCTGAAGAAGACTTGAGGCGCTCTAAAATTGATCAGGAGGGAGTGTGAAATTATGAATGATCAATTTCATATTTGGCGCCTCTTCTCACACCTTTTCGAGAATATTATTGCAGGTTGGCAGTACTGGAGCTCGGACTCGCTCTTCTCTTGAGAGGAAGCCATCTTGCTCACCACACCGTTTCTTGAAGTCCCCGAGTCAACAACTCTGCTTCCCAGCTACCAGCTAACCAGCTAACCCGATCAAACCACCGCTTGAAGTTTGAAGACATTTGGAGCCTGCCACTTCCAAATCAAGAACAGTGGCTTTGAGCATCACACCATAAACAACAAGGTAATTGAAGAAATAATCCGATACTCATCTACTAAGAAGGGGCTGGATTTTGTTGATAGGTACTTTTGCAACTTGAACAACCGTTGAAGTATAATTGATGGGCAAATTATTACACAACGGTTCATTATCTGTCTCCGTAGAAGGGGAAACTATACAGGTAAATTATTACACAACGGTATAGGTTGGTACCTAGTAACGAGTACGGGATTGTACTAATTTACGGAGGGTCGGCGATCTACATAATATTATGTTATTGTATAGAAGGGTTATCTATACGGAGACCTGTGATCTGTGACAGGAGGGTATTCTGTACAAAATAATAAACCGTTGTGCAGGGATTTGCAGCGTTTTTTTTTTATTGCAGTTTTGGATTCTACATACCTTGAAACGTAAACCATCAAATTTTGAGGGGGGTTAGAATTCTTGTTTTCATGCTCGACTCCAATGGTTCATTATTGAAAATAATAAACCAAAAGGTTATTCTCATAAACTATCAGGTTAGTTTATTCGATGTCTCAGCCGTAGGTGGGTACCTACTTAAATACCAGGTTAATGAATTCTGGAAAAAGATTGAAGTTCGACAAGTCGTGTCGAAGCTAACAAGTAAGTCGGAACCTACCTTCCGGAGGAATCCGTCGTCACTAGCGGGAGTAGCTACTCCAATGGCACTGGTCCTAAAGTAGGTATTCGACTTGCTAGCAACGACGGATTCCTCCGGAACGCACCTATGTTAATTGCAACAACTGTAGAACTGTAAACTGTACAACTAGTGGAACTAATGAATGATGAATACCTACCTGCATGTTTTGTGGTGTAACGGAAGAAATGTCTACTGCGTCAGATTTGCTATCAACTTACTTTTCTTTGGCGTAGTTTCGTCCTACCTCTTACTGCTCTTGTCGCGATAAAATTCCATCTTTCAGTGTTTATGAAAAGGCTTTTTAAAAGAACTCTCCAATTCCATCAGAATTTCACGAACGTCAGAGGAATCTTTCGACATATCATTATGCGAACTGGTAGATCGTACGAAATATAGAAAACATCGTTACTACCATGATTTTCTGGCTAAGCGTGGCTCACAAGAAACTCAGCCAACATAGCCGAACCATTCAGCACAGCACAAAGGATAATTACGAACCGAGTCGTGAGGCCAGAAAAAGCATTGGCTCCCCACTACCTTACCCAGAGGCGAGTTTGTTGCATCTTTCCGCATGGCTACAGGGCATGACTAACTCCAGAAAAACCTCTTCAGGATAGGAGTAGTCGACTCTGGAATATGCCCGCTATGCCATCTCGAAGACATGGTCATGGGCCATCTAACCAGAAGCCCCGCACTGAGCGCTGTCAGAATATCTGAACGATCACCAGAAATTGTAAGAAGGCCGTAAAAAGCCAAATGACCAAAAGTCGATTTTGACCAACGAGCGAAGAACTGAGGTTCTTCAAGTTTCAGCCTTAAATTTACGTTAAATTTTGGTCTAAAATCCTAGTTGTGCTCCGATCAGAATACACCCAGGAGTGTTAGGGGGGAAAAATGGGTGTAAAAATAGGGGGTTTCGAGATTTTTTTTAAGTTTTAAAGAACATGAGCTTATGAGGTATCGTTTTCCATGTTTTTTTTTAAGGGCGAGAAGACCGAATATGAAGTCAATTTAGACCAAACTGAGGTTTTAACGAAGTTTCAGCTCCAAAAATGTATTTTTTATGAGCCAAAAACCTGGGAAAAGTATAACACTAGAAGTAGTATCAACAGGTGAATCAAGACAATTAAATGGCACTATCAATGATGAAAGATAGTTCGTAAAAAATTAGGAGCCTAATTCGTGCTTTGGGGGCCAAAAACAGTTGGAAACCATCAAAAATAGCTATTTCAATTATTGAGCATGAAAGAAACAATAAATGAACAGCCAACATTTCTGTAGTATGTTCAATAGAATAATAAACCCATGTGACAAGGACTGTGCAGCTTTTCTTCTCTACTGCAAGTACAATCCCTGGAGCAGCAATCGATTAACCTGCAGCAACACAAAGTGCGACAGGTAGCAAGTTGCTTCCAGCCAGTTACATGCATACATTCTGTAAGGATGATTGTGAATATAGAAAGGCGCCTAACTTTCAAAGTCTATAAAGATGCAAGAATTATGTGAGTCATAATTTGTAAGTACGTACCAACACAACTTGGAAAAAAGTTGCCTATATTTCAAGTTCTACCTCGTTGACCAATAGAGGATCGCCTCACACGACACCAAACGGAGGACGAGGAAGTTCCTAGACGTATGTAACGATATAAACAACTGTCAAGAAGTAGAAACAATCTGTCGTTTTAAGATTTTCGTTTTAGGGCGATAAGATAACGTGGTCACAATTTCTGCGTGTCATGGACATACAAATGGTAGTTGTCTTTTAACAGCGCAGATAATCTCTGATAGTTTGTGAAGGAGGTAGGAACAATAGGTGACAGAGTATGTAACTGATGTAGACCACTAAATACGACTGGCTACAGCCAACACGTCATCACAGTGTGGATGGAGCTACGGCAAACTACCGCCCAGATGCCTGCAGCGAATAGGTCGGATTCAGGTTCTACGACAATGTACATCTTCCATTGCATTATGGAAATGTAGTGGGGATAACAAAAGAATTAATAAGTGTTTCCTTCCTGGTGACACTGATCGAAATAAGATAGGGTCGTGGGTTCAGATCCCAATTTCACGGTCTACCACCCATAAACTATCTGAACCTAGGGAAGAATTATAATAGTGACGGAACTCCAAAACATTTTACAGGGTGTTTCAATAATTTCGCGGATTTTACGAACATTATAAAACTACGAAAATTTTACATGGAATGAAAACCGGTATTCCACGTTTGTTACATGCGTTTTGCCAAATACAAAAAAAAAAAAGGGCGGACATCCCAAATTTGAAAAAAAAACACAATTACACTGTCGGTCGAATTATAAACAATAATGTAGGTAAATAATTACCCTTTTCGAAAATACCCATCAATAAAACACAAGTTTTAGTTTAAAAAAATGTATTTACAATAATTAGGTACATACTTAGTTGACAGATGTATAAAACTTACAAGCACACGGGTTACTCATACTTAATTTGCTGTCACTTCGGTGTGAGACTCTTCATGTTTTCAAGTTGCAAAGGTATATATTTTTCAACTCCTGAAACAAAACAAAAATCGTCTTTAACCAAAAAGAATATTTTTAATAGATGATACCTTCCTATACAGTCCGTAAGAAACTTGCATGCAATCACCCAAAGAACACATTTACTTATGTATTTAAAAAAAATTTATTTTTTGCTATTAAAGGGACGGGTACCGAGCCCCTTGTAAATGAGACCAGAATGATCTATATTGACAATGGTCCCTATTTTTATTTAAGAACCCGACTGATGGCCTCTTCTTGCACAAAGTGAAGGAGGCTGACGGGTGATCCTCCGGCAACATTGGTGGAATTTATAAACCCCATCTTGAAGTGCCGGAGTCTTGTTGACGCTAAAGCAGGACATTCACATAGGATGTGCTCTGCCATTCCCACTGCTTCAGCACAGAGGCCGCAGACATCAACCCTGCTTTGCCAATGTTCTTAAGGTGGTACCTTAGGGAACAATGGCCAGTGAGGAGACCCAAGATAGTTCGGAGGTTTTTACGCCACATTGACAGGAGAGCTTGCACCCGCTTTTTGGAAAAGTTTATCAGTAGCTTTGATTGTCGCAATCCAGGGGTATTCCCCCAATGAGACCGCCCACTTTCTTACTTGTACAGCGACAAAGCTCCTGGTGATCCCGAGCTGTGGTTCGGGACAGTATGGGATAGACTCCAATGCTTTTTTCGCAAGGCAAGCGGCGGTCTCGTTGCCCTCGATTCCCTCATGACCAGGCACCCATAGCAACGTGAGTTTGTTGCCATGAGCAGCCTCTTGGAGGTAAATCAGGCAATTCCAGGTCAGCTTAGATGTTATGGACAAGGACCAGAACACAGAACACATAATAAGGGGAGAAGCCGCACTCACGGGGGGAGGGTTAAGGCCCTTGCCTCTATGTACGTAGCCGATTCTCCCGCTACCTCATCTCATCACACCAGCTGATCCCACTGCATCTCTCTGTGCTTTGTGGAGTTCTCATGCTTTCATCGCGCTTTTCTGCCCATTCCTCAGAGGTTGGAAGAATAAAATCCGAAAATACAGTCTCATTATGTTCATATACATATATCACAAAACAGAAAACATTACAGCATAAATCACAGTTTACAGGAGAAAACGAATATAAATGGATGAACTAGTAGGGTACCTATTGACCAGTGAACAGTATTAGTTTATTATTGTTGTTCCTAGTTTTTTGTTGTTGTGTAAATAGTCATAGACTTTCTTCATGTGATGGCAAATTCTCGTTTTAAAATAAATCGTACCAACTGCAAAGAATAATGTCCTCGATTAGTAAGTGGTTGGAACCGAGAAAAACTGTTTGTCTATACATTCTTTGATCAATAATGTGACCCACGAATTCGGAGTATCAAACATAAAACGTCTGTCCTTCTCCCTTGACCTGAAAATCTTTTCACATATTTCACAAATCTTGACAACGTCCTTTTCTGGCAAAATCAAACCACCACAACCCTTTACAGTGATCAGACTACTTCCGCTAAACGTTCCAGTCTTCCGTCGCTTCCAAACAACCATCACAATTCAGACTCAAGTTCAACTTTCGAACAGTATAGTCTGAATTTGAACAACCAAAATTATAAGAGGGAAGTACACTGAGCATGACGTCGAGGTACATGTCACGTGATATAATATATTCTACTAGGCATGGTATATCTCTGGTAGGATTCGTTAAATTAATATTTTCTTGGACGATGTATCTAGATATTTGACCATGAGACGGATTTCGAAATCTTCCATAGGTACGATCTTGGTCAAGAGTGTTACGTCCTGTAAAACTAACTAGGGGTAACAAATGGGGAGATAGTTTTGTAACCTTAGAAAAGGAAATGAGAAAGGTATACAAGGTGTTTCACAATTTGGCTCCTGATATGTTGACAAATAATGAGAATAATGTTAGTAGTACTTATCAATGGTTGAGAACGTACACAGGTACGAAAACTGACAAAGTCAAAATCAAGCGATCCAGGAAACAACCTGTAGGTACCTGGTGCCTATCTTATACATAAGGTAAGTGCTCCTAATTTGTCTATCATGGAATCGACAGCTACGAGATACCTACTCAAATAACAAACCTACCTAAACAAAAGTACAGCTCCGATAAAATAAAAAAAAATAAAAAAATCTGGACACCACTTCATGCCCACTAGAAATGGCAATAGCCGAAACGTTGTGTCGGCATCGGGTTAGTTTTCAATTTTGTGATTAATCCGTAAGTGTCTAAAACATTCCTACCACCATTTTTTCACATCCTATAAAACAATTTTCAATAGGCAGGTAATAATAGTAACTTAACACAACATGTAAATCTTACATGTATATCAGTGGGACACTTGAGAACGTTTAAATGTAGTAGTTTCCTGGAATACCCTTCGACAGCCTGTTGTTAAAGAAAGTCGAATCAGAAAAATTCGAATCTCCCGCTGAAGACGAAACTTCGCTTGGGGGCCGCACACCCATGGAGTGCTCTGCCATCGCCCGGCCCGCGCCGTTGGCAGCATTGCCCCTCCCCCAGCATCATCACTTATTCTTTGGCTTTCCTTTCGACAGTTCGTTTCGTCAGATTTTTGCGAGTTTTTTATTATTACAGCAAGTTCTACGTTATTTCCTTTGCTGTAATTAAAATAAGATTGTACCTTTCTTTTGCGTTTATCACTCGGCGACTCAGCAGAGAAGTTCTCTTTGTTGCGAGTTTTTTTCGTGATGTTTAGTCTGCAATCACAGCGCAGACCGCGGCGTCCCGTATTCAACGTGCTCGATCTAATTTACGATGTGCGGAAATGTGGGGGGGGGGGGGGGATTTTGAATTAAACGAGGATGAACCTTGATCTCTGTACTCGTTTGGATCGATACTTCGACGAATTTTCGGATCGGAGGTATCACCGACGATCAGGTTAGCCTGTCAGGGATGAGGTTAGTGTCATGGAGAGGGCGAATGTTTCTCGCCAAAATTCGCGAGATGCTCACCAAAATCGTGAATTTGGGGTGCATCTTGTCATTTGCGGATGCCTCACCCATATCGCGAGTTTGTGGTGCATCACGCCCGTGATATCGGTCGTACACAGTGTTTGCGCGGGCGATTCGGGCTTTGATGCTCTAGGCGATGAAGGGCCAGATATTCTGCCCCTAACACATAGTTTGCTAGCGATCTTACCCGTGATATCGATCGTGAATCAGTAGTACATGGTGTTTCCGAGGGCGATTTGGTCCCTGACCACGCTTTGTGTGATGAAGGGGCAGATATTCCGCCCGCAAAACATAAGTTGGCCAGCGATCTCGCCCGTGATATCGACCGTGAATCGGTGCATGGTGTTTCTGCGGGTGATTCGGGCCCTGACGACGCTTTGGGCTATGAAGGAGCAGATATTCCACCCCCAACACCCATGTTGGCTAACTATTCCACTAGGGGTCCGTCCGTGGCTTCAGGATCCTCGGATTTTGCAGGGTTTACCCCATCTGCGGGAGATGCCGTCCCGGATCAAGGCCCTGACGCTGATTGCATCCCCAAGTGCTTATGGTCCTGGGAGGTAACCCTGGCATATCTCCACCTCCCGGCTCCGTAATCGATATTTCACTATGGGTTTGAGTTACTCCTATCTACCTATGGTATGTTGCAGTATATTTACTGGCACCCTCTTTTTTCTGCAATGTACGAGGGTGGATCAAATATAAACGGGACTTAAAAAAAAAATTTTATTCGTTAGAAAATAAAAACCAGGCATATGTCACTTTTCTACATAGTCTCCTGCTTTCGTGACGCATTTTTCTCAACGAGTAGGAAATTTTTTAATCCCATAATCCCAGCATCAAAAAACGATGAAGGTTGCGTCTGAAGCCACTTGCGCACGAACCCCTCATCATCATCAAATCGTTGTCCGCCTAGCGCTTCTTTAAGCGGCCCAAACAAGTGAAAATCACAGGGCGATAGGTCAGGGCTGTAGGGAGGACGATCAAGTGGAGTCCAATGCATTTCTTCCAATTTTTGAACAGTTAGAGCTGCAGTATGGGGCCTTGCATTGTCGTGGAGGAGGATGACGTCACGAATTGGTTGATTCCGTTTTTTGTTGCGATATGCAGCCCTCACCTGAGTCAGCAGCTCACAATAGTAGGCAGCATTGATTTTTCTTCGCTCATGCAGAAAATCAATGAGCAAAACGCCTCGATAGTAGAAAAAAACAGTTGCAAGGACCTTGCCAGCAGACAGTCGAGTTTTTGCTTTCACTGGGGCTGTCTCCCCCTTCCTCCGCCACTCCATACTGGCTTGCTTCGATTTGGGTGTGTAATGATGGACCCATGTTTCGTCGCAGGTGACGATGCTAGCCAAAAATGCTTCCCCTTCTTCCTCAAACCTTGCAAAAAGCCTATGACGGACCTCCAAACGTCTCAACTTATGATCTGCAGTCAAAAGGCGAGGGACCCATACGGAATCCTAGGTGCTCTGTAATGATCGTTTGGCAGCTCCCATAACTTAACCCTACCTGCTCAGCAATTTCGGAGACAGTCACACGTCGATCACCTTCAAGAATGCCACGAACCGCTTGAATGTTCTCATCCGTAATGGTGCTCCGGGGATGACGATCGTGTTCGTCATTCTCTTCCCTCCAGAAACTCTTTGTGCCAGGCAAACACACGGGTCCTAGAGAGGGTTTGGTCCCCGAACTGGGCGGTCAACCTTTGAAAAATTTCCGAAGGTTTGACTCTTTCAAGGGCAAGAAATTTTATGATAATTCGTTGCTCAATGGAAACGGGCACCTTTTGTTCAGACATCACGATCACTACTCAGAGGTCTTAAAGGGGGAGACGCCCCCCTCATCCACCTTCTAATGAACCTGTCCAAACAAGCTCGAAGTGATGGCCCGCTTCTGTCAACCATCGGCGCTCAGAGGTCAAAGTCCCGTTTATATTTGATCCACCCTCATATAACACGGTATACCTATTTACTTTTTTGGTAATATTCTTACTTGTGATATTTAAAAAAAAAAAAATTCTTTCCAAGTTTCACTCTGTTCTTTCTCCCCCGAGTTTCCTCCTCTGGCATGGAAGGGGGGGGGGAGAGGGGTAGTACATCAGGAAGAAGGCTAGCTAGGCCCAAGGAGGATGAGTCTATGGAATGGCACTCCTGTGTCTATACTTTTCAGGTCTTACGGACCAGTTGTGGCCTTGGTTTTTTTTGGTTTCCTGATTTTTTACCTACAGCAACTGCCTAGCTTGGTTTGGTTCTTTAAAAGAACTACATGCAAACGTTCTCAAGTGTCCCACTGATATAACTGATGAATAAACGAACTTGTTAAGTTCGTCTGTAATTATATCTAGTGGGACACTTGAGAACGTTTCGGACCCCCCACACCCTACCCCTCTGTCTTTGCCATGGCTGGCAGTTGCTGGGCTCCATCTTTCAAAGAGTGAATATGCTGCCGGGGGGGGGGGGGGGGGGGGGGGGGGAATGCTGCCAACGGCGCGGGCCGGGCGATGGCAAAGCACTCCATGGGAGTGCGGCCCTGCAGCGAAGTTTCGTCTTTAGCGGGAGATTCGATTTTTCTAATTCGAATTTCTCTAAAAACAGGCTATCCAAGGGTAGTCCAGGGAACTACTACATGTAAACGTTCTCAAGTGTCCCACTAGATATAATTACAAATGAACTTCACAAGTTCGTTTATTCATCAATTATGAGTATTACACAGATACTTACGTGAGTAAAGTGACTGGCAGAACTACATCTTGTTTGCGGATCTCGTGCTGCAGCCAAACATCACACAACATGGCATCATATTAAGTAACCACAAAATCTCCTAGAACACTGCCCAACTACGAATGGCGACAGTCTGGCTGTGAGGGGATTGAGGGAAAAATCCTAGAAGATGAATTTGGTAGCAGAAGCGGCTGTAATACTCGGTAAGGTACACGAGCTCTCGGATGGGGTCAGGTGAGTGGGAGTAGCAAGGAGCAGGGGAGTGCTACCCGTGTGAAGTCACGCCTGCGGCTTCTCCCCTTATGTGTTCTGTACAACATACCCTACAATACCACTCAGCCAGCGGTCCCAACCATATGCAAAAAGTTTACCTACAGTTCCCACTGTCACTGTCATTCAGTCTCTGATCCTCAACAAGAAGAAGAAGGGAGAAGAGGAAGGGAGGTTGGGAATTGCCCCTAAGTTCCAATTTCACCCACGCATAAAGAAGTTTCTCACGAACTATAGTATGTTACATACATGGTGTATAGTTTGGTATCCAAGGGGTCAAAACTGTGGGACATAATGAGCTTTTCTTCTTGAATTATCATATATAAGGAAACGATTCTATTTCTCATTCCAACATGAAAATAGGCCTTGAAAATAATTATGGTTAGATTGTCTCTGACTAATGACGGTTCGGCGCTGACTGGTTCAATTTTGGGGCATATGTACATATAACACAAATAATACCTACTTCAAGTACAGAGGAGAAACTTACCGCATTTCCTAATTTTTCAATCCGATCCCGAAGCATTCTTGAGACTTTGTCATCGTGAAAGGCTATGTAAGAAACAACGTGATGGAAGGCCATTTTGTGCAGCACCGGACACCATATATCTCTCACAGCCCCTAGAAACGAAGGATTTCTTTACAGTTATGTATTTTCTACACAAGACGCACTTACCTCGCCAGCTGGAGTAGATGGGGTTTCCATGAAAAATTAGTTTTTGAACGGATTTGAACACGCTGCTTTAATTGGAACTCATCAACTGACAAATTTTGCTGATAAATAGGTTTGAATGTACCTGTGGCTACAGCCCGCAAGTAGGTCATAAGCAAGTTGGGATCAGTTTCAGTTGGCTCCAAATAATGCTTCATGTCCACCTAAAACATCAAAAATAAATCAAAGAAACCAAAATGAAACACCAGGTACATTCTTATCTGTTACATATATCAAATTGTTATAGATGTAATAGACAAGAATGTACCAGATGAAATGCCGCCATGTGCTCAGAAATACTATATTAGCATGCAATGATTATCTATCTCAACAACATACCAGTTGGATACCTAATCTATTTTTATCCTCGTATTTTGAGTAAAATAATCTAACCTCTGTTGTAGAAGTTCGCAGTAGTCTCAGAATAGCTGCCAGCTCGCTCCAAATGATCTTCTTGAACTTTACATCGTGTTTTTGCGCAAGCGGGACGAGAACGTATCTTCCAAAAGTGGTATCACAATATGATACACCAGCATATTGCTCGAGAACCTCTCGGAAACTGCAAAGGGGTCATAATATATAGGCAATTTTATTTGAAATAGTATTATTTGTGTTTAATCAGTGGGAGCTACTAAATAATTGTTCTCCATGATCAATAAGGGAAAACCCTGATTGTCAATTTTATGGAAGGGCGAGTACACTCCTGAGTACCTTGCGATAATGAATACTATATTTTCTGCAGTGTTGCAATCTTGATTTGGCCCTGAGAACTATTTTCAACCAAGATGTAACAGCGTGAGTTACGGATAAACGTTTAAAAGTATCGCATCATCATGATTCAATAGATATTTTATAATTTGAAAACAAGTTATTTTCTTACAAATAGGAGATAACCTATTTTCGCCTATGAGGAAAAGGTAGCCAAGGAAACTGCCTTCTTTTCTGATCACAAGGCATAAGAAAGGCAAACTATCAACAGCAAAAATAGGAAAAAATATGCATTCACTTACAAATCGTAAAACGAGCTTAGACCAGGAATGTCTTCATTGAAATTCAATTCGTCATGCTTGCTTGTAATGTATGACAGGCCTACACCTAACAAAGGTGTTACATCCCTAAATAAGTCTGGTCCTGTGAATAAATAGCAGAATACCTATGGTATGGCATTTGATCAATTACTCTTTCAGAACTTAAGCTAGTGGACACATAAACTCACCGGCAAGATACACACAACACAACCTGCAGTATTTGGCAGCAGGTTTGATTTTAGATAAGAGGTCAGAAGAAAATTCTTCGATGAGGATGAACCATTTAAGACACATAGAAGCAGTCATCGAGGCATTTCTATCTTTACTGCAAATATAATGGAGTAATGAGACATTTCAATGACAGCAGGAAGATTCCTAGACAAGTGTGGGCAAGTAGCACTACAGTATATTAACAAGTGGGTCCCCTGATCAGCAGCCTCACTTATGTATAGAAAAAAATGCCAGATACGTACTTGTACTGGCATTGATGGTACCGGAGAGTGTCATAAAGATGATACAACTTGACGCATTACATTATAAAACTGAACTAAAATACGGAGATTCTGAAATCTTAAAAGGACAGAACCAAATGTGTTCTTGAGGACATTGCCATGTGAATGAGATATATCGAGGTATTTCTGTATTTTATTTGAAACTAGGTAGTGAGATGAGATCATACCTATTTCACTTTTGGGAGACATGCCCAGTTATTTTTATTAATGGCTTAGAAATTCAAATGTCACAGTTCACAGGTCGTCCCAAGTAGTCCGACCTTCATAAAAACCTAGACTGAAGCTAATGGACGCTTCTTAAGATCCATGTAGTAAAAGGAGAATTATGGTAAGTCGACAAATCACTCCAGCCCCTGAGTTGCTTGCTGGCACTGCACTGGGGGCCTATTCACTAAGCCAAAGAGACATCTCTTTTCGGCCCCACTCTCTCTTTTGGCAGAAGACATTTTTATAGTATCCATGACAGGGTTATTCAGTAACTTCTAAAAAACGCTGCAAAGTCCTTTTCACATGGGTTTATTATTCTATTGGACATACCTACAGAGATGTTGGCTGTTTATTTATTTTTTCTTTCATATAAAATAATTGAAATAGCTACCTATCTCTGGTGGTTTCCACCAATTTTGGCCCCAAAAACACAAATAAGGTACGCTCCTTTTTTATTTTTATTTTTTTTTTTAATATAAATTATCTCTACCATTTAATCGTCTTGATCCACCTTTTGACACTTTTTCCAGTGTTATTCTACAAATTGATGGTGATTTCAGACGATTTCCCAGGTTTTTGACTCATAAAAAATCAAGTTCGGGAGCTGAACATCTAGTAGAACCTCAATTTTCTATTCTTTGGTCAAAATCGACTTCATATTCGGTCTTCTCGTCCCCAAAAACATGAAAAACGATACCTTAAAAGCTCATGTTACCAACATGTTGCTAAAACGCAAAAAGTACCTATTTTTACACACATTTTCACTCATAACACCCCTGGGTATATTCCGATCGGGCTGAAAAGTTTTGGGACACAACTAGGGACCAAATGGAGCATGTGTGCGAAAGAACGATTTTTTTAGACCGAAAATGAAGCCTGTACGCGTGATACGGCGGACGGCGGACGGACATTGCATTTTTGGAATCTACGCACCTTGAAACGGAAAAGAAAAAACGCTGCAAAGTCCTTTTCACATGGGTTTATTATTCTATTGAACATACAGAGATGTTGGCTGTTTATTTATTGTTTCTTTCATATAAAATAATTGAAATAGCTATCTCTGGTGGTTTCCACCAATTTTGGCCCCCAAAACACGAATAAGGGACGCTCCTTTTTTATTTTGGTTTATTATTTTCAATAATGAACCATTGGAATCGAGCATGAAAAAAAAAATTCTTACCCCCCCTCAAAATTTGATGGTTTACGTTTCAAGGTATGTAGAATCCAAAACTGCAATAAAGATATTTCTGTCTGTCCGCCGTACGCCGTACGGGCCACTTTTCTTAGTTACCATGAAAGAAAATGGATGAAATTCGGGTTATAGGTTCCGTTCGCTGTCTAGTTGGTCCTCGAAGCTCGACGTTACTGTGAGCCATCTCTAAGGGGTTCAAAATAGGGGTTGAAATTTTCAAAACGCCTATACCATTTTTATACGTAAATATTTTTACGGTTTTAAATAGTTCTTGAACTTGCGAGTTTTTTAAGACCATCCGGAGCATCGTACGTCCAGCCGTTCGTTCACAGTAAGGCCCCGAAGTTTGCACCGACAGGCATTTTCGACTCCAGTGTCAATGAAATTGTATACAATTCAAACCAAATCTCGTAACCAGAGACGCGCCCACAATAGGAATTTGTGAATACGGCCAATCATTGGTAGGGATCACCTGATTATATTGTCGGAGTATGAAGTCGAGTTGGTTGTTTTGTGATATTATTTCATTTGAAAAATGATGGCTCTTTTGGAGTTGTTGGTAGGTAGTGAAACTTGAACAAACGTTGAAGTATTATTGATGGGTAAATTATTACTACGGTAAATCATTACTCAACGGTAAATTATTACACAACGGTTCATTATACCATCTACGTAGAAGGGGCTGGAGTTTGTTGGTAGGTACTTTCGCAACTTTTTTCACTCCTCATCAACAATTTCTTTTCAGAACTTCATTATGTGTGTTTCTTTTTGTTAGGTAGGTACTGTTTGTCATCGGCAGAATTATTTTAGCAACATTTAACTCGTGATTTAGGTAGGTACCTAGTAACGAGTACGGGGTTAGGTACTAACCTACGGAGGGTCTGCGATCTACATAATATGTATAGAATAGTACATATCATAGGTATATTATATAGACGGGTTATCTATACATAGAGCTGTGATCTGTAACGGAAGGGTATTCTATACAAAATAATAAACCGTTGTGCAGGGATTTGCAGCGTTTTTTAAAATTATCTCTGATCATTGGTAGTGCCATCATTTAATCGTCTTGATCCACCTGTTGACACTTTTTCCAGTGTTATTCTACAAATTGATGGTGATTTCAGACGATTTCCCAGGTTTTTGACTCATAAAAAACGCTGCAAAGTCCTTGTCACATGGGGTTTATTATTCCACAAAAATGTTGGCTGTACATTTATTGTTTGTTTCATGTGAAATAATTGAAATAGCTGTTTCTGATGGTTTCCACCAATTTTGGCCCCCAAAACACAAATTAGGTAGGTACGATCTTTTTTTTTTTTTTTCAAATTAACTTTGATCATTGGTAGTGCCATTTAATCGTCTTGATCCACGTGTTGACACTTTTTCTAGTGTTATTCTACAAACTGATGGTGATTTCAGACGATTTCGCAGGTTTTTGACTCATACAAAATCAATTTTGGGAGCTGAACATCTGGTACAACCTCAATTTTCCACTCCTTGGCCAAAATCGACCTCATATTCGATCTTCTCGTCCCCAAAAACATGGAAAACGATACCTCAAAAGCTCATGTTACCAACATGTTGCTAAAACGCAAAAAGTACCTATTTTTACACACATTTTCACTCATAACATCCCTGGGTATATTCCGATCGGGCTGAAAAGTTTCGGGACACAACTAGGGCCCAAATGGAGCATGTGTGCGAAAGAACGACTTTTTTAGACCGAAAATGAAGCCTGTACACGTAACACAGCGGACGGCGTACGGCGGACGGACATTGCATTTTTTGAATCTACGCACCTTGAAACGGAAAAGAAAAAAGTTTGAGGGGGTGTTATAAAAATTTTTTGCTGAGCGATTACATAGGTGTATTATTCAGAGAATAATAAACCAAAATCAATTTCGGGAGCTGAACATCTGGTAGAACCTCAATTTTCTATTCTTTGGTCAAAATCGACTTCATATTCGGTCTTCTCGTCCCCAAAAACATGAAAAACGATACCTTAAAAGCTCATGTTACCAACATGTTGCTAAAACGCAAAAAGTACCTATTTTTACACACATTTTCACTCAGAACACCCCTGGGTATATTCCGATCGGGCTGAAAAGTTTCGGGACACAACTAGGGCCCAAATGGAGCATGTGTGCGAAAGAACGATTTTTTTAGACCGAAAATGAAGCCTGTAAACGTGATACGGCGGACGGCGTACGGCGGACGGACATTGCATTTTTTGAATCTCCGCACCTTGAAACGGAAAAGAAAAAATTTTGAGGGGGGGGGTTATAAAATTTTTTTGCTGAGCGAATACATAGGTGTATTATTCACAGAATAATAAACCAAAACGCTGCAAAGTCCTTGTCACATGGGTTTATTATTCTACTGGACATACCTACGGAAATGTTGGCTGTTCATTTCTGTTTCTTTCATGTGAAATAATTGAAATAGCCGAAAAAGCTATTTCTGATCCGCAATTTTGGCCCACAAAACACGAATTAGGTAGGTACGCTCCTTTTGGTTTATTATTCTGTGAATAATACACCTATGTAATCGCTCATCAAAAAATTTTTATAACACCCCCTCAAAATATTTCTTTTACGTTTCAAGGTGCATGGATTCCAAAAATGCAATGTCTGTCCGCCGTCCACCGTACGCCGTCCGCCGTATCACGTGTACAGGCTTCATTTTCAGTCTAAAAAATTCGATCTTTCGCACACATGCTCCACTTGGGCCCTAGTTGTGTCCCGAAACTTTTCAGCCAGATCGGAATATACCCAGGGGAGTTATGAGTGAAAATGTCCACAAAAATAGGTACTTTTTGCGTTTTAGCAACATGTTAGTAACATGAGCTTTTAAGGTATCGTTTTCCATGTTTTTGGGGACGAGAAGACCGAATATGAAGTCGGTTTTAACCAAAGAGTGGAAAATCGAGGTTCTAACAAATGTTCAGCTCACAAAATTGATTTTTTATGAGTCAAAAACCTGGGAAATCGTCTGAAATCATCATCAATTTGTATAACACTGGAAAAGAGTCAACACGTGGATCAAGACGATTAAATAGCGCTACAAATGATCAAAGATAAATTAAAAAAAAACAGAAAAGGAGCGTACCTAATTCGTGTTTTAGGGGCCAAAAATGGTGGAAACCATCAGAAATAGCTATTTCAATTATTTCACACGAAATAAACAATAAATGAACAGCCAAAATTTCTGTAGGTATGTCCTGTAGAATAATAAACCCATGTGACAAGGACTTTGCAGCGTTTTTTGGTTTATTATTCTGTGAATAATACACCTATGTAATCGCTCATCAAAAAATTTTTATAACACCCCCTCAAAATTTTTTTTTTACGTTTCAAGGTGCATAGATTCCAAAAATGCAATGTCTGTCCGCCGTCCGCCGTAATCCGTCCGCCGTCCGCCGTATCACGTGTACAGGCTTCATTTTCGGTCTAAAAAAGTCGTTCGTTCGCACACATGCTCCATTTGGGCCCTAGTTGTGTCCCGAAACTTTTCAGCCCGATCGGAATATACCCAGGGATGTTATGAGTGAAAATGTGTGTAAAAATAGGTACTTTTTGTGTTTTAGTAACATGTTAGTAACATGAGCTTTTGATGTATCGTTTTCCATGTTTTTGGGGACGAGAAGACCGAATATGAAGTCAATTTTGACCAAAGAGTGGAAAATCGAGGTTCTACTACATGATCAACTCCCAAAATTGATTTTTTTATGACTCAAAAACCTGGAAAATCGTCTGAAATCACCATCAATTTGTATAATTACACTAGAAAAAGTGTCAACATGTGGATCAAGACCATTTAATGACACTACCAATGATCAAAGATGATATTTGAAAAAAAAAAAAAAAACGCTGCAAAGTCCTTGTCACATGGGTTTATTATTCTACTGGACATACGTACAGAAATGTTGGCTGTTCATTTATTGTATATTTCATGTAAAATAATTGAAATATCTATTTCTGGTGGTTTCCACCAATTTTGGCCCCCAAAACTTGAATTAGGTACGCACCTTTTTTTTCCAAATTATCTTTGATCATTGGTAGTGCCATTTAATCGTCTTGATCCATGTTTTGACACTTTTCCTAGTGTTATTCTACAAATTGATGGTGATTTCAGACGATTTCCCAGGTTTTTGACTCATAAAAAATCAATTTTGGGAGCTGAACATCTGGTACAACCTCAAATTTCCACTCCTTGGTCAAAATCGACTTCATATTCGGTCTTCTCGTCCCCAAAAACATGGAAAACGATACCTCAAAAGCTCATGTTACCAACATGTTGCTAAAACGCAAAAAGTACCTATTTTTACACACATTTTCACTCATAACATCCCTGGGTATATTCCGATCGGGCTGAAAAGTTTCGGGACACAACTAGGGCCCAAATGGAGCATGTGTGCGAAAGAACAACTTTTTTAGACCGAAAATGAAGCCTGTACACGTGATACGGCGGACGGCGTACGGCGCCGGCGTACGGCGGACGGACATTGCATTTTTTGAATCTCCGCACCTTGAAACGGAAAAGAAAAAATTTTGAGGGGGGGTTATAAAATTTTTTTGCTGAGCGAATACATAGGTGTATTATTCACAGAATAATAAACCAAAATTTTGAGGGGGTGTTATAAAATTTTTTTGCTGAGCGAATACATAGGTGTATTATTCACAGAATAATAAACCAAAAGTGTCAACACGTGGATCAAGACGATTAAATGGCACTACCAATGAGCTGCAAAGTCCCATGGGTTTATTATTCTATTATTTTATTGGTCTACAGAAATGCTGGCTGTTTATTTATTGTTTCTTTCATGTAAAATAATTGAAATGGCTATTTCTGATGGTTTCCACAAATTTTGGACCCCAGAACTTGAATTGGGTACTACGCTCCTTTTTTTTTTCAAATTACCTTTGATCATTGATTGTATCATTTAATCGTCTTGATCCACGTGTTGACACTTTTTCTAGTGTTATTATACAAATTGATGGTGATTTCAGACGATTTCGCAGGTTTTTGACTCATAAAAAATCAATTTTGGGAGCTGAACATCTGGTACAACCTCAATTTTCCACTCCTTGGCCAAAATCGACTTCATATTCGGTCTTCTCGTCCCCAAAAACATGGAAAACGATACCTCAAAAGCTCATGTTACCAACATGTTGCTAAAACGCAAAAAGTACCTATTTTTACACACATTTTCACTCATAACATCCCTGGGTATATTCCGATCGGGCTGAAAAGTTTCGGGACACAACTAGGGCCCAAACGGAGCATGTGTGCGAAAGAACGACTTTTTTAGACCGAAAATGAAGCCTGTACACGTGAAACGGCGTACGGCGGACGGACATTGCATTTTTGGAATCTACGCACCTTGAAACGGAAAAGAAAAACGCTGCAAATCCCTGCACAACGGTTTATTATTTTGTATAGAATACCCTTCTGTTACAGATCACAGCTCTATGTATAGATAAACCTTCTATATAATATGATATGTACTATTCTATTATATACATATTATGTAGATCGCAGACCCTCCGTAGGTTAGTACCTAACCCCGTACTCGTTACTAGGTACCTACCTAAATCACGAGTTAAATGTTGCTAAAATAATTCTGCCGATGACAAACAGTACCTAACAAAAAGAAACGCACATAATGAAGTTCTGAAAAGAAATTGTTGATGAGGAGTGAAAAAAGTTGCAAAAGTACCTACCAACAAACTCCAGCCCCTTCTACGTAGATGGTATACTGAACCGTTGTGTAATAATTTACCGTTGAGTAATGATTTACCGTAGTAATAATTTACCCATCAATAATACTTCAACGTTTGTTCAAGTTTCACTACCTACCAACAAACTCCAAAAGAGCCATCATTTTTCAAGCGAAATAATATCACAGAACAACCAACTCGACTTCATACTCCGCCAATATAATCAGGTGATCCCTACCAATGATTGGCCGTATTCACAAATTTCTATTGTGGGCGCGTCTCTGGTTACGAGATTTGGTTTGAATTGTATACAATTTCATTCACACTGGAGTCGAAAATGCCTGTCGGTGCAAACTTCGGGGCCTTACTGTGAACGAACGGCTGGACGTACGATGCTCCGGATGGTCTTAAAAAACTCGCAAGTTCAAGAACTATTTAAAACCGTAAAAATATTTACGTAAAAAAATAGTATAGGCGTTTTGAAAATTTCAACCCCTATTTTGAACCCCTTAGAGATGACTCACAGTAACGTCGAGCTTCGAGGACCAACTAGACGCCGAACGGAACCTATAACCCGAATTTCATCAATTTTTTTTCATGGTAACTAAGAAAAGTGGCCCGTACGGCGTACGGCGGACAGACAGAAATATTTTTATTGCAGTTTTGGATTCTACATACCTTGAAACGTAAACCATCAAATTTCGGGGGGGGGGTAAGAATTTTGGTTTATTATTTTCAATAATGAACCATTGGAATCGAGCATGAAAAAAAAAATTCTTACCCCCCCTCAAAATTTGATGGTTTACGTTTCAAGGTATGTAGAATCCAAAACTGCAATAAAAATATTTCTGTCTGTCCGCCGTACGCCGTACGCCGTACGGGCCACTTTTCTTAGTTACCATGAAAAAAAATTGATGAAATTCGGGTTATAGGTTCCGTTCGGCGTCTAGTTGGTCCTCGAAGCTCGACGTTACTGTGAGTCATCTCTAAGGGGTTCAAAATAGGGGTTGAAATTTTCAAAACGCCTATACCATTTTTTTACGTAAATATTTTTACGGTTTTAAATAGTTCTTGAACTTGCGAGTTTTTTAAGACCATCCGGAGCATCGTACGTCCAGCCGTTCGTTCACAGTAAGGCCCCGAAGTTTGCACCGACAGGCATTTTCGACTCCAGTGTGAATGAAATTGTATACAATTCAAACCAAATCTCGTAACCAGAGACGCGCCCACAATAGGAATTTGTGAATACGGCCAATCATTGGTAGGGATCACCTGATTATATTGGCGGAGTATGAAGTCGAGTTGGTTGTTCTGTGATATTATTTAATTTGAAAAATGATGGCTCTTTTGGAGTTTGTTGGTAGGTAGTGAAACTTGAAAAAACGTTGAAGTATTATTGATGGGTAAATTATTACTACGGTAAATCATTACTCAACGGGAAATTATTACACAACGGTTCATTATACCATCTACGTAGAAGGGGCTGGAGTTTGTTGGTAGGTACTTTCGCCACTTTTTTCACTCCTCATCAACAATTTCTTTTCAGAACTTATTATGTGTGTTTCTTTTTGTTAGGTACTGTTTGTCATCGGCAGAATTATTTTAGCAACATTTAACTCGTGATTTAGGTAGGTACCTAGTAACGAGTACGGGGTTAGGTACTAACCTACGGAGGGTCTGCGATCTACATAATATGTATATAATAGAATAGTACATATCATATTATATAGAAGGGTTATCTATACATAGAGCTGTGATCTGTAACAGGAGGGTATTCTATACAAAATAATAAACCGTTGTGCAGGGATTTGCAGCGTTTTTTTTTCATGCTCGATTCCAATGGTTCATTATTGAAAATAATAAACCAAAAAGTGTGAGGGGGTGTTATAAAATTTTTTTGCTGAGCGAATACATAGGTGTATTATTCACAGAATAATAAACCAAAAGAGAGTTGGCGGCCATCTTGGCATTTTCGATCTCTTTCAGAGAGACACCTTTAGGTCTCTTTCTCATTTCTCGTTTGTCTGATAGTGATCGTGTATCTTCCTTCGTTCATCAGCTACCATATTGGTAATTTTGATGCATGTTCATTCATCACTTAAAGGTGAGTCGATTGTTCGTTAAAAATATATACATATTATCGATTCATGAGTTAAAACATCCAAGTAGGTACGGTTTGAGAGCTATTCAGTAAAATAGACGAACTTGGGAGACACTGGAAGAGACTGTCTCCCGAGGGAGGCTATCTCTCCCAGGAGATTTTCAAAACAGATAACCTATTTTCACTATCTCTTTTAGCGAATAGGCCCCAGTACTGCTTCTAATCTATAGCCTTATCATATCATGTGTTCAACAACATCCGTTATCTGTTTGTTCACGTTTAATCATGATAAAGAGTAGTTGAATGGAAGGTGGATTTTCCATTATACTGGCATAAATAAACCTAGTGCCGAGTGAACTTTGTGGAAGTAAGGATCAAGGGTAAATTTTCATGGAGGTACGTAACTATCACCAAGTAACACAAACCTACGAAGTGTAAATAGTTGAGTGAACGCGATGGTAAATAATGGACAACACTATTGGTAACTATCGTTACCAGAGGCAGGGGGCTGTAAAACAGTTTGAGAACTAACGAAAAAATGCCGCAAGGGACAACCAGATATTTCCACTCAAATTGTTTAACAAGTATAGATACCCCCAAAAGTTCAAGACCTAAGACCCATTTGGAGGGTTGTTCTTCACAGAATAGACGGACAGACACCACCAGAGTTCAAGTATTAAGCTTCTTTCACGTTGACAACAATGTAATTATCCCTGTACATATCCTAGGTACAAATTTTAGAAATTCAATTACGGTGTTTCTTGGGTAAAAGCTATTTCTATAATTTTTCTCCGGGATTAAATGAGGTAAATACCCTTCACATTGGTGCAATCTCATGATTGGGATGAAAATCCAATCCGAGGGAAACGCAGCTTGAGTGGAGTTGAGGCAGCCAGTCAATGTTGGTGGGGGACCGTTGGGACTATAGCGATCAAGTCCCATCTCTTTCACATATAGCGTTTCTATACTGGGCAATCTATTGGGAAAGAGCCAGTAGGTACATATTAATGACCAAGATACACAAATAATAAGTCAGCATGACAAGATACAGTCATAAGCAAAGTTGCTTATGTCTTATTATAACACAACTAGTCATATAGAATGTAATGTAGGTATGTGCTGATCGCTGCAAATGCACACCAGATAACTGATAAGAATAATTTCAAATTTATATACAATCTTTTTCCGCTGTTTGTACACGTAATGAAACCTGTACACAAAAATCATTAGATTGGATTAGATTCGCTTGAGGGACTTAGGAAAGGATCATACCCCTCTACAGCACCGAAACCTTAGCTTCTTGTGCGGAGCGTTGCCCTGCGAACCAGCCTAAAGACTCTGGGACCAGTCTAATTCATCTAACAGATGTTTGTCGACACGATTTCCGCTGGAACGGTGAACCAAAAAATTCTTAATTATCGCTGGGTACTCAAAGGGGAGATGGGACGCTGTGGCTTAACTATTCTGAGGGGGAAAAGGCGGATTTCCCAATTTTTGACCCTGCTGAACACGAATCCGTAGAACCAAAATGGAAATTTCAGCTCCTTCAGGTAGCTGAGTATATGTGTGTGTGTGGCTGTGTGTACACATTTCTACTAACCACCATAACTCACGACCCAATGGTTCAACTTTTGATGGTAGTAAGGGGTTAGGTCCTATTTGGTCCAATATGAATTTTGTTGTATTCGGATCAGCAGTAGACACCGCATGCACAAACGTAAAAAACGTCGAACCCACATAACTCACAACCCAACGGTCCAGATTGCCTCAAATTTTGATGGCAGTTCAGGGTTAGGTCCCAGTTGGTCCCATATGAATTTCGCCTCATTCGTATCAGTATTAGCGACTGCGCATGCGCAAATGTGAACAACCGTTGACTGCCATAACCCACAACTCCATGGTACACATTTTGATGGTAGCTATCCTAGAAAATATCCTACAAAATACAACTATTATGGACATGGACGACTAATTCCATCCATAGTGCCAACGCCGAGCCATGTAATTCATGGCTCTAGACCACGTTGAATTTAGGGCTTTCCTGGGGACGCACGAGGGTAGGTATTGACCACAGAAAGCAGTGATTGATCTACGCATTAACTGATCTATACAAGTAAAAAAGAAACCGCTGTACATGCAGCGTTTTTATCCTTAATAAAGAGCATGAACGAAACTAACGATTCTATAGCTTGTTGGAGAATATCTCTTTTTCCAGCTAGTTGTGGGCAGGCCTCTTCTTCAAGTTGAAGGAAGTCCAATCTTTCATTGATATCATCTACCGAATACCTGTAAGAGAAAGTGAGTCTGTAAAATAATAATACTTTCCTAAGTAAGTAAATAATAGGGCTGTTGATGATGTATACTGGCTAACCTGAAATATTTTATATTGAACACAACATGTGAAATGACTTCAGCCAACAAATTTTTGTCGCCTTCCTGTACAACTGTAAGAAGTGTGAAGGCTAATCGGTGCATGAATCTGTGATGTTCGCCAACCTAGAATTAGTAAGAATTAAGTGAATCCTATTCACCTATTTATGAAATATAAGGTAAATATCACAATGCTCTTACGTCAGATGAAGTGTATAAGTGAACAATAGACACGAGCAGGAAGAGTTCCTGTCTAGCGAACCAATGTCCAGACAAGTTCCTGAAAGAGTCCCCTTCCACGACTTCACGAAGATAAAGAAATAGTTCTTCTTCACGGATAATCAAATTCGTTAGCTAGGGAAACAAACAAAATGAACAATGGTCACACATTCTCGAGCCTTATAAATATAATAGTAGTATTTGTGAGCTTAAAAAATATTATATTATACAGGTATACAAATATATAACTATTGCATATTTAACGATTTCTTTACCTTCTTATTCTTTGAAGCAAGTAAGAATGTGCACAAGGAATACACAAACGGTAGTGAACTACTAGGGTATAGAGTTGGAGGCGTTGACCCCAAACAAGGAAGGCTGTCGGGATTTGAAATAACCTTCCCTGAAATTAGCCACGAGCACTTTCTGAAAACATATAATACAAGGTACGTACAGTGACGGGTGACATGAGTGATCCATAAACGATGGACGATGAGTAATTACCTAAGTCGAAGTATACTGCGGGTTACAGCTTTTTTTCTGAAAAGTTTCTCAACGTTATCCTCAAGATTGGAGCAGTCCTGTAAGGGCAGAAAATTCACTTGTTATGATAATTACGGGAGCTGAAACTTCACTGTCCTTTCTGTGTGCAAAATGAATGAAAACCTACCCCTAAGGCAGGGGTGTCAAACTCAAATTCTCAGGGGGCTACTTCCTGAAATTGTAAGGCCCAGGCGGGCCGCACGCATTTGTAACCCCCACCCCTCCACCAACACACCCACAACAAAATTTCACTACCTAGTCTCATTTCTATTAATTCTACTGTTTTTATTCCTTTTATTTAATTGAATGGTTTGCGTGTATTTGGGGTCTTAAATCAAAATCGATGTACTCAAAAATGGTAGGTACCTAATAAAATGATAGGAAAATACGTTTTGAACTTCAAATATTGTATTGCAACTTTAGAAAGTGTTACAGTTGAAAATGACTGCAGAAATTGAAATTTCTTCCCATCATTATTGTTTTTTCAGGATTTGGCCAGAAATCTGGCCCCGTATTTCTTTTGAATGTTCTTCAAACTTCGGAACAAATGAGTTCTGACTCACTTTCATAGCGTCTTAAAGAGTTTTGTTGGTGGGACAGCAGTGTTTTTTGAACAAATCAGGTAAACTATTTTTTCTTTGACCATCGTGCAAAAATAATATAGTTCCCACCTCTCTCGAAACTGTCTCTTCTCTTCTTCAATCCTTCTCTTCATGCTGTTTAACTTGATGCTGATTATCGATGAGACCACTAAGACCTATGAGAACCGCAGTTTTTCACAAAAAATACTTATACAGCGTACAACACCTGTCAAACACTCGCTATCACTTACTTACCACTGCCGGATCAGGATCAGGATCGCCACATCGTAAATACAATCAGCCGTGATTTGATTCGTCGGGTCTGAAGCATTTACACGCTACAAATTTTCCGTGTCCAATGCAAATTTTAAAAAAAATCCTCATAATGTACAAAGGGCTTCGGGATGGCAGCATGAAAGATGCTCGTGGCCTGCAAGTTTGACACTCCTGCCCTAAGGAATGCAACGAGACTTTTCCCTACGCCTCTGGGAGTGGTGCGAACAACGCCATGCTCTACTAAATTGGTTCACAAAGGTGTGTGGATTAGCGATTGAGGACCCAAAAAGACAGACAGCAGTAGGCACAGACGAAATTTCTTCTGCTAGGGCAATTATTGTGTGCAGTGGAACGGGATCCCTTTGATTTAGCAGGACATGATGTCAACGTTGACTCTTCCCAGAAAGCAAGGAAGCATAGAACGAAACAGCCGCACATCATAGAGAGCAGGGAGTTGGTTGGCAGGGGGTTGGGTTGGTATGGGAGAGCAGCACCGACGCATACTGAAACGACTTATACATGGGAACACAGTGGCTGTCTATGGTGCTTTGGGGATATATGTTAGGAAAATATCCACTATACAGGCATCCCCTCGTTATATTCAACATTTATAAATACGTCCATCAAAATGACTGGATATAAATGTATGATGTACTTGTCACTCGGGACCAGACTCGCTAATATAATTATTGTTTTATCTTTATAATTGGGTCCATGCAATTCCAAGTAGAAGAAAGTTTTCTTACAAAACTGTTGTATGTCAGGCTGAACAACTGCAAAACAGCGCCAAGTAGCTTTGAAGCAGAAAACTGAAAAAAAAAAATTAAAAAAAATGGTATGTTATAGACATTAAGAATACAAGGTTTGTTCGGAGTGACCATCTGGCAGTCATCTGACCGTCAGAAAGGCAATGGGCCGTTCACAGTGATTCTGGGGCTCTTCTGTCTTTATAGTATCCATGACCGCTGTTTGTGGCGTTTTCCTGACTATCCAAAGCCAGTTTTCTGATCGTCATTCCATTCAACAGAAAACCGGGCGGACGAGAACAGGTCATAAACCGAATTCTCAATTTCCAACCATTATCAAACCCTTCTCAAACGTAAGATAGGTATTTCTTATTTTTCAAGTCATTCATATCCTATAAGTACCTACGGTACTCACATTGGGATCCACGATTTCTGAGTATTGAGTGATCCATTTCATACCGCACTGGCAAGCAAGCGACAAGATGAACATGACTGACTTGATATCAACTTTGGCAACAGCTGAAACTGTGGTTATGACTGCAGTAGCATGTTCTATGTCAGATGTAGAACCCTTCAAGTCTGTATACTCGAAATGCACAGTCAAAAATTTCATTAAAACTGGTTCAAATGCTCTGAAAAAAAGAAGAAAGACGGCAATGTAAAAGAAAAACTAACGAATAGGTACATGATAGAGTAAAAAGAAAATCAGCAGAATTGTCTACCTGATGGTGTCCACCGACAATTTGTAGCTCAGGAATGTTTGCCAGGTATAGAAACTTTCCAACATCAAGTGCATTGCTTCAGGATGTCTTTGGGCCTTGTCACTGAAATGAGAGCTCAACTGGTAACAATGCATATCCGAAACACCCAGAACTCATTACATGCAGAAGACCAGGTAGAAATATTTCCATACAAAGACATAACATACCCAGCAATGAATTTAAAAAGGAAATCTAAAATGCCAGATGTTTCAATAATATTCTCGGCAAGAGTTCGGGACCGGGCAGCAAGTACTCTGAATAATTTGAGTGCTTCGGGATAGTAAGAGCCACTGTTGTTCTCGACTGTAAAAGAATTATGGAATTTCAACATTTAGGTAAAAAGGGGTTTCTGAAAGAATAATATAATATACCAGAAGTATCCCAAGGACACATACCCAATAATTTTCGCACAACAATTTGGAGCAGGTCTGGTGTGGAAAAAATAGCATGGGCTATTTCGTATGAGTGCCTACTCATACGCACAAGAGTTTTTAGTGTTTGCTTTGTTTCAACTGGCTCAATATTGAGTTTATCAAGAACGTATCTGTAAAAATGTTAATAACATGATAACGTAAATAAATTGGGTATTTAGTGATAAAGTTACAAGTAGTAGGTACCCGACAATCAGCTAGTACACCACATTGTATCAACGAGTATCCACCGTGGGATTCAAAGGGGATAACCAGAAACGGGTAATAGCACGTCATTTTTAGATTTGCATCCATGAAACCGTCGACAGGATATTCGTGATGAACAGTTTTGCTGTGGCCGTTTGACAGCAATGTCCGCCAAGACAGTCGTGGGCAACGAGATCAATCCATCCTGTAAGCGCCTCTGATCCCTGTCCAGTTCCTAACGTTCGACAACCAGGATGCATTTTTATGGCCGACTCCTTTTCATCCTGGGACCCTGCCCATCACAATCACTTGAAGAATATCATATTTAGGGCCTCGCAAAACATGGCTTAGGTATGGCCACTCGGAAATTACCTGAGTACACACTCAGCAACTCTCTCAACTCTATTTTGCTGCAAGATGAAGTAATTTCCGAGACTAAGGAATTTTCATCATGCGGCGGATCATCAGCATTTATTCATGTGGTTTGCCTTGAGTGTCCACGACCCTACACCGCACAGAAGAATAGATATAACATAACATTTCACTCCCCTCCATAAGAGAGAAACTCAAATCCCTGGAGGATAGGCTGCCGCACATGTTTACAAAGGCTTTTTCGAGCCACCTCAATTCATACTACTTAGGTATTTACTTACTTAAGTATTGGAAGGTGTGGTTATTTCCTCACCAGTAACCACTCCTGTAATATTACCAGATTTAACCAAATAAACGCGGAGAATGTTGAGCTGGTCAACACCGAGGGTTCCCAATTGCCAACTGCCTCAACGGCCGATTGTGGACAGGGGACGGGTGGAAAAGTTCCTATAAAAACAGCCCTTCTGGGCCAGCTCTTCATTCGACGATCCGACCCCCGACTTACGACTTCTCTCTCGTTCGCCCTCTCTCTTAGCCTTCCTCCCACCTGCCGTGGTGACAACCGCGGGAAACCTTCCTCTCCAATAGTACCTGCTGTGGTGAAAACCGCGGAATACTAGCTCCCACATCCCAGGTGCCTGCTGTGGTGAAAACCGCAGGAAGCCAAACCCTCCAGCGCCTGCTGTGGTGAAAACCGTGGGGTATTAGTGAAAAGACTCAGAAGGAGCACATCCTTCCTCACCCACCTTCATCCGACTTCTGCCTTCCTCTTCGATCCACTATGTTGTGAGCATCCAAACAACCCGCTCACAACAACTGGTAACCCCGACGTTCACATCCGACTAACCCACTGACCACCCACCTTCTGACCGCCCCATGAATGACTGACTAAAACGCCCCCCAACCGCTGTGATGGCCCTTCTACTATTGCGCGACACGCCACCAACACACCCGTCCACAACACCGGCCCTCACCCAAGGGTCCTCAACCTCGCCACCAGCACCCCTGCTGACGCCGTCGCCACCCCTGGCTGCATCAACCAAGACACACCTCAACTCAACGCCTATATCGTCGCCACCAGCGCCTCTGCTGACGCCGTTGCCACCCACCACAACACCACCAGATTTGACTCTGGGCATCCCGCCGTCACCACGAGCTCCGCAGGGACTGCAACTCCCGACTATGACTGGTGACTCCGCAACGTCCCCACTGCCTCCGCGGCGACTGCAACACCCGACTTCGACTATCGACTCCCCAATGTTGCCACTGCCTCCGTGACAACAGCAACATCCGATTATAACTATCGACTCCACCACGTCGCCACTACCTCCATGGCAACTACAACCCTCGACCATGACAATCGATTCCGCAATGTCGCCACTATCTACGCAGCGACTGCAGTCATCCCATTTCATGGCTCATGAAACTCGACCAGACCTGACATCACCGCCGCTGCCGTCACTGCAGACGCCGCCGACGACATTCCCGACTACACCCTTCCTGACTACACCACCTCTATGCCTTCACCTAATGCCTCCCAGTGTATCGTCACCGCCGTTGCTGACCACAGAGCAGTCGTCGCCACTGACGTCACACCCATTCGAACGCTTCCCAGGATGTTCACTTATACTCCCTCCATCGCTTTCGCTTCTGCGATATCGCCACTTCCTCAGTAGGAAGCGCTTGCCACCCAACTTCCACATCGCCGCCGACGCCCCCACCGTCGCGTTTCTCTGTGACGCTTCCTTGCTCCCCACAAAACGGCTACCTACATCACCACCATTCTGAACCCGCGGGCACCCTGGCACCCCCTGCCACCCACTCCCCGACCGATCAGCCCCACCCTCAGTGCCCTATACTTTCCGAAAATGCCAGCGCCACGTCATGCTGGTACCACAGTACCTTAGGCACACGGGCTTGGAACTGCCAGCCTCCTTGCACCTTCATGGTACCCCACACCGACCGCCCACGACCACCAGCCGACACTCAACACCGCCAACTCCACGACCCTCGCCAGCCGTTACCGCCCCCAAACACCTGCTGCCCCGACCCCTCCTCATCTACATGATCTCGGCACTCTACCTTCATCAGTCTAACGCAACACGCCGCACACGACGCCTATGCCCATGCCGCCTCTTCTACATCTAGTCTCGCCTTACGCATTCTTTGTATTTTCACCTTGCCTTCACCGCCCACTGTATTTTTGCACTCTCACCTCGCCTCAGCAACCGCTGAACCCTCAAATAGCACACTGTGCCTTCAGCCCATTGTAATCTGGCACCGTCTTCAGCGAAATTTCCGTTCCTTATTTGGTCAAATCTGGGGGTGGGACCTCTGTCGTGATTCCCTCACCAGTAACCAATCCTGTAATATTACTATTTAACCAAATAAATGCAGAGAACGTTGAGCTGGTCAACACCGAGGGCTTTCCCCAACCGCCAACTGCCTCAACGGTCGTTTGTGGACAGGGGATGGGTGGGAAAAGTACCTATAAAAACACACCTTCTGGCCCAGCTCTTCATTCGACGATCCGACCCCCGACTTATGACTTCTCTCTCGTTCACCCTCTCTCTTACCCTTCATCGCACCTGCTGTGGTGAAAACCGTGGGGTGCACTCCCGGTATCTGCTGTGGTGAAAACCGCGGGATACCTCCTTCTCCACTGGTACCTGCTGTGGTGAAAACTGTGGGGTATCAGCATCCACCTTCCAGGGGTCTACTGTGGTGAAAACCGCAGGACGCCTCCTTCTCCTCTAACACCTGCTGTGGTGTTAGCTTCCATCCCTCGGTGCCTTCTGTGGTGAAAACCGCAGGGTACTAGCTCCCACATCCCAGGCGCCTGCTGTGGTGAAAAGCGCGAGGAGCTAACCTTCCCTACGACCCACCTTCATCCGACCTTTGCCTTCCTCTTCCATCCGCTATGTTGTGAGCATCCAAACAACCCGCTCACAACAAAAGGAAAACGTGTTAACTTAGCTGGTATCCGACAGCACGTTGAAACGGGACAGCCCCTGCTTTTTGAACAGACATGACTTTTGTCTTGCATACATTTATGTCAAGCGTGTACTTGCGACATGCTCCCCCAACTCTGTCTAGGAGAACCTGGAGCTCAGCTGGAGAATGTGCTAAGAGCACTGTAAGTCTGCATGACTAATAGGCCATACTACTCTACACAACATGACGCAGAAGATCAAAAAGAACGTTTTTACCTTGGATATCTTTCTTCGAATTAATTAACTACGTGCTTACCGAAACCTTTCCAACACATTCGTGCGCATCATGCCTCGGACAACATCCAAATTCAACAGTTCAGCATCTTTAAGTTCGTCCATTTCAGACTGTTTCATATCGATGACAACTCCAAGAGAAGGCTGTTGAAGCCCGAGGGGGGTGCCCATGAGGACATCAAGGCATACCTAAGAAATCAATTAAACGAAGACTGTTGATACGATGTTCATGAGGCAAAATGTTAATGTTAAGCGTTAAATGTTAACCAGTTATTGCTAGCTGTTATTTACCTCGTCACTATGATTAACAACAAGGTTGCAAATGGCGCCAGCAGATGCCATCACGATTCGTTGAGAAGGGTCATCCAATGAGAAACGAAGCAGCAAATACATGTCAGCTTCCAAAAGAATAGGAAGAACCGGTTCCATAAAAGCTTCTTCATATTTGCTAGCCTGAAATAAATATAAATGTATCAATCACTACAGTAGGTACCTACTATGTGACGAGGTGTCTTCTAGGTAGTGTCTACACTACGCTCTTTTTGCCAGAGGCCTTATGGCACGTTCATGCTGGCATGAAGCTCACTGTGCTTCAAATAGTGTGATGGTGGACTTCCCGAAAAGTGCATCATCAGAATCACAGGAAAAATATGAACATATTAATCCTGTACCACGCAAAAGAGTGAGGCGAGGAGTGACGGTGGACATCACCGTCAAAACCAGAAACCTTGATGGAAGCCAAGAGAAGAGTTCGGCATGTCCACACTGCTTGGTGCTCTTTTCAAGCCAAAAATTCATTCAAAAACTGTTGATGAAACAAAGTGTTGAAGTCCTACATTTGCCATAATATTGGAGATTGTGGTAAGGGCGATGACTCTTTGTTGCAATACCGCACTTCTGCTGAGTTGCATGAGTTCCTGTAGAGTGTAGCCAGGACGCTCTTGTTCTTCACCATGATTGTGCAGGCCCTTGAGGACTCCATCTCCTTTATCAATGTATGGCAGCAGCTCCCCTTAGACAAAATTTAAGAAAAAATGTAAATGACCATTGATGTTTTCAATGTGGAAACCAACTTAAGTATACATCGTTCGTAATGCGAAATTGAAAATTAGCAGTGTCATGTAGTAGGTAATGAGCGAATTTAGCAAACATAACATAGGTCTGCATGACGGAAAAACCAAGTTCACCCCATAATAGAATTATTCACACGTGACAGTAAAATGAAAATAACCTTCAAAATTGAAGCGAGCTGGAAAGGGATCGTTGGGTGGAGGTTTCTGTTTGGGGAGTTCTCCAATCCACTTGAGCTTATCGTCTTCAACAACATCCATATGTGGATATTTATGAACAAACTCTCTGACATCCTGGATTTCTTGAGCACTGAATTCCGCTTCAGCGTGGGTGTTTATGGGTACTTGCATTTCAGAAGAAGCGTTTTCTGACTCTTCAGGAGAAGAACTGAAATGAACACCATAATCCAAAACATTAGCAATAGATGAGACCATCACGAAATAGGTACATAACAGCTGAACCTAGCACTAGAAAATACACACCTATGTTCGTGAGTGTCCATTGCTTCCTCAACCGCCCTCTGCTTCCTTTTATTCCGTAAAAACTCAACTAAACTAGGATCAAGAGTAGAGATGAGTTTTTCTCTTTCTTCTTCGATTTCATCATGCGACATCCGTGACAACCTCAACAGGTTATCTTGGTGAATACGACTGGCATCATCCCCTGACACAACATAACTCCTCGTTCCTGAAACCATTTGTACACTTAACATCATGGTCGAGAGTTGACTAACGCAGTCAGAGTAAGTGGATTTTGCCCAAAACCTTGCCCAACCTATCTATATAACAATATCTAGGTGTAAGGTGACTATAATGTATGATTTCTATTGTATATAATATGAACTAAAAACTAAGTACAGTTTGATTTGAGGCGTTAGTACGAGTGTCCAAACAGAGCAAATAATCGTTTTCGCTTTACATAGTTATGCAAATCGCTTATTAAATATAAGGTAGGTATAATGCCGAAGAACAAAATATAGAAAGCGAGGAAGTTTCAAGTGAATAAAATAATTAAAAATACGTTACTTACCGAAGGCTTCGTGCAGGTCATCAGCAGAAAAGGGAGATGACAGACAGGGGTTGGTAGTGTCCCTTTGAGCCATCATTCGTTGGGCGAACAAACTTTTCTTCTTATTTAGAGCCATTTCAACGGTGTGACTGATTCAACATAAATATACTGAATCAATTTACCTATTAATTATTTACTCATCAACCAAGGGGGACCAAGAGAATCCACCTGTGAAGGGGACACCTCATGAAAGGGTCATGGTGCACAAGGAGACTGCCGTATATTATTGAAAGGTAGTTGTTTGTAACATTAAAGTTAGAAACAAGAAATTTCAAAATAAAATTTATCTGGAAAAAGAGAAAATACAGAAAAAGGGAGACCGTCTATGAGAAGGTTATAAATAACAGGAAGGTTTCAGACAGGAAATGCTCGGCTTTTGTCCTCTTTTCATGTCGAACATAGGTAGACCGCAGACCGTGGAGGCAGAAAGGAATATCCATCCACAGAACTATAATAGTAATATCCATTCACTAGATCCACAGAATTATAGTAATATCCATCCACGGACGCCCATCACTGAATACGTTGTGAACCCGCAACACACAACTACGTGCTAAATAAGTCCCCTATGTACAGGCGTCGATGAAGTCCACTTCACTACTCGTACCTACATTGAGCACCGCACCAAATATTTTATGAATCTGAACGTAAGCAACTTCTGTAATAAACCAATCGATTTGCAATCAATTTGTCGTTGAACACACACGGGCAATGGTAATTTTCATAAAATAATATTAAATAAATTTAATTTTGGATCTTGAACAACGATTGTCACGGAAAATGTAGGCAGGTACCTACTGGTAAAGTGGGGTCAAGTCGCTGGAGTGAAGCCGCTCAGGGGGGTTGCCGTCACTCACAACTGATTGCTTTTTGTACTTTAATTTTTCAGAAATAAATACCTAATACAGATTTCGTATTACCTACCATTGATTTTTTCTTGCCGAAAAAGTGATGTCCGGCCGGTAAACCAAGCGAATCAGTTGAACAACTTCACCACATTAGACGTGATTTTTAAATCACCGTAGATCATGCAGCATGACCGTAATTGATAGCAATTTTTGTGACTTTTACAAATTTAATTATCACCACTTACACAAATTTGAATTTGACCCACATTTTTGTAGAAAAATATTTTTGAATTTTTTAATAGTTTTCCGATCTCTTCACCTTTGTCTATAAAAAATTTGGTGATTCTGAGCCATTTTTACAAATTTGTTGCCATTTTTGACCTATTAAAACTAGGATTTTATCCACTTTCTGTTTCGAAAGTGGAAGCTGATCTCCAAACTCATCTTTTCGTTTGCCATTCTGGCGGAATATGTAATTTTGCATCTCGTAGCCAAGGTCAGACAGATATTGTCATACATAGGTACCTACTCGTACATTTAAATGAAACAAAATGATAAAATCAAGGGATGGATTCAGAATGCCCTAAAATGGAAAAGAAACAAAAATATCCTAAATTCACTTACCCACTCAACATTTAGGCCTCATTTCAATAGCGTATTTTCTCGTCGAAAACTCCCTAAAATTGCATTGAGTTCATTTCACATAACATAATATTCCTCAGTCGAGGTTCAACGGAGCAAACTGTGCATATGAAAAGTCTGGCGCTGACCAGGGTGTACACAGAAAGTTGAATCGTAAAGTAATGTTACACTACGACTATTGTCAATTCAATTCAATTCAATTTTTTATTCAGCAAATATTTTATACAAAAAATATCATGATTTTTAGAGAGTCTATATACATAATACAAGATCTAAACTCATGTTGGTTTATGAGCCTAAGGTCAATGACCCGTCCAGGCTCGTCTCTTCCACCACTGTTTATTACTGCGTATGTATGTACCAGCATTTTTTTCATTGACAAAACATACCTCAAGTGTTTGGAGAATGAGTTACATTGATCAAGAACCAACAGTATTTACAGGTTATTCCTAAGTAGTTTAATACACAATGTTACGAAGGCTGATTTGTATTTTTATCCTAATTTAAACTTATTTATAACAACACTTTCGTTATTTTCAAGCTCAAAATATTCTAGAACTAGTTTTTAAAATTTTCCTGTTGATGTTGAAGTCTTGGTTAGGAGCGGTAACTGTTCAAATAGGGCTGGAGCTAGCCATGGAAACTGTCGAGTGTAGAAATCATTATGTGCCTGTGGTATCTGGAGGACCTAGTTGGCATTTGTTCGCGTCGGTCTAATCACCGGTTGCTTAATAAATAAATGCAGGTGTTTATGCACATACAAAACAGTTCTGTGAATACAAGCCATTCTGGGAGTGAGAACACCGAAGTGTTTGTATAGGTAACTAGTTGAAGTACGTTTATGGGAATTAGTTGCAATTCTCAAAACTGTATTCATTGCTATGTTTATACTATTAAAGGTTGACCTCCCCAGACAATGATACCATAAGTTAAAATGCTATACTTATACATGAGTACAATACACCATTTTAAGGTTTTCTTTCGTTAGCCATCTTCGTAGCATCAGAAAGTAGTGCATGGATTTCCTGATTTTATTCACTAATTCAGCTACATGATCCTTCCACTTGAGGAGCTGATCCATGTGCACTCCTAGGTATTTTATTGTATTCAGCCTTTCTATTTCCATGCAGCTGCACAAATTTCTTACTACGCCACAGTTTTCCTTGTGCACTTTGAGTTTAGAGTCATTAGGAAGTCCTGTTTTGTTTATTGAGAATGTAATGGTACTTGGTTTTTGAAAGGTTCATGGTGAGACTATTAGTGCTAAACCATTTGGCTACTTCATAGACAGTCCTTTCTGCGACAGAATGCGCTAGCTCCCAGGTGTTCTCATTTACCACAATAGCTATATCATCAGCAAAAGCTACAAATTTGCATCTCAAGTTGATAGTAAAAAGGTCATTTATATGTATCAGAAACAAAATAGGGCCAAGGACAGATCCTTGCGGTACCCAAGGCAGATTTTTTTTAGATTGCTATCAATATCCTGAATTTGCACATATTGCTGTTTATGTATGAGGTATGATTCGAACCATCTAACTGCAGATTTATCAAGCCCAATTCTTTCAAGCTTAAGGACTAATCTCAATGTTTCTATTAAGTCAAACGCTTTGGTAAGATCAATGAATATTGATATTATTTTGCCTCAATCGTGGAGCCCCTTCGTTATTTCCGTTACTAGATTAACTAGATTATTGTAGTACCTACATAGTTATGTACAATCATACAAATGTACATGTGATGAATTTAAATTGGTGCTAAATTCATCACGAGTGGGCGAGGGGGGGAATTTGCCGGCATCTGGTTAAGGGCGGACCTCCACCGTAAGCCGGATCTTTTTGGATATTGTGTGCGATTAAGGGCGGACCTCCACCGATCTTTTAGGAGAGTGTGCCAGGCTGGTTAAGGGCGGACCTCCACCATGATCTGGTTCTTTTTGGATGTGGTTAAGGGCGTACCTCCACCGATCTTTTAGGATGAGGAGAGAGATGTGAGGTGAGGAGGAGACAGAGTAGTCAGCGACTAGAGGAGAATGTAGAATGGCGAAAACATCGCAGGATCCGGGGTTATATAGACCCGGAAGCTACCTCCTACCATCCTCCTGTTGGAAGAGGTTGGAGGGGCTCCAGGTTGTGCACCGGATCCTGCGGCCCATGCCCCACTCGTAATGTTTATTTAACGAGAACTAAACTTAGCTTCTAGGATATTGGCGAGAAATTAAAGCCACTAGTTGTAGTTCCGGGAGGAACTCACTACAGTACATATAGACAATTTTAGACGTCGGATAAATAAAATAGGTTCCGAAAAATAAGTAGGTAGGTACATGTTGGTACCTACAGTGAAAGTGGTTTATGATGTTTTATTAACAATATATTCTTTCTATAATAAATTAGCAAGCTACATACAAATAAATCCCTTAAGTGTAAATAAATAGATCAGCTTCAGAGAATAATATTATATTAGGTATGTTAAATATGAAAAAAACAACATTATAGTTTATTATGTGGTGAAGCTTGTGATAAAATCAGAGATGAGTGATTATTGTTTGCTAGGTATAGATTTATGTTCAAGTTTCAACGATTTTCTGTTTCTTCTGTAGTCGATGTTAAGTTAATTTCGCCACTTGGGCTTGACTCGAGATACCTTAAAGAAAGAAAATGTGTTAAATTAGGTAGGGCTTCCCTTTAGCATATACCTTCCCAGTTACAAATAAGATTGCATACCTATTGTTGTGGGAATCAAGGGTTAGAACGATTATGAGTAGTGTTGCTAGACTAGGAAAAGTTGGTGGTCTTTTTTTGAACCGAGAGAATTCTCGGCTCAGTATAATTTGCACTAGGATGCTTGTGTTAACAATAACCGGTTGAGTTGAACGAGCGTTCTTTAACTATACTGCCATTCGCCCTCACTGCCAGGGCGAACACACACATACATACTTACATAATTATAAAGATTTAATTCATAGAACGTTGGCTCCCTGTAATCGTACCTTCCACTAAATACGGATTCTTCCTATAAAGAGCATGGTTAAATAGGTATTAGTTCGAGTACCTGCCAACGGTGGATCTAAGAATTGACAGATATTATAATATATCATCTCTTCATAATAGGAACTTTACGTTTTCACAGTCCCAGATTATTTTAAGCACTAGGCAATATTAAAAATATGAACGTAGGTAACAGCTCAAAATGTAGCACAATATTAATTACTGGTGATTCCAACTAATATCAGCCAACATAATGTGGCAAACACTGAGCACTTCAGTCAATATCGTCAGATCACGACCAGGCCCTAAGGGTGTGTTTAATATTAATTTGAAAAAGCTGGGTTTACACAACACGTACCTACCGCAAAAGTTCTAGGTATTCCTGTCGTGCAGCATGATCTAATGAACAAATTTTTGAAGAACTTTAACCCTGGAATTCCGCATTTAGGTAGGTAGGTACCTGGTTTGTTATGAATTTTATGTATACATAAAACTGAAATTTAAACACAAATATGCAACTCATGATGAAGTTCCTGGAGCATATTATTAATATTTCTTCCCGATTTGGTTTAGAAGGTTAGTTCCCACATTGATGAATTTAGAAAAATCGCCACATGTTAAATTGAAATTAATTTTTGTCAAAATCATAGCTTCCACAGTTTGAGGAAGGAGCCGATTTCTCTCATCTGTCGACTGGCCCTTATCAATGAAAATGTTCTTTCTACAAACGCATTGTGTGTAGGGATGGCAATAAAAACTCAGCAATTTGCCAAAACTCTGTAAACTGCCAAGAAAATGAGTTTTTAGAAAATAATTGCAACAATTTTTCTTGAGGCATTTTCTTATGGAACTCAGAATCTCTGGTTTCCATGAACTTCATTCATAGCCGTCCACTCCAATAGTTTGTGGTCATCAATTGGAACATGTTTTTCGATTAGTAGACTGTACTGCACTCGCCCTGAGTCCCATGTGGCTGGCTTGCTGATCAAAAAACACCCATCTAAAAATCTCGAATTCGTGGAAGATAATAATCTCTTGATATCTACCTTCTTATAATCGTAGTTTCAGGAATGCTTTGTTGCATGCAATGAGCCGGGTTGCGTATACTCATAGCGTAGGTGAAGATAATCATGGAGTTTAATATTAATGTAAGAATATGAGAAAAGGAACCAGGTCGCTTCCCAGGGCATGCGAAAAACCAGGACTGGACCAAACCGGGGACCCCCAAAACACAAACGTGTCCTGGGAAACCAGGATGGATGGCAGCTCTCTCTACGTAGGCACAGGTCTGAATGTAGCACCTATTTTAGTCATCTAGAATAACATTAAATAGTACCTAGATCTATCATTTTTATTGTATTAGTATTTTATAACTAGGTATATTTGTAGGGTACCTGCCTAAGAAAACGCTGACAAGTCCTTGTCACATGGGTTCTATCGGACATACCATCGGAAATGTTGGTTGTTTATTGTTTCTTTCATGTGCAATAATTTAATTTTGGCCCCCCAAAAACCACCAAAAACACGAATAAATAAACACAAAGGCTCCTTTTGTTATCGTGTAACGCTCCTTCCCCCCCCCCCCCCCAAAATTATCTTTGATCATTGATAGTGCCATTTAATTGTCTCGATTCACCAGTTGACACTTTTTCTAGTGTTGTTATACAAATAGATGGTGATTTCATACAATTTCCCAGGTTTTTGACTCATAAAAAATGAATTTTGGCAGCTAAACCTTCGTTACAACCACAATTCTTCACTCTTTGGCCAAAACGACTTCATATTCGGTCTTTTCGCCCTGAAAAACATGGAAAAGGATACCTCACAAGCTCATTTTACTAAAATACCAAAAAACCCTATTTTTGCACCCATCTTTCACCAATAACACCCCTGGCTGGGTATATTCCGATCGGGCTGCAAAGGTTTGGGACATAACTGGGCCCAAATGGAGCCTGTGTGTGAAAGAACGGATTTTTTAGACCTTAAATTAAGTAGATATGCATGATACGGTGGACGGCACAGCGGACGGTGGACGAACATTGCATTTTTTTGGTTTATTATTCTGTGAATAATACACCTATGTATTCGCTCAGAAATTTTTTTTTATAACACCCCCTCAAAATTTTTTCTTTTCCGTTTCGAGTTGCGTAGATTCCAAAAATGCAATGTCCGTACGCCGTACGCCGTATCACGTGTACCGGCTTCATTTTCGGTCTAAAAAATTCGTTCTTTCGCACACATTTGGGCCGTAGTTGTGTCCCGAAACTTTTCAGCCCGATCGGAATATACCCAGGGGTGTTATGAGTGAAAATGTGTGTAAAAATAGGTACTTTTGCGTTTTAGCAACATGTTAGTAACATGAGCTTTTGAGGTATGGTTTTCCATGTTTTTGGGACGAGAAGACCGAACATGAAGTCGATTTTGACCAAAGAGTGGAAAATTGAGGTTCTACCAAATGTTCAGCTCCCAAAATTGATTTTTCGTGAGTCAAAAGCCTGGGATATCGTCTGAAATCACAACCAGTTTGTGTAGTAACACTAGAAAAAGTTTCAACACGTGGATCAAGACGATTAAATGGCACTACCAATGATCGAAGATAATTTGAAGGAAAAAAAAGGAGCGTACCTAATTCGTGTTTTGGGGGCCAAAGTTGGTGGAAACCATCAGAAATAGCTATTGGAATTATTTCACGTGAAAGAAATAATAAATGAACAGCCAACATTTCTGTAGGTTTGTCCAATAGAATAATAAACCCATGTGACAAGGACTTTGCAGCGTTTTTTTAATCTACTCACCTTGAAACGTAAAAGAAAAAAAATTTGAGGGGGTGTTATAAAATTTTTTGCTGAGCGAATACATAGGTGTATTATTCACATAATAATAAATCAGAAGTGAGATGAATTTTGGAGAACATTCGAGGACGTATATGTATTAGTACGGAATGTATTAGTTCCGTAGTCTTAGTACCTATATGTAATATAAACATAGGTTGATAATTGGGAAGGCAAATGGACAGTGTTTAGTCAGTGTTTCATCCGGACGTTAATTCATTCAACTTAAACTAGAAAATAAAACTTAAACGAGAAAATATCCTCATTAATAGCATCGGATTTTGAATCCTGTAGTATTTGCGGAGTATCTTTCCAAGTTGTCTGATGTACTCATAAGCGAATGGGGTTTTTAACTTAATTGGATGATTTTGCAGGGTTTGTTGCCTTCTCGCACTTGCCATCTGTATTTTACCCTGGAAAACCATATAATAAACAATAGTTCACGGCTGTTTATTATTGTCAAGAATGAACCATTGGAATTGTGCACTGGAAAAAAACCTCTAAATTTGATGCAGGGGAAGGACGTGTACCTCTGGCCTGGATTTTCCAAAAATTAAGTCTTTATTAAATTATTAAATTTTTACGTAAACCTATTGTGATATCCTAGTTATAAAGCAGGTGCGTCGGAGCATTGTACGTCCAGCCGTTCGTTTGCACCGAAAAGCTTCGTCAACATGATCGTTAATGAAACGGTATACATGCAGACAGCCCAGATATCTGGCTAGGGAACACATGATTATAATCACGCATGGCTGTATGACATTATGTTGATTGTTCCGAAATTTTATTTCGTTTGAAGAACGACGGTTATTTTCGATTTTGTTGATTTGACAAGAAATGTTATGATTCATGAATAACAATAAATAGTTATAGAATTCTTGAATCCACCGTATATTGCTTCCGAGTCTGCGAAGAAGCGGAAGCCTTGTGTTCACTTTCGTGAGCCAAAAAATTTTTGTCTTCAGAAATCAAAATTTCCACCTGCATTTTGCGTTTCAAAGCCTACTGAACAAATTTGGTTCCGTGTCTGTCGGTCTGTGGGTCTGTGAGTCTGTGAGTCTGTGAGTCTGTGAGTCTGTCTGTCCGCATTTCCTTGTTACAGCCATAACTTCCACGATTTTGAATTGATTCAGCTCAAATTTTGAGGGATGGTGCGGATAAGGCCCCTTTGAGGTCCCATTCAAATTTCAACATGATTGATCCAGCGGTACGCCCTGCGCATGCGCTAACGTTAAATTCAACAAACACGCATAACTTTCACAATTTTGATTCAATTTCGCTCAAAATTTCAAGGGTTGGTTGGACAACGCCTAGTGAGTTTCAGTATGAATTTCAGCATGACGGACCCTCGGTGCGCTCTGCGCATGCGCTGGCGTGAAATAGATTCAATTTCCTTGTTACAGCCGTAGTAACCAAAGATTTCACCCAATTTCAATGTAATTCTCAGGGATTAAGCGGGTAGGGCCCATTGAGGTCCCATATAAATTTCAACATGATAGAGCCAGCGGTTCGCCCTGCGCATGCGCTAACGTGAAATTCTTCAAACAGTCTGTCAGTCTTTCTATGCACGGCCAAACGGCTCGACGGATATCGACCAAATTTGGCACGAATATCCGGTAGGCTCCCAAGTTGTGCAACGTCGCATTTTTAATTCGCTGACCATAGCGGAACTATGGTCGACCATGGTCAACTCCTGAATGGCTTGAGGGATATCGACCAAATTTGGCACGAATATCCAGTAGGCTCCCAAGTTGTGCAACGTCGCATTTTTAATTCCCTGACCATAGCGGAACTATGGTCGACCATGGTCAACTCCTGAATGGCTTGACGGATATCGACCAAATTTGGCACGAACATCCAGTAGGCTCCCAAGTTGTGCAACGTCGCATTTTTAATTCCCTGACCATAGCGGAACTATGGTCGACCATGGTCAACTCCTGAATGGCTTGATGGATATCGACCAAATTTGGCACGAATATCCAGTAGGCTCCCATGTTGTGCGACGTCGCATTTTTAATTCCCTGACCATAGCGGAACTATGGTCGACCATGGTCAACTCCTGAATGGCTTGACGGATATCGACCAAATTTGGCACGAATATCCAGTAGGCTCCCAAGTTGTGCAACGTCGCATTTTTAATTCCCTGACCATAGCGGAACTATGGTCGACCATGGTCAACTTCGTTAATTGAAATGGTAACCCCTATTTTTTATCGCGTATTCGTAATCTACGTGAAATTCTATCTACGATCGACCCTTCGGACTACCCCCGCGGTCGACCATAGCGCATCCATGGGCCCCTCCATGGTCGAATCCCGAATTGCCCAACGGATATCGAACAAATTTGGCACGAATATCCAGTAGGCTCCCAAGTTGTGCAACGTCGCATTTTTAATTCCCTGACCATAGCGGAACTATGGTCGACCATGGTCAACTTCGTTAATTGAAATGGTAACCCCTATTTTTTATCGCGTATTCGTAATCTACGTGAAATTCTATCTACGATCGACCCTTCGGACTACCCCCGCGATCGACCATAGCGCATCCATGGGCCCCTCCATGGTCGAATCCCGAATAGCTCAACGGATATCGACCAAATTTGGCACGAATATCCAGTAGGCTCCCAAGTTGTGCAACGTCACATTTTTAATTCCCTGACCATAGCGGAACTATGGTCGACCATGGTCAACTCCTGAATGGCTTGACGGATATCGACCAAATTTGGCACGAATATCCAGTAGGCTCCCAAGTTGTGCAACGTCGCATTTTTAATTCCCTTACCATAGCGGAACTATGGTCGACCATGGTCAACTTCGTTAATTGAAATGGTAACCCCTATTTTTTATCGCGTATTCGTAATCTACGTGAAATTCTATCTACGATCGACCCTTCGGACTACCCCGGCGGTCGACCATAGCGCATCCATAGGCCCCTCCATGGTCGAATCCCGAATTGCTCAACGGATATCGACCAAATTTGGCACCAATATCCGGTAGTCTCCGAAGTTGAACGTAGGCGCATTTTAATTCCCTGACCATAGCGGAAATATGGTCGACCATGGTCAACTCCTGAATGGCTTGACGGATTTTGATAAAATTGGGCACAAATACCCAGTAGGCTATGGGATTTTTCCGTCGTTTGTTGGTTCCACGATACTGCGTACAGCGAATCTCGGATAGCGAGCGAAGCGAGCGGTCAGGCTAGTAATATTATAAAAACGAATCTCTGTCTATCTGTCTGTCCTTCTATGCACGGCCAAACGGCTCGACGGATATCGACCAAATTTGGCACGAATATCCAGTAGGCTCCCAAGTTGTGCAACGTCGCATTTTTAATTCCCTGACCATAGCGGAACTATGGTCGACCATGGTCAACTTCGTTAATTGAAATGGTAACCCCTATTTTTTATCGCGTATTCGTAATCTACGTGAAATTCTATCTACGATCGACCCTTCGGACTACCCCCGCGGTCGACCATAGCGCATCCATGGGCCCCTCCATGGTCGAATCCCTAATTGCTCAACGGATATCGACCAAATTTGGCACGAATATCCAGTAGGCTCCCAAGATGTGCAACGTCGCATTTTTAATTCCCTGACCATAGCGGAACTATGGTCGACCATGGTCAACTTCGTTAATTGAAATGGTAACCCCTATTTTTTATCGCGTATTCGTAATCTACGTGAAATTCTATCTACGATCGACCCTTCGGACTACCCCCGCGGTCGACCATAGCGCATCCATGGGCCCCTCCATGGTCGAATCCCGAATTGCTCAACGGATATCAACCAAATTTGGCACGAATATCCAGTAGGCTCCCAAGTTGTGCAACGTCGCATTTTTAATTCCCTGACCATAGCGGAACTATGGTCGACCATGGTCAACTCCTGAATGGCTTGACGGATATCGACCAAATTTGGCACGAATATCCAGTAGGCTCCCAAGTTGTGCAACGTCGCATTTTTAATTCCCTGACCATAGCGGAACTATGGTCGACCATGGTCAACTCCTGAATGGCTTGACGGATATCGACCAAATTTGGCACGAATATCCAGTAGGCTCCCAAGTCGTGCAACGTCGCATTTTTAATTCCCTGACCATAGCGGAAATATGGTCGACCATGGTCAACTCCTGAATGGCTTGACGGATTTTGATAAAATTGGGCACAAATACCCGGTAGGCTATGGGATTTTTCCGTCGTTTGTTGGTTCCACGATACTGCGTACAGCGAATCTCGGATAGCGAGCGAAGCGAGCGGTCAGGCTAGTTATGCATAATGGACGTAATGTATTATGGAAGTCATGTTATGTAATATGTATATTTCATGTAATGTTATGTAATGTTATGTTATGTAATGTAATGTTATGTAATATGTATATTTCACGTTATGTAATGTAATGTAATGTAATGTAATGTTATGTTATTTTGCTTCCGAGTCTGTTCTATTTTATAATGGGTCACTCTGATTGTGACGAGGAAGCTCCTGTGCCATCACCTTGGCAGTGTATTTATGAAATGTGATTGCCAGGCTGACTCCGGTACTCGATTTCGGGCTCTCTTTGTGGAAGCACAATGGTAGGTATTGACCAAAGAAAACGGTGATGATGTATGTACGCAGTAGGGGCATCTATACAGGTAAATAATAAACCTAGTTTTGTGCAAATTTGCAGCGGGTTTTCTTCAATTTCAGATGCCTAGGAGCAATATAGGAGTTAGGCGCACCCTAGATAGTGTGATATAACCGAGTGATTTTTTTTGGATCCTTTCATTCTTCATAATAATTATTATTAGTTTTCTCAAGCAAAATACTGGTAGTTCTTGAGATTTTATCAGTCTAATAAAGTAATACCTAATGTGATTGTAGATTGATTGGTCGTGTTTTCCTTGTTCATGTCGAAAATTGAGGGTGTTCAAAGATACAATGACATCAGGGCAGAGGCACATGGATATTATATTGTAACCTCTGGCCGATTTACACACTTTCGTAAATCTGCTCCAGTGACTAGTGTGACTTGTTTTTTGGGGATCTCTCTTCGCGGTTTTATAGCCAGATTGCTCTTTAAGAAAATTTCAAATTGTCGGGAATACAAAAGTATTTTAGGGCTATAATCTGGATCTTTAAAAAATCGGCCAAAGGTACATGTATTTACCCCTTTTTATGAACATACACTTTCTTTAGTTACCATGAAATTAGGTACGTAGGTAATGAAAATTAATGAAATTTGGTTTGAAGGTCCCATTTGGGGTCTAGTTGGTTCGCGATTCTCGGCCTTACTCTCATTTCTAAGGGGTGACAAATAGGGGTTGACATTTTCAGAACGCCGCGCCGTATCTGAAAAACTGTCGATTATGTTTTTTACATTTTCAAACTGATATCGAACTTTCGGATCACGGGTTTTTTGAGACCACCCGGAGCACAGCACGTCCAGCCGTTCATTCAAAGTGAGGCCCCGAAGTTTGACTTCGGTAACATGAGTATGAATAAAAATAATGATGATACGGTATATATATTTAGCCCAGATTATAATATCACGGAAAATTATTATAATCACGCATGGCTTTATGAAATCGAGATGGTTGTTCCGTGATATTATTTCATTTGAAGAATGATGGTTGTTTTGTATTTTGTTGTTCTACGGTGTACTTTTGTAACTTGAAAGAAGTAACATGCATAACAACAAATAGTTATAGATACAATTCTACAAGCCAAAAACTGTGCAGTCGTATTATACGACGGTTACGGACCTGAAAACCTCGCATATATCACATTTGCTTATATTTAAGCTACATTCTATCGTGATAAGAAGGGATAAGTACGTACATAATAAGCCCAAACAGGTTGAATTAAAATTTACTGAATTTTTATTTAGTAAAAACTTCATGAAATTATGTGTCTATTCAAATTTATTTACATTACAGCTTCTTGAAAATGGTCGTAATTTTTTCTGCTTAGCCTCTTCACGTCACTTCCGTTGGGGATTGAGATTGGCTGCAAATCCTTCGAGGACCTGGCTGAACTGGGCACGACGGTCAATATCGTCGTCAGCCTCCACCATTCCAAGTCAGCAAAAAAATTTTATAACACCCCCTCAACATTTTTTCTTTTACGTTTCAAGGTGCGTAGATTCAGAAAATGCAATGTCCTTACGCCGTACGCCGTAACATGCAAAAATTTCGGTCTAAAATTTTCGTTCTTTCGCATACATCCTCCATTTGGGCCCTAGTTGTGTCCCGAAACTTTGCAGCTCAAGGGTGTTAGGAGTGAAAAATGGGTATAAAAATAGGCATTTTTTGTGTTTCAGTAACATGAGCTTTTGAGTATCGTTTTCCATGTTTTTTGGGACGAGAAGACCGAATTATGAAGTCGATTTTGACCAAAGAGTGGAAAATTGAGGTTCTAACGAAGTTTCAGCCTTAAATTTACGTTGAATTTTGGTCTAAAATCGTCGTTCTTCCGCACACAGTTTGGGTCCCCATTTGGGAACACATTTGGGTCCTAGTTGTGCTCCGAAGCTCGGCGGCCGGATAAAAATACAACCAGGGGTGTTATGGGAGAAAAATGGGCGTAAAAGTAGGGGTTTTCGTGGGGTTTTTGAGGTTTTAGTGAACATGAGCTTGTGAGGTATCGTTTTACATGTTTTTTTTTAGGGCAAGAACACCGAATATTAAGTTGATTTTGAGGAAAGAGTGAAGAATTGAGGTTGTAGCGAAGCTCATCCCGAAATTCATTTTTTATGAGCCAAAAACCTGGGAAATTGTCTGAAATTACCATAAATTTGTAAGATAACACTAGAAGTAGTATTAGCAGGTGAATTAAGACAGTTAAACGGTACTATCAATGATAAAAGATAATCTGTTTAAAAAAACCGAGCCTAATTCGTGTTTTTTGGGGTCAAAATAGGTGAAAACCATCATAAATTACTCTTTCAATTATTGCACATGAAAGAAACAATAAATGAACAGCCAACATTTCTGTATGTATGCCCAGTAGAATAATAAACCCATGTGACAAGGACTTTGCAGCGTTTTTCTCGAGCAATTCCGTTACAGCCTTGAGTCTCATGACACTGATGACCACGGAACGAGGTAAAAGGTTGTGAAGAGATATGAAGCTCACACCTGCAGGATGGAGTAGGTTAATGAGATATTTCAGTTTCATCTTAAAAGTTAAGCAGTTACATTTGCAATAATTGGATGACTTACAACGACAGCAAGCGACTCCATCTACGTGAGATCTTGGGTCGATAAAACATAATTATGCATATTAATTTACCATTTGTCATTATTGGAATTAATCTTGTTCTGGCTACCGGCCGAGCCGGGAATAATAATGTTCTTAGACAATTTTTCTCCACTGGGAATTCGGATCTTCCCGATGAAAACAATTTTTCTGGCCCTGCATCTGTCAAGTTGTGGAGGGGCGAGGTGGGAGGAGGAGGAGCTGGGACCCCACTAGGCGTGTTGCGGGCTTAGCCTAAGACAACGCCTGCAAATTGTCGCCAACAACACTGTCCTTTTCACCCTACTATGGAGGGGCGACTGCAATTGCTGGCCGACTCCAGTAGGTTCTCGATTTGCAGCGTTTAAAAAAAATTTGAATGCCTACTTATGTTTGCAAAAGGGTGAACAATAAAAGCTGCTGTATTCCATCATTTTTTATCATTTGACTGAAAGAAGATCCATTGATGGGATCTCAACTCATTGAAATTCACTCACTTCAAAAACACTTACTTTCTGATATTTGGGTAACACTGGCAAAGGGATTCCAGGCACGTACATATAGTAACCTCCTTCGTCCACGTTCCATAGCGAATCTTCTGGTGTGAAGCCGGCTGCAGAATACATCCTCCATAAACTCAAAGGATCTGCTTGAGCATGGGTTTCCCATAACATTTGTGCCGAGGAAATTCGAAAGACTGCCACCTGAAAACAAGTGAATAGAGTTGAAGTGCTCGATTTCTGGGAGGAAGTCCCCATGACTTTTTTGTGTGATGACGTAGGTATAAATTGCACCTCAAGGCCCTGGCCAAACACGTGCCAGGCTTTAAACAAACCCATTTTCAAATAATGTTAATTTTTAACTCGGTGACTGCTTATTGCCGTGTTACCAGGTGATTATGTATCCCCCACCCTCCCAAGAAAATCCTGTTGTAGAAACTTACTTGCCAAGAAAACCTCCTCAGCCGCAGGCTTTTCACCTGGGGGGCAAAAAGCTACCCGCCAAACAGCGTTGACAGAAATTTCACGGTTTGGGGGGAAGGAACTTCTATACACATCCAACAGAGGGGGATGGAGCAGGTTCTATATGCGCATCCAACAGCGTGGTGCGAAGTACCGAGAATGCTATTTGGGCTGGCAAAATGGATATCAATCCTTTTTGCGGCTGAGGAGGTTTTTCTTGGCGGGTAAATTTCTACAACATGGTGGGAGGTTCAGCTTTTGAACACTTCCTCAGGGAGCGCCAGTGAACAAGTGTGCCAAATTTCATCTTAAAACCCTCTCTAACCTACTCCTAGAAAAGGCACCCCCCCCCCCCCCACCAATGGTGGGAGGGGGGACAAAATGCACTTTCTTGGAGCATAACAAATGTGTGTGCAAAATTTCAGCTCGATCTGTTATGTCTGTGAGACTGTAGCCCTGTGAAAAGATAAGGGAAACAACAAGAAAAAATTGAAAAATAGTCACTCGATTAGAGTTATTAAAATAAATGCATGAAATTTTTTCATTTTTCATTTTCCATGCGCATAACCCATTGATAAAAACTAAAACTAGCCACAGAATTATAGTTTTGAACGAGGAAACGTCTTCGATGGTTGAGCATCGTACAAATACATCTTTTACCTACCAATCTTTTCCGTTTAGGTAGGTATTAAATGGTCATATCAGTTCAACAGCTCAAAAGTCGTTTTAACAAAATATTTGTGCATAAACTGGGCCATGACACTTACCCAAACAAAAGGATAGGTTGATCAAATTGTACATTGTACAAAGAGCATTTTGAGTTCCGGCATTCCGCCATCTGGCATTTAATCCGAGCTGCTCCCATCTAGTCCTTGCCAACTGCCTTGCTATTCTCAGATTTTCAATTTTCAGATAGGTAGGTCCGTTGTATTGTGGTTTAGAGAGGTGTACATCGCATAGTGGCTTGATTCTATGGATTGACCAGCAAGTCTTTCCTTCTGGGAAGCATCCATGTTTGGGAAATAGTCGATACGAATGTAGTATAAATACTCGCCGACATCAGCAAACAACATATCGACTACATGCCGCATGAGGACATTAATCCTTTCCGAGGTTTTGAACCAAAACACTCACAGTCTTATTGTATCTTCAACAACTTGATGTTGGTATCAGTCAGCTGGCATTTTCAATAATTTTAAAATATAATTGGCGCGAATTTAAAATTTCCGACGGATAGTTTACCTAGGTCAGTCTCTAGATCTATGCAGCATGTATGTACAAGTGCTGCAAGGCATGGACAGAAAAGAACCTTCCCAAAGCGGGCCATTCACGACCGCTCCAATACGCCAAAATGAGGAGACCGCTCCAAAAACCGATCGTGAATGGGGAAACCCGAATGGCTTGGCGCGGCGCGGTCGGCCCGATCGAATACCCGCCAGAAACCCATCGCGCCGCTCCGTTTGGAGCGGTGGAGCACTCGGCGCTGCGCGGTCGTGAATGGGAAAATCCGGAACTGCACAGGCACTCGCGGCGCGTGGAGCGCTCGTGAATGGGGAAATCCACCGCTCCATTTGGCACAGTATGAGTCGGTGAGTTGTCGAGGCAAGTACCCATCATGGCGAGCGGTCGTGAATTTGTGATAGAAGTGAATGAAATGTACAGAGAGCTGCCCTGCCTTTGGAAGGTGACGCATCCAGATTACCGTGAAAAGGTAATGAGAAATCTTGCCTTCGAACAATTGTTCAAAACGCAAGACGAGAACGCGAAAAACGATACAGTCAATAAAAAAACGTCTGCCAAGTTGGGTCCTCACTTATTGTAACATGGACGGACGTGTAGAATCAGTTAGTAAAAACATCATGAGTCGAAATGATTGGATAGCAATAGCGGTCGTGGATGGCCCGCTTAAGAAGAAAAAAAAAACTCGGAATTCTACCTCCTCATGCTCCTCAAATCCCCACACCTGAGCAGCATACCCCATTACAGCTTTGGAGGTAGCACTGGGGAAGTTTGTGTTCGATCGCTATATCCTTTGGCAGAAGGATGTGTCATTTTTTTGCTATTCAACCAAACTGCGCTGTCCTACATCTCTACTCTAGATGCGGTACCACATATCAAGGAGGGTATCAGCTCCACCCTTAGATATTAATAGTTTTTCATCATCGTATCATTATTGTCTTGAGGCAACATATTTTTACAATAAAAAATGTGCATTTACAATACAATACCTACCATCGAACCTAACTACCCAACCCAGCTACCCTACCTAGCTACTTGAACCTAGTAGCTAGAGGCAGTGAATTCAATCCAAACCAACCTAACCAGTCATTCCCAACAAAGAACAAATTTTTATCAAATATCTGCGTATAATACTTTGATAACACGAACGTAGGGAACAGGTGAATAATTTACTGGCCAAGAACGATGATACACTGCTTAACGATGATACGCTGTTTAACGATTTAAAATATGCAGTATTGTTTTCTACGCCATTTTTATTTGGAAAAAGTTTCGAATCAGAATGTACAAATACAGGCATATAACAGATTTAAAAAGATTAAACCAATAGGTAATACAATTACCTACCAAAGTCAAGCCAGTGCCGAGTGGTGTCATTGTTTAATTTAGCAAGAAGGTAAATAATAGCACAATAATCCAATATTCAACTCTTGAAATATTTACATAAATACATTAGTATTCGTGTAAGAGTGTAGTTACGAATTGAAGCTTAGACTACTCACCAAGACAAAAATATTAGCGAGCATCATCTTTGGGCACAGAATAGCAGGATTTAGCGTCTCTTGGAAGACTGCTGGGGAAATAGGAGACACATCATTATAAACTGCGATTTTCGCTCCAGTTCCTGCGTCTCTGGGCGATTTGAGTAGGTACGACGAGTTGAACGTGCAGCAAGTCCCAGTTTCTCCTTCTCGAACTCGTTCTTTGAAACGAGTCATGTTAGTGTTCTGTTGGGTGACTCTATTTTTTTGTTTCTATATTTAGCGCTCCAGCGGTTCCACAGCCAACTCCCGCCGTCATAATATATATGGTGGTAGTTGTAATGATTACCTACATTGTCTTTTCTTCGCAAAATACATCATAGTAAAGAAAACTTTGTAGTATGATATGTTGAATGTTGGGGTGGAGCAAACGTTGGTTCTCAAATTTTCGGGATTCGTTCAAGCGTCAAGCGCATGACCGGAGTTGGCAATCATAATCACAATAATTTTATTAGTCAACTGTGATGACCAATGGCGAGAATTTGTTGACATAAATGTATGTTTTATGGTTGGGGGTAAACGAAAGACGCAAGAGTGATTATAAAATTTTAGCATGGTACATGCTCTTGCGATGACCTACAGGCCGAAAATATTCACGACACAAAAAGCGTTGGAGAAGGAAATTCCTTGGATTCCCCCACTTATATACCTTCGGCCTGCCACGTGGGTCGTCCTTCTCCTTCAGTGGTTCCCCTTCCGCTCCAGTTCCATGCCTGATTCATGGCCCGGTTCATGCTCGATTCCAAAGGCTCATTATCGAAAATTATAAACTAAAATTTCTATGTTTCTGGTTTTCCCATGCAGCGGAGAAATTTCTAAAGGAACTCCTAGAACTGTAGACTGCAGTAGGAAACTGTTTTTAGTTAAGATCTTTACTACAAATTAAAAAAAAACGCTGCAAAATCCTTTTCACATGGGTTTATTATTCTATCGGACATACCAACAGAAATTTTGGTGTTCATTTATTGTTTCTTTCAGTGAAATAATTGAAATAGCCATTTCTGATGGTTTCCACCAATTTTGGCCCCCAAAACACAAATTAGGTAGGTACCTACGCTCCTTTTTTTTCAAATTATCTTTGATCATTGGTAGTGTTATTTAATCGTCTTGATCCACGTTTTGACACATTTTCAGTGTAATTATAGAAATTGATGAAGATTTCAGAGGATTTTCCCGGATTTTGACTCATAAAAAAATCAGTTTTGGGCGCTGAACATTTGGTAGAACTTCAATTTTCTACTCTTTGGTCAAAATCGACTTCATATTCGGACTTCTCGTCCCCAAAAACATGGAAAAAGATACCTCAAAAGCTCATGTTACTAACATGTTACTAAAACACAAAAAGTACATATTTTTACACACATTTTCAATCATAAAACCGCTGGGTATATTCCGATCGGGCTGCAAAGTTTCGGGACAACTGGGGCCCAAATGGAGCATGTGTGCAAAAGAACAAATTTTTCATACCGAAAATGAAGCCGGTATGCGTGATACGGCGGACGGCAGACGGACAGGATTTTTGGAATCTACGCACCTTGAAACGGAAAAGAAAAAATTTTTAGGGGGTGCTATAACATTTTTTGCTGAGCGATTACATAGGTGTATTGTTCACAGAATAATAAACCAAAAATCTTTACTAACTTTCGTTTACTATTTTCTATACCTACCTACCTAATGAACCTTCAGAATCGAGCATGAAAAGAAAAAAAAAATTTTAACCCTCCCTCAAATGTTGATGGTTGCCGTTTCAAGGTACGTAGAATCCGAAAATGGAATAAAAATACTACAAATTATTACACAACGGTGTATTATTTACCTGTACAGATGCATCTTCTGCGTAGATCACTGTTTTCTGTGGTCAATACCAACCCTCCTGCTCCCCCCAGGGAAGCCCACGTACTGGAACAGGCCCGGGAATTACAGTTCCTTATAAATGCGCAGGATTCAATAATACAATAATTAATTATTTTTTGTTATTCATGAAGCATAAGGTAAATAATAAACCGTTGTGTAAGAAACCGCCGTATAATAGTTTGCCTGTATAAATGCCCCTTCTGCGTAGATCACAGTTTTCTGTGGTCAGTACCCTCGAGCTCCCCCCAGGAAAGCCCTAAATCGAGTACTGGAGCCGGCCGGGAATTACAGTTTCATAAAAATGCGCGGGATTCAGTAATTCAATAATTAATTATATGTTGTTATTCATGAAGCATAAGGTAAATAAACCGTTGTATAATAAATCGTTGTGCAATAATCCAAGCATTAATTATTTGTTGTTATTATAAAGTTTGTTCAAGTTGCAAAAGTAGCTACCAACAAAATCCAGAAGAGAATAATCATTTTGGTTTATTATTTTCAATAATGAACCATTGGAATCGAGCATGAAAAAAAATTCTAACCCCCCCTCAAGATTTGATGGTTTACGTTTCAAGGTGTGTAGAATCCAAAACTGCAATAAAAAAATTCCTGTCTATCCGCCGTACTGGCCTCTTTTCTTAGTTACCATGAAACAAAATTGATGAAATTAGGGTTATAGGTTCCGTTCGGGGTCTAGTTGGTCCTCGAAGCTCGACGTTACTGTCAGTCCTCTCATAAAATGCTATAGTTCAAGAAAAATTGAAAAACGTAAAAAAATCCATGCTCTTCTATTGAAAGTTTTTGAGCTACGGTGGAGAGAAAATATCGCTCTTTAAGAGACTGACTGTAACGCCAAGCTTCGCGGACCAACTAGACCCCAAGCGGGACCTACGAACCAATTTCATTAATTTTGGTTCTTGGTAACTAAGGAAAGTGCGAAGTACGGCGCACGGCACAGACAGAAATTTTGGTACTTATTATTTTCAATACTGAACCTTTGGAATCGAGCACAAAAACAAGTTTTAGCCCCCCCTCCCCCTCAAAATTTGATGGTTTCCGTCCGTTTCAAGGTACGTAGAATCCGAAAATGCAATAACAAAATTTCTGTCCGTCCGCCGTACGCCGTAGCTCGAAAACTTTCAATAGAAGGGTATGGTTTTGGTTTATTATTTTCAATAATGAACCATTGGAATCGAGCATGAAAAAAAAAAAAAAAAAAAAAAAAAAAAATTTGATGGTTTACGTTTCAAGGTATGTAGAATCCGAAAATGCAATTAAAATATTTCTGTCTGTCCGCCGTACGCCGTACGCCGTACTGGCCACTTTTCTTAGTTACCATGAAACAAAATTGATGAAATTCGGGTTATAGGTTCCGTTCGGGGTCTAGTTGGTCCTCGAAGCTCGAAGTTACTGTCAGTCATCTCGAAGGGGTTTAAAATAGGGGTTGAAATTTTCAGAACGCCGTAGCTCGAAAACTTGCGATAGAAGGGTATGGTTTAAAAAAAATGTTTTTAAATTGATCCCCTACTGAAGAATGTTTTGAGACCACCCGGAGCATTGTACGACCAGCCGTTCGTTTGCACCGAAAACCTTCGTGAACATGATAGTGAATGAAACGGTATAAATCCGCCACGGGTATAATTGCTAGGGAACACCTGATTATAATCACGGATGGCTATATGAAGATGATGCTATGAAGGCTATATGAAGATGAAGGCTATTATGAAGAATGATTGCTATATATTATATTTCATCTGAAGAATGATGGTTGCTTTGGATTTTGTTGATAGATACTTTTGTAACGTGTTGTTCATGAACACGGCTAATCAATATTACCGAATTATTTAATCCCGCGTGTCGTGAGTCCCTCCCGGGAACACTCCACCAACAACTTTAAGCTCTCACCAATATCCTCATGTAAAACTTACTTTCCGCTAATAAACTACTGAGTGGGGAGACAGGCAACAGAATCCAGGGAACACAACCTGGGCCCCCCCCCCCAAAACTCCCAACAGGGGAGTTGGAGGGAGAGGCCTCCAGTTCCTATATAACCCTGGATCCTGGAGCTTTAGCTTCATTCGACACTTCCTCTAACCAGCTCTCTCTTCTCTCTCTTACCTTATCCCTCTCAGATGATCGGTTGACTACAGCCGCCTGAGAATTTACCTCCTCTCCTCCTTGTCTAGATGATCGGTTGACTACAGCCGCCTAGACAAGGACCTCTCCTTACCTAGATGATCGGTTGACTACAGCCGCCTAGGTAAATTCACTCACCCACCTCCATCTCCTTCCAAAGTCGTAGATGATCGGTTGACTACAGCCGCCTGCGACTTTTCCTCCTTTCACGCCACCGTGATGAAAATTCTAAATTCATCACAGTGGTGAACCCGACGTTCATCCAACCTTCTATCCTCTTACCACCTCATGTGTCGCCCCAGTCTAGTTCGGTGTCCCCAATTTTAAAATTCAAATTTAAACAGTCAGTGTAAATTCGCAATTCTTGGCCCAACCTCACCGCTCAACTCCAGCTCTCAACGCACCTCCGCTTCCGCCGATTGCGAATTTCAAATTCAAAACTACCTCATTTTTGAATTTTAGTTACAGCCATGGACCCGAACTCACCGACGCCGCCGCTCCTCCGGCCATCCCTGCTGCAGCCGCCGACCGCTGCGACAACTGACGCAGCCGAAAACCCCTTCACCAGCCTCTCACCACCCGGCTCCTCCGCATCCGCCGCCGCCGCTGCCGCCGCCGCTGCAGCCGCCGCACACGCCGCCGCCGACGTCACGACGGCCTCGGCGTCATTCCCGCTGTCGCTACCTCCCTTCTACACGCACGACCCCGCGCTGTGGTTCTTTCAAGTCGACGCTGCGTTTTCGGCCGCCAACATCCGCAGCCAGCGGACCCGTTACTCCCGCATTATATCGCTGCTCCCGTACGAGATCCTCCTACAGACGTCGGACATCTCTCCCGACGCCACGGCCGCATACGATGACCTCCGCACCCGCCACGTCTCGCTGTACCAGCCGTCGAAGATCGCACGGATCGCAGCGCTCTCCCAACCACAGCACCTCGGCGATCTGAAGCCCTCCCACCTCTACCGCCGTCTGCGTCATCAGCTGCACGACGTGATGACGGCCGACTTCGCACGGACGTTTTGGCTGCGGGCCCTACCACACCCCATGCAATTGGCGCTCGCCAGCCACCTCGACGGCCCAGACGAACCGCTTCTGCGTCTCGCCGACACGGTCCACGACCTCACCGCAGCCGCCGGCGTCACGGAAGTCGGCGCACCCCGCACCTCCACCCCGCGGCGAGACCGTACGCCGTCACGAGAGCGCCGCCGGCCCCCCTCCCTCCACCGGCGCCGCTCCCTCTCCACCGAGCGCCGGCCAACCCCCTCCATCGACCGCCAACGCCAGCGCTCGCCCGAACACCGCACCACTTTCCCCCCTCAGCAACGCAGGGGACTGTCTCCAGCCACAACGACCCCCTCCACCTCCGTGCGCCCCACCAAGACCGCCTACCTCCCAGCGGACCCCCCCCACCGATGTTTCTATCATGTTAACTTCGGTGGGGAGGCCCGCAATTGCCAGCCCCCCTGCTCCTTCACCTCCAAGCAGGGAAACGCGGCCGCCCGCCGGTAAACCCGGCGGGCCCCCCTCCTCGCCAACACGGGGGGGACCATGACCAACCCCTCCCCACCCGCATTCACACCACCACCACAAAGCCTCGCTACCCCTCCTACGCCGCCGCCACGGCTGCCAACCTCCCGGCCGCGCCTGCCAGCGCCGCCAAAACCCTCACCCCACCGTCAACCGTTCCCCCACCTCGGAACGTCCCCTCCACGCCCGCCTCCAGGGCAGCCACCCTTCCGGCCGCCACTCACGCCGCCGCTACCGTTCCCCCACCACGGAACAGCACCTCCACGCCCGCCTCCAGGGCAAAACCCCCTCCGGCCACCACTCACGCCGCCGCTACCGTTCCCCCTCCCCGGAACGGAACCGCCCCGCCTGCTACCAAGAGGACCAGCCCCCCAGCCGACGCCACCGTTCCCCCTCTCCGGAACGGCAAGAAACCGCCCCGCGTCTCCTTCGCAGGGGACCAACCGCCGCCAACACATACGCCCACCGCCGCCGCCATTTTACCGCACTCCACCCCGGCTCACCAGCGCCTTTTCTTAAAATGCTCCAAGACGAATGTCCCTTTCCTCGTCGACACAGGGGCGGCGCTCTCCATTTTCCCGAACAATATTCTCCGGCGACAGGCGCGTTGTTACCGGCAACTCCTCTACGCCGCCAACGGTACCACCATCCCCTCGTACGGGACGTACCGCTCATCCATCCACATGAGCGGGCTCGCGTACGAGTGGGAATTTACCGTGGCGGACGTAGAGAAGGCAATCCTGGGGGCCGACTTCCTCGCTTATTTCGGCCTCCAGGTTGACGTCCGTAACGCGCGCCTGCTCGACCCCTCCACCCAGAAGCCAATCCCCGGATTCATCCACGCGGTCGATCGCCCCCCAACCCAATTTGAAACACTCCTCCTCCAATATAAACCCCAGCGCCGCCCCTCCGCACATATCGCCCAAACACAACACTACATTGAGACCTCTGGACCCCCAATCTCAGCAAAAGCCCGCCGCCTCCACCCCCTCCAACTGTCCCAAGCCCGGCGGCATTTTGATAAACTGATAGCAGATGGTATTGTCCGCCCCTCCAAATCCCCGTGGGCTTCACCGTTACATATCGTACAGAAGCCCAACGGGGATATCCGCCCCTGCGGCGATTACCGCCGCCTGAACTCCAAGACCACTCCGGACCTCTACAACGTCCCCCACCTCCGAGACTTCTCCTCACACCTCCACAACACGACCATATTCTCAACCCTAGACATCTCCAGAGCCTTCCACCACATTCATATATACCCGCCCGACGTACCCAAAACCGCCATCATAACACCTTTCGGCCTTTTTGAGTACATAAAAATGGGCTTCGGCCTCCGGAACGCTGCCCAGACGTGGCAGCGTTATATGGATAATATTCTGCGGGGACTACCATTCGTGTTCTGTTTCCTGGATGACGTATTGATCGCCTCCCGGGACCCACACGAACATCTGACACACCTTAAGCAAGTCCTAGAAATCTTCGCCGCCGAGGGCCTCACCATCAACTCTCAAAAATGCGTCCTCGCCCAGCCCTCCGTCCGCTGCCTCGGCCATCAAGTCTCGTCCGACGGGGTCAAGCCTCTCCCGGACAAAGTACACGCTCTCACTGATTTCCCCCAACCCCGCACCGTCTCAGAACTTCGCCGTTTCCTGGGTATGTTGAACTTTTATCGTAGACACATCAAACACGCAGCACAACACCAACAACCACTCATACACGCTATCCCACAACCGGCCAAAAAGAACGATAACCGCCCCATTTCCTGGACCCCCGCCCTCACAACCGCCTTTCAAAATTGCAAAAAGGACCTAGTAGACGCCGCTCTATTAGCCCATCCCGATCCCCATGCTCCCCTCTCCATCACGACCGATGCGTCTGACTGGGCCATCGGGGCAGTACTCCACCAACACACCGGCGCCACCCCCCAACCCCTCGGTTTCTTCTCGAAAACTCTGTCCCCAACTCAAAAAAATTACTCCACTTTTGACAGAGAACTCCTCGCCATCCACGAAGCCATCAAGCACTTCCGTGACTTCGTGGAGGGCAGGCAGTTCTCTGTCATCACTGATCATAAGCCCCTCACACATGCCCTCCTCCAAAATCGTAAATCCGCCTCCCCCCGTCGCCTCCGGCAACTCGAATTTATCGGGCAGTTTACGTCCGATATTCGTTATTTGCCGGGGGCCGACAACTGCGTAGCAGACGCACTCTCCCGCCCCACCCCCACCCCCGCGCCGGTGGCGGAGTTACTGCCTTTCCCTTCCCCACAAACCCTAAAAACCCACCAAACACCAACTTCCGACCCCGCACTCTCCAACCTCATCTCCGCCTCCAAATTGGAACAACTGCCCCCCCTCGACCTCTGGTGCGAAGTAACGGCCGATTCACCGCGCCCTTACGTCCCACCGGAGCTGAGGCGGCAGTTGTTCCTCCACTATCACTCCCTCCATCATCCCGGCATCCGGGCGAGCCGGGACCTGATCAAGACGCGGTACTTCTGGCCCCACATGAACACGGATATCTGTACCTGGGTTCTGGGGTGCCAGAAGTGCCAGCAATTTAAGGTCTCGGCTCACCCCCATGTACCTCCTCAACCCATTCCCGACTCCCTCCCGTGGGAACACGTCCATCTAGATCTGGTCGGCCCTCTTCCCCCCTCCGAGGGGAAGAGGTACTGCCTCACCATGATCGACCGTGCGACCAATTGGGTTGAGTGTATCCCACTCGCCCACATTACCGCGGACGCCGTCGCCGCGGCCTTCCTCAATCAGTGGATCAGCCGCTACGGCTGTCCGCGGACACTCACGGTCGATCAGGGGAGGCAGTTTGAATCAGCCCACTTTGCCGACCTGCTCCGTTCCCTCGGGATTCAAAAAATCCGCACCACTCCTTATCACCCCCAATCCAACGGGAAAATAGAGCGGTGGCACTCGGTCCTTAAGCAAGCCATCTCCACATCAGCCACATCCCCCTCATGGACCAAAACCCTCCCCTACGTATTACTCAGCCTTCGCACTTCCGCCCGTCCTTCAGACAACACCAGTCCCGCCCAACACGCATTTCGAGACCCTCTACGTTTACCGGCCGACATTTTCACTCCACACACCACCCCGTCAATTAACAGGGAACCACTCCGCACAACAACACCACACAATGACACCACCTATCCCCAACGTTTTTACACAGCCACTCACATGTACTTGAAGGAGCCCGGCATCCACAAAACATTTCAACCTCTCTACGCCGGGCCCTTCCACGTCATCCGCTCCACACACACCACGGCTACCCTGTTAATTGACGGGAAGCCCCACACTGTACCCCTCGCCCGATGTAAGCCAGCCCCAGTCCTCCCCGACACTTCGCCCCACACCACTCACCCGACCAACCCCACACCACAAACGCCACACGTCGCCTCCATTTCACCCACCGGACCCCAACGTCGCCGCCTCTCTCCGCGACGTCCCGGGTCCCGGCTCCCACCGGCTCTTCCCCTTCACCACCGCCCCGGCAGTGAAGGGGCCCCTCTATCAGTCTTCACTAACGTGAAGACTGTTAGAGGGAGTCGCCTCTCTCACCCCATCACCTCACCACCAATACACACTCCCTACATTACACTGCACACTCTCCACACCCAGGGAACGGCGAACTTCAACACCCCGTTCCAATCTGTAAACCCTGTCCAAATTTGTACATACCCACCTTGTAAATACCAACCTTGTAAACATTGTACATACCAACCTTGTAAATACCAACCTTGTAAATACCAACCTTGTAAATACCAACCTTGTAAATACCAACCTTCCACATACCAACCTTGTAAATATTAGTCTACTATGTCATTCTCCTCATTGTAATCATCTCATCTCACCTACACCACTACTATACCTTATGTCTTCTAGCTTATATTACTTATCCTATTTCTCACTATGCTACCTATCTTATATTACTTATCCTATTTCTCACTATGCTACCTATGTTCTGCAACCTATGCTCGCTGTCTTACTAGAATTAAGTCCTAGAATTAAGCCAACCCTGTCATGTTTTTGCCTTCAGCACCACCGATTGTTTGCGCCAGCCCTCAGCCTCTGTCACCTTGCGCCTTCAGCTCCACTTTTGTTTGCCGTGCCCTCAGCCTCTGTCTCCTTGCGCCTTCAGCTACACTTTTGTTTTCCGCAGCCCTCAGCCCCTGTCACCTTGCGCCTTCAGCTCCTCAAACATTGGTTCGAACTGGGGGGACCTCTGTCGTGAGTCCCTCCCGGGAACACTCCACCAACAACTTTAAGCTCTCACCAATATCCTCATGTAAAACTTACTTTCCGCTAATAAACTACTGAGTGGGGAGACAGGCAACAGAATCCAGGGAACACAACCTGGGCCCCCCCCCCCCCCCCCCAAAACTCCCAACAGGGGAGTTGGAGGGAGAGGCCTCCAGTTCCTATATAACCCTGGATCCTGGAGCTTTAGCTTCATTCGACACTTCCTCTAACCAGCTCTCTCTTCTCTCTCTTACCTTATCCCTCTCAGATGATCGGTTGACTACAGCCGCCTGAGAATTTACCTCCTCTCCTCCTTGTCTAGATGATCGGTTGACTACAGCCGCCTAGACAAGGACCTCTCCTTACCTAGATGATCGGTTGACTACAGCCGCCTAGGTAAATTCACTCACCCACCTCCATCTCCTTCCAAAGTCGTAGATGATCGGTTGACTACAGCCGCCTGCGACTTTTCCTCCTTTCACGCCACCGTGATGAAAATTCTAAATTCATCACACCGCGCATTTTTATGAACCTGTAATTCCCGGCCGGCTCCAGTACTCGATTTAGGGCTTTCCTGGGGGGAGCTCGAGGGTAGGTATTGACCACAGAAAACAGTGATCTACGCAGAAGGGGCATCTATGCGGGTAAATAATAAACCGCTGTGTAATAATTTGCAGCGTTTTCTATTTGACAATGCGGTTGGCCCAGAATTTGGCGTTATTCGAATAGTAGCTTGAGTAATAAGTTTTCGATGGTTTATACCCTCTATTTACATAAGTGACCACTCGGTTACTTAGGGTTTGGCTCGTGTTTGCATAGTTTGAGGACAATAATATAATCGATCTACAATATTGTATCAGCTAGCGTATATATGATAACGATTGTCACAGGGTTAGTTGGGAAATACAAAGCTATCTTCGCATTTAAACTTACAAAAAATATAACCTTTTGGATCTTGGATTAAATACCTACCCTACGTGAGACCGAAAAATGCATTAAACCCCTTTAATCGAATTAGTGAACTAGAACTAAGAGGAAAATCATAAAACTGTGTGGTGAAACGTGAGAAAATCTTCCAGTACTATGGGTGTTCACGACTAGATATCGCTAAACGGGCATTCGTGGGCTATGAGGTGGCTCTATACCCATCCATTCTTCTCGATTATGCAACGACTGATTGTTTTTCAATTTCGTAATGTTGAAATTATAGGGGTTTGATAAATGTGACTTATTATTCTCTCCTCAGGAGATGAAGTGAGGATTAAATTGACCAATAGTGTTTCGTGATGAAATTGCGCAAAGAAAATGGAAATGCCGAGAAGCTAAGTGACTGGAACCCGGAGTTCGCGTTGAATAGAATTCTAGTTGGCCGAAGTATTCTATTATAATTATGCATTGTAGGTATATATTTATTTATCGACTCTTCGCTGTGTAACTATCGCTTTAGGTACTTACCTGGAATCTATTCTAGGGAATGTAGGTACGAACCGACGCAAAAGGCCAATCATAACATTATTTACGTTGGGCATATTGAGTTTCAAACTTCAGCGCGAACAAATCAGGTTTGATGTAGGCAGTAGAGAGATTATAATACCTATTCCACTCAACTTCCGATACCTACATGTCAATGAAGTAAGTACCTATGAACAACTTTGCCTGACGGTCATAACTTGATGGTTATCTTGCCAGCCAATAGTGAGGGCTCGATGCGCTTGCACATTCAAGAAAGCGTAAAATACCGATACGCAGCTCGAATGTTTGATTTTGCACAGAAAATCAACTTTTGGTTTATTATTTCCAAAATGACACTATGGAATCGAGCATGTAAAAAATTAATTTTTTGTTGAACCCCCTCAAAATTTTATGGTTTTCGGCTCACAGTAAGTGAATCAGAAAACGGAATAAAAAAAAAAAGTCAGTCCGTCCGCCGTACTTCGCACTTTCCTTTGTTACCATTAACAAAAATTAATGAAATTTGGTTTGTGGGTCCCATTTGGGGTCCAGTTGGTCGGCGAAGCTAGGTGCTCGGTGTTACTGTCATTCATCTCTAAGGGGTTGAAAAATCTTGGAAATTTTTTGATACTACCCGGAGCATTGTGCTTCCAGCCGCTCGTTCACAGACCCAGAAATACGACCGAAAATCTTTGTCAACATGATCGTGAATGAAACGCTATACATCCAGCCCAGATCTCATTGCGAGGGAACTCGTGATTATAATCTGTGATGTTCTGTGACCTTGTTTCATCTGACGAATGATGGTTATTTTGGATTTTGTTGATGGGTACTTCCGTAACTTGAACTTTAATAAACTACAATATTGGTTTGCCGGATTTTGCTCATATTCCATGTAGATGAGTAGATGCTGCCATGTTGACACACCCAGGTCTATAGAAAATAATGGATTTATTCATGAAATAAAGTACGTTGCTACAACATAATTCAGACACACAACGATTGATCCGGTCCGAGTTCATGGTTGTATGCTCGATCATAGGCTTTGCCCACGTCGCGTCGTCGAGCTTTGAGGCAAACAATTGGAAGAGCGAAAACGAGCTTCCATGTTTTCAATAATATTTATTTCAAATACAAATAATATTTTTACACATCTTATTTTTGTTTGTTTAATTTATTATTGTCTAGACTAAGGAACACCATTCATCATGTTTTATTGATATTGTCCAGTGTAAACGTGGTTGCCCGTCGTTAAATTATAAACATTTAAACAATTATGGTTAATGATATGGGCATTCAAACTCTTCAACATTATAATATTATGTTCAATGCATGCAAATTTTCTAAGGAAATGAAACGTCTGTGCCCAGTAGACTAATCCATTTTAGGGTGCTCTAACTCAAACCTATATCAGTTCGATGAATAGAGATAAACCACTTTACGTCCATATTATGGTATGTATATTACATGCATGTTTAGTGTCAGATATTATGTTTTAAATCTGAATTAGATGTCAAAGAAAAATATGGAGATTTGGGAAACCGCAGTATTTTCCGACTTGAGAAAGTTGAAGCTAAGCAAAAGCTTGGGGAGCAAAAATTTCTGAATTACATTTTCGAATTATTTTCACTCACAGTTACATCCTACCATAGAATGAGGGAATGAAAATTTGTTTATGAAAAAAATATCAATTCCATTATGTTGTATACAAAATTTTCTGAAAAAGATCCTTTGCAAAAAGTTTTCAAATATTTGAACTGCCGTCACTACTGCCCTTAAAAACCTACAACCAAGCACCTAGATTAACCTGAATCGCAATTAATTTTGCTCATAGCATAGCTGAAATGGATTGTCAGGAAATAGATAGTTTTAATGAGTTTCCTGGAGCAGTACATATGGCCGTCTCTCCACAGAAACAATACTTTCGCTGCAACCCTTATCTAGGGTCGTGATTCGAAGCACCCACATTTATAGGCGCGCGTTATCACATTCATTGTGAGCCACATTTATATTACAATCGTGCCAAAGGTATGTAGGTATTGGTTTTCGTGTTGGTCTGCCTTACTATAAAACGTACTTACTTCATCTTATCTTGTTGGGTAAAGGAGGCAGTGCGAGTGGGTCGGAGAGAAGTAGAAGTTTAGTACATAACGCAACCAAGGCAAGAAAATTATTTTGATAATACATACCTACCTATTTATCCCAATAGTTGTTGAATGTATAGCATAAGTGGGGATAAGCCTAAATTTCCCTATAGTTCAAATTGTATTATGATGTAAACATATAAACAATAAATGAGTTAGTAAAAATAATATTTCAAACTGTACTATGACAATTGACTTTACAACTACTTGTGCTTGTACTATCAAACATACTCGCAGGTTTTCTGAACAAAAACTACCACGGCACATACCCATTGTTCAAGTCCTTGTATAATACGAAATACAGTACTGGATTTCCAGCAATAAATCGCTGTCACGACGAGCAGAATTCAGATCCCAGCTTTTTGCAGATAAGGATTTAAGGATACATATATATATATATATATATATATATATGAAAAGATAATTTTAGTTGCTATCAGTAGTTGATCAGTGTTGCAGTTGTAGGTACCTTCTAATAGGCTCGAAGAATCTTGGTATCTCTCAAGCCACAGTTTATGCTTTTGAAGGAGTTGATAAGGCCAATAACCTCGATTATGAATGTGCTAAACTGATAACAGCAACACACCTTGGGCAGAGGTCCAAACCCTGCGACTCTCGTCAAACCATTCACCGATAGATTATTAGCATAATAATGTGAATATATTTTCACAGTGATGGAAAGGCTAAAATTAATGCAACCTGCTGTTCGTGGAACGGCTTTCATTATTCAAGAACTGAGATCGATGCAGCCGACAAGGAACTCTTCAGTATTATGAAAGAGTGTTCCCGCCGTAAAAATGGTTGTATCACGCGGACTATCGGGCTAGGAGTGTGATAACAGATCTATCCCTATCCTGAGTCTCCCCAGGCCATTGTGGCCTGAGGTCGGTTTTCAATACTTTCTAAATCTTCTTCCCTTTGGCTTGGAAAATTTCCTATTTATTATTAATAGGCCGGGGTACTACGATTGTTATTCTAGGTAATTAGGTACGAGTACTTACAATAAAAATCAATACTGCTTTTCACTATAGACTTTTGAATTCGTAAGTGTATTTCATAGTACGTTTTACTTATCCCCTAGCTATCAGTCATTGTCTCATTGAAACCTATGATGCTTCGCTGGACGTGTCTAATGAGTGAAAGGTTCTGCTATACAAGGAAATGAAGATTTCATCGAAGGTGAGTTACGCGATCGCGATAAAAGGGTACCTAATCTTATTTTTCGTTACGCAAATTTCTTTACCCGTATATGCCAATGAGGAGTACCCATGACTTTTGCTCATATTGGTTAATTATTTTCAATAATGATCTATTGGAATCGAGCATGAAAAAAAAAAAAATTCTAACCCCCCTCAAAATTTGATGGTTTACGTTTCAAGGTATGCAGAATCCAAAAATGCAATAAAAACATTTCTGTCTGTCCGCCGTACGGCGTATTTTTTAATAAAACTAGGTTCCATCCTAAGAATTTTATACCAACCGTTCTCTCCTACAATGAATAGTTCTTTTTCTGTGAGCGTTCAAAATTTCGGCAACAAGTGACGTCACGCTGGGCAAGGGGGTCCCGCCCAGGTGGGAGGGGTGCAATGACTTCACTTGCCAAAACATTGAAAGCTCATAGAAGAAATCCATTCATCTTACGAGAGTGGGGTTGGTCTCAAAATTCTGAGAATGGAACCTACTTTCATTTACAAGTGGAGTACCTAATATAAACAGAAGTCATGGGTACTCCTCATTCACAACTTGCCTTTGCGCACTAAATAAATTTAGCTCCAGCAACTGAACACTTTCATCAATCAAATCTACCTGATTAGTGACCTCTATGGAATTCTGGAGGACTGTATTTCTCTTAGATTGCAACAAAATCCTCCAAAATCTGTCATCTTTCCTTCACGAGTCTTGCAGCTGAACCATTTAAATTTTGATGCATGTTTTAGTTTGAATTGTGAAACCCAAATACAGCCACTACCTATTAAACAATATCATTATTGAAAAATACTGCGTTTGTGTTAATAGGCACAGAGTTTTAATTACAACCAAACTGTTCCTATGTTTCTTTTTTCCCCTAATCTTTCTTAGTTTTTATCTCACCAGAATTGCTGTTTGGGGTGGTCAGGGATGCTTAGGAGGTAGAATCGTAAAACTCTTTATACAGTCTATTCTACAAATTTTTCATGACTGTAACCAACATTAGGTAGGCTTGCAATAGGTTGGTAAAGTCTCACAGTGGTTTGAAAAGCATTTTATTTTTGTCTGCGTCACGGTGTACCGGAAAATACCAACCGTCCATGTATCAAACAGAGGTCGTGGCATAAGAAGATCTCTACAGATGCCCCTCTACCATCTGCTTTCCCATTTCCTTCTGCAGACGAATTTTATGAGCCGAATAAAAAAGAAGGGAATAAAAGGGGAATAAACAATTCCGGATCTTAGGACAAGCTTGAATATGAGAAATTATAAGTTTAGAACACGAAACAAACGAATTTTGATACAGCTAACTACCCGAAAAGTCGGTAAAAATACTAGATCTATACAAAGAATGGAATTTTTATGACTCGACATCCATTAGAGGGATGATTCAAAACCTCTTTTGTCTAACCTGTGGTGTTTGGCTATGTGTTTTGGTTTATTATTTTCAATAATGGCCCTTTGGAATCGAGCATGAAAAAAAACACAAAAAACCCCCTTCAAATTTTGATGTTTTCTGTTTCAAGGTATGTAGAATCCGAAAATGCAATAAAAAAATTTCTGACCGTCCGCCGTACGCTTTTCTTAGTTACCATGAACCAAAATTAATGAAATTTGGTTTGTAGGTCCCATTTGGGGTCTAGTTGGTCTGCGAAGCTCGGCGATACTGTCGGTCATCTCTAAGGGGTGAAAAATAGGAGTTGAAATTTCCACCGTAACTCGAACTCTTTCAATAGAAGGGTATGGTTTTTTAACGTTTTTAAATTGATCTTGAACTAAAGAATTGGGGGGGGGGATGGAGGGGGGAGGTAATGACCTCAGAAAACTGATCTACGCAGAAGGGAAATCTATAAGGGTAAATTATTACACAACGGTTTATAATTTTACCTCATGCTTCATGAATAACAACAGATAATTAATTATTGAACTAATGAATACCTCTCATTTTTATGAAACTGTAATTCCCTACCCGGTTCCGGTACGCGATTTAGGGCTTTCCTGGGGGTACAGCACGAGGGTAGGTATTGACCACAGAAAACAGTGATCTACGCAGAAGGGGCATCTATACAGGTAAATAATAAACCGTTGTGTAACAATTTTCAGCGTTTTTTATGATTAGAACGCCTGTTGTTCATAGACTTCATGATGAGATGACAACTAACAATTTTACTTTGTCGGGGAAACGTTAATTCTCCATTTAATTACTCAAGCGAATACTTGACACGAATATAGCTAATTTACTTTGTGCATTTGGCTGACAGTAGGCGGAAAAAGCAGGAATTCAACACGAGCTGTCCAATTAAAATTTTATATATATTTTATGAATTTCCTTGAATTCCACACACAACAGTTAAGACTGCTGTTTCAGCTCTAAATGACTTCGAGTTAGATTCGCGTGAAGAGATTTGCAATACGGTTTCTCGGGTCTTTATGAAACAAGGAGCGACGCCAAGTACGCCTGAGCCACGAACCTGCTACATGGCTGCTCAAGTGTTGATGCTCAAGTTTGCTCCATTAGAACTATTGGAAGGAAAGTATAAGGCAGCGGGGAGGGGTGTAGTGGGTGGGTTGCATGCCACGTGGGTAACAGAGCGTACGGCGAGACCTTTAATTACAATAGATCAAGTAGGTACAGACAATATTGCGATAAGTCCACTCTATGGCCTCTTTCATAAGAGGAGTTATTGTTCTTGGCAGGCCCCACGTCCTTGACGGTCTCTGAAACGCGGCTGGAACCCCCCAGGGTGGACTCTTCTTTTCGCATTGATGTAGGTTCGCTGTGAGAACGTTCCTTATAGCACCTAAGTATAATGGATTTAGGTAAAAATGTGAATGAGGATGGTGATATCTCCCATTCACATCATCCTCAGGCTGATAGGTAAATAAATATGAATAAAATGCTGCCTGAGTGTCTTGAAAACCAATCATACTATTCAAAGTACAGCAAGGCTATTGACCAGTATACGTAATTAGACGTTTCAATACTAATCCTATTCATCTTTAGCCAAAATAGTGGCGTATATTTGATAATTTCTTTCGATTCCAATATGCAAATTCAAACCATAAATGAACACGCGTAAAACTCTGAAAGTACATCACAGTAGCAATAGTTAATAGTATGAGTAAGTAAAATATAAAATATCATTTGCAGTAGCCCATGAAAATAGCCAGGGCTGATCAATAATTTATTGACGAAGAAGAAATCCATTAAATCTAAAAATTGAACTCATTGTTTGTATTTGATTTGTTTATTCATAACAGCTTTGTACGGTCTACAGCTTTCTGCTATTCGGCAAAAACGCTTGAAAATTGTTCAAATGGGGTCATTATGGTATCTAATCAATGATAATAATTTTAAAATTCCAGGAGGAACGGAAGACGAACGCAATTTTTCAAATTTTAACGATTTATTTTATTTTTTGTTCTAATGTTGGGTATGATCTGGATGTAGTGTGGATCATACAATATTGTTTGTGTTTGTGAGATAACTAGGGACTGGAATTATATGCACAAAATTTGGCCAAAATATGGACTCGAAATGGGCAAAATATGCACCCCAAGCAAAATTACGTTAAAAAAATTTAAAATATTTCTAAAATGAACTAAATTTTACTGTGAGACGTGCAGGTAGTCTATACATTATGTTCCAGTTATTATCGCGTCCTTACAAAATTATAGAAAAGGATCAAGGAAGAAAATGGAACGAAAATTTACACATTTTTTTTCTCGACTATACAATATTTACATTTGTACAAAAGAAGTCACTCGCTATCACAATTATAGCACTGGATCGCAATTGATTTTTCCAAATTTTCAACCGTAAATCTCCTACGGTTGTCGCTGAGGAGCAACTTTAAGGCAGAAAACGAAAACGACCTCCCGACATCACAGGACATGGTGGGTAAAAATTTCAATGCTGAGAGTTCACCTGGGGTAAGGCCAGATGAGAGGTCAGAGTGCTGCATTTTCGGCTGATTCTTCCGGGCAACCAACACCTTTTCCTGATGCCCTCTGGTTTTATTTTGCTAAGCCCTACCAGGTACACGGATTAAACGCTGAATGGCCTAAGAATATCCGTGACTCCTTTTCAAAAACACATATCTCTGAGGATTTGGCGATTTGAATGTCGAAAAATAGGGAAATTCTCCAATTTCGATTAAAAATGCAGAAATATGCACAAAACGGGAAAAATATGCCAAAATCCCTGAAATCGAACAAAATATGCTAAATATGCTAGTTAAATTTCAATTTAACACACGCTAAACGCTTCAGATACCCTCAAAACGGAAAAGTGGAACGATATACATGATAAAAAACACATACCTATGCAAAATATGCACATTCCAGGCCCTAGTGATAACCTGTCGTTGCTCTCCACCGTACGCCTTTCCAGAGCACGTGCAAAATATCTGTACGTATCAATGGTAATAGTGGATAACTATTAGTGGCTTCTGTTGAGGTGTTCACATCTAGGTACCTATATAATATAGGTAAATGTAATAACTATGTAATAGTTACTATGTAATATAATAACTAAGGTAAATGTAATAACTATGTAAAATGTAATAAAAGGCAACATTTTATGGTCTGTTGCCTCATTTAATATAGGAAGTTCATTTCTAGTAACTTTTCCAGAATCGGTGGAGTAATGCAGGTTTTGGTTTATTATTCTCTGAATAATACACCTATGTAATCGCTCAGCAAAAAATTTTTATAACCCCCCCTCAAACTTTTTTCTTTTCCGTCTCAAGGTGCGTAGATTCAAAAAATGCAATGTCCGTCCGCCGTCCACCGTACGCCGTCCGCCGTACGCCGTCCGCCGTATCACGTGTACAGGCTTCATTTTCGGTCTAAAAAAGTCGTTCTTTCGCACACATGCTCTATTTGGGCCCTAGTTGTGTCCCGAAACTTTTCAGCCCGATCGGAATATACCCAGGGGTGTTGTGAGTGAAAATGTGTGTAAAAATAGGTACTTTTTGCGTTTTAGTAGCATGTTGGTAACATGAGCTTTTGAGGTATCGTTTTCCATGTTTTTGGGGACGAGAAGATCGAATATGAGGTCGATTTTGGCCAAGGAGTGGAAAATTGAGGTTGTACCAGATGTTCAGCTCCCAAAATTGATTTTGTATGAGTCAAAAACCTGCGAAATCGTCTGAAATCACCATCAGTTTGTAGAATAACACTAGAAAAAGTGTCAACACGTGGATCAAGACGATTAAATGCCACTACCAATGATCAAAGTTAATTTAAAAAAAAAAGATCGTACCTACCTAATTTGTGTTTTGGGGGCCAAAATTGGTGGAAACTTTCAGAAATAGCTATTTCAATTATTTCACATGAAACAAACAATAAATGTACAGCCAACATTTCTGTAGAATAATAAACCCCATGTGACAAGGACTTTGCAGCGTTTTTAATTTATGAACCATCCTCGACCTGTACAGGAGGGATTTTTCGTTGTACCCGTGCCTAGCCAAGCCCAAGCCTATACCGTAACACCAATTTCTCAAGACACATTCGCCTGATTCCCACCAAATAGGTATGGGAAATGTGGGGGTTACCCAAGAGTAATTTAGAATTTGCGTGACCCACTGTGATTATAACGCGTCAGTATGTATGTACATATAATTTAACATTTTTGTACAATAAAATTACTTATTGATTCGTACTTGAAACACCGGCTAATTCGCTTGAACTAAACTACTCTAAACCAAAACACTACTGATAGGACAAACGCCTATAGGAAGTATGTAAATGACTCCTCCCCATGTTGTAGAAGAGCCTATGTAAGCATATTTAATTTATTTCTCTGCGCATCCGCAAACTCACTACTTAACCTATAACAAGGTAGTGGGAGGTATAAGTTTCATATCATTCGATCCCAGGGCCGAACAGAGGGGGGGGGGGGGGATCCCCGGGGCCTGGCCGCGGGCCCTATTTGTACGGTTATTGTGCAAACTAAAAATTTCCCTTTTATAAATGAGCTCAATTACTTCCTTAATAAATAAGGGTAGAACAGTACGTCCAGTACTTCTGTTTATAAATTATAAAATTGGTGTGGGGAGGGGCCCGATGAGAATTTATCCCTGGGGCCCTTCCCAGCTCTGGGCGGCCCTGCTCGATCCTTATGTATAAGTAATTATGTATTAGGATTCGCGAATGTGGGATCTTTCACATATGGCTAAATAATAGGCATTCTAATTAGTAGGGTAAAGGGTAAATAGTAGGTGAAGTAAGTAAAGAAGGGTGAATAGTAGGCGATATATGTAAATATAGGGCTATGGGACGTATTTAAATTGTTATTTCCTTTTACTATAGCGATTAGCGAACATTTAAACTATCCTTTTATGCCATTCTTTCGTGTATTACACTCACATCATAAAGGGACGTGAAAGTTTCCAAACTATCCCTTTTGGCAGGCTGTTGGTAACCACCCCTCCTCAAAAGTATCAAGGGATCAAACTATTCACCTCCAGTCACGTTTATTTTGTATAATTAAATGGAGCGTTTTGTTAGATGAAACAGCGGCGGAGGAAAGGACTTTGGGAAGCCTTCGGGGCATTTTGTAGTAATAAAGGGAACCGAGGCGTCAGGATTCTTCAAAACCAACATGCAAACTCTACCTCCAGGTTAACTCCTCTGTCTGGAATTAGGTAACAGGCTATCCTCGCTCCATTTTCAGAGGTGTTTCGAGATGTTTGTTCTCCACCATTTTATTTTGGCATAGATAAACAAAATTATAACAACAAGCCAATATCCAACACTGTTTATTTCAACTCAATTAGGAGTTTCCTACCGGAAAGTTTGTCTGTGTAGGTTCACGTGTACGTGTTTCCCGTGAACATATTAATATTAAAAAATTTGACTGGCGGTTCGACTGAAGGTTTTGAAAATTATAGGTAGGTATGTTGGAAGTTGAAAATAATCAGACGTTTACAGTATTATTTATATTTCAGAATTTTTAAACTTTAGGTAGGTAGGTAGTTGATAAGTAGTTAGGTAGTAGCGTAGTAGTAGGGAGGTAGTGTATTTGATAAGTAGTTCAAGGCGTAGGTTCTCAATATTTAATTATACAAATAATTGCTCTGTGTGACAATTTATCAATAATGGTAAGTATCTAACTCTGCTGCTGGCAAAGCAAATATAGTTCCGAAGATCTTACAACAATTGAAAGCAAACTGGAATGGTTTGATGTCCGTTGTTGAGGGGTGATTGGGGGGGGGGGGGGATTGCAAAAGGTTTAGGTTGCGGGTCTTGGGTTTGAGGAGGAGGAACGCCGTATTTGAAGAGCTCGGGAAATGGTGACCCGTAAGTCAACATGGTGAGAAGGGGGTTTCCGAGGTCAATATTGAGAGCACCAGGTACCTACCTACCTCCATGGCCCTCAGGGCCCTGGCAGCACTCCGATGAGACTTGTAGGCGGAAGAAAGATTCAGCCAGTCTTATAATCGTGGAATTAGTTTACATTCAGTAAAACTCGACTCTTGGAAAACCGCTACAACGGTCCACGCCAGTTTTGCCAGTAAGTAAGTAGGTGCAGACTGAAGCCCCCCCCCCCCCTCCCCACAATTCGATCACATTCACATAATTATTTAATAACAGAAGTGGGGAAGGCTTAATTGAGTTATGGTTGAGATCCCGCTGTTCTTGTAGTTGTCGTCAAAAATGATGAACAGTGGTTAAATTTTTATTCATTTATTTTTAAAAATTTTTGTAACATCTTTATTTATTTACTAGCTGTGTACCCGCGCTTCGCAACGGTAGAACAGACACCCCCTGTATCCCCCCCTCCTCAACTGATCAGAAACCTTCCCCAATGCCAACCCTAACTGCCTTTAACCCCCCCCCCCCCACCCGTATCCTATGAACCCTCCCTACCTGGTTAGAAACATTCCTCAATGTTCACACAACAAATTCCCAAAGTTGCACTCCAATTGGTCAAGTAGTTTTGAAATTTCTGTAGACCCCCCCCCTCTCATAACCTGTACCCCCCTCCCACTAACATCCTGATTGAAGTACCACTTGAATGTACTCGTAGAGCTGAATCCAGAATCTAATTACAATCGGATTTACGTCCAACCGTTCAAAGTTATTATAAGCATAAACGTCCTCATAGAAGTGATTATAACACGTTTTTTAGTAGTATTTCATTCATAGCGTTTCAACGGATGGACAGATTCAAATGCGGATTTTTCATAAACCTTCCCAGATAAATTCTGCGTCAAATGGTACCAGCCGCAACTTTCTACAATCGGATTTACGTCCAACCGTTCAAAGTTATTATAAGCATAAACGTCCTCATAGAAGTGATTATAACACGTTTTTTAGTAGTATTTCATTCATAGCGTTTCAACGGATGGACAGATTCAAATGCGGATTTTTCATAAACCTTCCCAGATAAATTCTGCGTCAAATGGTACCAGCCGCAACTTTCTACAATCGGATTTACGTCCAACCGTTCAAAGTTATTATAAGCATAAACGTCCTCATAGAAGTGATTATAACACGTTTTTTAGTAGTATTTCATTCATAGCGTTTCAACGGATGGACAGATTCAAATGCGGATTTTTCATAAACCTTCCCAGATAAATTCTGCGTCAAATGGTACCAGCCGCAACTTTCTACGTTCAGCTGTTCTCAATTGATGCCGAGACAAACAAACAGACAAACAAACAAACAGACACTGTTTTATTATATGTATAGATAATAATGGAAGAGATACATTTTTACAAGAAAGCAATCCCAATGCTACGACCCCCTTTAAGATAACTAGTGCAGGGGTCGGAGTGCTTAAATACTATTAATTATCATTATTACCTACCTAATTATTAATTATTTTACTTCGCAAATCTAGTGCAACAAAAACAAATAACATGAAAAATGCATCAAAAGAAAAGGAAGAGAAGGTCCTTCAAGATGGATACCCAGTAGTACAAAACCTCTACTATTCATAGTTGTAATAAAACCGAAATAAGGAGGGAGTTGAAGCAGTTGAGAAAATAAAATCAATAAAATGACAATCTCCGCCGAGAAACTTATATTAACAACTGCCCATTCAAATAGGCGAAATAAAATTGTAGTGATTAAGGATGTAACAGACGAGGCCGAAAGTTAGCTTGAGAATGGTTGTATAATTATTGGCCCCTTGGCTCTTTATAGTCCCCTGACATGATCAGAGGGGGGTCGGGGGGTCCCCACTCTGAGGTACAGCATGAATGTACATCGCATTGGTTGTGGAGGAGCAGCCGATCACAACACTGCTCCCCCCAGAATTTAAGTAACGCATTTAGTTAAATTTTGTTCTGTTGCGGTGGCGGTTGTCGGGCGTGGGAGGTGCGTGTGCTGGTTGCGGTGGTTGCGGTGGTCCGCTGTGGCTGTCTGGGTCGGTGTCGTTGGGGGCGGTACGTTTGCGACGTATGAAGAGCCGGGGTGTTGGTTGAGTGCGTGGGTACGGCCGCGGCGGCTGTTGTTGCGGGCGCCAGGTGCATGGGGTGCGGCGTTTTTGTGCTCGGGGGTCCCATGTGCGGCGGTAGAAACACGAGCCGTTCGTCGCGCTGCGTGTGGTCGGTCGTGGCTGCGTCGGCGGTCGCTGTTGTCGTCTGTTCGAATCACACGAACCTCTTCGGTGACGGTAGCCACTCGAGGAGGGGGAGCGAAGGGTTTGAGGCGATCGGCGAGATCAGCGAGTTTCGTGACGTCGGGTTCGTCGCGCGCCGCTATGTGAAGGCGAATGCTGTCTGGAAGGGCGCGTGTGAAAAGCTGCCGAACGAGCGGGGTCGGTGTGTCGGCCGGGAGTGCTCGAGTGAGTCGGCGGGCGAGGACTGACGGTAGTTCGTCGTCGGAAGTCGGTTGAGTAAGGCGGTGAGCCGGGAGCCGTCGGACGGTGCGTGCGTGACGAAAAGGCGAGTTGTCAACGTCTGGTAGCTGTTGGCGTTCGATGGTGCCAGCCGCTAGTAGCGGTGTGTCGGCCGGGAGGGCTCTACGGAGTGGGCGGGCGTGGACTGACGGATTCTCGTGCTCGGAAGTCGGTTGGGGTCGTCGTAGAGGTCCGCGTGTCGGGGCTCGAAGGCGCGGGCGAATTTAGCATGCGGCGTCGTGAGGCCTTCGTGAGTCAATGTGATCTCGAGTTGGGCGAATCAGACGTGCGGGAATGCGGGGTCGTACGGCCGGAGCTGGAGCGTTGATGTCGGTGGAGTCGTTTCTGCGGGTGTCTTTGGTTTCGGGTCCGTGTTCTCGTTGTAGGCGCCAGTCCCGGAGAGGTGTCGTCTGGAAGTGTCAGCAGGAAGTGTGCGAGGCGCCGGCGTCCGTTTCCTTATACAGGAATCGGATGGTGGGGCGAAGTAGCGGGGGGCCGCTACGTTGGGCGTCGAGGCGGGCGTCGGAGTGGGGCGCCGCTGTGTGGCGTCGGTGGGGGCGGCGCTGTGGGGCGTCGGAGTGGGGTGCGTGTGCCGGGCGTAGTGCTGCGGAGGTGGGGCTCGTCGCAGACGGTCGGCGGGCGCTGAGCGGCGTTGTTCGTCGTTGCTAGGCGCTGTCGTCGCTGTCGTCGTACCGCGGTCGCAGACGGCGGGCGGAGGCTGCGTGTCACCACTCGGGGTCACCAGTGTAGTGATTAAGGATGTAACAGACGAGGCCGAAAGTTAGCTTGAGAATGGTTGTATAATTATTGGCCCCTTGGCTCTTTATAGTCCCCTGACATGATCAGAGGGGGGTCGGGGGGTCCCCACTCTGAGGTACAGCATGAATGTACATCGCATTGGTTGTGGAGGAGCAGCCGATCACAACAAAAATATTTGTTAAATTTCCTCTTAAATACCAGAAGAGACTCCTGCTCATCCGTTCTGGAGGCCGGAAGAGAACTGAAACGTGATACCCCCCAGAACTCTGTCCAACAACTGTGTTCATCCTCGGAGTCAGCAGGGTAATCCTATCCGTATCGCTATATTGAAGTTCATATTTCTTTGAATCTTTCTCGACAATACTCTTATGTCAGTAAAGATCAAAGTTGTTTCCTCCGCAATCTTATAGGGATCCAAGACTGCGAAGATCACTGCAGAAGGGGATCTGACGAGTTTTTGAGCAAAATCTTAATCAAACATTTTTGGTTTTATAACTTTTTTTATTTTGATTAAATAATTGTATGATTAACATCTTGAATTTCTGAAGTTGGAAAATTCGATAATTTTCAGTCTCTACATCTTCCTTCGTTATTCCAAGCCGAAGAGGTTGTTATGTACTGACTTTTTCCTCAGGTCTGTCTTCATCCAACTAAACACGTTGCTTTTTTTTCTGTGTAAAATTTGAGTATTTTCTCAAAGTTTTCCCGGGTATTCCGCGAATACTGAGCCACGGAGGACGTTTTGGGAAACTAAAAGTACTTATCCGTCATAACAGGTCTAGGTACCTAACCAATTTCACTTATCTATTTTCCGTCTCATCATGTTGCGAATGATTTTGGGCCCTATTGGTTGGTTACACCAGTGGTGCGCAAACTTTTAGCGAATTTGATGAAAATGGGCTATTGCAATGGGTCCAACATTTTTAGTACCAAGTTACATCAATCCTGCCGTGACCTTCAAGGTCGACCGCTCGAGATCCTCTGCTGATACCTTCCCATCCTCAACAGCTCTACTTTCTTGTTTCATCATACCTACTTACCTCCAAACTCACCAATCAATGGGATATAGGTAGGGAGATCCATTTTTTATAACATTCATCCAATTTTCTAACAAAAAGATTGATACCTACCTAATTGACTTAGGTACCCTACATTTCAATAACCACTAAAATAATAACCATTATAACCTAAAATGATTAGAAAATAAAACATTCTTTGACCCAACGGAAGTTATTGGAAAGAATAGAGTTGATAGTGTGTAGTGTGCACAGCCTTTTAGGACTAGGGGTACTGAAATGCCAGTATAACATTATAATATCAAACGTTTAATATTTAGGTATATTAGGGTTTAATATAATTATATTATTTGTCGACATGTGTGAACGTACCTCCATAATTATGCGCACAATTCAAAACATCATCGATTATGGTTCTCAACATCAAAATTTTCTTGGAACTAACTTCATTTACAGCTTGCATGTATCCACGTACCATTCAGTAAAAATTTGAATCCTAGTTTTTCCACTAAACTGATCGAAGGCGTATTGGTAGCTATTATATTTAAAAATACATCGTCACCTCTTCTCGCGATTTCCCTGCTAATTGCTTTAACTACTAGACTACCGTAGCCTTTCTTTTTATGTTTTTCTTTCGTTTGAAGGACTCCGATGGCACCATAAAACCAGTGGAGCCCCCAAGACATAAGCTCGTTGGTTTCCGAATCGAACAGCCCAATGCCGAAATTGACCTGAATTATGGTTTTTATCAGGTCAAGCGATCCGTTATATCTGTGGGGCCAAACTTCGTTGATTTCTTGAGCATTTGATTCATTTAGGAATGACATGTATGTCCCTTGAGGAGCCCTGAAACATAATACAATAAATAGGTACCACAACATGATACTTATCAATACTTATAGTCCGAACTAATAGATCTCAGAAGTCTGTTGCAGTTGAAAATGATAATTTCAGCAAATGGGGTATGCGCATGGGCCACAAAAGGGGTTTATAATATTTTAAATGAAAATAGATTCCATTTTGAAAACTTTGAACTGTCCTGTGGTAAGTAGTTATTTTTCTATGATTTTTAAAATTTTCAAACAGCTCTGACGTCACAGTGGACAGGTGGGTCCCGTCCAGGCGAGAGGGGAGCACTAACGTCAGAAATGAAAAATCATAGAAGAAGAACTACTTCTTATCGTAGGACAGTACGATTGGTGTCAAAATTCTCAGGGTGAAATATACTTTCATTTAAAAAATAAAAAAATAAAATAAGTACTTCCACACCCCATTATAATCTTTTTTTCAGTTTCATTAAGTAAAAATAAAAAGGTTCCTCGCAGTTTAGAGTATAATCATGTGTAGAACCTCTCGATTCGAAAATACTAGTAGACCCTACGATTTAGGCCTACCTACATGTTTATCAAGAAATACTCTTACTTCTGAAAGTTGGTTTCTTCTCATTAGATGTGGCTCATAAATTATACGCATAGTTCCTGTCTTACTTAATGAAGTTCGTTACTTATGTTTTCACTCTTGTTCAATTTTCGGGAGTTCCTTTTAGGCATTACCTACTATTATTTTGCAAATGTTGATCTTGAATACCCAAATAAACCAAGCGTAATTAATTGCATCGCGCGAGCGTTGGCATCCATTCACTTTTTTCAAAACTGCAAAAGGTACAAGTTGTTACCCTCACTCTCCGACTTCCCTCCATGCAAAAATGAGCAAGTTGAACTCTACCAACTTCAACAAACCTAACACCAAAACTTACTCGATGCTCCATTTTTCAGCTTCTTCCTTCGTTGTCCAGTATATCCTATCTGGCCGACTGTACCAAGAACCCTCCTCCCTCAGTTCACCAAAGACTGGCAGCACAGCGTTTGCAGTTTCCGGTGTTAGTGCGGTCAATAGAAGTGCGGGGTTATGCCATGGAACTTTGTTCGTTTTTCTCAATGATTCATGCACAAGACTCTCGTCGTCCACTCGATGAGACCACTTGTGGATTGCTCCTCGGAAGTCCGATAACTAAAATAATGATTTGATCTCAGTAGGTACCAACTCAATAACTTTCCAACACGAAAATCGGAAAAACATTGAAAAAGAGAAGCTGCAAAAATTACACAACGATATACAGTAGAAGTCGCTTATAGTGATCTAATTGGGACCGACTCGAAACAATCACTACACGCGACCAATCTCTAAGCGACTTCTACTGCATAATTATACTTTGTGGTGATTTTAGCAATTTTTACCGATATTGGCGAATTGTGACCCCCCACCCCCCAGAATTTACCTAATTTTGATTAATTTTTTTTGAGGAAATCTATTAAAACCTGTAGGTAGTTAGTTATCTTCTGTTTCGGATCATCATTCAGTAGGCACCACTTCTGGTGAATATATATCAATTTTGCGAGATTTCAGCCATTTTTATCTATTTTGCCGACTTTTGACTCCCAGAAGCTCAAAAACTGATCACTATTACCGTCCTTTTGATAACTATAACAGGCCAATTCCCTGTGTGCATGCAGCCGATTGGGACCTGACTGTTTCTATCCTTACGTCAGATTTATTCCTTTAGCCGCCTTTCTACTAAGCGACTTCTACTGTATTATTTTCCTATGCACCAGTAGATACCCCTTCTGTGTACACCACTGAATTCCTATTAGCGTAAGATGCTGAATTAGAAGTGTCATCTTTTGCGGTGGATACACACCCATTTTCCGCCAAAGTAGCGTGCTCGGTACTTCGCACCTCGCTGTTCGATGTGCATATAGAAACCTGTTCCTCCCCCCTCTGTTGGATATGTGTATAGAAAACTGCTCCTTCCCACAAAACCTTGAAATTTCTTTCAGCCTGTCTGGCAGAGGCTTTTTGCCGGGGGCAAATCGTTGCCCGCCAAACAGTGTTGAAATTTTTTTGTTTTAAACTCTTTTTTTTTAACGCTGCAGAAAAGATACAGCGAAAGTTACAGCGCTCCAAACGTGACGTCGTCAATTAGGTTATGTGACCATAATTTGCAGCGTTCTGCTACTACAGTTATAATTCTGCTTCTATACTGAACTGATTGGGTTCTGATCTTGAACATTCCGTCAGGGAGCCCCAGTGAACTAGTGTGCCCCCTCATGGGGGATTGCACAAAAGGCATTTCCTTGGAGCATAACGAATGTGTACGCCAAATTTCAGCTCGATCCGTTGTGTCTGTGAGGCTGTACCCCTGTAAAAACAAGAGGGGGGGGGGGGGGGGGGGGGGAGGCTACTTGTTCTGTCGTGTAAACAGTGTCCTTGTGGTAGCTTTCGAGTTTTTAAGTTTCTTGGCGGGCGGGCCTAGATGCTTAGACATTATATTAATACTGGTACTTACATCTCTCGGAGTAGTGTAGAATATGATGAATTTTTTCCTGTAGTCACCGTTGATAGCCAGTATTTTCACGCGCAGAGTTGAGTCGTACGCTTTCCATCTTGTGATCGTTTTCAAAAACGACCAAACCTACAACATTTTACGAGTATATGACAACATTCAGTCCATCCAAAAACTTTCGTTTTCAATTTAAAGTGAGCTGAAAAGTTTGAGAAAGCGCCATGATAATTTATTATATTATTTGATTATTGATCCACCTAAATGCCACATAAATAACACGAGATGAAAATTTAAGTAGGCATTTCAGCACAATGCAAAGGAGTGAAGGATGATGTTCCTAAATAATTTAATCCCGGCTAAACGAAAATTTCTGAAATCACTCATAATGTAAAATTACTGTACGGCAAACGTAGGGAATCTATGTTCCCTGAAATTTACCTACCTGCATGATTCCCAAGGAATGCCGAACCCAGAACTAGAGGTTTTTCATAGTATTTACTCTTTATTTCCTTACCCAACCCGAAGGGTAAAAACGCTGCAAATCCCTGCACAACGGTTTATTATTTTGTATAGAATACCCTTCTGTTACAGATCACAGCTCTATGTATAGATAACCCGTCTATATAATATGATATGTACTATTCTATACATATTATGTAGATCGCAGACCCTCCGTAGGTTAGTACCTAACCCCGTACTCGTTACTAGGTACCTACCTAAATCACGAGTTAAATGTTGCTAAAATAATTCTGCCGATGACAAACAGTACCTAACAAAAAGAAACACACATAATGAAGTTCTGAAAAGAAATTGTTGATGAGGAGTGAAAAAAGTTGCAAAAGTACCTACCAAAAAACTCCAGCCCCTTCTACGTTGATGGTATAATGAACCGTTGTGTAATAATTTACCGTTGAGTAATGATTTACCGTAGTAATAACTTACCCATCAATAATACTTCAACGTTTGTTCAAGTTTCACTACCTTCCAACAAACTCCAAAAGAGCCATCATTTTTCAAATGAAATAATATCACAGAACAACCAACTCGACTTCATACTCCGCCAATATAATCAGGTGATCCCTAGCAATGATTTTATCTCCGCCAAATTTCCTATTGTGGGCGCGTCTCTGGTTACGAGATTTGGTTTGAATTGTATACAATTTCATTCACACTGGAGTCGAAAATGCCTGTCGGTGCAAACTTCGGGGCCTTACTGTGAACGAACGGCTGGACGTACGATGCTCCGGATGGTCTTAAAAAACTCGCAAGTTCAAGAACTATTTAAAACCGTAAAAATATTCACGTAAAAAAATGGTATAGGCGTTTTGAAAATTTCAACCCCTATTTTGAACCCCTTAGAGATGACTCACAGTAACGTCGAGCTTCGAGGACCAACTAGACGCCGAACGGAACCTATAACCCGAATTTCATCAATTTTTTTTCATGGTAACTAAGAAAAGTGGCCCGTACGGCGTACGGCGTACGGCGGACAGACAGAAATATTTTGGTTTATTATTTTCAATAATGAACCATTGGAATCGAGCATGAAAAAAAAAATTCTTACCCCCCCTCAAAATTTGATGGTTTACGTTTCAAGGTATGTAGAATCCAAAACTGCAATAAAAATATTTCTGTCTGTCCGCCGTACGCCGTACGCCGTACGCCGTACGGGCCACTTTTCTTAGTTACCATGAAAAAAAATTGATGAAATTCGGGTTATAGGTTCCGTTCGGCGTCTAGTTGGTCCTCGAAGCTCGACGTTACTGTGAGTCATCTCTAAGGGGTTCAAAATAGGGGTTGAAATTTTCAAAACGCCTATACCATTTTTTTACGTAAATATTTTTACGGTTTTAAATAGTTCTTGAACTTGCGAGTTTTTTAAGACCATCCGGAGCATCTTACGTCCAGCCGTTCGTTCACAGTAAGGCCCCGAAGTTTGCACCGACAGGCATTTTCGACTCCAGTGTGAATGAAATTGTATACAATTCAAACCAAATCTCGTAACCAGAGACGCGCCCACAATAGCAATTTGTGAATACGGCCAATCATTGGTAGGGATCACCTGATTATATTGGCGGAGTATGAAGTCGAGTTGGTTGTTCTGTGATATTATTTAATTTGAAAAATGATGGCTCTATTGGAGTTTGTTGGTAGGTAGTGAAACTTGAACAAACGTTGAAGTATTATTGATGGGTAAATTATTACTACGGTAAATCATTACTCAACGGTAAATTATTACACAACGGTTCATTATACCATCTATGTAGAAGGGGCTGGAGTTTGTTGGTAGGTACTTTTGCAACTTTTTTCACTCCTCATCAACAATTTCTTTTCAGAACTTCATTATGTGTGTTTCTTTTTGTTAGGTACTGTTTGTCATCGGCAGAATTATTTTAGCAACATTTAACTCGTGATTTAGGTAGGTACCTAGTAACGAGTACGGGGTTAGGTACTAACCTACGGACGGTCTGCGATCTACATAATATGTGTAGAATAGTACATATCATATTATATAGACGGGTTATCTATACATAGAGCTGTGATCTGTAACAGAAGGGTATTCTATACAAAATAATAAACCGTTGTGCAGGGATTTGCAGCGTTTTATTGCAGTTTTGGATTCTACATACCTTGAAACGTAAACCATCAAATTTTGAGGGGGGGTAAGAATTTTTTTTTTCATGCTCGATTCCAATGGTTCATTATTGAAAATAATAAACCAAAAGGGAAATATTATAGTGCTGTATAAATGAATAAGTTGAATGGACTAAATAGTAGTGTACATACTCACTTGTATACTGTTGGGGAAATCTGACTTGAGGTCGGCTAACAGAAGTTGCAAGTCTTCCGGAGGAATCTCTTTCAAGGCAGTATCGTCCATAATATCCACCTTTCATTAAGAGGAAAAGCAGAAAGCACTATGAGTGAAGATGGGGGTATATATATATTTTAATCATAACAATAGACTACCAAGACTCAATAAGGTGGGTTTAAATCTTTTCCATGAAGCTTTAGCATTCACTCTGACATCATGTCAACACACACACACACACACGGCATGTGTTCTGGCATGTTTTGACATCATTGTGTGTGTTGTTGACTTACCTTATTGACCAAAGCTGCCATGAAAATTTTGAATTAAAAACAAACTCGGAGAACTGAGAAACTGAATAGAACGTACTTAATCGAGTAAATACACTGTCGTCCCTCCTCCGCCTGTTGTTGACTGAACTCATGTGGAGGTCTCAGAAACAGCTGCTCGTTCGCTCTCTCAAGGTCGACCGCTCCAGACCCTCTTCCGATCTAGAATCCAGACCCTCTTGCGTTTTATCTACATTAACTATCTGCCCTGTCGTTGATTTTATCAAACACCTTCGAAATCCATTGTTACATTCCAAAGCAAAAACGACTGCCATATGGGTATACAATAATAGCTTACGCATACACTACACCTACAGCTACAGCTTTAGCGCGTACGCTATATTAAATATAGGGTTTGTAATATAATGTGTAGGAAACCATAGTAGAGCGTCTCGCTTAAGTAACATGATAGGTAGATGCATCCAACATTGATTAAGCAATTACGAAATCGTGCACTGAACGACATCGGCCCATCTATGTACATCTGCCAGTCCCTTACCATATCAGCTATGAATGAAAACGGACGAAGTGTCACAGGTACAAGTATTCATCAATAGATTTTGCTCAGATCGTAATAAAATGCACGGGAATCATCCCATGACCACCCTACAGTAGGTACCTACCACTAACATTCCATAAACATCGGTGGTACAGAGGTTTGAAAAAGTTACGAGGATTTGTGCATGCGCAGAGGCTACATCAGTCCAGCTTATTCGCCTAAAAGCGATAGGTCATATTACTTAGGCGCCCTATTAGTTTAAAAAAGTAGATTTAGGGCGACTAACTCCTCGCGTCATCACTGTTTCCGCGGAATTCAAAAGTGACATATTATCCAGACACGGCGAAAATGGAAATGTGCATCAAATTTGTTTTAGCCCCTCTCCGCCAAAGGTAGGGACGGGTATTCATACAGGAATTTATGAATAATTCGTCCGTCAAATCCAAATTTGAATCAGATTTTGTGTTTCAGAAAAGAAAGAATTTATTTTTTGTCCGTCTTCCTTGTAGGTAAAATTTGCCCTACCTGAGTGAGCCTTCCTTTTCTCTCACCCTTGAAAATGATCCAAATAATTTTTTGTTGTTCAAAAGATAGAAAAAAGAAAAGAAAATGCCTCGATATTATGAAATTTAAAGGATGTATGGGAACCAAATTCGATTTAAAACTTTAGAGCATAATGTGTCCATGTCCCTGATGACCCCCCACAGTGATAGTAATGATAGTACTTACTTGGTGCATGAGCAATTTATTATTCTCGAACATTCCGTCCGTAAGCCAGACGCTATCGCTCTACCCTTCGCCAAATAGACCCTTCCTCTGATCACCTTGCAAAGCGGGGGATCACCGCGTGTTGTAGCGGTGGTCACAAAGCATGAAATTCGACCTGAAGACAATTGGACCAGAAAAAATTCGTGATTGCATTTCGTAAAACACTTGCCATGTTTCCTCACTAGTCATTCCCAAAGGGCTTCGGACCTTGAGAACTCTAATTACAAAGCGCGGATGTCCGCGGGAAACTTTTTTGTTGACCTATTGACCGCGACAAGTCGTGTCCATGCCATGATAGGTAGTCTGGTAGTTGAGGTGAAGCAACAGCCTCGCCCCTCAGCCAGGAGTTTTAAGTGTTAATCGAGTGAATTTGAAGGTCATCCAACTTCAGATATATCTGAATATAGCTCGTTCCGTTGATTGAGTTTTTACTCGATGACTGGTTTGGGGAAGTGAACTTAAATTCTTTAATGCAAAGTTGCGAAGTTCAGTCAAGCAAAGGTTCAGTCTCAGTTCTTTCTCATATGCTAGTATCAGCCTTCGCCATAATATGGTAAAGGCATAACGTATTATGTTATGCACCTCAGAGTTAAGTAATAGGTTATGTATGTACCTCTTCCCAATCCACTGAGAAATTGAGTCATGGCGTGAGAACTAATTATAGCTAGCTACTTCAGAGCTCAGAAAGATAAAAATGTGGGGTCAGCCAATATTTGATCGATCAACGGTTTGATTGTTATCGATGTAAGAACCTTCTTTCCTAATCCAAATTACATTAAAAGCCATTCAGCCAAAACCGAGTTCGGCGAATGATGCCTGTGTATTCTCATTTTACTGATATTAAAATTATTAAATTAGGAACAAAAATCGTGATCGTGCCATTCAAAAGTGCCCGAAAGTCATTATTTGATAACTTCCCGTCTCTTTAAAGGTTTATATTCCTTTGTTGCAACCATTACGCAACTGTGTACACGCAATAATTTGGATCATCACCATATTTGTGTTTAAATGGGGGTTATGGGTAAAAAGTTTTGTCCGATAAGAGCGAACTACGTATTATAGACATTGGAGGTGACGATTTTGAAAAAGGTTTGACTGGCGGCCTATTCTTCGAATTCGGAGTGCCTTTGACGCCCGAGTATGTATCGCGAAGAATCGAAGGAGGCCATTCCTCTTAGAAAATTTCGCTACTGACCCAATAAGTTTCGGTGATCGAACATACAGCCCAAGGTCCTGTTGGAAGGAGTTTTCGGAAGCCAGTTTGTACTGGGGCTTCAACGCCACCTGATCTGACACGTTGTGCGGTTCATTGTTGTATTGTATTTATCTGATTGTCGTTGTAAGTTGTGAGCAATATTCAAGTAGTATTCGCCCTTTTCATCAAACTCAGGTAGGTACCGAAGTACATAGCTGACACTGGTACTGGGTCGTTTACAAAATCTGGTGCCTTTTTGAGTCCAAAAACCATTTCAAAGGAAGCGAAGTTTCTACTTTCTTTCAACTGTGTTGTCGATTTTTTCCATGAGTCTGCAGGCAAACAAAAGTCCCAGTTTGAGATTCCTAAAACATTTGGTAGCCTAATAAAAAAAAAAATTAATGCGGGTTTTGTTTCTAGCCTGCCTAACTCCTGAGATCGTATGGGAAAATAATTGAGTACCATAGTTTTCAGCAACTTTCCAAATATAGAAATACTTACCATAAAATGATGGCCACTGCCCCGGCACCCAAAAACCCCAGGAGTAAAAAAAAAATCCAACCATGTGTTCAATTGGCATTTGAACTCCTCCTCCGTACATTGTATCTAGATTGTTTCACAAAGTTAAGCAATGACCCGCCAGATTTCTCTGGCTACGGATATTCAGTATTTTCGTAGAGCATCCATGGAGGTTCCCTAGACCAAGCATGTTATCGGAATGAAGCGACAGTAATCGATGTCCTGAAAAAAAAAAAAAAAAAAAATTGTCGAAATCGTCTGAAAATCGTGTAGAAATCAAAACCTAGGCTCTTGAAACTGACAGGCCCTGTTCCCATTGCAATTGAAAAAAATGGCCCGTCCACGCATGCTCAGTCGAGTAAAAACGTAGTTCGGCACGCCCACTTCGGGCCCTATCCCCTGAATCTGATTTCTACCCAAAAATCGTTCCTGTTCACGATCGATCCGATCCCTTCGATACGAGATGCTCATGTCTTTCGATTTGTTTTGGTTGTCTCGTCTGCTGAATCACGTTCGCTTTCTCTGTTGAGGTTGAGTCTGTTGTCAGTTTTCCATTTTTTTCGTCGAATTTGTGCGTTTTTGCGTTCGGTCCGGTTCCTGTGACAGATTGGGATTCGTGGTACCTACGTGCGTTTTGTCCTGTTTGCTGTTCGTGATCTTGTGGATTTATCGGCATCGTAACACAGATAAGTAGGCTAGCTTCTAGTCAATAGCTTTTCCATTCATGTACGTACCGGCCGACGGGTCATTGTTTCGTTGTATTTTAGTTTACTATATATATTGTGTTTGTATCGCGTGAATTCGGTGGCTAATTTACTGTCGAAATTTTTGACGTTTTCGAATGACGATAGAGTGTTGATGAGAAGTTTAGGGAGAGATAAGACTTTGCTGAACATAAAGGACTTTGCAGTAAATAAATAAAGGGAAGGGTGTTGTTGCCTTGAGGTATTTTGTAGAAATATCTGTTGGTTTTGTGTTCTGGTTTGTTACCCCCCCGTTTTCAGAGCCCACGTACCGCTACTGATTACAACAATCTTACACTTGTCTCACATTTCTGAAGTCACTGCCTAGTTCGTTTTTAAAATACCTTTCTGCCTGCAACCTCATGACGGCAAATATTGTGCTGTGAAGAGTTGCAGCCACAAATTGGGAAATACATAGGCCATATCTAGTTTCCTTTCAGATTACTTTAGTTGGCTCAGGTGTTACACCTTGTAGTAGTGGTAAAAATAATGTACCTACCGAATTTTGATGACCCATATACTTATTATTAGGGGCTGGAATTATATGCTCAAAATTTGACCAAAATATGCACTCGAAATGGGCAAAATATGCACCCCAAGCAAAATTACGTTTAAAAAAATTAAAATATTTCTAAAATCAACTAAATTTCACTGTGAGACGTGCAGGTAGTCTATACATTATGTTCCAGTTATTATCGCGTCCTTAAAAAATTATAGAAAAGGATCAAGGAAGAAAATGGAACGAAAATTTACACACTTTTTTTCTCGACCATACAATATTTAAATTTATACAAAAGAAGTCACTCGCTATCACAATATTATAGCACTGGATCGCAATTGATTTTTCCAAATTTTCAACCGTAAATCTCCTGCGGTTGTCGCTGAGGAGCAACTTTAAGGCAGAAAACGACCTCCCGACATCACAGGACATGGTGGGTAAAAATTTCAATGCTGAGAGTTCACCTGGGGTAAGGCCAGATGAGAGGTCAGAGTGCTGCATTTTCGGCTGATTCTTCCGGGCAACCAACACCTTTTCCTGATGCCCTCTGGTTTTTTTTTGCTAAGCCCTACCAGGTACACGGATTAAACGGTGAATGGCCTAAGAATATCCGTGACTCCTTTTCAAAAACACATATCTCGGAGGATTTGGCGATTTGAATGTCGAAAAATAGGGAAATTCCCCAATTTCGATTAAAAATGCAGAAATATGCACAAAACGGCCAAAATATGCCAAAATCCCCGAAATCGAACAAAATATGCTAAATATGCTTTTTAAATTTCAATTTAACACACGCTAAACGCTTCAGATACCCTCAAAACGGAAAAGCAGAACGATACACACGATAAAAAACACATATGCAAAATATGCAAATTCCAGTCCCTACTTATTATAGTATACGAATATACAACTCATAAATGAAAAAGAAGTTTTTGTTTACCGCTCTGTAGAGAATTTAGTTACCAACATAATTATTACACCTACCTATAGTGTGTTTGCTCAGTTTCTGCTGGAAGCTGATGTTTCTGATTTCATATTCTAACTTTTTATTGATATTTTATTTTACTGATTGAGCTTAAAATTCACTCCGGTTGGTTGGATACCGCCTTTTTTGCGTCAACAGAAAAAATTATCTTCACTCTCGTTCGACAAAATAATCATTTGGTACACATAACAATATCATAATTATTGCTCGTTATTTTTGCTTATCTGAACTACTGTCTGGTTTTGATAAATAATTGAAGCAAACGAGAGTATCCCAAGGCCACGAGTGAATCGTATCCATTCGTTCTTCGATGCGAACAGCGGTCAGTTCATAGCGGCATTGTCGTCCGTTATTACTACACTCGTCTGAGCTCGGCATACTGTACTTAGCTCCAGGCCCCACCTATTGCCTCTTGATAGTATAGTTTTGCACTAATGTACCTATATAAGACCTTGGTAGGTGAAGCTAACCGACTTTTTTCACTCTGAAGTCGTGACTTTCCCGTAGCAATAATTTAACATTTGAAGCCCAATCACCCTTTTGCGAATTCTTCATTTTCACGTTTCCTTTCTAGATCCACCATAGCCGGAGGACAAGCAATGGTTTGCCGAGGAGGTTCAGGAGTTCAGAAGGGTCTCGGATGGAAAACCTATGAATCAGCCCTCGATGAAGGAGAGGCGTATGGGCACAATATAATTGCGCAAACCGATTGACAGATGTTGAAGCTCTAGCGGTCACGATGAAGCAGCGGGATGTGTGCAGCCAACCATTTCCAAACTGCCTCGAGCAGAATTTCGGAGCCCCGTTCGTTTTCAACTTATCTTGTGCACTCTCAGAATATTTGTCCAACGATTATCTAGAGTTTAGAAGATATGGTAATAAAACCTCCAACGATTATCCAGAGTTTAAAGAACATATGGTAAGGAAACCTCTAATCTGAAATATTCGTTGTTCATTCTAAAGTACTATCCAGATTTTGAGAGTACCTTCTGTTACTAGGGTCACAATACTTGTTTGTACCAATTGCAGATTAGCAAAGAGCGTCCAGCTGGTTGTTTCACTCGCTGAAAATACGATTTTATGAATAACTCTTCACCCGTCATAATTATCTTCGGCTACTCAGTTAATATGCTTAGTTATCCAGCTCACTCGTCCAAATGTAGGTTCCACCCGGGCACAATGTCCTTTCCTAACCCTTCCCCCCCCCCCCCCCTAACCTTTTTTGATGCTTCCTCGTTATTTGATAAACTCACTCTCATCATTCCCACTAGCTACTTACTATCTTCCCTAGGAATGTGAATCGCACCAGGACAACAGATTGATATGTATGTAGCAACTTCATGTTGTTGACCTCTTCTAGAAACCCTTTATAACAAAGCTTAGATAGGTAGGTACCACTTTGAAACATTAAACCCGCCTCGGGGTTGGTTGAAAATTAACTCTGCGTCAAAAAAGTACTCACGACAACACGATGTACACTTACAAAACCGAATAAATGTCAGATCCCGCCCAGCTAGATAGGAAGAATAATACGCATTTCTGTTTATGCATAAAGATTATGCGTAACCTAGCTTTAACCACGGTTATCATTTCCGGGCTTAATTTTTCACTTTCCGGCCTAGTTTGTTTACATTTCATCGCGTGCAAATATTTGGATGGAAGCTGTTATTAGGAAATTCCTGGAAAACACTGAAAAATGCAAGGCAAAATCTATGGAGAAGACGTAGCGGGGCGTGCGGGCAATCAAAACAGTAACAGATCCAAATCATGAGATGATGATGTGAAAGTACCACGTTTATTCGTAATAATAGTAAAATAGGTAAATATTACCTTCGGTGGAAGAACGGAACTAAATTATTCAATATACCTCCCGCTCCGGGACTTCTGCCGCAGTACCTACCTACTTCATTATTCAAAAGTTAGGCCATGAAACACAGCACTACATACAAATCTGAAGTTTTAGCCGATTCGTCGGCAGATGTAATTTTAGAATTTTCATGGAATAGAATTGAAGCACTTACCTTTCTGCCTACAAAATAAGTTTTGGACTAAAAGATTTCATCTATGATTTACCGAGAATAATTCAGTACAACCAAAGAAAATTTTATTTTGAATTAGAACAACGACATAATGATCAACACCCATTTTAGTAGTTATGTAATTCAACCTAATTAGTGATATTAGAATGATGGACGTATATGAAAGCTACTTTCAGGTTCTTCCCTCAAATGATAGGACCCTCACCAGTAGAATTGCGGTTTCATTCTCCATGATTATAATTTCCGTCACGCATGCGCAGAACCTAGTTGATCTTGGAATGGATATCTTTCAGGCCTTGATATTTAGTTTCTGACGATACGTTTGGGTTTCACCCGTATTCTGATTTTTCGTTTCGGTGCAGGAGGCATAATTTGAAAGGGGGACATTATTATTCCATCATTATCCTATTCATCCAAAAATGAACTGGAAACAATGAAATCCATTGCGAAATAGCCTTACGCAACGATTTTGATCTGTAACGGCAATGAACTTTTACATCTTCCTTCACCTTGTATTTGTTCTTTTCGCAACATCTCGTCAGTATATTACTGTATTTCTTGCTGGGCAAAGTTGCTAACTTCGATTCTCTTTAGGAGTTCCAAGGCTAGTTTAACATTTTCATTAAACAACTGTGACAGAGTGTGACAGTGGACCCTCGAGAGTCACCCCTCTAGACCAGCGAGATTACCACCGGTTAAAAAGGGATATCCATTAGGCTTCCACCAAACGACCCCATCTCCACTGGAAAAACAAACGACTTGAGAACAACCACCGTCCCACTCCTCTCCACATGACATACTTCTGGGTAGCAGAAGTATGAGAGGGAAAAGGGGGGTTGAAAAGTAGTATGAAGTTCTGGTTCAGGAAAGGACATCTGAACAACTTCAAGGTGACTAACCTCCATCGTAATGGTAGGTACTACCACAATAATATTTACTGGTGGAGAACAAAGCTCCAACATATTTAATTATATTGACACTCTAAAGGGCGGAAAGGGGGTGGGGAAGCCAATAGATGTACGCATTATCAAAGGGACAGGATATTTGTAAAGGAATCCTTCTGAAAACCTTTGGGCTTACCCTTCTCGAATGCCCACAAAAGTGGATGGAGTATGGTGAATTACTCAGCGCATATTACCACACCACGCTCTGCTGCCATGTGACAGATTGTGGCAGTGGACTCTCGAGAGTCCCCCCTCTAGACCAGCGAGATTGTCACCGGATATCCATTAGGGTTCTCATGCACACACTATGCGGGAACAAGACAGGAAACGCCGTGGGTAGGACGCGGAATGAACAAGCGTGTGAGGGTGAACGCGGGGAAGACGTGCATAACGTGGGGAAGGTAAACATTGGACGGTGGATGGAGAACGTCCCGTACCAGGCAACGCCGTTTTTCGCTTTGAGAGCGATCGCGGCGGAACCCGTCCTGTTCCTACCCCATGCCGTGACCCCCGCGTCCCACCAAGTATGCATATCTCCATTCAATACACAGAAGCGAAAAAATACTACCCTTGTCCCGCGGCTGTTCCTGTCCTGTTCCGGCCTAGTGTGTGAGAACCTTTAGGCTTCCACCAGACGACCCCGCCTCCACCGGAAAAACAAACGACTCAAGAACAGCCACTGTCACACAACTCAAACAGTTATAACAAATTAACAAACAATTTAAAAGTTGCTTGGTCATCAGAGCGATGCACAGACTGGTGTAGGATAGTGTGGTTGTTCTGACACAATGGAACTTATAGATTTCTGTTCTTGTGACATCACGTAAGAATACAAGTTGCATGGTTCATTGGTTTTCAAAGACTCTCACACAATCTGCAAAATTCGATTCACCTTGAAATTGATTTTCTTATAATTTTGATCCCCCACAACCGAAGTTAGGAAAGAGGCCTCACTCGCGTCATCCCGTGGCACATTTTACCCCCCCCCCCCCCACGGGTGATGACCACCCAAATAATAATAATAATGATAAGCGCAAGTGTGCAGAAGCATGCCCAATTCTACCCTAAGAACGATTGGCGCTGCCGCAACAGCAGGCTGTTTGTTCGTAGGGTAAAGCGTGTATACGGTTCCCTTCATCAGGAGGATAAGGTCGTCACTGACCCACCCAGCCCTGAAGGGCTGAGGGACTACTGGGCTGGAATCTCGTCCGCGCCAGTGTCCTATAACGAGCAGGCAGACTGGATTCGTGCGGAGAGTGATTCTATGAGGAACTGCCCATCCATGGTTCCCACTGAAATCACTGCTGAGGACGTGCTGCAAGCCATTGCAGAGCTTGCTAGCTGGAGGGCACCCGGACCGAGTAAGCTGCCAAAGTTCTGGCTAAAAAAGTTGAAGTCTGCCCATGCTGTTCTTGCCGGGGCTTTCTCAGACACCATGAGGCGACCATCCGAGTTCCCTGTGGAGTTCTATATGGGCCTGACGCAGCTTATCTCGAAGGGGGGCCCTACCACAGACCCGGCCGGGTTTCGGCCGATCACCTGTCTGTCGGTGGAATATAAGCTCCTTACAGTTGTACTTTACAGAAAGCTTAACGACCACCTTGAGCCCCACGGCATCCTGGCCGATGAGCAGAAAGGATGTGTTTGGGGCTCAATGGGTTGCAAGGAGCAGTTTACCATCGACGGGGTGGTTATGGGTCTGGCAAGGCGAAGGCACTTGGACCTCTACACGTCCTACATCGACTATGCCAAGGCGTTCGACAGTGTGCCTCACTCATGGATCTTGAGGGTGCTGGAAATTTACAAAGTTGACAAGCACCTTGTCGGCCTGCTCCGTTGCCTCATGAGCAAGTGGGGTACTCGGCTTCAGCTTCGTACTTCCTCTGGATTAATGGATGCGGGGGAGATCAGGGTAATGCGTGGCATATCTCAGGGGGAGATCAGGGTAATGCTTAACATATCTCAGGGGGACTCTTTGAGTGCCCTGCTGTTTTGTGTTGCGCTGAACCCCCTTTCCTGTAGCCTCGGAGGAGTCACTGGGCTGGAAGCTGAAGTACTTTCAAGGTGGACGAGACCGTTTCAAAATAGTTAGCCACTTGCACAAGGTTGAGGGAATGGCCTACCTAACTGACATTTCTGTACCTCTCACATCAAACCTCGAAGGCAAGCAAAGGGAGAAGGTAAATAGTATTTATCCCTTGCTAACGAGATAAGGACGATATGGGAGCAGGAGATGGTACGGATCGTTACCACTGGTCTTGTCTGCCACCAGGACGATACCCAAGAAAGCTTGAGGACCCTTGGGTTGCCCGGTGGACTTTACGAGGACATGCAGAAGGCCGTGGTTATTGCCTCCTGTAGCCTGGTCAGGGAGTTTTGAGGGGGGGGGGGCCCAAGGGCACGAATAGGCCCCCCACTCGTGTCACCCCTTGGTTCTCCCCCCCCCCCACGGGTGATTACAACCTAAATAATAATAATAATAATAATAATAATAATAATAATAATAATAATAATACAACAAGGCGGAACAACACAAGGCGGACCGCGCCGATTGCCGTGCTGATTGCCTCGTGTAGCCTGGTGAGGGAGTTTTTGGGGGAGGCTATTATGCCCGACCACTGAGCCCTCCACATGCACTTGCGGGTGGGAATAGGCTCTTGGGCCCCCCACTCGCGTCACCCCGTGGCACTTTTTACCCCCCACGGGTGATGACCACCAAATAATAATAATAATAATAATAATAATAATAATAATACTACGCCCTGCAGGTAGTGGCTGCTAGAATATACCTGCCGTATTCCCTGCGTGTCGTAAAAGGCGTACTAAAAGGGAACTGCTGCATCCAGAGTGCCCAGACCATCAGGGCGGTCTCTGGAATTAGCCCCTTCTGGTTCCTGGTGAAGGGTGAAAGGCAGCAAGGTGAAGCCAGGGGCCCTCAACGCAGCAGCCCTGCGACCTGGCTAGGGTGGCCATGGCTAACTCCCATGTTCACCCGAAACTACACTCTGTTCCCAATAGCAGAAGAGGAACCACCGATCGATCAACGGGGGCAGGGGGACGGCAGGCGTCCCCCTCAGAAAGACATACCGGCGCGGAAACGGCCGGAGGGTTTAGTGGTCGATCCGGCCCTTCTCATGATCGGGGCGCGGGCGCCTCTAGGAGCCTGCGCCCCCGTGCTGGTGGAGTTGGGGTGGCTTTACAGCCCCCTCCCCTTCCAGCCACTAGTCGGGGCACCCGGACTACATGGACCAGAGAAATGAATGAGTTCCTTGTCCGGGTGTACTTCGAGATCACTGATGGAGGAGCTGAGACTGGCGGACATCGACAAGAACTGCATGAAAGATTTGTCTGCCAGTACCCCCAGTACTCGCATCTCACCAGGCAAGTTGTGTCGGGGCAGCTGCATGCGGTGATGACAAAGCGGAGACTCAGTAACCGAACAGTAGACAGGATTCGGCAGGAAGTGCTGGAGGCACCTGAGTCTCCGGACGAGGCAGAGCAGGCCACTGTGGCAGAGGGCGGTGATGAGGGCAGTGATGGGGGCGAACAGCCTGAGGGTCCGTCGGCAGAACCACCAGCCGACCTCACTCCTGTTGAGGGGGTGGGAGTGGATGAGGCCTACCACCCGGAATGGGAGCTTGCTTTTGGTCAGGCTCTTGCTGAGTTCCGGGGGATGGCTCTTGAGTTTCGCCCAGTCCTTCCTCGTTGGAGGACTAGTGGCGAGACAACCCGGATCCTTGGCTGTGTGGATGCCCTGATTGGGGAGCAGCTGTGTGATGGTGTGGGCCTGCGGGAAATCTCTGATCTCCTGTTCTGTGGGGCGGTCACTGTGGCCCGTCTCCACGGAGAGCAGGTTCCGCCTGTTGGCAGACTGCCCTGTCAGGGAGGGCGTGGTTCCACAGAGCCGCCATGGCTTCGCAGGTTAGATGCAAAAATTAAGGGCCTGCGAGCTAATATTGCGCGGCTTAGCCAGCATGTTGCGGGTTGCCGAGGTCGGAGGCTAGACCGAAGGATCTTGGCAGTCACCCGTCGATATGCTGGGGTGGGTACAACCACGCCTGCGGAGCTCATAGATCACTTGAAGATCACATTAGCCGCCGTGCGGAAGCGTGCTCAGCGCTACCGTAAGAACTATCGGCGCTCCCGCGACAACCAGCTGTTTGCTCGTAGCGAAAAGGGTTTCTACCGTTCCCTTCATCAGGAGGATACGGTCGTCACCAATCCCCCCAGCCCTGGAGGGCTGAGGGACTACTGGGCTGGAATCTGGTCCGCCCCAGTGTCCTATAACGAGCAGGCAGCCTGGATTCGTGCGGAGAGTGATTCTATGAGGAACTGCCCATCCATGGTCCCCATCGAAATCACTGCTGAGGACGTGTCGCAGGCCATTGCCGATCTTGCCAGCTGGAGGGCACCCGGACCGAGTAAGCTGCAAAACTTCTGGCTCAAAAAGTTCAAGTCTGCCCATGCTGCTCTTGCGGGGGCTTTCTTGGAGGCCATAAGGCGACCATCTGAGTTCCCTGAGGAGTTCTGTATGGGCCTGACGCAGCTTATCTCGAAGGGGGGCCCTACCACAGACCCGGCCTGTTTTCGGCCGATCACCTGTCTGTCGGTGGAATACAAGCTCCTTACAGCTGTACTTTGCAGAAAGCTCAGCGACCACCTTGAGCTCCACGGCATCCTGGCCGATGAGCAGAAAGGATGTGTTCGGGGCTCTATGGGCTGTAAGGAGCAGCTTACCATTGACGGGGTGGTTATGGGTCTGGCGAGGCGAAGGCACTTGGACCTCTACACGTCCTACATCGACTATGCCAAGGCGTTCGACAGTGTGCCTCACTCATGGATCTTGAGGGTGCTGGAAATGTACAAGGTTGACAAGCATCTTGTCAGCCTGCTCCGTTGCCTCATGAGCGAGTGGCGTACTCGGCTCCAGCTTCGTACTTCTTCTGGGTTAATGGATGCGGGGGAGATAAGGGTGATGCGTGGCATATTTCAGGGGGACTCTTTGAGCGCCCTGCTGTTCTGTGTTGCGCTGAACCCCCTTTCCCGTAGCCTCCAGAGGAGTCAAGTGGGCTGGAAGCTGAAGTACTTCCAAGGTGGACGAGACCGTCTCACAATAGTTAGCCACTTGCTCTATATGGATGATCTGAAGCTGTTTGCCTCTACCAGGCGTCAGTTGGATTACCTTCTGCGTCTGACTGAGGAGTTTAGTACAGACATCCATATGAGGTTTGGAGTCGATAAATGCAGGCTGAGCACCCTCAAGCATGGCCAGTTTGCGGAGGTTGAGCCATTTTTGCTTCGATCATCCGCCTCCTCAATCGATTCCCTGGAGGAGGGTCAGTGTTACAAGTACTTAGGGTACGCAGAGGCTGCCGGCCTTGACCATGGTTCCATCAAGCGGACTCTGACTGAGAGGTTTCGCTCGAGACTTCGGGCACTTCTCAAGTCAGGTCTCAACTCCCGCAACATGGTCAGGGCCATTCACATCTATGCAGCCTCCCTGCTGACATACTCGTTTGGGGTTGTGAAGTGGCGCGACTCGGAGCTTGCTTCCCTGGACCGCCTAGTCAGGACTCAATCGACTGCCTTCCGGGCTCATCACCCCAAGTCGGCAGTTGAGAGAGTCACGCTTCCACGCGGTGTTGGGGGTCGGGGATTCCCTGACATCTCCAACCTCTGCTATCGGCAGGCGGGCGGGCTTCGGGAGTACTTTCTTGGTCGCGTTACCGTCAGCCCCATTGCGAACGCAGTTTGTCAGGTGGACGAGGGCATTACCCCCCTCAGTCTGTGCGTGTCCAATGCTGACCCTCTTGGGAAAGTGGTTGAGGATGTGGCCAAAGGTGAGGCCTGGGGAGCGAAGGAGCTGCATGGGCGATTCCGCTCACAGCTCCTGTCCCCCACTGTCGACAGCTCTGCCTCTTGCAGATGGTTGGTGACTGGTTCCCTGTATGTCGAAACCGAAGGGTTCATGATCGCCATACAGGACCAGGTCGTGGCGACCCGCAACTACCGAAAGTATATCATCCGGCAAGCTGGAGTACAGGACGTGTGTCGCATTTGTCGAGCCACTGGTGAGACAATAGATCACGTCCTGGCGGGTTGCCCGGCCCTTGCTCCCACCAAGTACCTGTATAGGCACAACATCGTGGCGCGTATAGTCCATCAAGAGCTGGCCTTAAAGCACGCTCTCGTTCAGGACAGGACGCGCTACTTCCAGTATGAGCCAGTCAGGTACTTGGAGAATGAAAATTACAAGATGTATTGGGACAAGGAGCTACCGACCGATCTGCCAATCACCGCGCGCCGGCCTGATATTGTCCTTGTGAACAAGGCGGAGGGAACGACCTACCTAATTGACATCTCTGTACCTCTCACATCAAACCTCGAAGCCAAGCACAGGGAGAAGGTAAATAAGTATTTATCCCTTGCTAACGAGATAAGGACGATGTGGGAGCAGGAGGTGGTACGGATCGTTCCCGTGGTCTTGTCTGCCACCGGGGTGATACCCAAGAAACTCCATGAAAGTTTGAGGATTCTTGGGTTGCCCGGTGGACTTTACGAGGACATGCAGAAGGCCGTGCTGATTGCCTCGTGTAGCCTGGTGAGGGAGTTTTTGGGGGAGGCTATTATGCCCGACCACTGAGCCCTCCACATGCACTTGTGGGTGGGAATAGGCTCTTGGGCCCCCCACTCGCGTCACCCCGTGGCACTTTTTACCCCCCACGGGTGATGACCACCAAATAATAATAATAATAATAATAATAATAATAATAATAATAATAAGAGCTGGCCTTAAAGCACGCTCTCGTTCAGGACAGGACGCGCTACTTCCAGTATGAGCCAGTCAGGTACTTGGAGAATGAAAATTACAAGATGTATTGGGACAAGGAGCTACCGACCGATCTGCCAATCACCGCGCGCCGGCCTGATATTGTCCTTGTGAACAAGGCGGAGGGAACGACCTACCTAATTGACATCTCTGTACCTCTCACATCAAACCTCGAAGCCAAGCACAGGGAGAAGGTAAATAAGTATTTATCCCTTGCTAACGAGATAAGGACGATGTGGGAGCAGGAGGTGGTACGGATCGTTCCCGTGGTCTTGTCTGCCACCGGGGTGATACCCAAGAAACTCCATGAAAGTTTGAGGATTCTTGGGTTGCCCGGTGGACTTTACGAGGACATGCAGAAGGCCGTGCTGATTGCTTCGTGTAGCCTGGTGAGGGAGTTTTTGGGGGAGGCTATTATGCCCGACCACTGAGCCCTCCACATGCACTTGCGGGTGGGAATAGGCCCTTGGGCCCCCCACTCGCGTCACCCCGTGGCACTTTTTACCCCCCACGGGTGATGACCACCAAATAATAATAATAATAATAATAATAATAATAATAATAATAATAATAATAATAATAATAATAATAATAATAATAATAATAATAATAATAATAATAATAATAATAATAATAATAATAATAGTTTATTGCGAAAAGGCCCAATGTCCCATGATTCAAACCAGAATGACAAAATTTGAAATTTGGTAAAAGTTTGATGCAGCACAAAGGAAGCTTAAGAAGTTATTTAAAGGTATGGAAATTGCAAACATGGACTAGCAGGGAAGAAGGGAGAGAGGGAGGATACACTATTCATTGTTTGTATAAAATTTCACGCTTTTCAAAATCAATGCTTTAGAGAAACTTACTTTAGAGAGTCCCCACCGAATATTGAGATTCACCCGACGGCCTTGGATAGATTCGTGCTATCGTGGAACGTGGTGTTATCTCTACTGCATTTGACCTCAAAATGTTGAAAACGAAGTTATTCAACTGATTCAATGGCAGGGAAACTAACCGTGGCGCTCCCGGCGCCTTTGTCGTGACGCTCGGGGGTGTTATTACCAACGTCACGTATGGTAACGTAGTAGTTCCAGAAGCACCCCCCCCCCTCCTCAACCGCATAATTTTGGAATAGGTCAGATGGTATTGAACAATGTTTTTACTGTGTATGAGTTTCCATACGCCCTCGTGTTTAGCTATATGTGCTCCGGTGAAGTTCGGTGAGTTAGACCGATTTGGAGTGAAAATTCATTCTTGCTGCATTGCTTGGATGTGCTCGTTCTTCGAGTTATTTTCCCAAACAGGGAAGTCATGTCATTAACACTGGAAAGCAACCCTAATATTATAGTCAGGCTGGTGGTGCTTCTTGGAAGAATTTCTTAGAAAGTTCCAACATCTGGTCCGGATTTTCAACACCGAAAGCAATAAGTCAAATAAAATTAGGTAATGACGCTTACGGCGAATTTTCGAAGTAACTTACTTGCGTAGTAATCTACTAACGATCAATTTTCTTGTTGGTTTTCTTCGACAATTTGAACATGCTTTTACCGCAAACGTTTTTATAGTATCAAATAATTTCCGCCCTTTTCTGTTATTTTTATTAAATTTATACCAATTTGCGGTAATAATTAAATGTAAAAAACTCTATTGATGACATTTTTAGTGAAATAATATTATTTGTGACCATTGATTTTACTAACAATTTTATTGGTGGTTATCACACATGATTTTGATAATTGCATGGCAGTTATAGGTACCTCCGTTTGCGCAAAAGTAAAATAAATTATGAAGCGATCTGTCCTAGTTGTTATCAACACAATAACACTTCTTACACCTCACTACATAATACTGGAAAAGCCCTTGAGGCATTAGAAACACTTAGATGACTTGCCGGTCTGATGAGAAAGTAGAAGGACGGGGGAATTGAATTTCCTCCTCACTCTCCAACACCACAGTAGAGTGACCCCGACTGGCCCTTTCACGGCTAGTTTGAAATCGGAAAGGGAGTTTAAAAGTGAACGCTCAAGTTATGTCATACGGACCGTGAAAATAGTTTCGATAAGTATAGGGACTCAGGCTTCAATATCACAAAAGTCTCTATAAGAGACATTCCAAGAGATGGGTTCTCTGGTTACTAAAAATTCCTAACACCCTAACAGGTATCACTCTATATACCTGGCAGAATAGATTTTCTCGTTGAATTATGCACATTTGTTTGAAAAGGCAATCAGTCGGGATAAATAAAGGTGGACAGTAAAACTAACAGGTGGTGATAAGGGTTATCATTCGGTCCTTATCTCATGAAACAAACATCATTTGGTCAATTATCTGTCAGTAATGAGAAGGAAAGAGTGAGGAAAAAATTATCAGTGGTCCAAAGTAGGTTTACCTGCCTCATAATCTGAGGGCATAGCAACTGTTGAAGTTGAGACGTTTTTTATGTACTACTCGCTTAATAGAAAATGGCATAATTTTGCATGAAACCAGTCGCCAATGTCGACATGAACAATCATGAATCTGGTTCACTGATTCACTCATGAACACATTGATCTATTTTTGTACACACATCTTATTCACTATGTTATAGAGACACTGGAATTACCTGTGCCCATTGTCTGCACTCTCCACTATAATTCCTTTGTCGCTACTATGTTATAAAAACGTATCACAAACTGTGTTTTAGATGTACATTACATTATTGAGCAGTTTATTGAGGCTGTCTCTCAGACCTTTCCTTTTTTCTGGCCAACAAGTTTGAACAGCCTTTGAGCTTCTAAGACGACGAACCATTTTCTGTGACATGTAGAAACCCAAAATCTAAACAACTCTTTTCAAAACTAAGAAGTACCTAGCTAGTTTGAATTTATGGCGATGGCGATATTACTAATTTCATTGTAATTCAACAAATGTGAAGCTAGAATTACAACAATGTTCGCTACCTATCTATCTACCTATTAATAAGTTTTGACAGGTCTCCTTCGGAAAGCTCACGCCACCGTGACCTTGAGAAAGGTATCTACCTACTGAGAGTAATATACAGAATAACGGTGTATTGATTCTTTCTTAAGCCTTCAAGAGACTCAAAATTTTCAATTTTAATATTTATATACCTATCTAAATGGACGTCACAGGCCCCAACTGTCGCGCTACGGGTAAAGATTCCGATCTTGGTTCCGCAACGACCCTCCACAGGAATTTTTAGTACAATGCCGACTGCCCCTCTCATTTCAAGTAAGGAACGTTCTGGAAGTTACATGACCCTATTTTTACTTACGATCGCAAACACCCAATGTAAGATTTAACAACAACCAAGCTGGAGAATGCAGCGGAGTTGCAGACCCGAGACTCATGTCCTTCTGAGGTTTCTTAATGCATGCAGACTGCCCACTGCACAGTTATTCAACGGGATAGTATGCATACAATTTGGGGGGACTTGGTAGCACATGTATGATGTTACGGCCTCCGGGTAGAATGATCAAAACCTCGTAGTAGGTAAGTCACATATCCATTATACCTGTCTGTATAGCTATATCTATAATCTATATCTTCTATATTTCTATTTATATACCTACATACAGTTACAACACAATTACAGCAAAAGGCTTCCCCCGTTTTCGAAAAACCTCCTATCATGGTCAAAGTAAACTTCGGTAACCTTCCTTCGACGCAGTTGTGTAGGATAACATGCGTTTTTACACAAATTTGCAATGAGTATAAATTAGCAGAAGGAGAGGAAATACTGGTAAATTGTTGCCTGCAACGAAATTAGTCGAGAAAATTACTGAAAGGGGGTCGGTCGCCTTCGAGAATTCGAGAAATTCGAGAGTTAGCAGTGAGCAGCGGAGACCATTACTTGGGAACCCGACTCAGCTGTACTTAACTTATTATTATACGAGCAGTATACTCTCAACTTCATGATTCTATTAAGCCTGATTCTTGACAGAGTACGTGTAGGCAGTATCTATTCTAGTCTTTTTGTGTGATTTTCGGCTCGCCTATTCAAAATTCAATTCAGTTTTCAATACGGTCCTCATTTCCGTTCTACGTACTTGAGAAAACAGCTGATGCTTTATTGGTGGATCTCAAAGGCTACACTGTGGGTGCCTACAGTTGGTGAAATACTGCTGCTGTTCCGAAGTAAGTGAAATCTACCCATTATGGGCGAAAAAATAATTCTCTTCTGTGTATGGAGTATTACATCAACAAAATCAAAAAAACTTTGAAAAATTGCTACATTCGGTCCAAGCCCTGGGCGGGTCACGTAGCCCGACGTGTGCGATGAAGGCCTAATTAGGAGATCCATGGGAAGACGTGCACCGACCTAACGTCTGTGTGAACAGCCCGTAGTTGGCAAACCCCCAACTCTCCTTCAATGTTTCAATTAAAAGACTATTTCGCAGAACTTCAATTGAATGAAGATTGCTTGCGGCAAGTACTGACGCCACGGAAAGGCGTCATTATTGAGCCAGAATGCCGTGAGCCGATGTCCTTTTATTGCATTGTATTAGTTTTGCTGAAAGTGGTGGAGAAATACTATCACCTTGGTTTTGCTACTGCTCTCGAGTAGGTACCTACTGATATCATCCTAATGTTTCTATTCATAAACCACCGAATCCGTCAAAGACTGTTTACACAACGAAATTATGTCAAGCGCTTGTCGGGACTAGAGGCAAGACGACAATCCCACGTCCAATTTAACTACTATAAATACCTTTCTCCTCCCTACGCGCTCTATATTACCTTCCCCACTCGATGCCATACCTCCCTCGGCGACATGTGCATAATTTAGTTAATCATTCAATGTGTGCGTCTTTATTAATTCATCCACGACACCACCTGTGTGGATGAATCCACTAATTCTCTTTATTTCTTGACCTCTCATTATTTGATGCTTTCTCACATTAATTCTGTTTACTGAATCCACACCGCAAATACATTCATCTGTCATGATATTATTTTTATTGAAGACCTAATTCCGACGTGTTGCAAATGTTATTGTTGCCGGTTGCGTGGGCGAGCGGAAACGCCTACTCTTCTCAAACATTTCTCGACTCGATATATCTCTCCATTATCTATATATCTTTCCTTCAACCACCGGGTTCTTAATATTTTTTTTCTTTGTCCCATGTGAGAATAAATAAAATTAGCCGTCCAAACCACCGTGTGTGGCCTCATTTTTCAAAGTTCATTATCGATTTGCAACTTGATCTGATTCTTGAAGTGAGCCAATGAACCTTGAGCCTCAGTAATTTTATATAATAGCATGGACTCTAACAGATTAAGCACACGAAAACCTAAACTTCGTAAGCTGTTATAGCTCATGAAAACCAGCAATAGGTATTTCTCGATAATGCTGCCATCAAACTAATCTGCTCATAGAATGGAAAAGAAAACGTCTGCCAAGTGGTCAGGCGATATAGCTTCACCTAATCTGTAGTATGATAGTTTTGGAATTTGCGGGTATCCACGATTATTTTTCATGTAGAAAGACACTATAGTAGGGAACGGATCAGTTCCAACTACTGGGGTAGAACCAACTCCTACCTGTTGTTGATTGTTGGTCACAAATAGTAATTTATTATTGAGGATAAGTCTAACTACAACTACAGCTGAATCGATTTCCTTATCCCTCCAATCGGCGTCTTATAAATTCTTTTCCATGCATTCTGCTGATTGAAATCGTAAATTGTTCATATTTCACTTTCATTTGGAAGGTTAATATAATTACATGGCTTATTATTCAATGATGGTCACAATTTTGGTGAAGGTTGGTGTTGTTGAATAAATGAAATGTTCAAAATCATGTTCTGGAGAATATGAATCTGTTAGTTGATTCTGCCAGAACTTCTGGTTTACTATTTTCAATAACGTAGGTACCTTTGGAATCGAGCGTGCAATTTTTTTTAACCCCCCATCACTCCAACCTTTCAAAATTTGACGGTTTCCGTTTCAAGGTACGCAGAATTCGAAAATGGTATAAAAACATATGCCCGTCCGCCATACGCCGACCGCCGGCGCCGTACTTCGTTTTCCCCTTAGTTACCATGAACGAAAATTAACGAATTTGTTTGTGGGTCTCATTTGGGGTCTAGTTGTTCCGCTCGACGTTACTCTCATCTCCAAGGGGTGAAAAATAGGGGTTGCAATTCCTAGGGCGCCGTTATCTCGCATATATTTACGGTGTTTTAAAATTAATCTTGACCTTTGAGACCACCAGGTGTATTGTCGGTCCAGCCGTTCGTTCACAGTAAGGCCCTAAAGTTAGCACCGAAAAGCTTCGTCAACATGATCGTGAATGAAACCGTATACATCCAGCCCAGATAATTACTATAGGGAACACAATCATGATTATAATTACATGAATAATTATAATTATTGTATGAAATTGAGTTAGTTGTTCTGTGATATTATTTCATTTGAAGAATGATGGTTACCTATGGATTTTGTTGTCGGTACTTTTGCAATTTGAACAAATGTTATGCTTCATGAATAACAACAAATAATTACTTGAATTCACCATACATTTATGAAACTGTAATTACACCGCTGGCTTCAGTACTTGATTTAGGGCTTTCCTGGGGGAAGCACGAGGGCAGGTACTTACTGGCCACAGAAAACAGTGATCTACCCAGGAGATAAACCTTTGTGAAATAATTTGCAGCGTTTTATTTTCATTAGTGTTTATTTGTTATAATTTCAGCACAGTATTAACCACTGGACCAATCGTAAACTCAAGTAGTGAGTACGTGTATAAACAACAATAACTGATAATTTCTCGAATAGGAGAGGCTGCCAGCTGGGCGAGGCCATGTATTTCACGCTACGAAAAACCAAGCGACACTCCAGCGATATTCCTATACCCGCCACTTCCTCTCGTAAGCGCACCCATTTCAAGCACTTGCTAAATGAATTTGTTAGTTGAATGAATTATTAGCTAAATGAATTTGTTGTTAGCTAAATTAATTTGTTAGTACTTCCTAAATGAATAAAGATTTGTTAATGAAATGAAAAGATTTTTTAGTTAAATGAATTGGTAGCTAAATGAATTTGTTAGCACTTGCTAAATGAAGAAAGATTTGTCCGTGAAATTACAAATTTTACCTAATCTAGGGATGAAGAGGCTGCTCCTAAGTTTCTGACACGGAGAAGCATCACTGTATCTCGTCGTAGGAAGGTGACTAACGATCACAGAGTAGTATAACCTTTCATTGAACTACTTTATCCTGGGGAGGTGTACGGAATACCTCCAGTGTCTTCAAGATTCCCATTTCTGTTGAACCCAAATCATCTGACATAATTTATGATCGTTATAGCGCTCATAGCTTTCAGTTTCTCTATACCCTTCCAGATATTTAACCGCACTAGTCGTTCACAATCATTGCATCGTCGGAGGTAGGTAAACAAAATGAGAAAAGAACTAAACCCGTGCTCAGAAACATTCAGGTCAGGACGCCGTACTTCGGCCGTAAACGGTTGAAAGCCAACTTGTATAATATCTATTTTCCCATGGATTACCTGGACATACATCATTATTGCGGTTTCTGATGCAAGATCTCATTCCAGTGACTTTCTTCATTGTCTTTGTAGATTCAAAGGTATCATGGAATCCCTGAGAACAAGAAGTTACAATATTAAGGTATGGTAAACACGATTCCAATTAATTACATTAATGAATATTTGATAGTTTTTACAATATTATGAAATTATAATAGGGGAGTGTAGTTGACAACGAGCTGGAAGACCCTATGCATTGAACGGAATAGAGAATTAGTTATTAGTAATGTTCATTAGTAACGTGGGGAATGTAGGTATCTGAGACACGCAGTACGGCATTTAACTCGCAATTAAGCCGCCTAGTTCCTTCATCCACGACAGGTTGGTTCAATTTTCGGTGAGTCCTACATTTTTAAAATTCAGACTTCATTCACAGCACCGCTTGGCTTGGTGTACTGCACAATTGAGTTACTACTCGAATCGAACCTTTTGACATGGATACATTCATCCACTCAAACGAAATTACCTTCTCCCACCATCATCATTGCCTAAGCTAAAATCTCAGTTGAACAATTAATGTGTATATTCATCAAGTTTCATTCAAATCAGCACTTCCTGATAGGTACTGTTACACTGATTCCAGCAACAAACCTTCAGAGTCGACCAAGCATTATTTTGCCCCCTCGAAATTTTTTGGTTCACGTTTCAAGGGCTGAAGGATCCACTAACCGAAAAAAATCAACGTAGAACTTTGAAATTCGGCACTCGGGCTAGGCCGAGGATGATCCTAAAACCTTTTCATAACCCTAAATCTATACGAAGGAGTGAAAAATAGGGGCTGCAATTTTCAAAGCTCCTGCTCGACAGCTTTCAATTTGTGGTTAGTTATATTGTTCTGCTAATCTGAATGAATGTATATTTAAGGGCAGTCCGACCCGAAATACATAGTTCCAAAAACCACGCTGTGCTTCAAAATAAGCTAATTTTAAATGAGTTATTACCTATTATTTTAAATTATTATTAAATTATTGATTTACTCTCCCAAAATCAACAGATTTTCATTCTAAAAACGGCTATGTATTCGGTAGGCCCATAGAATTGAAGCTCACTGACAGTTTTACTTTTAAAATTTAAATGTAGAAATTTATTTTTAAATTTCTGATTTTAAAAATTTGTTTTTCACATTTTTGGTTCAGCAATCAAACTAGGCATTGCACTGAGTACAGAACTTCTTTCAAAATCAAAATCGGATCGATAGAACGGTTGTAATCCTTAAGAGAGCTAAGCCAGAGCTCAGCTCAGTGCGCCTTCGAGATACTCGCCGCCAAGGGGTTGAAGTCGAACACCTACCCTTTCGGATGGTCACTGCTGGAGGTGGTATGTAATAGGTATATGAGGAGGTATAGCTAGCCGCCCATACAGCGTAGTTTCCCCCTCTCCACTCCAGAAAGGTAGGGAGGCCAGCTGCCCCTGGAGAGACGTTGGTTTGATTATTACGCAATGCTTCCAGGAGTTCGCGATTCGTTTTCGCGAATCGACCGACCCATCAGCCGCGTGACAAAAAGATAGGGAAAGAGCGGATACAATATAAAATTGGACGGGATTTCCATATAGGTACCGTCACAGGTTTGATCGTCAATCCTTCAAATCTCACCCGAGCTCAGAAGCTCACCTATAATTCAACTCATAAGGGAGTAGGTACTAAATTGTAAATAAGTACCTACTCTTATTATAATACTAGTATGTATATGACTGAGAGTGAATAATTATTTTAATATAGGTACGACTAGCTAATAAGGGTTCTTCGCCAGCACCTCACGCAGATGCTAATTTTTTCAAATCGTCTTTGTTATAATAAAGGTACTAATACTAGTAAAAATTTTCCGCAAGTGCATGTAACTAAAAATGTTACAGAAAACAATAATTACGTGTTATTCTGCAACTGTATACGTAACAAACAAGTAATTAATTTATAAGTAGATTTACCGGCAGAAAATGGATAGAGGACAGTCGGAAAACGACGAATGTGTGAAGCCCAGGAGGGACCGGTTGACAACATCCAATTTTGGGACTATATAATGTAAACGAAGGCCAGCATCGTCATGGGCCAAGATGGTGAACTCGCTGATGTACCTAAAAAAAACCCAAGACCGAAGCGATGGCGTACGGTACAAAAAATGAGCGTAAAGATATTGATGCATTTTATAGAACGAAATGAGCTCACAGTGGAACGATGCAGTTTGTTTGTACATACCGAGCATGGATTTTTGGTAGCGAGTCCGGATGGTGTAATAATGGCAGAAAATGACATTGCAGAAGTGAAATGCCCTAAATCAGCAGAAAACAAGACAGTAGTTGATGCCATTCAAAATGTTAAAGGTTTTTGCTTGGATAAAAATTATTTTTATCAAATTGAGGCGAAGTTTAACATCAGTGGCCGGGATATATGTTGTTTCGTTGTGTGGACGCCAAGCGATTTACATGTTGAGATAACTGAGAAAGGTGAAACTTTTGACAAAACGAAATTCTCCCAAAACTGAATTTTTTAAAATAATGATGTTTATTATTTTGCACAGAATACCCTTCTGTTACGAATCGCAGCTCTCTGTATAGATAACCCGTCTATATAATATGTACTAGTCTATAAATATTATGTAGATCGCAGACCCTCCCTAGGTTAGTACCTAACCCCGTACTCGTTGCTAGGTACCTACCTAAATCACGAGTTAAATGTTGCTACAATCATACTGTCGATGACAAGCCGTACCTAAAATGGCAAAAAGAAACGCACATAATGAAGTTCTGAAGGGAAATTGTTGATGTGGAGTGAAAACAGTTGCAAACGTACCTACCAACAAACTCCAGCCCCTTCTACGTAGATGGTATAATGAACCGTTGTGTAATAATTTACATTGTGTAATAATAATTTACCCATCAATAATACTTCAACGTTTGTTCAAGTTTCACTACCTATCAACGAACTCCAAAAGAGCCATCATTTTATCAAATGAAATAATATCACAGAACAACCAACTCGGCTTCATACTCCGTGTAGGTATAATCAGGCGATCCCTAGCAATGATTTTATCTCGGGCCAACTCGGTTGTTAGCGCGTCTCTGTTGATGAGATTTGGGCTAAATGTATACAATTTCATTCACCCTGCTGTTAAAATACTCGTTACTAGGTACCTACCTAAATCACTAGTTGTTAAATTTTGCTAAAATAATTCTGTCTATGACAAACAGTAACTAAAATGGCAAAAAGAAACGCAAATAATGATGTTCTGAAGGAAAATTGTTGAAGTGGAGTGAAATAGATGCCCCTTCTGCGTAGATCACTGTTTTCTGTGGGCAATACCTACCCTCGTGGTCAAGTATAATGAACCGTTGTGTAATAACTTACCCATCAATAATACTTCAACGGTTGATCAAGTTGCAAAAGTACCGATCAACAAAATCCAGCCCCTTCTTGGCAGATGAACCGTTGTGTAATAATTTGTCGTTGTGTAATAATTTACCATTGTGTAATAATTTACCCATAAATAATACTTCAACGTTTGTTCAAGTTTCAGAAGTACCTACCAACAAAATCCAATAGTCCATCACTTATCAAATAATGAAATAATATCGCAGAACAACCAACTCGACTTCATACAGCCATTCCTGATTATAATCATGTGCTCTCTAATGATGATATCCGGGTCGGATTCATACCGTTTAATTCAGGAGCGTGTTGACGAAGCTTTTTGGTGCACACGAACGGCTGGACGTACGATGCTCCGGGTGGTCTCAAAAAATTGTTTAGCTCAAGACAAATTTAATAAGGTAAAAAAACCATAACCTTCTATCGAAAGTTTTCGAGCTACGGCGTTCTGAAAATTTCAATCCCTCTTTTTAACCCCGTAGAGATGACTGATGGTAACGCCGAGCTTCGAGGACCAACTAGACCCCGAACGGAACCTATAACCCGAATTTCATCAAATTTTTTTCATAGTAACTAAGAAAAGTGGTCAGTACGGCGTACGGTGGACTGACAGAAATTTTGGTTTAGTATTTTCAATAATGAACCATTGGAATCGAGCATGAAAAAAAAAAAAAAAAAAAAAAAAAATCTAACCCTCCCTCAAAATTTGATGGTTTACGTTTCAAGGTATGTAGAATCCAAAACTGCAATAAAAAACGCTGCAAATCCCTGCACAACGGTCCATTATTTTGTACAGAATACCCTCCTCTTACAGATCACAGGTCTCCGTATAGATAACCCTTCTACATAATATATGTAATATTCTATACATATTATGTAGATCGCGGACCCTCCGTAGGTTAGTAACTAACCCCGTACTCGTTACTAGGTACCTACCTAAACCGTTGTGTAATAATTTACCTGTATAGGTTCCCCTTCTACGGAGATAGAATAATGAACCATTGTATAATAATTTGCCCATCAATAATACTTCAACGGTTGTTCAAGTTGCAAAAGTACCTATCAACAAAATCCAGCCCCTTCTTGGTAGATGAGCCATTGTGTAATAATTTACCGTTGTGTAATAAGTTGCCGTTGTGTAATAATTTACCATTGTGTAATAATTTACCCATCAATAATACTTCAACGTTTGTTCAAGTTTCAGAAGTACCTACCAACAAAATCCAATAGTCCAGCACTTATCAAATGAAATAATATCGCAGAACAAACAACTCGACTTCATACAGCCATCCTTGATATAATCAGGTGCTCCCTACCGATGATATCCGGGCCGGATTTATACCGTTTGATTCAGGATCGTGTTGACGAAGCTTTTTGGTGCACACGAACGGCTGGACGTACAATGTTCCGGGTGGCCTCAAAAAATTGTTTAGCTCAAGACAATTATTTTAATAACGTAAAGAAAACCATACCCTTCTATCGAAAGTTTTCGAGATACGGCGTTCTGAAAATTTCAACCCCTATTTTGAACCCCTTCAAGACGACTGACAGTAACCTCGGGCTTTGAGGACCAACTAGACGCAGAACGGAACCTATAACCCGAATTTCATCAATTTTGTTTCATGGTAACTAAGAAAAGTGGCCAGTACGGCGTACGGAGTTCGGCGTACGGCGGACAGACAGACATTTCTTTGTTGCAGTTTTGGATTCTACACACCTTGAAACGTAAACCATCAAATTTTGAGGGGGGGTTAGAATTTTTTTTTTTTTCATGCTCGATTCCAATGGTTATTATTGAAAATAATAACCAAAATTTCTGTCTGTCCGCCGTACGCCGTACTGGCCACTTTTCTTAGTTACCATGAAACAAAATTGATGACATTCGGGTTATAGGTTCCGTTCGGGGTCTAGTTGGTCCTCGAAGCTCGTTGTTACTGTCAGTCTTCTCTAAGGGGTTAAAAATAGGGGTTGAAATTTTCAGAACGCCGTATCTCGAAAACATTCGATAGAAGGGTATGGTTTTTTTTACGTTATTAAAATAATTGTCTTGAGCTAAACAATTTTTTGAGGCCACCCGGAACATTGTACGTCCAGCCGTTCGTGTGCACCAAAAAGCTTCGTCAACACGATCCTGAATCAAACGGTATAAATCCGGCCCGGATATCATCGGTAGGGAGCACCTGATTATAATCAAGGATGGCTGTATGAAGTCGAGTTGGTTGTTCTGCTATATTATTTCATTTGATAAGTGATGGACTATTGGATTTTGTTGGTAGGTACTTGTGAAACTTAAACAAACATTGAAGTATTATTGATGGGTAAATGATTACACAGTGATAAATTATTACACAACGGCAAATTATTACATATCGGTAAATTATTACGCAACGGTAAATTATTACACAACGGTTCATCTACCAAGAAGGGGCTGGATTTTGTTGATCGGTACTTTTGCAACTTGAACAACCGTTGAAGTAGGTATTATTGATGGGCAAGTTATTCCACAACGGTTCATTATAGGTAGGTATTCACCACAGAAAACAGTGATCTACGCAGAAGGGGCATCTATTTCACTCCACATCAACAATTTTCTTTTAAAACTTCATTATTTGCGTTTCGTTTTGCTGTTTTAGTTACTGTTTGTCATCTGCTGTATTATGTTAGCAACATTTAACTCGTGATTTAGGTAGGTACCTATTAACGGGGTTCGGTACTAACCTACGGAGGGTCTGCGATTCACATAATATGTATAGAGTAGTACATATTATATTATATAGTCGGGTTATCTATACAGAGAGCTGTGATCTGTAACAGAAGGGTATTCTGTACAAAAATAATAAACTGTTGCGCAGGGATTAGCAGCGTCTTTATTGCATTTTCGGATTCTACATACCATGAAACGTAAACCGTAAAATTTTGAGGGGGGTTAGAATTTGTTTTTCATGCTCGACTCCAAAGGTTCATTATTGAAAATAATAAACCAAAAGCGGTCGACTCGATTTCTTCCAGTTTAGAGATTTTGGTATGGCTGGATCCGTATGGTAAAGACCTATTTTGATATCTAGTTTGTAAAAGTTGGGAATATTTCCCTAAAAAAGTTATTTGCCATGGCACCCTTAAAATATACCATTCCTGTAAATATTAGATTGTTACCAATAAAGACACGAAGCCGAGCTGCGTGATGCTAAGGGTGGAGGCCAGGTAGCTCTCCCTCCAACGACTCCCAACGGCTTTCATAGGCTGTTTGACTGGAGGAGGGTAGATGCGTCTATATAAGGCGCCTGGCTCACCCAGCCATTCTACTGACCTCTCTCGAACCAGAGCCTTACCTCACTCCTCTTCTTCTAGCCCTTTTCCTCAACCTTACATTCTCAACGTGGTTAGAACCGGACGAGAATTTCCTTCCCAGCACTCGACGTGGTGAGAACCGGAAGAGTGCTTTTCCAGGTATCCAACATGGTGAGAACCTGAAGGATACTTTCCTACCTTTCATTTCCAATACCCAGAGTGGTGAGAACCGGAAGGGTATTTTCCTATCCTAGAGCCGTATCCAGTAGTGAGAACCGTGCGGATACGTTTTCACATTCCTTTCTTCATCCAACCTCACTCACCTCACCCTCCCAAACCAATCTCAGACGAGCACCTCATCACATTATTCAAGGAAAACGTCTAGGGTTTTCCAAGTTTTTGGTGGTTCTCCAACGATGAAACGCAGTAGTAGTTCTTCCAACAAAGAAAAACAGCAGATCCCAGACCTAGGATGTTAATTCATTGGAACAGTGACATTAATTTGATGCTCATCAGGACTGTACTGTTTTTCGTTGTTGTATCCCTCTCATAGTTGTCTGAATTATTCCGACGGTTCCGTTTTTGGTTTATTATTTTCAATAATGAAATTATTACACAACGGTTTATTATTTACCTGTATAGATGCCCCTTCTGCGTAGATCACTGTTTTCTGTGGTCAGTACCCTCGAGCTCCCTCCATGAAGGTATAAATGGAGTACTGGAGCCGACCCGGCAATTAAAGTTTCACACAAACGCGCGGGATTCAATAAATATCATTAATTATTTGTAGTTATTCATGAAGCATAAGGTAAATAATGAACCGTTGTGTAATAATTTACTTGCATAGATCCCCCTTCTGCGTAGATAGTATAATAAACCGTTGTTTAATAATTTACTGTTGTTTAATAATTTACCGTTGTTTAATAATTTACCATTGTGTACTAATTTTCCCAATAATAGTTCAACGTTTGTTAAAGTTGCAAAAGTACACCTATCAACAAAATCCAAAAGAGCCATCATTTTTCAAATGGAATAATATCACGGAACAACCAACTCGACTTCATACATCCATCCGTGATTATAATCAGTTGCTCCCTAGCAATGATATCTGGGCTGAATGTATACAAGTTGATTTACCCACCTGTTGACGAAGCCCGTCTGTGCAAACTTCGGGGCCTTCCTGTGAAAGAACGGCTGGACGTTAAGTGCTCCGGGCCGTCCCAAAAAACTCGCAAGTTCAAGAACTATTTAAAACCGTAAAAAATACGAGGTAACGGCGGCCTGGAGATTTCAACCCCTACTTTTCACCCATTAGAGATGACTGACATTAACGCCGAGCGTCGCGGACCAACTAGACTCAAAATGGGACCTACACACCAGATTTCATCAATTTTGGTTCATGGTAACTAAGGAAAGTGCGAAGTACGGCGTACGGCGGACGGACAGTATTTTTTAAATTGCATTTTCGGATTTTACATCCCTTGAAACGGAAACCATCAAATTTTGAGGGGGGTTAAACTTTTGGTTTATTATTTTCAATAATGAACCTTTGGCAAAAAGTTCTCTACTCAGTACAATGCCTAGTTTGGTTGCTGAACCCAAAATTTGGCTAATCACAAGTGGTGACGGTCCTTGACGAGTCTCACAGCCCTCTCATTGTTTTTGCGGTTTTCTTTCAGTTTAGTTCGCGATGTCGCTGAGTAAATTTGCTCCTGCATTATTTTTGGAGGAGGAAGAGGAAGAGTAGTTCATGCTGTTGGGAATGGGAGGGCATGCACCGGTTTTCAAAAAGAGAAGTGAAGAGGATTTTTTCGACTCCTCATAAACGGGCACCTAAAAAAAATAAAAAAATAAAAATAAAAATAAAAATAAAAATAAAAATAAAATGAGGTCACGAAGAAGCACCGCTCAGATGTGGAGAGTGAAATCAAGGCACGGAGAACGAAATACCGAATAGTGAATCACGTTTTCCACCCGAAGTAGTGTGGTTCACAGTGGTTTTCCGAGTTGAGGGAAGAGAGGGAGGAGTTTTGCGGGTTTGCATACTCCGCCGCTCGGTGGCTGGCCGCAGGACTGGACCCTCGAGCAATGGCGAGGCCACGTCTCCCAGCCGCTTCACTCGCGTTCCGCCCCGCCCCGTCAAGGAAAGTGGTTCTATTGAAAATACATTGGAGCAGTGGTAGGTAGGCGTCTAGCCGTCAAGAAAATCCCACCTTTAGGATTTCTTGAGAACCAACGGAGTATATGAATTAACTTTTCCTTATTTTCACAATAAGCCTCATTCAACCTCGGGTCTCGCCAAATCCATTTCATTCATAACGGTAATGCTGGTTTGATGAAATCAAATCTGTATTTTAGAGAATAAGGAGGTAATGTTCTCAGTGTGAGTGTAATATCCGATATAACTAATATTACGAAGTAAGCCCCACAAAAGTGGGCACAGAATCGTAGGTAAATAGCACATACCAGAAATTGAACAGGGAAGTTCGAAGTTTTGATAATTTGCAGACAAGTTTGGAGGTATTATAATGAGATTAAAGGAAGTAATAACTTTTTGTTCAGTCAAATAAAAGTAGCAAGAAACTATCGTAACATTTTAGAAAGTTGGCAAAACAGACAAATTTTGAACACCGCAGAACGGGAAGTGTTGAATTTGTATGTGATGACACTGATGACTCATATTTTATGTAAATTACTAGAAGTTTTCGTGATATTTACGGCATCTAGATGAATCACAATGACTGTGTGAGTAAAAAAACGTAGACGTTGAAGTTTGAAGAATCCAAAGTGGTAAAGCAATATGGCGAGAAGGTGGATGCCAGCCCATGAAACAGAAATTACGGAGTGACATAATATTGTTTCTTTCGTTCACAAACCAAATCTCAATTCAGCAGGCTGTTGAAAGATATTCATTCGACCCCTCTCGATTCAGAAAATAAAAGAGGCGAATGATTCAGTCGCACCGAACCCCCGAATAAACTGGGTATAGGTCTTATTGCCCGATCATGACTTCGACTCAAGTTGGTTAGGAGGTTATCTATGGAACTCCGCAACTCCTGCTCCTCATTCTATCACCTTCACAGTAACGAAGATCTTCGAGATCCCCGAAACTGATAAGGGAGGGTGATCCGGTTTGGTAAAGGTCAGACCACCTACGTACACTTTGATTTTGAGGTGTCTGCCAAATATAATCTGCCAAATAGGTTTATAACTTGTGTAAGACTAGACTGTTTTTTCCCATTTGGCTTGTAGACATAGCCATAAAAACATTTTTATTATAAAAATAAGGTTTAAAAAACTTGTATAAAAATAATAATTTCATCTTAAATTCAATATAAAATAAACACAACCTTAATATTATTGTTGTCGCAACTGAATCATGGCTTGTATGTCATTTATGTAGGAGCATATTGCTCTGTTTACTGGAAGTGATTTAGAAAAAATTAATTGATGATAATGAACCGGGTTCTCCAAGTTTCCTCCAACAACTTCTTTCTTAGGGAGCCATACTTCTGAAATGAGGATGTGGTGTAGTTTCCCTCACGCCATCCTGGCAGTTGCTGCATTCGGGTGTGGCGCGCTGTCCGATTCGATGTAATTATATGCCTCGCTCAGGCCATGATTCGAGCGCATCCGATAAACAATTTGAATCGATTTCCTGTCAAGCTCAAAGGTGCTAAACGATGGTTTTACACATATGCGTTTTTTTGTGGATCGGTATAAACATCCATATATCCGTATGGATGTACATTATCCATACATCCTTACGCACGTGAATTTCATTTCAATCGGAGCAACAGTAGCTTCTGTGTGTCCAACGTAGAACAATACTTGTAACGCAAAAAACACTGTTTCCAACTAATTACAAATAATACATTTCGGCAGGTTATTAATTTGTCACACATTGCTCCATGGGTATCATTCTGAAATGAGTGCGAGGCAGCTTGGGGCCTTGAAAGACGTATTTGAAGCAGGAGGTAGGTAGGTACCTATAGAGAAGGAAACTATGATCTAAATATTTGTGGCGAGGCGCGTGGTGGAGAGATCTTCATCGGTCAATGCAGAATCGTGATCAAAGCACTTGCGCCACTCGCCGTAATTTCAGCCCTAACTGAATAAACCTCCGAGGACTAAAACTTGGTGGACAAAAGTGTTGTGCACTCAGTGCGTCATGGATTATTATTGCATTTCCTTCACTCAAGCCCAACCGGTGTTTTGAAACAAGTAAGAAATGCTGACAGGCTTTTCTTCGTTGTATCATACCACTCGTTTGTCAATCTGTTGTAAGTTGATTCCGAAATGAGGGAGTAAATCACTGTGGTTATTGATATTTATCGAGAATGAAGGAGTCTTCCATGTCTCCATTCACGAGTTCCGTTCACGAAACCCTTTCTCATTTTGAAACCTTCTTTGTTTCATCAGACGGAGACACGCGACATGGTGCATTCTTCTGGCCTTCCTTTCCCACACTGTTATTTCATTTCCCTGTTTCAAGATTGCAACGTGTTGTGAATGGAATTCGTCAAAGATTCGGTGGCTTGTGTGGTTGATTATCTCTGAAACACAGGATGGGAGAAAACCTAGGTATGTACTTACCATTGGTTTATTATTTGGTGCTACAAGTATCTCAGTTGCTTCCCTATAATAACCGTCACTACTCTTGTATATTATCTATTTACTCAAATTATTTAACCTTGTGGTAGTTACAGAATAGAAGTAGGATGGGTTCAAATGATATTTTCGTGTAAAGATGCTGGAAATTACTAAAATTCAGGTGTCTCTATTCACTGAGAGTTGACTCGTTACCGAACTCGATATCGATTCGCCAACCTTATTATACATGAAATAACGATAAACATAAAAGCCCTGTTTTTGGTTTATTATTCTGTGAATAATACACCTGTGTATTTGCTCAGCAACAATTTTTTGCAACACACCCTCAACATTTTTTCTTTTACGTTTCAAGGTGCGTAGATTCCAAAAATGCAATGTCCGTCCGCCGTATGCCGTACGCGTATTTTCAGTCTAAATAATTCATTCTTTCGCATACAGGCTCCATTTCGAAGCTCGGCAGCCCGATCGAAATAGGTACACCCAGGGGTGTTATGGGCGGAAAAATGGGTGTAAAAGTACTACTTTTACCAAAGAGTGTAACCGATTGAGGTTGTAACGAAGGTTCAGCTCCCAAAAATTTTTGTTATGAGTCAGAAACCAGGGAAATAATCTGATATCACCATAAATTTGGATAAAACATAGAAGTAGTATCAACCGGTGAATCAAGACAATTAAGCGGCACTATCAATGATAAAAGATAATTTGGTAAACAAAAAAATGAGAGCATAATTCGTGTTTTTGGGAGCCAAAATTTTTTTCGTTTCCATCAAAAATAACTATTTCAGTTATTGCACATGAAAGAAACAATAAAAATGAAGATCAAAAATTTCTGTAGGTATGTCCGAAAGAATAATAAACCCATGTGACAAGGACTTTGCAGCGTTTCATCATTTGGTGCAGCTCTTAAAAAAATGAAATAAACCAAAAATAGTTCCGAACGGATTGCGATCCTGAGTGTCTATTAATTCTTTGAAATTCCCTCTTGTTGTCGCCTAATGGAGAAAAAACGACAGACAAAACGCTAAACATCCAAGCACCATACAAAACGCTGCAAATTATTGCACAGCGGTTTATTAGTTACTTGTTACTGTATAGATGCCCCTTCTGCGGAGATCACTGTTTTCTGTGGTCACTACCCTCGAGCTCCCCCCAAGACAGCCCTCAATCGAGTACTGGAGCCGGCCGCGGAATTAAAGTTTCATAGAGATGCGCTGGATCCAATAGTTCTATAATTAATTATTTGTAGTTATTCATGAAGCATAAGGCAAATAATAAACCGTTGGTTATAATTTACCTGCATAGATGCCCCTTGTACGCATAATGAACAGTTGTGTAATCATTTACCGTTGTGTAATAATTTGCCCATCAATAATACTTTAACGATTGTTCAAGTTGCAAAAGTACGTATAAAAAAAATCCAGCCCCTTCTACTTAGATGGTATAATGAACTGTTGTGTAATAATTTACCGTTGTGGAATAATTTACCACTGTCTAATAATTTACCCATCAATAATAATCCTTCACCGTTTGTTCAAGTTGCAAAAGTACCTATAATCCAAATCCAAAAAAGCCTTCATTTTTCAAATGGAATAATATCGCGGAACAACCAACTCGACTTCACACAGCCATCCATGATTATAATCAGGTGCTCCCCAGTGATGATATTTGGGCTGAATGTAAACAATTTGATTCACCCTCCTGTTGACCAAGCCTGTCGCTGCAAACTTGGGGGCCTTACTGTGAAGGAACGGCGAGACGTACAATGCTCAAGAGCTATCTAAAACCGTAAAAAGATTCACGTAAAAAAAAGGTTCAGGCGTCCTGAAAATTTCAACACCTATTTTTCACCCCTTAGAGACTGATAGTAACGCCGAGCTTCGAGGACCAACTAGACCCCGAACGGGACCTATAAACCGAATTTCGTCAATTTTGGCTCATGGTAACTAAGAAAAGTGCTAAGTACGGCGTACGGCGGAAGGACAGAAATTTTGTTGTTGCATTTTTTAAATTAATATTGAATCTACATACCTTGAAACGTAAACCATCAAATTTTGAGGGGGTTAACAAATTTTTTTTCATGTTCGATTCCAAAGGTTCATTATTGAAAATAATAAACCAAAAGCATTAGATTACGGACTAATATAGGACATGTAAATCTGACTCCCACTAAACTATTTCGAAACGTAGCACCGTACCGAGCTAGCACTCATTGCTAATTTTATCGTGGGGTGAAGGCTGATATACCTAGTCTTTCTCTTATGCTATTTTACAACTTTAAGCCCCAATCTTGATTAGACTCCTGATGATTATCGTAGCCTTCACCTTACGATCATGTTATACCTAGGGCTTAGAGCCTGATACTAAGATCGGAGCTAATAAGAACACGAGTGTTCTCACACGCATCGCCCTTGTTGCTTGTCTCCCGGGGTCATGAGCGCACGTCTCGAATTGTAAGCTTTGAATCACGGGCGCTCCACGATATCTGGTTGGTTGCCTGCTATCCTAATGGTCATCTTATCAGTACAAATTAGCCGTGAAGCTCATACTAGGTTTTGATCTCCCTCCTCGATTCATCACTCGGTATTTCATCGTCTTGAATGAATCACATTCAGGTGAATATTGGTATAGTGTTCCACATTTAGTAGGTATTGCTAAACATTGAGGCGCAAAACCTTCTCTTTATCTAAATGGAACCCAGTCAAATACACTGAAAGCTCGTGGAAAAAAACACTGCATTTTAACTAAAAAACTAAAAAGGCTAAGCTTTGAAATAGAAAAAAAGACGTAACTACAGTGTAGGTCCTGTACGCTGCCTAATCGTGATTCAATATTAATTTAAAGGTTCGGTAATGAACCTCCTGCTGTTGCAATGACATCACTACTTTTCCATACGAACGTCCATGGACACACAGCCCATGCAATTGGTGGAATTTGGACAATGGAAAAAGAGAGAGGTGGCGTCCAATATTGTCGGCGATATCGTAACGAGGGCTAATGGGAAAGACGAGTGTCTCGGTGTTGGGTAGGTAGGTATCTTCTATCTGTTGTCTTCCAAGACATCGGGGCGGTGAAAGCCCTGGAACAGATGCCGTTTTCGCCGGGTCACGTCTCTTGCTCCCCCGCCTGATTGGAAACGCTGATTGTCATCAGAATTCAGGCTCTTCCGCTTCGCTTACCACTCTAGGTCCACCCTCGATCCCTCCTAATCTCCTTCTTTCGCGGGACCACAAGGAATAGTCGTCATCCAATGTATCCCTTCTTCGGGTGTGCAATCAGTATCGTCCTGACTTCAACAACATAGGGCTTCAGCTCTACCATCGCAATTCAGGCCAACTCATTGCGCTCGACCTCTAACTACTTAAGCTATCTACCTATTGCTACCTGTTGCAGTTTTTCACACACAAACATTGTGATTTTTGAAAATTGTTAACTTAATTTTACTTATTTTTATTTTGGTTTATTATTTTCAATAATGAACCATTGGAATCGAGAATGAAAAAGAAAAAAATTCTCCCCCCCCCCCCTCCCCGAATTTTGATGGTTTACGTTTCAAGGTATATGTAGAATCCAAAACTGCAATAAAAAAATTTCTGTCTGTCCGTCGTACGCCGGTACTGGCCACTTTTCTTAGTTACCATGAAACAAAATTGATGAAATTCGGGGTTTTTACATAATATATTCATGGGCAAATACCCAACTGTTATGAAGCAATAATGTTTGTTACTTGTTGAAAGGTTGAAAACGCATGGAACAGTTGGTCATATACATGAAAGCATATTATGTTTGGCTTCTTGTAGATGCCAGTTCGAAATTTTAGGGAAAAAGCTTTTGGAGCGACAGGTACCTACAGATTAATTTCAAAGCTAATTACAGTAGCCCAGGGATCAAAGCATGTTAGCTAACTATAATACAATAACGTTTAAAAAAGGCATCTACCTACCAAAAGTGCCGTGGCGACGATTTATGTTTAAGAACCAAAAATTGTAATTATGTATCATGTTTCCACGCGACTCTCCACTATGCATTGTGCGCGAAAAAAATCATGTTTCCACGCGACTCTCCACTATGCATTGTGCGCGAGAAAAATTGACGCTCAAAATTGACTCGCAAAATCGACCCGCAAACGATGCTAGTATCCCAGGGCTCGTTTCCACGCGACTCTCCACTATGCATTGTGCGCGAAAACAGTTGACGCTCAAAATTCACGCACAAAATCGACGCGCAAAATTCCACGCGACTCTCCACTATCCATTGTGCGCGAAAAAAGTTGACGCTCAAAATTGACGCGTAAAATTCCACGCGACTCTCCACTATGCAATGTGCGCGAAAAAAGTTGACGCTCAAAATTGACGCGCAAAATCGACGCGCAAAAAATGCTAGTATCCCAGGGCTAAAACATGATACCTACATGTTAATTAATATGGCAACTTAATGAGACAACGATAATGTATGGCAAAAAGGTAGGTATTTGATTAGTTCAAAAAAAAAAAAAAAAATGAATAGTGACAAAGTCAAATAAAAACGCTGCAAATTATTACACAAAGGTTCATTATTTCCCTGTATAGATGCCCCTTCTGCGTAGATCACTGTTTTCCGTGGTCTATACCCTCAAGCACCCGCCCCCCATCTCAGGAAAGCCCTAAATCGAGTACTGGAGCCGGTGTAAGGCCATGGATGTACCCCCGCCATGAATGTACCGGGGGTACATCCGTGGTGCCATCGTTGTACCCCCAATGGCACAAAATTTAAGAGAGGGTACAACGATGGCACCACGGATGTACCCCCCCTCACATCCGAATAGGGGGTACATCGGTGGCACCACGGATGTACCCCCCTCATTTACGACCAGTTTTGACAGCACTAGTCGGTCGGACACAGCACGTGGGCGTTAATCTGGTGAGAACCAGCTCTGATCCTTCTCCTTTGCCTGCGACTAAAGTGTATAGAGATGACACGCAGTTCACTTCCGATATGATGACATTAGTGCAACAGCAGCCTTAGCAAAATACTGTTAGGGTGCCTGTCCCGTTTTTGTTTCAGACAGAGGGTCATCTTTGGACTGTTGCAAATCTGATATGTCGACAGAATACAGCGGATCGTAAAGAACTGGTCCTGGCCTTGCGGAAGCCATTGGTAGTATCCTAGAATGCATTCGCTGAACTTGGTCAATCGCCTGGCAATTATCCTTGTCGGCACTTTACAGGCAGTGTTCAGCAGGGAAATTTCTTTATAGTTTGCCCCCTTTTTATGGATAGGGCATATCAAGGCAAATTTCCACTCCTCGGGCACCCTTTCCTCTCTCCGAATCATCATAATCAGCTTGTGAAGAGATTTCCATAATGCCTATTCACCGCATTTGATCAGTTCGGCATATCAAAGGCAATGTCCTAATTGGCAAGCATCGCGCGATCGGGCGTTCAGCGATGGTCGCTGCATCGTACGACGAAAATATCAAAATAAAGTAGTAGAGGTGTCCTCTTTGAGCCTCAGATGCGCTCGCGCGATGGGTGGGGTCGGTCGCACTTGTTTGATCTGAAATCGCATCGCCTACATCGCCCCATCGCGTAAGCAACAAACCTATCGTTTTGGAGGGGAGTGTCCTATTCAGTTACGGACTTCCACCAGTCAGCGCGAGCGCCAAACGCCTCATCGCCTCAAAACAAACCAGTTTGTTTTTCAACGCGCGATCAACAGTATTTGTGCAGTAATGACTTTCGAAGAACATTTAATTAACGAAATTCGTGTGAACCCAATCTTCGACGCTTATTGGTACCTTGAAACTGGTGACTGTGTGGCTGCAGATATAGTCAAAAATGTTGTAACCAGGCTTGCCAGACATACTTTTTAGCGGATTTTCAAAGAAAATGAAGCTATTGCAATGGGTCCAACATTTTCGGAACGTGAATTTTTGAAATTTTTTATAGGCAAATCTGTTTCAGAGCATCCTGATTTATCCCTAGATTTTAACAAAATGTACATGTATTAGGTATATATTTAAATTTCTTTATGTGTCACCCCAGACGATATCTTTCCTGGAATACATGATACAAATTTAAAAATTTTCGTACTGCCAAACAAAAGGATGAGTCCGAAGATGAGCAATTTTAAAAAATTCTAAGGTGGGTCAAAAATTGATAAAAATTGCTAGTCGCGAGCAGTTGATATAAAATCACTGGAAGTGGTATGGAATGGTGAGTAAGACAGAAAACAAAATTTTCAGTTGTTTTCATACAGAACAGAGGTCCATTTCGGATTTTTGGGGGTCAAAAACTGGTGGGCTAAAATCAATATTAATTGGTGTGGAACGGTGATTCACGACGGAGGGAGTATTTCGATGATAATAACATTTTCTTGAAAAAGAGTGGGTCAAATTTGACTTTGTAAGGGTCAAAAATTGGTAAAAATGGCTAAAAATCACGAATAAAATTATATAATTCTACGAAAAGTGGTATCGTTTCTCGCTATATCATTTGCTTACACAATAGCACGAATATTTTTTGAAAATTCGCTCTTATTGTCACACTGCATGACTGGATTTATTTATTTTTTTTTCAAAGTTTTGTACTTACTTTATTTTTGGTTACTATACTTCACTGTAACAACTTCTATGCAGAGAATGAGAATAATCTTTAAAAAGCATCGGACCAAAGATGGTCAAGCGATATAGGTACTCATATTTGTTATGTAGTATATTACATCAGTACCTGGAACTTGAATTGCAGTATCAGGGAAAGACGTCATTAGTGGACTATTCGACTATTTTACAGCAATATAATAATTATAACCAAGCTTCTGGTTGTTACAAAAGAAGTGGTTGTCACAGCTGATTAGTCAAACAGGCGGTACAAAACAAGTTGACAAAGCTGATAAGTCAAATTTGGAATTCATGTTACAACTGTAACAGGTTCAGAGGAATGTGTTTTGCCTACGTTTGCGATGCAACAATTTACGTAAAATCCAGATTACTTTCTCAAGACAAACTCACACAGATAAAATGATCGATATAACTAAGTGTCAACTACCAGTGAGAAATGGTGCCCCAACAGTTTTCCCCTTCAAGAGGCTTACCTACCTAGTTTATGCGATTGATAATAAGAAATCGTTCTCATTTTCATTGCATATCATTTCGTCGTATAGACAACGACGAAAATCCAACCACAAGGTGAGTATACAAATTGCAGGCGATAGTTTCAATTTCCAGATTCTAATAATTGCTGAATAACTTGTTGGCATGAAAGAGACTTGCGTTGTTAGCTTTAAAACCAGGGCGCTGGAACTTCAGTTCCCAACTTCAAACAAAAGGCTGATAAAGCCTTTCAGCTCGAAATTGAGGGTTTACCCGCACCAACTCTAACAGTGGCTCAACCAGGTGTCAGAAGCTCTTTTCCTTCCCTCTCTCTCAGCTGTTGAAAACAAAGTGATGTAAACATCACGTCCGACGGGAGGGAAGTAAACTTTTCAAACGACTGAGGACCTGTAAGCTTCAAGAGGTGCAGTGTACCTCCTTTCAATTTTCTTCGCCGTAAATTTTCATCAAAGCTCACCTGGGAAAGTATGTTCTAAGTTTGCATTTTACGCAATAATTATAACTATTTACCAACCAACGCGTTACCAATAACAAGAGATTACGTACAGCTATCACACTGAACGGGTTAACTTAGTTGAACCAGTACATCATTCCTGTTATTCCATGCACTGAATGTTTGAAGACTGACAACGGAAAGGATCTGGTATTATAGCATACATTTTTAAACGCGCTGAGTGATGCAAATAGCAACTAGGGATAACTTAGTCAAGAGATGTAAATAAAAATAAATAATAAGGGTTTGCTTCTTGTGGTGACGGCATGGTTCGAGGTAGGTAAGTATCGTGGTACTCCTCTATACCACGCAGATGTAAATATGTAAGATTTAAACCAGTAAATTACAAGGAGAAAGACGAGCTGTGCGAAGCCTCGGTAGAAGCCCAGAAGAGTCGTTGGGACTCCCAACAGCTCTTAGCGGCCGTTGGTAGACGGGGGACGAGGTATCCCTACTATCCCTACTATATTATAAAAACGGATCTCTGTGAGTGAGTTTGTCTGTCTTTCTATGCACGGCCAAACGGCTCGACGGATATCGACCAAATTTGGCACGAATATCCAGTAGGCTCCCAAGTTGTGCAACGTCACATTTTTAATTCCCTGACCATAGCGGAACTATGGTGGACCATGGTCAACTTCGTTAATTGAAATGGTAACCCCTATTTTTTATCGCGTATTCGTAATCTACGTGAAATTTTATCTACGATCGACCCTTCGGACTACCCCCGCGGTCGACCATAGCGCATCCATGGGCCCCTCCATGGTCGAATCCCGAATTGCTCAACGGATATCGACCAAATTTGGCACGAATATCCAGTAGGCTCCCAAGTTGTGCAACGTCGCATTTTTAATTCCCTGACCATAGCGGAACTATGGTCGACCATGGTCAACTCCTGAATGGCTTGATGGATATCGACCAAATTTGGCACGAATATCCAGTAGGCTCCCAAGTTGTGCAACGTCGCATTTTTAATTCCCTGACCATAGCGGAACTATGGTCGACCATGGTCGAATCCTGAATGGCTTGACGGATATCGACCAAATTTGGCACGATTATCCAGTAGGCTCCCAAGTTGTGCAACGTCGCATTTTTAATTCCCTGACCATAGCGGAACTATGGTCGACCATGGTCAACTTCGTTAATTGAAATGGTAACCCCTATTTTTTATCGCGTATTCGTAATCTACGTGAAACTCTATCTACGATCGACCCTTCGGACTACCCCCGCGGTCGACCTTAGCGCATCCATGGGCCCCTCCATGGTCGAATCCCGAATTGCTCAACGGATATCGACCAAATTTGGCACCAATATCCGGTAGCCTCCCAAGTTGAACGTAGGCGCATTTTTAATTCCCTGACCATAGCGGAAATATGGTCGACCATGGTCAACTCCTGAATGGCTTGACGGATTTTGATAAAATTGGGCACAAATACCCGGTAGGCAATGGGATTTTTCCGTCGTTTGTTGGTTCCACGATACTGCGTACAGCGAATCTCGGATAGCGAGCGAAGCGAGCGGTCAGGCTAGTACATTATAAAAACGAATCTCTGTCTGTCTGTCTGTCCTTCTATGCACGGCCAAACGGCTCGACGGATATCGACCAAATTTGGCACGAATATCCAGTAGGCTCCCAAGTTGTGCAACGTCGCATTTTTAATTCCCTGACCATAGCGAAACTATGGTCGACCATGGTCAACTCCTGAATGGCTTGACGGATATCGACCAAATTTGGCACGAATATCCAGTAGGCTCCCAAGTTGTGCAACGTCGCATTTTTAATTCCCTGACCATAGCGGAACTATGGTCGACCATGGTCAACTTCGTTAATTGAAATGGTAACCCCTATTTTTTATCGCGTATTCGTAATCTACGTGAAATTCTATCTACGATCGACCCTTCGGACTACCCCCGCGGTCGACCTTAGCGCATCCATGGGCCCCTCCATGGTCGAATCCCGAATTGCTCAACGGATATCGACCAAATTTGGCACCAATATCCGGTAGCCTCCCAAGTTGAACGTAGGCGCATTTTTAATTCCCTGACCATAGCGGAAATATGGTCGACCATGGTCAACTCCTGAATGGCTTCACGGATTTTGATAAAATTGGGCACAAATACCCGGTAGGCTATGGGATTTTTCCGTCGTTTGTTGGTTCCACGATACTGCGTACAGCGAATCTCGGACAGCGAGCGAAGCGAGCGGTCAGGCTAGTATTATAAAAACGGATCTCTGTGAGTGTGTCTGTCTTTCTATGCACGGCCAAACGGCTCGACGGATATCGACCAAATTTGGCACGAATATCCGGTAGGCTCCCAAGTTGTGCAACGTCGCATTTTTAATTCCCTGACCATAGCGGAACTATGGTCGACCATGGTCAACTCCTGAATGGCTTGACGGATATCGACCAAATTTGGCATGAATATCCAGTAGGCTGCCAAGTTGTGCATCGTCGCATTTTTGGTTCCCTGACCATAGCGGAACTATGGTCGACCATGGTCAACTCCTGAATGGCTTGACGGATATCGACCAAATTTGGCACGAATATCCAGTAGGCTCTCAAGTTGTGCAACGTCGCATTTTTAATTCCCTGACCATAGCGGAACTATGTTCGACCATGGTCAACTCCTGAATGGCTTGTCGGATATCGACCAAATTTGGCACGAATATCCAGTAGGCTCCCAAGTTGTGCAACGTCGCATTTTTAATTCCCTGACCATAGCGGAACTATGGTCGACCATGGTCAACTCCTGAATGGCTTGACGGATATCGACCAAATTTGGCACGAATATCCAGTAGGCACCCAAGTTTTGCAACGTCGCATTTTTAATTCCCTGACCATAGCGGAACTATGGTCGACCATGGTCAACTCCTGAATGGCTTGACGGATATCGACCAAATTTGGCACGAATATCCAGTAGGCTCCCAAGTTGTGCAACGTCGCATTTTTAATTCCCTGACCATAGCGGAACTATGGTCGACCATGGTCAACTTCGTTAATTGAAATGGTAACCCCTATTTTTTATCGCGTATTCGTAATCTACGTGAAATTCTATCTACGATCGACCCTTCGGACTACCCCCGCGGTCGACCATAGCGCATCCATGGGCCCCTCCATGGTCGAATCCCGAATTGCTCAACGGATATCGACCAAATTCGGCACGAATATCCAGTAGGCTCCCAAGTTGGGCAACGTCGGAATTTTTCGGTCCCCTTCACCATAGCGGAACTATGGTCGACCATGGTCAACTCCTGAATGGCTGGACGGATATCGACCAAATTTGGCACGAATATCCAGTAGGCTCCCAAGTTGGGCAACGTCGGAATTTTTCGGTCCCCTTCATCATAGCGGAACTATGGTCGACCATGGTCAACTCCTGAATGGCTGGACGGATATCGACCAAATTTGGCACGAATATCCAGTAGGCTCCCAAGTTGTGCAACGTCGCATTTTTAATTCCCTCACCATAGCGGAACTATGGTCGACCATGGTCAACTTCGTTAATTGAAATGGTAACCCCTATTTTTTATCGCGTATTCGTAATCTACGTGAAATTCTATGTACGATCGACCCTTCGGACTACCCCCGCGGTCGACCATAGCGCATCCATGGGCCCCTCCATGGTCGAATCCCGAATTGCTCAACGGATATCGACCAAATTTGGCACCAATATCCGGTAGCCTCCTAAGTTGAACGTAGGCGCATTTTTAATTCCCTGATCATAGCGGAAATATGGTCGACCATGGTCATCTCCTGAATGGCTCGACGGATATCGACCAAATTTGGCACGAATATCCAGTAGGCTCCCAAGTTGGGCAACGTCGGAATTTTTCGGTCCCCTTCACCATAGCGGAAATATGGTCGACCATGGTCAACTCCTGAATGGCTCGACGGATATCGACCAAATTTGGCACCAATATCCAGTAGGCTCCCAAGTTGTGCAACGTCGGAATTAAGTACGATACTGCGTACAGCGAATCTCGGATAGCGAGCGAAGCGAGCGGTCATGCTAGTATATTAATATTTCCCTATCGGAATACAGAAACCCGATCTACGGGACATTCTACAAGTCAGTTGCTGTTCAGTAGGAAACTCTGGGATAAAATGACAATAAGAGAAACCTATCTTTTGCCGCAAGTTTTCGATTTAAAAAACATCGTTTTTATATTTAAATTTAATTTTAAATTTAAATCGTTCAATTTTTTAATTTAAATTTAAACTTAATTTTTCAAGTTCAAAGAACATTAAAAAACAGCAAGTTTTTGATTTAAAAAAGCAGATAGAAAAGACTCAGAAATCTCAAAAGGAAAATCTCGATAAGACGGCGAAAAGACAGGTAATAATGATAAAGTTCTATTTAGGCATAACAAAAGATGGCGAAAAGGTAAAATTGACGGAAAAGCCGAAACTCCAAGATCATTTTGGGTTCGAGGTGATAACGGCATCAAACGTCGAAATCGTAGGGATCTAATCAAAATACCCAAACGAAGTTTACATACAAACGTACCAAATAGTAGGTAAGAATCAACGGGAAAGCAATGACTGCAACCTCAGAAATAGGGAAAATATTAGGCAGCCAGACTGGTGCGGGAATAGGATGAGATAAGTAATAAGCGCATTTGTGATGGTTATAATCATAGTATAATTAATTATATTACTTAATTACAAACAGTATACAAATATATTCTAGTTTTCTTTCAACTGAGATAGTTTTATAACTGCGACACGTAAACTGAAAGTAGAAATTGAATGTAAATGTAAAAATTTAATGACTGATGATGACGTTGTTAATTGTTTATGGTTGAGAACATTAAAAACTAGCAGCTATCGGCCATTTCCGAGAAACCGCCTACTGTATCGGGATTCTGATAAATGGCCTTGTGAATCGGGGAAGACTGGTCAGCTGTTATCAATTCGGGGAAAGGAAAGATGCTCTAAAGAACGCAGTAGGTACATTAGTTGCTAGCCGTTCGTGGTGCAATCCCCACCTCTTTCTTTCTCTCAAGCATCTAACATTCTATTATGAATAAAAGCGATTTTTTTAAGAAGCTTAATTTCATTTTTTAATTTAGTTCCTGACCCAGTCAAACAGCGACACTTTCTTAACAGTTAATACAGTTACCTACTCGTAATAACAGTTAAAACAGTTAATACAATTATTAACAGTTAGTAGAGTTAATAAAACATTTAATACAGTTTCGAAGTTACCTGTCCTGTCGCCAGACGACCTTCGCGTGATTCTGCATCATTTCTGGCTTCATCTGGAGTACTGCAGGGATCACACTTTGATCCGGTAATGTTCCTTGTCTTCATCAACGACATTCCAGAAGCTTTTGGAGTGGGTTCCTACTGTACTCGGACGGGCTGAAGATTTACTCGGCAATTAGGAATGCGGGTGACTGACAGGCTTTGCAACAGTGCCTGGTGGCTTTGGAGGGTTGGTGCGTGGAGAATGAGCTATTATTGAACGCGGGAAAATGCCAGGCCATATCCGTTTCTTGTGCACGCAGTTTGGTTGAGTATGGGTACACTCTGGGGGAAAAAGTTCTCCACCGAGTGCCAGTCATTCGTGATGTTGGTTTGTTTTTTGATAGAGAATTGTCATTTGGTTACCACCTGGATGGGATGACCAGCGACACAATGAGGTCTCTCGGGTTCCTCAAGCGCACAGCAGCGACTTCTCGGATGCTACTTCCTCTCTGGTTCTCTACGGGTGCAAAGGTGTGTCCTAGATTGGAGTATTGTTCGTCGATTTGGTCTCTGTAGTACGCCAACAGCAAAAGTGCTGTGGAAAGAGTTCAACGCAAATTCCTGTATTTCTTTGCCTGCAAGTCTGGAGTGCTCTGGACCGAATTCAGCGTGGAAGCCGCTGTGAGGGATAGCGGGCTTATGTCGCTGGAGAGCAGAAGAACTTTCGCCGACGCAGTGTTCATTTTTAAACTGGCCAATAACCTGGTCGACCTCATCTTCTGGAGGATCTGGATTTCCACGTTCCCACATACACAACCAACAACACGTCAGATTTCTCCTTACGTTCCTCCGGAACTCATTAACACTACACCAGCCGTTGAGCAGAATGCAACGTGCCATCAATCACCTGGAAGTTGATGCATTCGGCGGTAGTTACTAATGTTTTGGTGGACGCGTATCTGCAGCACTTCGGCGGTTGGTGTGAGTGGGCCTGAGTGGTGGTTCGGGGTTTAATCAGAATTTATTTAATTTTGGTTTATTATTATCAATAATGAACCCTTGGAATCGAGCATGAAAAAAAATTGTTAACCCCCCCCCCCCCCCCCCTCAAAATTTGATGGTTTCCGTTTCAACGTATGTAGAGTCCGTAAATGCAACAAAACGCTGCAAATCCCTGCACAACGGTTTATTATTTTGTATAGAATACCCTTCTGTTACAGATCACAGCTCTCCGTATAGATAACCCTTTATATAATATATGTACTATTCTATACATATCATGTAGATCGCAGACCCTCCGTAGGTTAGTACCTAACCCCGTACTCGTTAATAGATACCTACCAAATCACGAGTTAAATGTTGCTCAAATAATTCTGTCGATGACAAACAGTAGCTAAAATGGCAAAAATAAACGCAAATAATGAAGTGATGAAGGGAAATTGTTGATGTGGAGTGAAAAAAGTTGCAAACGTACCTACCAATAACCTCCAGCCCCTTCTACGTAGATGGTATAATGAACGGCTGTGTAATAATTTACCGTTGTGCAATAACTTACCATTGTGTAATAATTTTCCCATCAATAATACTTCAACGTTTGTTCAAGTTTCACTACCTATCAACAAACTCCAAAACAGCCATCATTCTTCAAATGAAATAAAATCACAGAACAACCAACTCGACTTAATACTCCGTGAATATAAGCAATGATGATCTCGGGCCAATTCCATATTGTTAGCGCGTCCGTAGTGATGATACTTGGGCTAAATGTATACAATTTCATTCACCCTGCTTTTGAAAAAGCCTGCCGGTGAAAACTTCTGGGCCTTACTGTGAACGAACGGCTGGACGTACAATGCTCCGGGTGGTCTTAAAAAACTCCCAAGTTCAAGAACTATTTAAAACCTTAACAAATTCAAGATAACGGCGTCCTGGAGATTGACACCCCTATTTGATGACTGACATTAACGCCGAGCTTCGAGGACCAAAAAGACCTCAAATGGGGCCTATAAACTGAATTTCGTCAATTTTGCCTCATGGTAACTGAGAAAAGTGCGAAGTAAGGCGTACGGCGGACGGACAGAAATTTTTTTTATTGCATTTTCGGATTCTGCATACCTTGAAACGGAAACCATCAAATTTTGAGGGGGGTTAAATTTTTTTTTTTTTTCATGCTCGATTCCAAAGGTTCATTATTCAAAATAATGAACCAAAAATTTCTGTCCGTCCGCCGTACGCCGTACTTGGCACATTTCTTAGTTACCATGAAACAAAATTAACGAAATTTGGTTTGCAGGTCCCGTTTGGGGTCTAGTTGGTCCTCGAAGCTCGTCAATCGTTACTGTCAATCATCCCTAAGGGGTGAAAAATATGGGTTGAAATCTCCAGGACGCCGTTATCTCGTATTTTTTACGGTTTTAAATAGTTCTCGAACTTGGGAGTTTTTTAAGACCAACCGGAGCATTGTACGTCCAGCCGTTCGTTCACAGTAAGGCCCAGAAGTTTGCACCGACAGGCATTTTCAACAGCAGGGTGAATGAAAATGAATACAATCAGCCCAAATATCATCACCAGGGACGCGCTAACAATCGGGAATTGGCCCCAGATCATCATTGCTAGGGATTTATTTCATTTGAAAAATGATGGCTGTTTTGGAGTTAGTAGATAGGTATAGTGAATCTTGAACAAACGGTGAAGTATTATTGATGGCTAAATTATAACACAATGGTAAATTATTACACGACGGTTCATTATACCATCTACGTAGAAGGGGTTGGAGTTTGATGGTAGGTACTTTTGCAACTTGAACAACCGTTGAAGTATCATTGATGGGCAAATTATTTCACAACGGTAAATTATTACTCAAAGGTAAATTGTTCACAACGGTTCATTATACTATCTACGCAGAAGGGGCACCTGTACAGTTAAATTATTACACAACGGTTTATCATTTGCCTTATGCTTCATGAATAACTACAAAATAAATTAATGAAAGAATTATTGAATCCCGCGCAGTTGTAGGAAACTTTAATTCCGGAGCCGGTGCAGTGCGATCGATGTACCCCCCTAGGACTTTGCACCCCCAGAATTAGGGGGTACAACCATGGTGCCACCGATGTACCCCCTCGCACGCGAGACGCCCAGGGGGGGGGTACAACGATGGCACCGCGGATGTACCCCCCCTCTCATCCGAATAGGGGGTACATCGGTGGCACCACGGATGTACCCCCCTCATTTACGACCAGTTTTGACAGCACTAGTCTAATCTTACTAGTCTAATATCAACTGCTCGTCGACTTCAGACAAGCGTACGACAGTGTTTTTCGCCAAAAACTATACGGAATTATGAAAGAATTCGGGAAACCCTGTAAATTAGTTAAGTAAGAATGACCCTCAATGAAGCTAAATGCAAAGTAAAAGTTAATGGCTGTCAGATTGATGGATCGTGGGGTTTTTTGGACCCTTATAATCCACCTACTTGCGGGTAAATCCTTGAGCTGCTGTCCCTAGCAATCATAGGGACCACCCATACCACGCAAGCACTGAACTAAAAATGACCAATGTAGGTCGGGTTTTACCGCGAGGGTAATACACACGACCTAGTCCACCTCGTAACAAGTGTCAAGTTGTTAGCGAGGGCACCCAAGGACTTGAGTCCGCAATTAACTTTGAAGAGAAAAAGGAGGGAAATTACGAAACTAATAGTGAGATGATTTTAGGCAGTAATTATTGAGTTGAAGTTATATGGGGTTCCTATGAAATGTGAAATATGGGCTTAGGAGCTACTTATCTCTAAACTAAGCAGTCCTACCTATACCTCCAGAAGCAATCCTAACGGCACTGTCGCGGGGACGCGTATTCGCGACGACGTAGGATGGCAAACGGCGATATGCTCTGATGAATGATTTGACGTTGAATTTTTGAGAGAATTGCGCACTAACCTGGTGGCCTAGTTCAGGCTCCTGGGTGTGGAGTTGGCACTGAAGATGGCTAGGCTGCAGTACCTCCCTGCTACGGACTCCTTCTCAGTATGGACGTCCCAGAATGGCAGGGTGTCCTGAAGACGTACGGTCATTCAGTGCGCCTCTGCAGATTCGGGCCACAAACCTGGATAAAGATGTAGCTTGAGCAGGAGCACTGGAGAGACAATCGTTCTTGATTTCGGCAGCTTTTCACGAAATCTTCGATGGGCGGAGACTTGGTTTCGTAGGACCAAATTTCGGGTCCCACTTGTTCTAAACTATCCAATGGCATTAGGTATGTGACTCCGATAGGCGTTTTCTTATGCCCAATCAGAAGCGATTAAATGTCTGGGGATTTTCGCTTGGGTGTCGAAGTTTTGGTCCGCGCGTGGCTTCAAGGTTTTTCGTGGTCCGCATCTTTTTCGCCGTTTCGAACAAAGGGAAGTTCTAGATCGTTTTTCGGTGGGAAGCCGATCCTCAGCGGAAAACTTGTCGTGTAGGTGTTCTCATGTAAGATTTTGATGCTGCCGCCTTATTCTTGGAAGTGCGTCTAGTCCCGTGATTCTCCGGGAAAATGAAATCTGATATGTCTGGCGCGGGTCTGAATATTCGCGTCCTGACAATGTCCAACTCTCAAACCGGTTTGGTGTAGAGAGAGGGCTAATGCAGGGCATAAACTTATCGGGAACTCTCTTCAACCTCTGTCTCGAGAAAGTCGTCACAGCCGTAGATACTGACCCCAAGGGAACCATATTCAACAGATCCATTCAGGTGTTAGCATACGCTGATGACGTGAACCTCGTAAGCAGGAACAAAAATGCTCTGAAGACGGCGTTCGAACAGTTGAACGACGCAGCGGATGAAGTAGGTTTGGAAGTGAACACTCAGAAAACGAAGTACATGATGATTACGAGGAGGGAAAGGAGGAACCAGAGCATCATTATGTGGAAGTGACGTCTTCGGGTACGCTGGAGAGTTCAAATACCTTGGCGCCACCGTTAGCGAAGATAACAGTGTCTCAACTGATATCAAAAGAAGAATGGCTGCTGGATACTATTATGCAACACTCTGTATGCTCAGGTCATCACTGATGTCAAGGCGAACCAAGGCCATCATCTACAGAACTATAAGAAAACCGGTAGTATCATTTGGCTCCGAAAGGTCGGTACTGTCTAAGACTGATGAAAAGTTGCTCAAAATTTGGGAAAGGAAGATTTGAGAAAGATGAGGACCGGTAAACGAAAATGGTACTTGGAGAATAAGGAAAAACCACGAAACCTACCAGTTGCATGGGACATGCATGTCGAGAGAATGCCTCACAAACGAGCCTGTAAGAGGCTGTTCACTGGCAACCTGGAGGAAGAAGAAGGATTGGGAGACCCAGAAAAAGATGGGTTGATGGTAGAGGAGGACTTCAGGAGGATGGGGGTCAGATACTGGAGGAGAGCTGTGGATAGAGAAGAGTGGAAGCAGCAGTTCGGGAGGCCAGGGTTCTTCACGAGCCTTTGCGCCACGGAGTAAAGTAAGGTAAGTAAATCCAAAATCAAAATTTCATGATAATGTTGAAAAGACGAAATTTCGACGCACATTTTTTTTCAAACGGGAACCCCTATTTATACTGCAGATTCGGATTTTGCGTACAATGTCGTAAAGAAATAACCCGTCCTGGAAATGTTTGCAAGTGGAAAAACTTGCGCAAAATGTGGAAAAAACATCAAAAGGAACCACTTTTTTTATGTATTATTATTATTAGTACTATATGAGTGCTATTATTACTACATAAGACACACGATTTTAAATCACGAGGTGACGTCAGTTTTCTTGATTCACGATAATCTTATCAAGGTAAATGGATAAAATATTGTAAAATATGCAGAAAACGTGAGAAGGAACCACGATTTTTTGGATGAATTATTATTATTACTACATTATTACTGCATGAGTATTATTATTACTACATGAGACACGATTTTGAATCACGAGGTGACGTCAATTTTGTTGATTCGCGATCACTTATCAAGAAAACTGGACCAAGTATGCACTAAAAGTGTTGAAATATGTGAAATTTTCACTCAATTTTCAGAATAACGCTCTTTTTATTACATTTTGGGATTCTACGTCGCGAACAATCAACTATTCTGGATTGGGGGGGGGGGGGGGGGGGGGGCTTTAGTTCATGCTCGATTCCAAAGGTCCATAAAAAAAATACTAAACCAAAATTGATATCACCAAGTGATTCAGCGGGAAAAAATCCCCCTAATCATGTAAGTATCAAAGTAGTACATGAATACATAATTATTGACTTGTTAGAATTTTTTTCGCACCCCCTGCATCTGGCAACCCTCGCCACGGAGCTACACCTTGAGTCAGGGGGGCACGATGGGATAGCATAGGATGTCTTAGGGTGGGAGTAGGGTATCTGGACTAGGGAGTGAGGACTCGTGCCAAGGTCCTCACCCCCACACACATATCTCGTCTGTTCAGGGGAGGCTCCCTTGAGCAGGGAGGCTCCCTTGAGCAGGGAGGCTCCCTTGAGCAGGGATCCTCCCCTTAACGGCGAGGACCACAAGAGGTGAGAGTAGGTGCTGGGTGGCCTAAGCTATATATTGCGCGTGTCCACACCTTTCCCCACAGAATGGACCAAGCATGTATTAAACATGTTGAAATATGTGAAATTTTGACGCTATTTTCAGAATAACGCGCTTTTTATTCCATTTTTGGATTCTACGTCGCAAACCATCAACTATTCAGGGTTGGTAGGGTGGGTGGCGAGGGGGGGGGGGGGGGGGGAGGCCTTTGTTCATGCTCGATTCCAAAGGTTCATTTAAAAAAATACTAAACCAAAATTCCACCATGTGAACTGAACCACCACGTGATTCAGCAGGAAAAAATACCCCAAAAATCCTAGTCGTTAAGTACCTACCTATCAAGTAGTACATGAATACATAATTATTGACTTTTTGGCTTATTATTTTCAATAATGAACCTTAGGAATCGAGCATGAAAAAATTTTTTTTTAACCCCCCTCAAAATTTGATGGTTTCCGTTTCAAGGTATGTAAAATCCGAAAATGCAACAAAAACGCTGCAAATCCCTGCACAACGGTTTACTATTTTGTACAGAATACCCTTCTGTTACAGATCACAGCTCGCTGAATAGATAACCCGCCTATATAATATAATATGTACTATTCTATGCATATTATTTAGATCGCAGACCCTCCGTAGGTAGTGCCTAACCCCGTACTCGTTACTAGGTACCTACCTAAATCACGAGTTAAATGACCGCTAAAATAATTCCGTCGATGACAAACAGTAACTAAAATGGCAAAAAGAAACGCAAATAATGATGTTCTGAAGGGAAACTGTTGATGTGGAGTGAAATAGATGCCCCTTCTGCGTAGATCACTGTTTTCTCTGGTCAATACCTACCCTCGTGATCAAGTATAATGAAACGTTGTGTAATAACTAGCCCATCAATAATACTTCAATGGTTGCTAAGTTGCAAAAGTACCGATCAACAAACTCCAGCCCCTTCTTTGCATATGAACCGTTGTGTAATAATTTACCGTTGTGTAATAATTTACAGTTTTGTAATAATTTGCCGTTGTGTAATAGTTTACCATTGTGTAATAATTTACCCATCAATAATACTTCAATGTTTGTTCAAGTTTCAGAAGTACCTACCAGCAAAATCCAATAGTCCAACACTTATCAAATGAAATAATATCGCAGAACAACCAACTCGACTTCATACAGCCATCCTTGACTATAATCAAGTGCTCCCTAGTGATGATATCCGGGCCGCATGTATACCGTTTGATTCACGATCGTGTTGACGAAGCTTTTTGGTGCACACGAACGGCTGGACGTACAATGCTCCCGGTGGTCTAAAACGCTGCAAATCCCTGCACAACGGTTTATTATTTTGTACAGAATACCCTTCTGTTACAGACCATAGCTCTCCGTATAGGTAACCCTTTATGTAATATATGTACACATATCATGTAGGTCGCAGACCCTCCGAAGGTTAATACCTAAATGTTGCTAAAACAATTCTGTCGATGACAAACAGTAGCTAAAATGGCAAAAATAAACGCAAATGATGAAGTGATGAAGGGAAATTGTTGATGTGGAGTGAAAATACACTGGAAATGGCGGATGAGGTTGGGACAGAAACAAAAGCCGGCGCCACAACGCGAAATCCCATGTGATTGGAAAGGCCTAGGCCAGTCATAATGAATTTATTGAAAAAACAAAAGAGAACGATTGATTGAACTATTGCGGGAAAGGCCAATGTGCACCACGCCAATTTAGACAATTCAATTATAATCAGGGATTATAATCAAGGAGATTGTATCCAATATTTCGGGGGGGGGGGGGGGGGGGAGTCTTCAATTGTTTTCAATGGTTTTCAGTGGTTATCAATGGATATTTCAATTGCAATTGCATTACAATTTCACTTGCACTTTAATTGCAATTGGAATTCACTTCGAATTGTATAAATTGGTATACCATCAATTTGAATTGAACTTTAATTGAAATACTCGTTACTAGGTACCTACCTAAACCGTTGTGTAATAATTTACCTGTAAAGGTGCCCCCTTCTACGTAAATAGCATAATTAACCGTTGTGTAATAATTTGCCCATCAATAATACTTCAACGGTTGTTCAAGTTGCAAATTACCTATCAGTAAAATCCAGCCCCTTCTAGGTAGATAAACCATTGTGTAATAATTTACCGTTCTGTAGTAATTTACCGTTGTGTAATAATTTGCCTTTGTGTAAAAATTTACCATTGTTACAGATCACAGCTCTCTGTATAGATAACCCGTCTATATAATATAGTTTGTACTATTCTATACATATCACGTAGATCGCAGGCCCTCCGAAGGATAGTACCTAACCCCGTACTCGTTACTAGGTACCTACCTAAATCACGAGTTAAATGTTGCTAAATAATTCTGCCGATGACAAACTACCTAAAATGGCGAAAAGAAACGCACATAATGAAGTTCTGAAGGGAAATTGTTGATGAGGAGTGAAAAAAATTACAAACGCACCTACCAACAAACTCCAGCCCCTTCTACGTAGATGGTATAATGAACCGTTGTTAATAATTTACCGTTGAGTAATGATTTACCATTGTGCAGTAATAATTTAACCATCAATAATACTTCAACGTTCGTTCAAGTTTCACTACCTATCAAACAACTCCAAAGAGGCCATCATTTTTCGAATGAAATAATATCACAGAACAACCAACTCGACTTCATACTCCGTGAGTATAATCAGGTGATCCCTAGCAATGATTTTATCTCGGGCCAATTCCCGATTGTTAGCGCGTCCCTGGTGTCGAGATTTGGGCTAAATGTATACAATTTCATTCAACCTACCGTCGAAAATGCCTGTCGGTTCAAACTTCGGGGCCTTACTGTGAAAGAACAGCTGGACTCCTCCGGGTGGTTTTAAAAAACTCGCAAGTTCAAGAACTATTTAAAACCGTAAAAAATTCGCGTTAAAAAAGGTATAGGCGTTCTGAAAATTTCAACCCCTATTTTGAACCCCTTAGAGATGACTGACCGTAACTTCGAGCTTCGAGAACCAACTAGACCCCGAACGGAACCTATGACCCGAATTTCGTCAATTTTGTTTCATGGTAACTAAGAAAAGTGGTCAGTACGGCGTACGGCGGACAGACAGAAATTATTTTATTGAAGTGAAGTTTTATTGAAGTTTGGGATTCTGCATAGTTTGAAATGTAAACCATCAAATTTTGAGTGGGGTTTAGACTTTTTTTTTTCATGCTCGATTCCAAAGGTTCATTATTGAAAATAATAAACCAACAATTTCTGCCCGTCCGCCGTACGCCGTAGGGAGCACTTTTCTTAGTTACCATGAACCAAAATTGACGAAATTCTGTTTTTAGGTCCAGTTTGGGGTCTAGTTGGTCCTCGGAGCTCGGCGTTAATGTCAGTCATCCCTAAGGGGTGAAAAATAGGGGTTGAAATCTCCAGGACGCCGTTATCTCGAATTTTCGTACGGTTTTAATTTTAAATAGTTCTCGAACTTGGGAGTTTTTTACGGCCAGACGGAGCGTTTTACGTCCAGCCGTTCGTTCACAGTAAGGCCCAGAAGTTGGCACCGTCAGGCTTTTTCAACAGCAGGGTGAATGAAAGTGTATACATTCAGCCTAAATATCATCACTAGGGACGCGATAACGATCGGGAAGTGGCCCGATATAATCATTGCTAGGGAATACCTCATTATATTCACGTAGTATGATGTCGAGGAGTTTGTTGATAGGTAAACAGTGAAACTTGAACGAACTTTGAAGTATTATTGATGAGTAAATTATTAAACAATGGCAACTTATTGCACAACGTTAAATTATTACACAACGGTTCATTGTAACATCTACGTAGAAGGGGGCTGGAGTTTGTTGGTACGTACGTTTGCAACTTTTTCGCTCCACATCAACAATTTCCCTTCAGAAATTCATTAGTTGCGGTTCTTTTTGCCATTTTAGTTACTATTTGTCATCGACGGAATTATTTTAGCAACATTTAACCCGTGATTTAGGTAAGTACCTAGTAACGAGAACTGGGTTAGGTACTAACCTACGGAGGGTCTGCGATCTACATAATATGTATAGAATAGTACATTTTATATTATACAGACAGGTTATCTATACGGAGAACTGTGATCTGTAACAGAAGGGTATTCTGTACAAAATAATAAACCGCTGTGCACGGATTTGCAGCGATTTAGAATTTTTTCCGCACTCAAAATTTTGATTGATGGGTCATATTTTCATGAAATAAGTTAGGTATGCATACGTAAAATCAGAATCTGCAATAAAAGCGTTGGAAATCATCACGCAACAGTTTATCATTTATCTGCATACATGCCCCTTCTGGGTAGAAGAGCCGTTGTGTAATAATTCACCGTGGTGTAATAATTTACCGTTGTGTAATAATTTACCGTTGTGTAATAATTTACAGTTGTGTAATAATTTGCCATTGTGTAATAAGTTACCCATCAATAATACTTCAACGTTTGTTAAAGTTTCACAAGTACCTACCAACAAAATCCAATAGTCCACCACTTGTCAAATGAAATAATATCGCAGAAGAAACAACTCGACTTCATACAGCCATCCTTGATTATAATCAGATGCTCCGTATAGTTATGATATCCGGGCCGGATTTATACCGTTTGATTCACAATCGCGTTGACGAAGCTTTTTGGTGCTCACGAACGGCTGGACGTACGATGCTCCGGGTGGTTTCAAAAAATTGTTTAGCTCAAGACAAATTTAATAACGTAAAAAAAAACCATACCCTTCTATCGGAAGTTTTCGAGCTACGGCGTTCTTAAAATTTCAACCCCTATTTTGAACCCCTTAGAGATGACTGACAGTAACGTCGAGCTTCGAGGACCAACTAGACCCCGAACGGAACCTATAACCCGAATTTTATCAATTTTTTTCGTGGTAACTAAGAAAAGTGGCCAGTACGGCGTACGGCGGACAGACAGAAATATTTTTATTGCAGTTTTTGATTCTACATACCTTGAAACGTAAACCATCAAATTTTTGAGGGGGGGGGGGGGGGGATTTTTTTTTTTTTTTTTTCATGTTCGATTCCAATGGTTCATTATTGAAAATAATAAACCAAAAGGTAAAAAAAACATACGCTTCTATTGGAAGTTTTCGAGCTACAGCGTTATGAAAATTTCAGCCCCTATTTTTCACCCCATGGAGACGACTGACAGTAATGCTGAACTTCGCGGACCAATGGAACGGCGGGCGGCGTACGGTGGACGGACAGAACTTTCGGTTTATTTCAATAATGAACCTTAGGAATCGACGATGAAAAAAAAACTACAATTTCAACCCCCCCCCCCCCCCTCCTTATCAACATTTTTTTGATGGTTTCAGTTTCAAGGTATGCGGAAATGGAAAAAAGAACTGTTTGGCCGTCCGCCAACTTTCGCACTTTCCTTAGTTGCCATGGACAAATTTATGGAATAGGGTTTGTTGGTCCCATTAGGGGTCTAGTTGGTCCGCGAAGCTCGGCGTTACTTTCATCATCTCTAAGGGGGAAAAAATAGGGGTTGAAATTTTCAGAACGCCATAGCTCGAAAACTTTCAATAGAAGGGTATGGTTTTAGCAAATTTTCGAAGAAAAGGAAGCTATTGTTCTCGGTCCAAAATTTTTAAAACTCAAATTTCCGAAAGATTTTTATACCAAAATCCGTTTCAGACCATCCTTAATTCACTACCGAAAGACACCAAAAATTATATGTATATATATATATATTTATATATTTATATATATATTTATATATTTATATATATATTTATATATATATATATTTATATATTTATATATTTATATTTATATATTTATATATATATATTTAAATATTTATATATATTTATATATTTATATATATATTTATATATTTATATATATATATATTTATATATGTATGTGTCATTCCAGACGATAACTCTCGAAAGAATTGAGATAAAAAGTTCAAATTTGCACGAAAAATCTGTCTTGGCAATCGACAGGCTAAGTTCGTAGATGGGCAGAATCGGGTCACTCTAAGGGGGAATTTTGGGGAGTTTTAGGGGGGAAAAATTACCCATAAATTCCCAAAATGAAGCAGTCGGACAAGTGACACCTCATTTTAAAGGTTTTTGTACGCTGAACACGATGGTGAAATCAGAATTGCGATATCTCATTCCGTTCTCAAACTGGAGCACTTTGAAGATGAAGGAACGTGGTTATTTCTTGAGATGTTCTTCCTCGTTCGTCTGCTCTAATCTGATAACGGAATGGGATATCGCAATTCCGACTTCACCATCGTGTTCAGCGTTGGAAAATCTACAAACCGAGGTGTTACTCGGCAAAAAATGGAACAAAAAATGTATTACGTATCCAATACCTACTTTGTATTGGATACGTAACATACGTACTGTACGTATGTTGGATAAGTAACTGTACGCATATTGTAGTACCAATACTACAATATACGTACATACTTGAATACCTATAATTACCCAATAAGTTTAAGATTCCCCATATTTGAATGGGATATCCCAAACATCACATTTTACATAAAATCAGTTATTTCTTCGAAAATTCGCTCTTATAGCCATGCTGAATGACTGTGGTTTTTTACTTTTTAAATTGATCTCGAACTATAGAATTGTTTGAGACCACCCGGAGCAGTCCAGCCGTTCGTTTGTACCGAAAAGCTTCGTCAACATGATCGTGAATGAAACGGTATAAATCCGGCCCAGATATATCTTTGGTTGGGGTCAATGTCTGTATGAAATCGAGTTGGTTGTTCTGTGATATTATTTCATTTGAAGAATGATGGCTCTTTAGGATTTTGTTGGTAGGTACTTTTGTAACTTCAACAAACATGTTTCATGAATAACAACAAATAATTTATTGATGACAGAATTCGTGAATCCACCGCATATTTATGAAACCGTAATGCCCGGCTGGCTCCAGTAGTTACTCGATTTACGAGCTTTCTGGGAGGAGCACGAGGGTTTCCAGCGTTTTTTATTCCATTTTCGGATTCTACGTACCTTGAAACGGAAACCATCAAATTGGGGGGGGGGGGGGGGGGGGTTAATTTTCTTCATGCTCGTTTCCAAAGGTTCATTATTGAAAATAATAAACCAAAAGGGGGTTCTAATTTTAAAAAAAGTGGCGTCAAACTTTTAGCTTTCTCAAAATTTTCAGGAAATTTTGATTTTGTATTCGAGATCTACGTAAAAAATAAAAGATAATGAAGGGTCACCGTTTGAAATTTTTTCTACGGAAAATCGAGGGGGAGAACGTCTCGAGGGACTGTATATATATCGTGGAAAAATTGTGGTAGAATACCACTAAATCCAATTGGTAGGTATTGAATAGATTAATAGATTGTAAAGTTCAGTAGTTCAATATTTCAACTACATCCAGCTTGACCCCCTCAAGAACGGTTAGCATTGCAGCTACATGATACCATGACACCCCCAATTATAAAGAAATCCGTGGACACGAGGTACCTATAGGTGGAATAAAGCGAATTCCGGAGTGAAATAGAGGCCTAAAGGTTCGCAAGCTCATTAACAACAGAAGGTGGAGACCTCCCGATCGGATCTCGGGCGCGTAGCTTCCATAAAGTAGAGCCCATAATCACACCGCCTTCTAAGTAATATTTTTCACCGCCATTGTTATCTCACTCGATCGAGCGTTAGTAACATAATTAGAAGCTTCCACGGGCAAGCGTTTAACGCTCAGCAATACATTTTCGAGCATAACTCAACCTGTCATCGTATTTAATAACTGGTCTCGTGGTGATACTACATCGATACTGGTAAGCTTCGTCGAACGCCTACCCTACCTTCTTATTCCACGTGGCCTGGAACCCACTAACGGAAGGTGAATCGGGATAATGTTCGGTTGTGGTAAGCACGAACGTTCCCTCTTCCAATTTCCGATTGTGGGTGTAATGAGTTCGTTTTCTATTACAGTGCGAGCTCATGTTGCCACGTATAACTACCGATCAGATTCCAAAGTCTGTAAAATAATGAAAACTTGCTCAAGAGTGTACCGTCTGATTATGTCGAGAGAGTTTCTAGGGGAATAAGATAGGAACCTACTAACTACTGTAATGCAGGTAGCTTCACGTCGGAATATGTGGTTGGTTCCCAGATTATCCCAGGGGAAATTCTACAACTCAGTCGTAGTTGCGTTCCTATAGGTGCGTTGTTGGTGCGCAACCCATTGAAGATTGGATATTATTATGAAGTCAAGCAATCTCACAGCTACTCGTTGGATGGCCCGTACGTGTGGCATAGTGTAGAATAGGTAATAGGTTACTTGGAAACAAATGTGAAAGGCAAAGCTGGAAAGTTGGCGGGAAAAGTGTGCATACTTCAAAGGTTATTATGCATGATGTGGCCAAGGTACGTTCGCCATCTTGACGGTAAAGCGGTGAGTCACTGGATGTAGTTTTTGCAACATAGTTACCTACTGTTATCTATATAATTGCGATCATCGGGTTATTTCCTACAACATCTCAAATGTTCCCCTACTAGTTTGGGACAACCCTGTATAGGAAAGTATTAAACGGTTGTGGAATCATGTGATGAGTTCCATTTTCCTTCTTTCAAGACTAGGTATTTATTGTAATAAAGAGTTCTTTAAGCTTCCTGGAAACGGTCCAGTGTCATCATGAATTCCGTCCAACACGTTTTTCCCTTAGGAACTACGCTCATTTCCGCCAAGGAGATTTTTTTGGTAGCAAAATGAGTAAGGTTGACGTCAGAAAGGATGGTTGACGTACGGCTTTTCTTCCGAGTACAAGTTGGTGTAATCCTGTGCCCTCCTCTTCTGTTCTTTCCCCTTTGCTGTTTTCCTCTTGTGCTTTCATTTTTTTTTCTCTTTTTTTTTTTCATTTTAACCCTTCAAGTCTCAGTAACCGTCTTTATCTGTCCTGCAGGGTCTACCTCCTGTCTATAACGACTTCTCTCTCTCTCCTACCCCTTTCTCCGACACTCGCTGTGGTCCATTCCGTGGGATGCTGGCAAAAGACTCCTTAGGAGCAACCAATACTCGCTGTGGTTCATTCTCGCGGGGTGCTAGAAAAAGACTCCCATGGAGCAACTAATATTCGCAGTGGTTCATTCTCGCGGGGTATTAGCAGCAGGTTCCTCCCGACGCTACAGTAGGAGAAATTTAACCAGTACCTGTGACCCCAAAATTTACCTTACGCCACGTTGGTGACTATAACACAACGAGCTCACCACAATTACCATCACCATCATCGGGTGAAATCAATTTTGGTCTCGCCTTGCATCCAATTTCTGTACTTTCTACAAAACAAATACTTCTGCCCAGTTAATTATTTTTGATATCTATAGTTTAAATGAGGTAGGTACGAACCTTTTCTTCAACTGTTCACGTATTCATATACGTGAACAGGTATATGAATACCTGTTCATTAAGATGCAAACATTACTTAGGTTTCATTAAGATGCAAACAATTACTCGCAATCACTCATCACTTCACTCAGTACAAATAAATGGCCCGATTTTACTGAAATCCGGTGGGTAGTTGGGGTATTGCTTCTAGATGGTCCCCAATGAATTTCAAAACGCTCGGATTATTGGTGGCCTTTACTCAGTTTAGGGCTTTCCAGGAGGAAGCACGAGGATAGATAGGTATTGACCACGAAAATGGTGATATACGGCAGCCGTGATATCCACCCAGAAATATCACTCTCTGCATACCTATTTTAGATTGCACAAATAAACCGAACGAATGGAGGTTCTACGTGACCAACGCGGGGTAAATCTTCCCTCCCTCCAGCAGTCCCTTAACGGCTCGTAACAACCATCAAAGAACAGGGGGAGGGTGGGAAGGGTTCTATAAAACCCGCTGTTTTCGCCTGATTCTCCATTCTACGCTCGAACCTCAAGTTGATGACTTCTCTCTCTCTCTCCTCACACCTCCTTACCTTTCTTACTGAAAAGAACTCGGAGTGGTGGAACCTGTCCAGTGTTAACCGACCAGGTGGAACCTTCTGGGCATATCCTCTAGCGTTTTTAGTGGTGGTAACCTTCCTGGCCTCGCCATAGGTGTTAACCTTTTAAACGCTAGCTCCATCACCTTCTTTTCCATCTAACAACCTCACCTATCCAAGCATCACCTCAAACCTTCAAACCCCCACAACGACTATAATATATACAGGGAAATAATAAAACATGTAATCATTTAAATAAACCAAATCCTTTTGGTTCATAATTTTCAATAATGAACCTTTGGAATCGAGCATGAAAAAAAAAAAAAAATTTAACCCCCTCTCAAAATTTTATGGTTTCCGTTTCAAGGTATGAAATCCGAAAATAGAATAAAAAACGATGCAAATTATTACGCAACGGTTTATTATTTACCTGAATAGATGCCTATTTTGCGTTTTCTGTGGTCAATACCTATCTTCGATTTCCCCCCAGGAAAGCCCTAAATTGAGTGCTGAAGCCGGCCCAGGAATTACACATTCATATAAATGCGCGGGATTAAATAATTCAATAATTAATTATTTGTTGTTATTCATGAGCATAAGGCAAATGACAAACCGTTGTGTAATTTACCGTTCTGCGTGGATCATTGTTTTCAGTGGTCAGAGCAGGGTAGGACCAGCCGTTCGTTTGCACCGAAAAGCTTCAACAATATGATCGTGAATGAAACGGCATGAATCCAACCCAGATATCATTGCTAGGGATCACCTGATTATAGTCATGGATGGCTGTATGCAGTCGAATTGGTTGTTCTGTGATAATAGCCCATTTGAAAAATGATGGATCTTTTGTATTTTGTTTATAGGTACCTTTGGAACTTGAATAAACGTTATGCTTCATAAATAACAATAAATAAATAATTTATTTATGATCGAGGTATTTTTTAATCCCGCACATTTTTATGAAATGTAATTCCCGGGTTGGCTTCAATACTCGATTTAGGCTTTCCTGGGGGGAGCTCGAGGGTGCTGACAGAAAACAGTGATCTACGCAGATCTATACAGGTAAATTATTACATAAAGGTTTATTACACAACGGTTTCTTCCACAACAGTTTATTTTCCTTATGCTTCATGAATAACGTCAATTAATCAATGATTGAATAATTGAATCCCACGCATTTTTATGAAACTTTAATTCCCTGGACGGCTCCAGTAATTACTCGATTTAGGGCTTTCCTGTGGGGAGCTCGAGGGTCGGTATTGACCGCAGAAAACAGTGGTCTACGCAGGAGGGGCATCTATACAGGCAAATAATAAAACTTGTGTAATGATTTGCAGCGTTTTTTAATTCAATTTTCGGATTCTACGTACCGTGAAACGAAAAACATCTAGTTTTGAGTGGGATAAAAAAATGTTTTCATGCTTGATTCGAAAGGTTCATTATAGAAAATAGTAAACTTACAGCCTAATAGTTATCTGTGTGTCATTTGTTCAAGAGGGTAATGAATTATAATTTTTGTTTATCATGTTCAATAACGAACCTTCGGTTTATTATCCGTCCGCCGCCGTATGCGTCCGTTTTCTTATTTACTATGAACGAAAATCAACGTAGTTTGGTTTGCAGGTTCCATTTGGGTCTACTTGGTCCGCGAAGCTCAGCGTTACAACTGTCAATCAATCGTCTTTAGAGGTGAAAAATAGGGGTTGCCTTTTTCAGAACGCCCTAGCTCGAAAACTCAATGGAGGGGTATGGTTTTCATGACGTTTTCATTCTCTGAATCTATGGATTTTTTAAAAGTACTTCTGTTCACAGTAGCCAGTAGCGCCCTAAAGTTTGAACCGAATAGTTTGAAACTACTGGTTGGAGAGCTCCCAATTTAACAAACAATCTCAGTTTCCAAAATTCTTCTTTCTTCCAAAATCTACCCTCAAATCCACTGTACAGTGTTTTCCCGTGTATCGGAAAAGCTAATCCGCGTTTTATTCTCCGCCCAGTGTTATTTTATGTTGATCATAACTACAAGTTATATAAATCTGGGATGAGCTGACAACTGGTCTTATCAAATTAATGAATGCAAACTTCTGATTTTAATTTTTTTAAAAAATTTAGTTACGCGGATGAAATTTATTGTAGAATATCTCTGGCGACATTCCTTGGATTCTATTCAAGGAATGTTGCCACAGATATTCTACAATAAATTTCATCCTGGTAGGTAACCAAAATTCTTTTTTTGTTAAATCCCTTTGTTTCATCTGTATTAGAAATTTCTGGGCTTTCCTGCCTACAATTTTCACAAGAGAAATTTAGTACAGAATTGAGTTAGTTGGTGTCTGAGAGGGGAGATTTCAAAATTATTACCCCCGCCAAGAGTCCCTTTGGTAAAACCGAGCTGTAACCGAACTTTCACCTTTTCACAGAGCTTTTCATGAATAAGTCATTGGAACCTTACTGGGCTTTATCTTTTGCGCCCTGCCCCGAGGCAGCCAGAGCCCAGGTCTATTAATAGGGCCTTTGTTAATTGGTTCCTGGGCTTCATGACGTGTTTTAGATGAAACTTCCCGAGCGGCGAGAAACTTGAAGGAGGAACATTTATTTTTAGGCTGGAGAGAGGAAGCCGAACCGTGGCTGAGTACGAGATGAGTGGTGAGTGGGAGGGGGGAGTAGTGCCACCCGTTATTATTTATGCGCTTTCTATTGTGAGAACGACTATTACAAGGTAGTTAAATGCAGTGAATTTTCAAGCCGAGAGTGAGCAAGGTGGGTCATGCGCTTTAAATAAATAAGAGCAATATAGTTCAATCTTCATGAAGTTGAGCTGCCTGAATCGGGACGTAACTAAAACCGCAAGTAACTTTCGAGACAGTTACATCAAATTTGATTGTGTTAATCAGTGGCAGTTAAGTCCAGCGGAGTTTCGTTGATAGCCTACATATCATAGAATGTGTTATAATATATAATAGCGAGTAATAAAAAGAACTCGGTTTCTTATTTTACTGTGCTGTTCTGCGTAGAGCACTGAATTCCTGTTAGTGTGAGACCCTTGCAAGATACTTGTACTTGCAAGATACAAGATTATTTATTTGCTGAAAAAAACTGAATTCCACTCCCAGGACAGTGTCGCGCGGGGTTGATTTTTTTTAAACAAGGTGGCATATTACGCTGTGTTGTGCTTTAGTGAAGTACTATTTTATTTTCCTATTTATTGGATTTTTTTAAATAGAGAGAGAATCGTGGTAATATTGATATTATCACTGGTTTGGTGGATTTCGGGAGTAATTCGGTTGAAGACTTGCGGTAATCAGCAGCAGGCTTGAACTCTTCCGTGATCGTGATGGTATGGGGGCATTTTAATATTTACGGTAGCACTCCTTCTCGTTGTCCGTTCAGGTTATTTGCATGCGAATTGGAATCGAGCATGAAAAAAAAATTCTTACCCCCCCTCAAAATTTGATGGCTTACGTTTCAAGGTATGTAGAATCCAAAACTGCAATAAAAATATTTCTGTCTGTCCGCCGTACGCCGTACGGGCCACTTTTCTTAGTTACCATGAAAAAAAATTGATGAAATTCGGGTTATAGGTTCCGTTCGGGGTCTAGTTGGTCCTCGAAGCTCGACGTTACTGTGGGTCATCTCTAAGGGGTTCAAAATAGGGGTTGAAATTTTCAAAACGCCTATACCTTTTTTACGTGAATCTTTTTACGGTTTTAAATATTTCTTGAACTTACGAGTTTTTTAAGACCACCCGGAGCACCGTACGTCTAGCCGTTCGTTCACAGTAAGGCCCCGAAGTTTGCACCGACAGGCATTTTCGACTCCAGTGTGAATGAAATTGTATACAACAGACGAAATCTCGTCACCAGGGACGCGCCGATTTTATTGGTGGGGTACCTATGAAGTCGAGTTGGTTGTTCTGTGATATTATTTCATTTGAAAAATGATGTGCGTTTCTTTTTGTTAAGTACTGTTTGCAATCGACAGAATTATTTTAGCAACATTTACCTCGTGATTTAGGTAGGTGTCGTGAGTCCCTCCCGGGAACACTCCACTAGCAACCTTAAAGCTCTCACCAATATTCGTATGTAAAACTTACCTTCCGCTAATAAACATCTGAGTGGGGAGACAGGCAACAGAATCCAGGGGACACAACCTGGAGCCCCACTACCAGCTCCCAACAGGGAGCTGGAGGGAGAGGCCTCCAAGTCCTATATAACCCTGGATCCTGGAGCTTTAGCTTCATTCGACACTTCCTCTAACCAGCTCTCTCTTCTCTCTCTTACCTTCCTCCTCCCAGATGCTCGGTGGAATCCGCCGCCTGGGAATTTACCTTCTACCTCTCCTTCACCTACATCGGTGGATTACCGCCGCCTAGGTGAAATTCCCTCACTCACCTACATCGGTGGATTACCGCCGCCTAGGTGAGTTTCCTTCCTTCACCTACATCGGTGGATCACCGCCGCCTAGGTGAAATTCCCTCACTCACCTCTATCTACTCCAAAGTCGTAGATGTTCGGTGGTATCCGCCGCCTGCGACTTTTCCTCTCCTTCACGCCACCGTGATGATAAAATTTAAATTCATCACAGTAGGTACCTAGTAACGAGTACGGGGTTAGGTATTAACCTACGGAGGGTGTGCGATCCGGCTGGATTTTGTTGATAGGTACTTTTGCAACTTGAACAACCGATGAAGTATTATTGATGGGTAAATTATTACACAATGGCAAATTATTACACAATGGCAAATTATTACACAACGGCTCATCTACCCAGAAGGGGCTGGATTTTGTTGATAGGTACTTTTGCAACTTGAACAACCGTTGAAGTATTATTGATGGGTAAATTATTACATAATGGCAAATTATTACACAACGAAAAATTATTACACAACGGTAAATTATTACACCACGGTAAATTATTACACAACGGCTAATCTACCAAGAAGGGGCTGGATTTTGTTGATAGGTACTTTTGCAACTTGAACAACCCTTGAAGTATTATTGATGGGCAAATTATTACACAACGGTTCATTATTCTATCTCCGTAGATGTGGAACCTATACAGGTAAATTATTACACAACGGTTTAGGGTGGTACCTATTAACGAGTACGGGGTTAGGTACTAACCTACGGAGGTCCGCGATCTACATAATATGTGTAGAATAGTACATATATGTTATATAGAAGGGTTATCTATACGGAGACCTGCGATCTGTAACAGTAGGGTATTCTGTACAAAATAATAAACCGTTGTGCAGGGATTTGCAGTGGTTTTTGGTATTTTTGGACGCTCTAACAAGGTAATTTGCTTCGCGGATGACACGGCTTGGATATTTAAGGACCTTCTATGGGAGGTGGTTTACGATAAGGCAGAAAAGGGGTTAAATATGGTTAAGAACTGGTTGGATGATGGAAACTAAATTTATGACCTATACACTTTACTCCTACTCAGCCCCTGGTTACAAATCTGGTTATCCACCAGCCTTCGTGCGCATCGTGTAACAATTGCGAAGCTATTGAAAAAGTAGAAATCATTAGTTACTTGGGAGTTTTTATTGATAAATTCTTTAGATGGGAAGCCCTCATTAATAAAGTGTCAGTTAGGTCGCGTAAATTATTATATATATTCGCACGATTACGAAATTGTTTGAAAATCACTACACTGAAGTCTGTCTACTTTGCCTTGGGACAATCTATCTTACAGTATGGGATAGTTGGATGGGGCTCAGCAGCTAAAACTACATTGCTGCCTCTCGTGAGGGCGCAGAAAGCTATAATACTGTTGATTAACTTTTTATTAAGGCATCTCTGCTACAAGTTAGGAATGAAAATAGATTAATTTTTGTAAATTATCCAATACTTACCAGATCTCAAATGGAATTAATGTGTCTAGTTCCCAGAGGGTCCATCAGTCACTTTCAACGGCAGTACCTTTTTGTAGGATCAACATTTTATAACACTCTTCCATTTGACCTCAAAAGTGCGATTAGTCAGGCCAATTGGAAGGGTTTGATCACTAGATTTCTAATATCTAACCATGTAAGACGGATTTAATGTTTCTTCTCGTCGCAAGGTATAATATTATTTATATTAATATTTATTTTCTTTTTCTTTTATTTAGCTAGTTGCAAGTAATTGAATACTATTTTGATATCATCTCCATTCTTTGCTTGCGAAGCATACCTACTAAATTTTGTTCACCACTTTAGCCGTAGTGATGTATCTTGTTAGTGATTTCTTGTTGTTGTGACTCCTCTCTCTGTGCACGGGACTCCTTTCAGAGAGTAATTTCCAGATGATAATAAGTACTTACAATCTCTGTGCTTTTTCACAACACAAATATTCTTTGTATAAGATTCAATTTATTTTTTGTTAGTTATTCGAATATGGAATTTAAAAATAAAAATAAAATAAATAAATAAAAATAACAGTATAATATTCCACTTTTGGTTTATTATTCCGTAAATAATTATTTATGTTTAAGAACCAAAAATTGCAACCATGTATCATGTTATTAACTCGAAAAGTGAAGGCTAGGTAGAAATCTACTACTTGAAACGTATGTGCTCGTTTCTTCTGACGATGTCTTGTCTACATTTCTTGAGCACCATAGATGATACATGTTAAAACGTGACAACCAAACAAGCGTCATTGTTTACTATCCATTTATAACATTCATTTATATAGTTATAGTGTGAAACTAGGAAATAAATACCAAGAACAAATACGAAATAAATTCGTGATAAATCAAGAGCTTTCCAACGAATGGAAAACGATTTTTGTCCGATGAAAATGAAAGAAGTTTCATTTCCCTAGCAACTACTCGGTTGTACGTGAAAACCACTATGCATTGTGCGCGAAAAAATTTGACGCTTAAAATTGACGCTCAAATTTGACGCTCAAATTTGACGCTCAAAATTGACGCGCAAAATCGACTCGCAAAAAATGCTAGTACCCCAGGGCTAAAACATGATACATGTTAATAAAATAGCTGAACTAATAGGTCATCCCTCTATAGAAGACGTCAGAACAACGAATTTGAGATAATGTCAACTCCTGTTTTTCCTAGGGTTGTCAAATGTTTTTAGAATCGTTGCCGGCCGGAGCAGAACCCCATAAGATCTATATGTATTTCAACGTTCTACGTCAATTTTAAAACAACCTCTAATTTGAACAAATTAATCTGCAGTCCTAATTATTAGCATGGAACATGCGTTAGCCTTGGACTAACTAGCCGAAAAACGTTACGCGGGATGGGTAACGCGGAAGTGGAACGAAATTTTAACGATGATTTTCACGTACAACCGAGTAGAGTTGCTAGGGAAATGAAACTTCTTTCATGTTCATCGGACAAAAATCGTTTTCCATTCGTTGGAAAGCTCTTGATTTATCACGAATTTATTTCGTATTTGTTCTTACCTTGAAATTATGATGATAATGATAACTGATGATGATAACAGATTTACCTAACGAACTGGATCAGCCTAGCTAAGTGACGCTGCATCACAATGAACCATAATTCAAGGTTAATAATATGCTATGGTTGAATAACCATCTTCAATGACATGCTTTGATGGACATTGAAATACTGAGGTTGACGGAGATGGTTTCATAAGAGTTCATGTGCCGATTTTTCTCGGTAATTGTTCAAGGTGGGACCGATTTTTCTTGGGAAGCCTCGAGTTGAGTGTCCATCGACGGTAGAAGTTCCCACGTGCAATAAAATTGCACATTACGAAGTACGGTATCATGTTTATTTTTCGTGTGGGAAAAGCAGTAGACCTGGAGTAATCATGAGTAGGCATTTCAAATCAAAAATCTTTTGAAATATCTGAGAGCGGTTTATACCATTTATGTGATCACATTTATACACATCATCATGGGGTTTCGAAAAAAGTTTGAAATTGCAAGTCCTCACGATTTTTTCATGAATCAAGAGGTTTTATGCTGTATAGGTAGCGGCATTAATAACTGAATTTTCGTAGATGGTCACGAATAGCTGAAGCCAAAATTACACTTCTGCTTTGTGCCTATCGTTATTTTATTAGAGACGTGGAATGCTGATGGCTTAAAATTTTCAATAATTTATTAACCTTTGTTCCATCGTCATTTTGACAAAATTCCTTGGATGGCTCTAGTTTTTTGCCTTGGATTTTTGGATGGGTCTCGTTTTGGACCCTTAACTTCTCTAATGAAATGTGCTAAGCAAAAGTTTGTCCTCATTTGGACTCAATTCCGGCTATATACCAAGGAACAGAATCATGAGAACAACTGGAACATCAGGGTTCCTAATAATTTGTTTTGGTTGTCCTAACTTCGTTGTTTATGACTCTCAGAAGCTACTCTCCAGAATCGAAGTAGGTGTGCAGTATAGCTTCCTCACATCTCTACTCTAATTCATACATAATTAACTGATGTAAGCAAAACAGAAATGCCCCAAAAAACATGAATAGACCACTCGACAATTCATGCGTGAAATCGGATGAGGTATACCTACTCGGAAAGTTAAATGTTATAGGATTTCAAGTAGGCGTATCCACGGATTCACCGTACTACTATAATCTAAAAGTCTTTTAAGGAGGCCATGTATAAAAATAATTGTCTGAGCATGGAGCGTCAGGGTCCTTTGGGGAGGAAATGAACCAAACATGGACGTTGAAAATTCATAGCAGCAAATTTCTATGTATATGATTACATAAATTTACACATAATTACATTCAGTAAGGTACGATCTTAGCCAGTGAAGCTAACACTCTTTCGAAGAGGCTGAAACCTGAAACGCGGTTATCTCAAAACTTGAATTTCTGCATATTAAACGCTACGATATAACATTATGTGGGAACAGCCATACCTACAAAATGTGGCTTGGAAACCATCTCACAGAGGGCGAGTGAATAAATGGGTGCCTTTCCTGCCCGTAACAGATGAATACATTTTTCTTGCATGCATCGTGAATTCATAAAGTGACTGTACCATTCCAGTGTAGAGAATCTCGATGCCTACTGGCTGTCTCCTGAAATTTATGGGTCTGTTTGTCAGCGCCCATGTTGTACGCGCGCGTTGCGCCATATGAAGCAGTACAATGGCTTTAATAGAAATTCATGCGTTAGTTTTCTATGTACACCTGTTGAGCAATGAGCCGTCCAAATGTGGGCAAGGAGCCTTTAAATCTTGGGATGTTTAAAGACCCCGATTACATCGCTCTTGATCTCGGATCCGGATAAACGGCTATAGACCTCGTAGTATTTGACTTGTAAATCTCCTGTTATGCATTGATGAATTGCCCCGTGAGCTATGAACGGGAGACCTTATCGCCCTTTCGAAACAATCAATACAAATTCTATTATACTGTCATGTAAATTGTCAGGAAATTTTGCATCCTACGTAACTGTCTGGCGCTGCTTCGAAATTTAGGAGTTCTTATTTGTAAGTAGGTAAAGCTACTCATTCACCACTGAAACACCTCGCCGAAATAGATAGATAATATTTAACATTTCTAATTGATATTTTTCAGAAAGAAGTATACGTTATTACGTCGAACCGTTTGCGAAATACCAAATCTAACATTTCAAGTCTAGAACCCGGTTTCAGGGCTCGGTTTTATAAATTAAAATGATACCTAAGCCAAGTGTATAAAAATACGTCTTCCATAATTTTTGTGGAATTCATTCCACAATTTCTTGTATATTTCTATGGAATTCGTTAGAGCAATGTTCAAGTTGGAAAACTCAATACCATTTAGAGTACAAATATTTTGGGCAATTGAAATAATTAGGTATTTTTTGACTGAAGTCACCATCTTTCATAGTTTTAAGCAATTTTTGATCAATTTAGCCAACTATTGAAGATTTTTAGCTATATTTTTCTATCAAAAACTCAAATTTGAACCAATTTTAGTATTCCAAAATGGTCTTTTTTTTCTTTTTTTTTAAAGCATTTATTTGATATAAACACAAAGTACAACATAAACAAACATGTATAAAAAAGAAATGAAACTAGGTGTAGCAAAAAACACAGCCACAAATGCGGTCGCCCCTCTTTAAGTTCGAAAACTTGTGCTGAGGGGCGGAGTCGCTATAATCTACTTAACAAGGATAATCCGTTAAACTTAATAAGATTAAACTAACAATAAAATTAAATCCTTCTTATTTGAATAAAGAAATCATATTTGTAGGTTATCTAATAAACTCCTACGAAATTCAACTGAAATGAACTCTTTGATGCGTGCTTTAAACTTTTTAGGGCTAACAATAATTTTCATTTCATTAGGAAGGTTATTAAACATTATTAGACCATTATATGAAAAAGTCTTTTGTCCTTTAGTTGTAAGACGGAACGGAAGCTTTAGGTTCACGTTATCGGCCAATCTTGTGCGGCCATAAATTCTCTCGTACTCAGCTAAGTTTTTGTTGATATAAATAAGTACAATTTTTCTATAAATGGTATGAACATCTAAAACATTAAATAATTTGAAAACTTGTGAGGTCGGGAAACTCACTTTTTTGTGCAATAAAATTTTTATAATACGCTTTTGAGCAATACATAGAGGTTCCAAAAATGTTTGAAAGGCAGAGCCCCAAACGAGAATACAATACGAAATTATGGATTGCACCAATGCATGATAAAACATTCTGAGGGTGGCCATGGACATAAAATTCCTAATTTCCAAGCACATAGGAATGATTCGACGCAATCTATTACATATATTATTAATGTGATGTTCCCAAGACAAACGTTGATCAACCACAACACCCAAATACTTCGTATGCGAAACCTGCATGATACCAGGGCAATTACAGTTCGTTGTGGAGCAGACAGAGAAATCATGGCATTTAATACAACCTAAAACGGGGATAGAGCTATTGCACAACGAAAAAGCAATAAAATTGGACTTGCCGAAGTTCAGCTTCAAACCCACATCCCCGAGCCAACTCCTAACCAACGATAAACAATCAGCCGCAGCCTGCATAGATTCGTTCCATGAGCTCTGCGCAACTACTATGGCTGTATCATCAGCATAAGCAATTATGTCACCTTCAAGCTGAAGGTTGAACAAACTATTCATAAAGCAGATAAATAAAACTGGCCCCAGGACTGTGCCTTGCGGAATTCCATAAGAGAAGGTAGCTTTATCACTCAAGATCGAGTCAATCTTCACTTTTTGACATCGTTCCTCCAAATAACTTTGGACCCAATTTGCAAATGCGTCACCCATCATTGACCGGACAATCGTGACTAATTTACTGTGCGAGACACAGTCAAAAGCCTTCCTCAAATCCAAAAATATCGCTAATGGATTGTTACCTTTATCAAGCTCCGAAATAACTTTTTCTGTTAAAGCAGCTATAGCATCTTGTGTGCCTAGACCGGCACGAAAACCAAACTGCTTACTGTTCAGCAAATTGTTCACAGCTAAGCTTCTGATGAGGTATCGCTTTGCCACTTTTTCTATAATTTTGGCTATGTTGGAAACCAATGAAATAGGCCCATAGTTATCCAGAAGTCGAGGGTCACCCGCCTTAAAAAGAGGGGACACGATTGCCATCTTATAAATTTCCGGAAACTTTCCTGTAGCAAAACTCAAGTTAATCAAATAGACCAATGGCTTAGAAATGAAGGTCTGAACTTTCTTGAGGACCTCAACAGTAATCCCGTCATACCCTGGACTAGAGCCACCCCGCAGAGAATCAATTATTTGCCTAACATCATCATCATCAACTACCTCTTTAAACCCCTCCCCCCCAACATTGTTGGCCTGTGTTAGATTATCTATCACCCCATCGACCGAAACCACATTATTTTCAAGCGAAATCTTCTCCCCAATTGTAGAAAAGTGCAAATTGAAAGCATTAGCTATCAATTTGGCATCTTTGCTAACTTGCAGAACATTCTGATCTAATATTATGCTATCCAATTTTGAGTTTAACCTGTTTCGACCAGTGGCATCATTAATCACATTCCATAATTTTTTACAGTCACTTCTAGCTTCCTCTAACTTTTTCCTATAATAAGAATCTTTACATTTCCTTATAATAGAAGTCAACTTATTCCTGTACTTATTCCTGTCATCTTAGAACACACCCTTCCATTTGCTAAATTACTAATATTTTGACGAAATTCAAATTTGTTAATCATGTAGCCATTTATTGAAGTAATGTAGATAGGTAGGTATTTTAGAAACTTCCAGCTTACTAAGATTTATTGCACTTTTAACGATTTAGAATAAAATGAAACCCCAAATTCGAACATTCCCCCACTCCCAATATTATTTCTCCAAATAAGCGACCCCGTACCACCTCCCCAAATAACGGGTACCACCCTCAAGTATTTTTGTTTTTTCCCCCATTCATTCAGATTTCAGCAATTTCCATGTTCAATAAATTATTTTTTATTTGAATCATTATTATAACAAGGTTCCCCGTAAAAATATACGTTCCTTGGTAAAACTACTCATCGTCCGTCATCATTTCTCATATTCATTAGCATTAGATACCTATTCATATTAATTTATTGGTATGACCAGTAAAAAATTCCAATAAAATAAATAGGGAAAAATATGTAATTACCTAAAAACCCAACACTTGCCATTAGCAGGGGCCGGTTTGAATGAAACATCCAACTTGAAATCTGATAATATATCATCTGAGTTTCACAAATCCAAATCCTAATGAATTTATTCGTGCCAAACTGGCTGCGTGGCACTAACAATTCATTATCTGTTCCGCGGAGCGAAATGTAAGCCCATTGTTATCAAGAAGCTTTCAGACGTGAAAATATTGGGGATACAAAAAAAGAGTGACGGCTCATTAGCCATACAATGCGATGCCGTGTTTCGAATAATTAATTCACCTGCGTTGAATGAAATGACCGAATGGAAGCTCGTCAGGTGTGCTTTTTAAAGAAACCTGGGTTCGGGTTCTCGCTCTCCTTACTTTTCAACTTTTCTACTGGAACCACTCAGGAAAAAGTCAGACTTTTTTCATTTACCCGTCACCCCGCAGAAAAGGGACCGGAAATTCTCGAATACTTCTTGTGATTCTTTCCTTCCGGCAGTGAAATGAGGAATGGAGGTTACTTTTCAAGTTTTACTTTCAATTTCTTAAAATTCCAGACTCGCAGATTCCTATATTATAGAGAAGTTTACGATGGCTACTTCGTTAATTCAGTAAAGTTTGTATGGAACAATAAATTGTGGTTGTGAGAAATTCAATGGGGGATGATAAGAAATTAGATTACATATATACAAACGAAGGAGGTCGTAAAAACTTTTCATAAGCCTCAGTCAACGGAAGAGTGAACAATTAGCGATAAATACAATGACAAACTCTTCGTTGCGAAACTTTTCATTTATGGCTATTTAAAACGTATTTGAATGGAATTTATCATCCCATATCGAAGGATTATTTTAGGAACGCTATGATCAGCTAGCTAGCTTATTCGCCTACCCTTCCATCTCCCTTAGAGTCTGCTGTGGTGGTAACCGCGGGATTCTTCGACCTCTAACACTTGCTGTGGTGATAACCGCAGGGTGTTAGCATCCCTTTCCTTTAGCTTCTGCTGTGGTGATAACGGCGAGGTGTTAGCTATCCATAAAAGACTCCCAAGGGGCACATCCTCCTCTCTCCTGCGACCTACCCAAGCCAACCTACCTAGTGCTCACAACAGATATGTTGATACAAACTCAGAAAACGCTGCAAATTATTATACAGTTTATTATCTACCTGTATAGATGCCCATTCCGCGTAGATAACTGTTTTCTGTGGTCAATAACTACCCTCATGCTCCACGCAGGAAAGCCCTAAATCGCGTAGGACTGGAGCCAGCCCGTGAATTACAGTTTCATAAAAATGCGAGGTATTCAATCATTCGATCATTAATTATTTATTGTTATTCATGAAGATAAGGTAAATAATAAACCGTTGTGTAATTAACAGTTGTGTAATAATTCGCCGGTATAGCTGCCCCTTCTGCGTAGATCAGTTTTCTCTGGTCAATAACTGCCCTCCAGCTCCTCCAAGGAAAGCCCTAAATCGCGTAGGACTGGAGCCGGCCCGGGAATTACAGTTTGATAAAACGCTGCAAATTATTACACAACGGTTTGTTATTTACCTATATAGATGCCCCTTCTGCGTAGATCTCTGTTTTCTGTGGTCAATACCTACACTCGCGCTCCCCCCAGGAAAGCCCCACATCGAGTGCTGGAACCGGCCCGGGAATTACAGTTTCATAAAAATGCGAGGGATTCAATAATTCAATAAATAATTATTTGTTACTATTCATGAAGCATAAGGTAAAATTATAAACCGCTGTGTAATAAACCGTTGTGTAATAAACCTTTGTGTAAGAAACCGTTGTGCAATAATTTATCTATATGCCCCTTCTGCGTAGATCACTGCTTTCTGTGGTGAATACCTACCCTCGTACTCCCCCCAGGAAAGCCCTGAATCGAGTACTGGAGCCAGCCCGCGAATTACAGTTTGATACAAATGCGCGGGATTCTATAATTCAATAATTAATTATTTGTTGTTATTCATGAAGCATAAGACAAATAACAAACTGTTTTGTAAGAAACCGTTGTGTAATAATCTACCTCTATAGATGCTCCTACTGCATATCAATCAATAATCACAAAATAAATAATTAAATAATTAATTACCTGTTTGTTGTTATTCATGAAGCATAACGTTTCTTCAAGTTGCAAAAGTACCTATCAACAATATCCAAAAGAGCCATCATTTTTCAAATGAAATAATATCACAGAATAACCAACTCGACTTCATATAGCCATCCGTGATGATGTCAGGTGCTCCCTTGCAATGAATATGTGGGCCGGATTTTTACCGTTTGATTCTCGATCATGTTGACGAAGCTTTTTGATTCCAACGGACGTAGAATGCTCCGGGTGGCCTCGAAAAATTATTTAATTTTTGGTGGTTTAATTGAGTAGTTTAATTTTATTTTATTTTAATTTAATTTAATTTAATTTAATTTAATAAGTAGTTTAATTCCTTATTGACTAGGTAGCCTACAAATTTCACTTCGGTTTGTCCAATTTCACTGCGGTGCCATCGCTCGACCATGCCATTTGAGGAGGGGTGGAATGCGGTCGTGTGAATCCGCTTAGGTCGTCCGCCGTACGCCGTACTTCCCTCTTTTCGTATTACCATGACCAAAATTGACGAAATTCGGCTTATAGGTCCCATTTGAGGTCAAGTTGGCCCTCGAAGCTCGGCGTTAATGTCAGTCATCGCTAAGGTCTAATAAATAAGGGTTGGAGTTTCCAGGACGCCGTTATCTCAACTATGTTCACGGTTTTAAATACTATTTGAACTTTGGAGTTTTTTGAGACCACCCGGAGCATTGTACGTCCAGCCGTTCGTTCACAGTAAGGCCCAGAAGTGTGCACCGACAGGTTTCATCAACAGGAGGTTGAATGAAATTATATACATTCAGCCAAGATGTCATTGCTAGGGACGCAGCAACTATTAGGAAATGGCCGGAGATAATCATTTCTAGGGAGTACACCTGATTGTATTCACTGAGTATGAAGTCGAGATGGTTGTTCTGTGATAATATTTCATTTGAATAACACAGCAAATTACTACACAATTTCCCTGTATAGGTGCACCTTCTGCGTAGATCACTGTTTTCTGTTTTCTGTGGTCAATACTCTCGCGCCACCCCCCCCCCCCCCCATCTCAGGAAAGCCCTAAATCGAGTACTGGAGCCGGCCCCGGAATTAAAGTGTCCTGCAAATGCGTGGGATTCAATAATTCAATCATTAATCATTTTGTAGTTATTCATGAAGCATAAGGCAAATAATAAACCGTTGTGTAATAATTTACCTGTATAGGTGCCCCTTGTACGTAGACAGTATAATGAACCGTTATGCAATATATTATCTTTGAGTGGTAATGTACCGTTGTGTAATGATTTGCCCATCAATAATACTTCAACGGTTGTTCAAGCTTTAAACGTACCTACCAACAAACTCCAGCCCCTTCTACGTACTTAGATGGTATAATGAACCGTCGTGTAATAATTTACCATTGTGTTATAATTTACCACTGTGTAATAATATTTATCGATCAATAGTACTTCAATGTTTGTTTATGTTTCAAATGTTCCTACCAACAAAATCCAATAGATCCATCAGTTTTCAAATGAAATAATATCACAGAACAACCAACGCGACTTCATACAGACATCCTTCATTATAATCAGATGCTCCCTAGTAATGATGATCTCGGGCCAATTCAAGATTGTTAGCACGTCCCTAGTGATGATATTTGGGCTGAATGCGTACAATTTAATTCACCCTCCTGTTGGAAGTACCTGTCCGTGCAAAATTCTGGGCCTTACTGAGAACGAACGGCTGGACGTACAATGCTCCGGGTGGTCTTGAAAAACTCCCAAGTTCGAGAACTATTTAAAGCTGTAATAACATTCGAGATGACGGCGTTCTGAAGATTTCAACCCCATATTGTTCACCCCTTAGGGATGACTGACAGTAACGCCGAGCTTCGAGGACCAACTAGACCCCAAACGGGACCTACACACCAAATTTCGTTAATTTTGGTTCATGGTAACTAAGAAAAGTGCGAAGTACGGCGTACGGCGGACGGACAGAAATTTTGGTTTATTATTTTCAATAATAACTTAGGAATCGAGCATGAAAACAAAATTTTCAACCTCCCCTCAAAAATTGATGGCTTCCTTTTCAAGGTATGTAGAATCCGAAAATGCAATAAATAAAAACGCTGCAAATCCATGCACAACGGTTTATTATTTTGTACAGAATACCCTTCTGTTACACATCACAGGTCTCTGTATAGATAATCCGTCTATATAATATAATATGTACTACTCTATACATATTATGTGAATCGCAGACCCTCCGTATGTTAGTACCTAACCCCGTACTCGCTACTAGGTGCCTACCTAAATCACGAATTTAATGTTGATAAAACAATTCGGTCGATGACAAACAGTACCTAAAATGGCAAAAAGAAACGCACATAATGAAGTTCTGAAGGGAAATTGTTGATGAGAAGTGAAAAAAGTTGCAAACGTACCGACCAACAAACTCCAGCCCCTTCTATGTAGATGGTATAATGAACCGTTGTGTAATAATTTACTGTTGTGTAATACTTTACCATTGTGTAATAATTTACCCATCAAAATACGTCAACGTTTGTTCGAGTTACACCACCTACCACAAAACTCCAAAACAGCCATAATTTTCCAAATGAAATAATATCAAAGAACAACCAACTCTACTTCATACTCAGTGAATATAACCAGGTGATCTCTAGCAATGATTTTATCTCGGGCCAATTCCCAATATTGTTAGCGCGTCCCTGGTGACGACATTTCGGTTAAATGCATACAATTCGAATTCATTCAGCCTTCTGTTGAAATACTCGTTGCTAGGTACCTACATAAATCGCGAGTTAAATGTTACTAAAATAATTCGGTCGATGACAAACAGAAAGTAAAATGGCAAAAAGAAAGGCAAATAATGAAGTTCTGAAGGAAAAAGTTGTTGATGTGGAGTGAAATAGACAATCCTTTGTAGATCACTGATTTCCGTGGTCATACCTACCCTCGTGGTCAAGTATAATGAACCGTTGTGTAATAACTTGCCCATCAATAATAATTCAACGGTTGTTCTAGTTGCAAAAGTACCAATCAACAAAATCCAGCCCCTTCTAGGTAGATGAACCGTTGTTTAATAATTTACCGATGTGTAATAATTTACCGTTGTGTAATAATCTACCGTGTGTAATAATTTGTCGTTGTGTAATAATTTACCATTGTGTAATAATTTCACTTCACTTTGTCGCTCCTCTTGTACCTTGCGGTGTCGAGGTTTTGCAGAGAGCCTTCCATCCCTTACGATCCAATGCTCGTGAGCGGCCATGATTCCAGGATACTCCACGTTCCTCCAGTGAGACACGGACATTGTCTTCCCACCTGGTCCTCGGCCTTCCTCGAGCTCTGCCTCCCACGTATCTGGCTTCCCATGCCCTGCGAGGGTATCTCGTCTCAGGCATTCGGGCTACATGGCCGAACCATCTCATTTGCGCCTGTTCCACCTTCGTCAAAAGAGGCGTAGCCTTCAGACTGCTTCTGATGGTCTGATTCCGCACACGATCTCTTCTCGTCTTCCCCTCCACCCTTCGGAGATAGCGCATTTCCGCTGCCTGCAGCCGGCTTCTGTGCCTCGAGGTAAGGGCCCAGGACTCCGCACTGTGAAGCAAGATTGGGGAGTAGACGGTCCGATAAACAGCCATTTTTGTGGTTTTGCTGACTTCCCTCTTTCCAACAAATCCCCGGCTGATTGCGTGGTATAGGCGTCCAGCAGCAGCTATGCGATTGCCGACTTCCTGGTCAATAGAGCCATCCTGTCTGATTATGGCTCCCAGATACCTGAAACTGTCCACCTGTTCGAGCTGAGTTTCAGCGAGGTGTATAGAGTGCTTGGCTGGAGTGCGGGAAATCAACATCGTTTTTGTTTTAGAGCCACTTATCACCATGTTTCTCCTTCTCATTTCCTCATCCCACATGTTCAGGTTAAACTGCAGATTCGCTGCACTCTTGGCTATCAAGGCCACATCATCCGCGAATGCGAGCTCAGAAATATTCACCTGCCGCATCTTCCAGTTCCCGACGGTGAACTTTTTAGTGTAAGGCTTACACTCTTTGTGTAATAATTTACCCATCAATAATACTTCAACGTTTGTTCAAGTTTCACAAGTACCTACCAAGAAATAAAATCCGATAGTCCATCACTTATCAAATGAAAATAATAGTATCGCAGAACAACCAACTCGAAAAACCCCCCCTTCTTCCTTGATTATAACCAGGTGCTCCCTAGTGATGATATCCCTGCCGGATTAATACCGGTTGATTCACGATCGTGTTGACGAAGCTTTTTGGAGCACACGAACGGTTGGACGTACAATGCTCGGGGTGGTCTCAAACATTTTTTTAGCTCGAGACAAATTTAATAACGTAAAAAAACCATACCCTTCCATAGAAAGTTTTCGAGCTACGGCGTAAAATTTCAACCCCTATTTTGAACCCCATAGAGATGACTGACAGTAACGCCGAGCTTCGAGGACCAACTAGACCCCGAACGGAACATGATATAACCCGAATTTCATCAATTTTTTTTTCATGGTAACTAAGAAAAGGGGCCAGTACGGCGTACGGCGGACAGACAGAAATTTTTTATTGCATTTTCGGATTCTACATACCTTGAAACGTAAACCATAAAATTTTGAGGGGGGTTAGAATTTTTGTTGTTGTAGTTGCTCGATTCCAATGGTTCATTATTGAGAATAATAAACCAAAAAATTCTGTCCGTCCGCCATACGCCGTACTGAGCACTTTTGCTTCCGAGTCTGCAAAGCAGCGGAAGCCTTGTGTTCACTTTCGTGAGCCAAAAAATTTTTGTCTTCAGAAATCAAAATTTCCACTTGCATTTTGCGTTTCAAAGCCTACTGAACAAATTTGGTTCCGTGTCTGTCGGTCTGTGAGTCTGTGAGTCTGTGAGTCTGTGAGTCTGTGAGTCTGTGAATCTGTGAGTCTGTGAATCTGTGAGTCTGTGAGTCTGTGAGTCTGTGAGTCTGTCCGCATTTCCTTGTTACAGCCATAACTTCCACGATTTTGAATTGATTCAGCTCAAATTTTGAGGGATGGTGCGGATAAGGCCCCTTGAGGTCCCATACAAATTTCAACATGATTGATCCAGCGGTACGCCCTGCGCATGCGCTAACGTTAAATTCAACAAACACGCATAACTTTCACAATTTTGATTCAATTTCGCTCAAATTTTCAAGGGTTGTTTGGACAAGGCCTAGTGAGTTCCAGTATGAATTTCAGCATGATCGGACCCTCGGTGCGCTCTGCGCATGCGCTGGCGTGAAATAGATTCAATTTCCTTGTTACAGCCGTAGTAACCAAAGATTTCACCCAATTTCAATGTAATTCTCAGGGATTAAGCGGGTAGGGCCCATTGAGGTCCCATATAAATTTCAACATGATAGAGCCAGCGGTTCGCCCTGCGCATGCGCTCTGTCTGTCTGTCTGTCCTTCTATGCACGGCCAAACGGCTCGACGGATATCGACCAAATTTGGCACGAATATCCAGTAGGCTCCCAAGTTGTGCAACGTCGCATTTTCAATTCCCTGACCATAGCGGAACTATGGTCGACCATGGTCAACTCCTGAATGGCTTGACGGATATCGACCAAATTTGGCACGAATATCCAGTAGGCTCCCAAGTTGTGCAACGTCGCATTTTTAATTCCCTGACCATAGCGGAACTATGGTCGACCATGGTCAACTCCTGAATGGCTTGATGGATATCGACCAAATTTGGCACGAATATCCAGTAGGCTCCCAAGTTGTGCAACGTCGCATTTTTAATTCCCTGACCATAGCGGAACTATGGTCGACCATGGTCAACTTCGTTAATTGAAATGGTAACCCCTATTTTTTATCGCGTATTCGTAATCTACGTGAAATTCTATCTACGATCGACCCTTCGGACTACCCCCGCGGTCGACCATAGCGCATCCATGGGCCCCTCCATGGTCGAATCCCGAATTGCTCAACGGATATCGACCAAATTTGGCACGAATATCCAGTAGGCTCCCAAGTTGTGCAACGTCGCATTTTTAATTCCCTGACCATAGCGGAACTATGGTCGACCATGGTCAACTCCTGAATGGCTTGACGGATATCGACCAAATTTGGCACGAGTATCCAGTAGGCTCCCAAGTTGTGCAACGTCGCATTTTTAATACCCTGACCATAGCGGAACTATGGTCGACCATGGTCAACTTCGTTAATTGAAATGGTAACCCCTATTTTTTATCGCGTATTCGTAATCTACGTGAAATTCTATCTACGATCGACCCTTCGGACTACCCCCGCGGTCGACCTTAGCGCATCCATGGGCCCCTCCATGGTCGAATCCCGAAATGCTCAACGGATATCGACCAAATTTGGCACCAATATCCGGTAGCCTCCCAAGTTGAACGTAGGCGCATTTTTAATTCCCTGACCATAGCGGAAATATGGTCGACCATGGTCAACTCCTGAATGGCTTGACGGATTTTGATAAAATTGGGCACAAATACCCGGTAGGGTATGGGATTTTCCGTCGTTTGTTGGTTCCACGATACTGCGTACAGCGAATCTCGGATAGCGAGCGAAGCGAGCGGTCAGGCTAGTTATGTATAATGGACGTAATGTATTATGGAAGTCATGTTATGTATAATATGTATATTTCATGTAATGTTATGTAATGTTATGTTATGTAATGTAATGTTATGTAATATGTATATTTAACGTTATGTAATGTTATGTAATGTTATGTTATTTTGCTTCCGAGTCTGTTCTATTTTATAATGGGTCACTCTGATTGTGACGAGGAAGCTCCTGTGCCATCACCTTGGCAGTGTATTCTTAGTTACCATGAACAAAAATTGACGAAATTCGGATAGGTCACATTTGGGTTCTAGTTGGTCCTCGATGCTCGGCGTTAATGTCAGTAATCCCTAAGGGGTGAAAAATTGGGGCTGAAGTATCCAGGGCGTTTTCTCGATTTTTTTAACGGTTTCAAATAGTTCTCGAACTTGAGAGTTTTCTTGAACTAAGGATTTTTTTTTTGAGACGACCCGGAGCATTGTACGACCAGCCGTTCGTTTGCACCGAAAAGCTTCGCCAACATGATCCTGAATCAAACGGTATAATGCGGCCCAGATATCATTGCTAGGGAGCACCTGATTATAATCAAGGATGGCTGTATGAAGTCGAATTGTTCGTTCTGTGATATTATTCCATTTGAAAAATGATGGATCTCTTGGATTTTGTTGATACTTTCGCAACTTGAAAAAAAATGTAGAAGTATTATTAGTATTGGGTCAAGTCATTACACAACAGTAAATAATTACACATGGTAAAATATTACACAACGGTTTATTATACTATCTACGTAGAAGGGGCACCTACCTACACGGATAAATTATTATACAACGGTTTATTAGTTGCCTTATGATTCGTGTTGCGTAATGATTTGATTATTGAATCCCGCGCATTTGCAAGAAACTTAATTCCGGGGCCGGCTCCAGTACTCGATTTTACGGGATTTGCTTATTTGTACGGTATTTAGTTCTAGATTTTATCATGATTTGGTGGGGGGGGGGGGGGGGGTGGATCGAGGGTAGTGACCACAGATAACAGTGATCTGCGCAGAAGGAGCATCTATTCAGGGAAATAATAATCCTTTGTGTAATGTTTTGGAGCTTTTTCGCATGGGCTATGACATGGAGATACTCCATCGCGAAGGTGTTGATCTTGAGGATGCGGATGCCCTTTCAAGTCTTTGCGCGGATCAAAGGGTTGGGGAATAAGGATTGAGTGTTCACCTTTTTTCCTAGGATGAGGACGCAAGAATTATGGAGGGTCTGGGCAGGAGGAGAGAAGTGCTGCGTGCATACCATGACGATCGAAACTCGGGGGGTCATGAAGATGAAACTGAGATTTTTTTGGCCAGGAATGAAGCAAGGCATCTCTGAATACGTCCACAGTTGCCTTGAATGTCAGGGCTCTAAATTCAAATTTAGACCCTAAGCTGATTCGATGGTGATCCCTACATCAACGGCTCCTGAGCCCTTCCACACCCTTCATTTGGATTTCGGGGAACTCTCAAAGAGGTCTGAGGGGCAAGGCACGACGAGATCTTTTCTACTTATGGTCTGAGGGGCAAGGCACGAGAGAAACGTCTGGTGCGATCATCAGTTACCTCCGTTAATTCCCTATATAGGGAACGTAAAAAAAAATTGGTTACTGATAATGGCCGCCAGTTTGTCTCCAGAGCCCTGAGAGATTCTGTCGAAGAAAAAGGGGCAAGTCTGTTTCACACAACGTCCTATCATCCTGCTGGAAACGGGTTGGCAGAGAGGAAGATTAGGGACTTTCCTGCAATTACTTTTCTTACTTTAATTACTTTACAACAATTCCTGATTATGTACGCTCAACTCAGAGGGGGCTGGAAAGGGTTCTTAGAGGCAGCAGTGAACCATCAAAACAGGTCTCATTCAGCCGGAATCGGGTGTTCCCCCCTATTTCATGGCGTTTGGGAAAGTTCCCGTTTTCCCAGCCGATAAAACCTATGGGTTATCTGGGGCTATGCTGAAAGAGTCGCCTCTTCGGTTCGGGAGAAGCTAGGCTGAAGTACCAGAAAAGAGTGAAGTTGTATTTTGACAAGCGACATCATTCCCAGATACGTCAGCTACAAGAAGGGGATCATATATTCTGGTCTAGGCTGGGTTCATTGGGATGAAACCAGTCGTTAATGGGCCCTATCGAGTGAAGAGAAAAAATGTTCTCCAATACCATAGTCGGGACAATGGAGCGCCTTAAGTTGAGGGGAATGTAACGATACACTACGTTATATCATGAAACCACTGATGCATATTTTATGTTGATAAAAACTTGAGAAAAATACAGTTCTTGGAATTGTGCTTTAATACAACTTACAAATATCTGTCGGATATTGCAAGAATCCTCCATCATTCTTTTTATAGAAAAAAATCGTAACTAGTGGGAAGTACAGGAGTGGTCTGGATGCTCGTTTCATTCACCTCTATTTTTTTTCCTAGTTAGTGTTTTCGAATGTAGGAATTTTGCTTAGTACCTAATACTGGGATTTCCTCTAACCATGACTTTAACAACATAGACCTAGCGTGAATGCAAAACCGCCCCAGTGAACGAAAAGGCAAGTATCTGCTTACGGAACCTTACGTGTGTTAGATGAGAAAGTAAAATTGCTTCATTTACCGCGTCTTGGATAGTTGACTTGAGAGTGCGCGGTGGGCGTGTGAGGCCCAATCGCCCTCCGACGGTCGTGTCCACTCACAGACTCGTGAACTCAATCTAAACTCGCAGATCGTGATACGGGACCCAACTAGCAATTCAGCCCTATTCCACAGGGAGCGTGATATACGCGGACAAACACCTACCTTCCATCTTTCCGTGACAATACAGAAATAAAGCATTTTGCTATTTCCTAAACTGTCCCGTGGTTTCACCCCAACAAAACGTTTCAAGAAGGATCCAGTTGGGAACAACGTATCCCCTAATTATTACCAATTTAATATGTTCATACTGATAACTTAACATGGATTTCGTACAGCGAACCTAGACAGCCCATGTGCAAAAAAAGAGGGAAAGAAGGATGGAGAGGAGGATATGAAGGGAAAGAGAATCAACTGTGGCTGTAGAGAGGAGACAGGTAGCTTACGTTTATATATGCGTAACCCATACGTAGGCTTTGACAAAGATAGAGGGAAAGAGAGAGATAGGTAGAATGCTGGTATAGTTTGGTAACATAATACGGTTGGTACTAGATGGGGCTTGAGACTGTTGGTGATATACACACCGAAGATGACAAAAAAGTCTGCCAAAATGTAGCACAAGCCAAAATATAGGTCGACTGAAAAATTAGTTATGATTGTCGCAGGGGTTTCGCGGAATCATCTAGGCTCTAGGGACTAACCCACACTAAAGCCCAGCTCATCATGACCATTCTTTGGGGCTAGGACACAATGTCGGAAGGACAGACAGACACGGAATTAACTTTTTTCATAAAGGCAGGTATACAATTCAAAATGGGAGTGGACTTCCTGATTTTGGATGACAAAAATTGTTTGTCTCCCAAATTTGATCATAATGTTTTCACTACCTGGGTAGATTTACAAGAAAACTGCGGCCTTCGTCAACGAAATTTGATGGGAAAAAAGTAGGTTTACTCAAGTGATCCGGTGGTTTGGTAATAATTCGTATGGTGAGAATCCTAGCGGCCGATACCATGTTAGTCCAGCGTCCTAATGGGCCCGTAAAGAAAATCTTGGGGGGAAAGGGGCAGAAATGAATTATAAGTTCAAATAAGCCCTACTCCTGTTAGAAGCGTCGATCACGATCTCTCATTCGAATCCAAGTGAAGTGGTTTGGAGTTCGATGGAGGTGGGACCTGCCGTGGGCAAACAACTCTTCCCTGATATCGTCAAGCAGTTCGCTTGCCAATCCACCTACCAACACCTCTTCGCCCCGATTTTCAAGATAATTAGGCACAAATTATTCACTCACAACAGCAATTAAGCAGTGGCTCGAGCTTCAGTAATATTGTTTCTGGATGCTAATGGGATTGCTTAGGAAGCAGATTGAGCCGCTTCATAGCGTCAGGCGCTCACTCACACCCGGTTCGCACGAGAGAAAGTTATCCTTCACTTCGTATTTTGGCAAACGCATCCGACAACTTGACAGCGTCTGCTCGAAAGAAAAATAAAGGATTTGTGTTATCTCCTCTCTGGATAATGACAACGGGTAGACCGTATGAAGCGAGCACGATCAGTGAAGTTAATCCCCAGCATATTTTTCTGAAGTAGACGTTTCTAAGACACGTCAACGTACTGTACCGAGTTTTATTGTATCGAGCTTATAATACCCAAGGCGTTCGACTCTCATCTAGAAGTAACCAAATTCAAACTGAATTACGTTATCTTACATATACCTACGGTGTATTTCATTTGAATGTTCACAATGACAGCATTCCTTCATAAAGTGTTTGAAATAGAAAAAAAACCAGTCATGTAGCATAGCTATAAGAGCGAATTTTCAAAGAAATATTCATGCTACTGTGTAAAAAGATGATATACTAGCGAGAAACCATACCACTTTTCATAAAATTACATACCTACTTTTTTTCTCGCGATTTCATCCCTTTGTACCAATTTGGACCCTTATAAAATCAAATTTGCCCCACTCTTTTTTGGGAAAAATATTTTTATCATCGAAATAGCCGCTCCGTCGTGAATCACAACCCCACACAACGTCAGGTGAATTAATATTGATTTGAGCGCTTAATCCAAATTTTTGACCCCCCAAAAATTCAAATTCGACCCCTATTCTCCATAAAAAAAAACTGAAATGGTATTTTTCTGTATTTAATCACCCTTCCATGCCACTTTCAATGATTTTATATAAATTTTTCGCAATTTTAGCCGTTGTTATCGATTTTTGACCCCCAAAACCTATACATACACATATAAATAAATAAATAAATAAATACAGGGTGTCCCAGTTCCTTCTGGAGAAACTCAGGGAATCGATTCTACTCTTCATTTGTAACAAAAAATGCTCAGTAGAAATTTTTTGAAAAGTTCTTCGTTATAAAGATATCCGACAATTTGTGTTTTCCCAACTTTTTACCTCATTACTTTACCGCATAAAATCGCTAATAAATTCGAAAATATTGAGACTAAAACAAATCCAATTACACCGTTTGAAAGACCGTTAAATTTCCTGTAAGATTCTTCTGTTCTCAACGGTCAGAGTTACTTAAAATGTTGGCCAGTATCAGTTGGAACATTTGAAAGTTTCAAAATTTAAAATTGTGAAAAAGATTGTACATTCTACTTAGGTTAAAAAAAATACCTACAACTTGTCAAATTTCAAAAAAGTAGGCTTTACATTGTTACACTTAGATTTAAAAATAACGTTGTAGTAGAGTTAAAAAATGATAACTGAACGTTTGAAAACAGAAGCAGAGGTGAATGGGGGGGGGGGGGGGGATTAACTAAACCTCGTCAAATAAAACTAACGGTTCCTTGACTGGTTAAATAAAAATAATGCTGGAATATGAAGGATGGAAGTTTTATTTAAGAGGTCTAATTAACTCCCCTCCCCCCCAAATTCACCTGCTCATGTTTCAATCATTCAATTATCATTTTTTAACTCTACTACAACGTTATTTTTAAATCTAAGTATATCAATGTAAAGCCTGCTAGATGAAGAAGTTTTTATTGGAGAAGGGAGCCTATACTGGAGAAGGGAGTCATAGGAAGTGAATCTCTAATGAATATAATTCATATACCTATTCAGATAGCTCTATCATACCGAATAGTAATCTCCAAACTTGTGCATGACAGCAGTTTATAAAAATATGCCGAGGAAGAGTTCCCAATTTTCCCTTCTCCTAACTCATCCATGGTTACGGGCGCTAAACGATAGCGACAATCACTTGAATTACAATGTCCGATTCATTCACACTGAGGACATAGGTAGTCAGGTTCCGAATTGAACGATGAATGAAATTTTTAATGAGTAAACAATTTAGGAATTTAATCAGGTTGGAACAAAATGGACAATATAGCAACATGGCACCAAACATCTACTTCCAGAGGAATGAGGGCTGTCTTTTGACGACACTGGCGGCGATTCAAATTACGAATCTCGTTAGGTACCCACGTAGATGAGGATTTACATTTACAATTTTGACTAAATTGCGTTCAACTAATAAAATTATAAACAGCTGTCACTCTTTTGTTAGGTAAACTTATTTCTTGATTTTTAGTGTAAATCCTATATTAGGTCATCACCTAGTCCTAGTGATTCTGTCGTTCTAAAATGGTTCAATTCAGTTCAGCATGATGGAAAAACGTGAGAAACTTCTTCCCAATTGACAAGTACCATTCAACCTGAAGTTTTTCAAAATTAATCTACTTTTAGATCATTGCTAATATTTGTGCTAATAATGATAATCAGCACGGTCGGATTTGGGCCACTCTGATCTATTTTATTAAGCGATAGGTATAGGTATATTTAGGCCCATCGGTGTTTCAAAAATTCTCAGAAAACTAAATAATTACGTAGTGTCAGTATCTAAATAATATTTTGGTATAGGTTAGTAGATTTGTGAAAAACCAATCAAACAACTCCTAAAATTGAATGTGAATCGGTTCAGATGTTTGATCGCAATTTTGTGGGACACCACAGAGTTCCTCCCCCCTCCCCCCTTATTTCGCTTAGGTTCCAAAACTCATTTGCCATCAAATGTCATCACAATTAAATAGGTATTGTAGGCATTACATTATAGGTTAGAACTTAAGTAGGTAGAGTAGGTATATGATATTGTTTATAAATTATATAACACATTGTTATAACACTCAAATTTTTTATATCAACATTTTTCATATTCACCACAGAGTTGTGTATAATATTTAAATAGATAGCTGCCACACGCATTTATCCATCATATCAAACCCCTAGTCAACATGCAATCGTTATAAAAGTATTAGATTTAATTGCAGCAATCTCTCTACAGGTATTAACGACGCTTACTAATTAATTCAGGAACCTGAGTGAGTAAGGGGTTTAAATGATTATGTAGTGGTAACTAGTTATTGCTTGTTAAACTGTCGAGAGAGCTTTAGAGTACTCAAGACCTAAGTAACCCTACGATGTGAAACGCTGTAAATTAATGTTTTGTAACGAAGGGTTATAATTACAAAAGGAACCTCAAAGTTCAAAGCCTTTTAATCTTCGGGTGAGTCCCAGGAGTCACAGCGTGTAAGTTGCAAACCGGTGGGTCGCGAGAGAATTTTGGAAATGAAGCTGACCTCACTATCAAGAGAGTACCTATAATGATCACCCGGAGTACCTACCTATGTAACCACGCAATTTGCAGTAGGTACCTAGGAATGTCGTTTTCTCTGTATATCATAAATATTATCTGTTGTAATACAACATTCTCTCCGTTTCGTATTTGCGACTGACATCAACAGTTTGCTTGAAGTAAAAATAACTGCTACCTTAGGACATTGAGAGTTTCATGCATGGCTAGGATTACGCACGTGGGAATCCTCGTGATTTTGGGCAATGCAATTAATCCACTATGCTCAAGTAAGCATCGTGGTACCGTTGCTCTGGAGTACGGTATCGAAGGTGTCAGCATAAGAAGAGGCAAACCGCGTATAAAATGGGATGACGCGGAGGCAGATAAGACCTGAGGAGCCTCGGGGTCAGGAGATGGCGGTTGACTGAAATGGTGTGGGATGAGTGGCGACGGATTATTGAATAGGCCCAAGACTGTTGTGCCACGAAAGAATAAGAAGATGGTATCGAAGGAGATGCTAGAGTGGTAGTGGTGAGGGGCGGAGGAGACTGGTATACAGGATCGGGAGATTGGAGGAGACTGGTATACATGGGGGGGGGGGGGGGACCCAAATACTTACATAGTATTCAAATTCGAATGGGCAATTTTCTTGGGTAACAAATTCTAAATTTTTGACCAAATTCTTTTCAATAACTGAAATTACCACTCGTTGACCACACAATGTCCGAAATTCTAGGCAGAAAATGAGTGTGAAACTCAAGTCTGAGTTCCCGCTACAAAAATGACGGATCAGGTAAATTGCCGAGTAGCTCAACTATATTCCCAACGAGAGCGCTAGTGCATCACTTTAAACTTTGTGCAGAACCGCAATGGATGGATCCTTCAACAGCAGAACATCAAATTCATGAACTGCAAATCTATTAATACAGTTAAATACGCTGCAAAGTCCTTGTCACGTGGGTTTATTATTCTACTGGACATACCTACAGAAATATTGACTGTTATTTATTGTTTTGTTCATGTGAAATAAATGAAATAGGTACATATTTCTGATGGTTTGTACCAATTCTGGCCCCCAACAACACAAATTGGGCTCTTTTTTGGTTTATTATTTTCAATAGTTCTTCTCCAACCTCCGAGCGAGTAACATCGGTCGGCGTTCTCGAGAAAAGTAAACAGTTTATAATTCTCATCGTGCCGGGTGAAAATGATTTTACGGTAGTGATGGACGAGGAAAGAAGCGATGGCGAGACGACGATCGCCGAAATTGTTGACAAAACAAAACTGGCGGTTGTGCAACACAGAGCCGGTACCGCCGCGTTCCGGATTCAGGACGAGCATGTCAACACTGCATTTGGTGAGCTCTACAATATTATTATTTCATTGTGCGAATATCTTAAGCAAGCTGATCAAAAAATTGAAGATATGAACCGCGAAATTAGTGAGTTGAAGTCAAATCAACCTCCAAAACAAAATGTTGCTAATCATCCTAGCAACCAGCAAGATGAATATCTCACAGACGAGGAAGAACTAGAAAGAGAGACAAATTGGGTTCTGAAAAAGAAGTCAAAAGCAAATAAGAAACGAAAAGCGAACGAATCTCCCGAGGTTCCAAAAATAGCCCCTGTTTTACAAAAATCTGACAAAAAGAAGGATCATCCCCCACCACCAATCAATGTTACTGGAGTTAAAGACTTCACAGTAATAAGTGCATTAATTAAATCAGTAGTAACAAACACGAATTGGAAAGCTACTACACTTAACAACAATGTCTGTAAAATAAATGTGCCCGATGGGGACTCATATAGGGCAGTATCCAAAAAGCTAAATGAAGAAAATATACGCTGGTATTCATTTGAAAACAAGCATGAGAGGCCTATTAAAGTGGTGGCGAGAGGACTCCATCCATCATGTCCACCTGAGGATATCATAGAGGACCTAAAAAATAAAGGGTTCAAAATATTGGGAGCAACCAATTTACTAAAAAAAGAAAAACTAACAAACGACCAAGGAGAACAAACTTCCTCTATGAGAGGCCTCCCATTGTTTGTTCTAACGTTTGACAAAGAGGAAAAAATTGAAGAGATATTCAAAATTAATGCCATAGCTCATTTAAAGGTCAAGATCGAACATTTAAGAAAGACCTCCAACAAAATCCCGCAGTGCAAAAAATGCCAGGGCTTCAATCACACTCAGCGATACTGTCAAATGGATCCCAGGTGTGTGAAATGTGCTGGAAAGCATACCACTAGTACCTGCACAAAAAATAAGGACACACCTCCAAAGTGCGTGAACTGTAAGGAAAACCATCCAGCAAACTATCGGGGATGTGAGGTAGCACTAGAACTTCAGAAACTCCGAGATAAGTCGAAAAAGCCTCAAAACCTAAATACTGAGGAGAGAAGGGGAAGCATATCTCAGAAAAAAATTAGCCTAGTCCATAATAAAGAGGATAAAAATTATCTTACTTACGCCCAGGCTCTTGGCAAAGGTAAACCCCTGCCAAAAGCGAAACAATCGGTAGAAGAAATCCTGACACTCATTCTAAGCAGGATGGATGAGCAGAATAAAGAAAACAAAGCCTTGCTCAAACGAGTGAATAGGCTAGAAAAAGATATCGCTAAAAGATGAATGGACCAAATACTCTACGAATAGCGACATGGAATGCAAATGGCCTTGATCAACGAATTCCAGAACTGGAATTCTTTATGAATAACGAACATATAGATATTTGTTTAATATCTGAAACTCACTATGTTCGATCATCGTTTGCAAGAATTAAAGGGTTCTGTCTCTATCACTCTATCCATCCTGCTGATCGGGCGCGTGGAGGAGCAGCTATTATTATAAAAGAAAATATAAAACACTATGAACAACTCAAAATCGAGGAAGACAAAATGCAAGTAGCATCAATAAAAGTGTATATGAAGAATCGTGAAGTAAGTGTTGCTGCAGTTTACTGTCCCCCACGATACTCACTGAAAGAAGAAGATTACAAAAATCTGTTCAATGATATTGGACACGTATTCATTCTGGGAGGTGATTTCAACGCCAAACATGAATACTGGGGGTCAAGGGTACAAAATCCCAAGGGAAAGGAATTGTTTGTAGCGGGACGAGAATTTCATTGCGATTTCCACTCAGGAGGAGGGCCTACATACTGGCCTACTGATATAAAAAAAGTTCCAGACTTAATAGACTTCTTTGTTGTGAGAGGGCTTTCAAGTAACTACATTCATACCGAAGACAGTGATGGTCTGATGTCAGATCACTCACCAGTAATCATCTCAATCAGTGAATCAGTGATATTGAAAGATGCAACACCAAAACTAAGCAGCAAATACACGAACTGGGAACTGTTTAGAGAAAATCTAGACGAGAAAATCAATCTGAATGTGCCACTTAGCACCCCTAACCAAATAGAGGGAGAGGTGGATATTTTCCTAAGCAACGTCCAACAGGCTGCATGGGCTAGTACGCCAATGAATCAGAAAAAAACCACTCAACAAACAAACTACCCTATTGAAGCGAGGGAACTAGTGAAGGCAAAAAGAAGAGCTAGGAGAATCTGGAAGAGAAATCGTACACCCGAAAATAAGAAAAACTTGAATAAACTTTGTAACGAACTGAAAGTATTGATGAAAAAAATTAAAAATGAGACATTAGCCTTATATCTGCATAGCCTGACGCCTGAAAGTGATACTGAGTATTCCTTATGGCGAGCTGCAAAAGGGTTTAAGCGACCTAAAGTACTAATATCTCCAATCAGACAGGAAGATGGAACGTGGGCCAGAAGTGCAAAGGAAAAAGCAGATCTCTTCTCAAAGTACCTTGAGGACACATTCAAACCGTTTCCAAGGCAGACTGCAGGAGAAAGTACAGCGGAAGTTGAAAAAGTCGATGAGTGTGAAATACGACCGGTCACACTACCCGAAATAAAGAATGAAATCCGGACCAAGATCAATCCGAAAAAAGCCCCTGGATATGATATTATAACTGGGAAAATATTGAAGGAATTACCTGAGAAAGGTTTCCTGAAATTATTGCATATTATCAATGCTTCATTCAGGCTAAAGTATGTACCAAGGCAATGGAAGGTAGCTGAGATCATTATGATACCAAAACCAGGCAAGCCTACTGATGACAAGAAGTCCTATCGACCGATTTCGCTATTGCCAGTAATATCTAAGCTTTTTGAAAAATTACTTCTCAAACGGCTGAAACCTATTATCGATGAAAGAAACCTGATTCCCTCACACCAATTTGGATTTAGAGAACAACATTCTACGATAGATCAGGTTCATAGGATCACTAATCTGATTGAATGTTCATTAGAGGAAAAGAAAATATGCTCAGCAGTTTTCCTAGATGTCTCGCAAGCGTTTGACAAGGTATGGCATCAAGGACTGCTTGCCAAACTACAAAGGGATCTCCCGACTCAATTCTTCCAAATCCTGGAGTCCTACCTCTCAGACAGGCTATTCAGAGTTAAACATGAGGACGAGTATTCTCAGTTAAGGAAAATAAACGCAGGTGTACCGCAAGGCAGCGTCCTTGGCCCCGTACTATATTTACTATACACACGAGATCTACCTCAAACCGTGGATACGCTCACAGCAACCTTCGCTGACGATACTGCTATTCTTGCAGTTGGAAACTCTGCTGAAGAAGCCACAAGGAAAGTGCAAACCGCTGTCAACAATGTATTCAGTTGGTCAAAGCGATGGAGAATAAAGTTAAATGAAACAAAATCTACACACATAAACTTCACAAATAGGGAGATAGAAGTAATCCCGATATATATCAATTCACAAACTGTTCCCTACGCTGATGAAGCAAAATATCTTGGCATGACACTCGATTGCAAGCTGAGATGGAAAGCTCATGTGAAGAAAAAGAAGGAGGAACTCAACTTAAGATTCAGAAAAATGTACTGGTTGTTAGGTAGGTACTCGAAGGTATCAACCCACAACAAACTTCTACTATACCAGCAAGTTATAAAACCCGTCTGGACTTATGGATGCCAATTATGGGGCTGCACAAAACAGAGTAATATGAAACCCATACAAACGTTTCAAAACAAAGTCCTCAGGAGCATAGTTGATGCACCCTGGTACATACGAACGGCAGATCTCCATCGCGACCTTAAGATGGAGACTGTCAGTGAAACTATTAAAAAACATGCCATGGAGCACGAACGCCGGCTTCACAACCATCAAAACGTTGAAGTACTGAACCTTCTGGACAACAGCGGGGACGTACGAAGACTGAAGAGGACCAAACCAATGGACCTCGTCACGATTCACTAAGTGTAGTGTGAGGTGTAGTGGATGTAGGTAGTGATCTATAAACCACAAAACGCTCAAAGATATTAAAGAAAAGTTGCTAGATGTTATATATATATATACAGTTGTAACATAAATAAATAAATTATAAAAAAATTATTTTCAATAAAACAATTTTACCCCCCCCCCCCCCCCCCGCAAAATTTGATGGTTTACGTTTCAAGGTACGTAGAATTCGAAAATGCAATAAAAAAATTTCTGTCCATCCGCCGTAAGCCGTACTTCGCACTTTTCTTAGTTACCATGAACAAAAATTAATGAAATTTGGTTTGTAGGTCCCGTTTGGGGTCTAGATGGCCCTCGAAGCTCGGCGTTACTGAAGGGGTTGCAATTTTCAGAACGCCGTAGCTCGAAAACTTTCAATAGGATGGTATGTTTTTTGTTTTTTTTAAGTTTTTAAACTGATCTTGAACTAAAGAATTTTTTGAGACCACTTGGAGCATTGCACGACCAGCCGTTCGTTTGCATCGAAAAGCTACGTCAACATGATCGTGAATCAAACGGTATAAATACGGCCCAAATATCGCTAGGGAGCACCTGATTATAATCACGAATGGCTGTATAAAGTCGAGTTGGTTGTTCTGCGATATTATTCCATTAGAAAAATGATGGCTCTTTTGGATTCTGTTGGTAGGCACTTTTGGAACTTGAACAAACGTTATGCTTCATGAATAATGGAAAATTGTTTATTAATAATTGAATTATTGAATTCCACGCATTTTTATGAAACTGCAATTCCCGGGTCGGCAACAGCACTCGATTTAGGACTTCTATGGGTGGAGCACGAGGGTAGTTATTGACCAGCAGAAAACTGGTCTACGCCGATGGGCATCTATACAGGTAAATTATCACACAACGATTTATTACACAACGGTTAATAATTTACCTTATGCTTCATGAATAACAAAAAATAATTAATGATTTAATTATTGAATCCCGCACAGTTTTGTGAACCTGTAATTCCCGGGCCAGCTCCAGTACATAATTTCAGGATTTCCTGGGGAGAGCTCAAGGCAGCACAACCAAGGAGCACTGACCAAAGAAAACAGCGATCTACGCAGAAGGGGCTTTTATACAGGTAAATAATAAACCGTTGTGCTATAGTTTGCAGCGTTTTTCTTTCTTTTTTTTTTCTTTACAGAAATTATCTTTGATCATTGATTGTGCCATTTAATTGTCTTGATTCACCTGCTACAAGTTATAATACTTCTAGTGTTGTTACAAATTATGGTGATTTCAGACAATTACCCTGGTTTTTTAATAATAAAAAATGAATTACTAAAATTCCTCTCGTTCCTAACGAGGAACATAGGGCCTCGGTAAATAGTAGTGTAGTCAATGCCTTCCTCCAGAATTCGTCATTCGACTTCTTTGCCGATCCATCGTCTTCCCTCAGGCGCCATTTTTCAGATCACCAATGCCAGTGAAGTTGGTTGACTTTTTCTTATAGTTTAATTACCTATTCATTTATTTTTTCCTGAGTTTACAACTCCTTTGTTCAACTCTTGTAAATTGGCTTAGCCGTACTATAAAATAAAATAAATGCACGCCAAGCACTCCTATCCTGTGCCAAAACCTTAACTTCCTGCCATTTTTTCCCAACCCGTCTTGCCTCTTCCTCCACTGAACGTCTCCAAGTTATATGGGGTCTACCTCTTCGCCTGTGGCCTTGTGGATTCCAGTCCAGAGCCTGACGTTCCACTGCACCCTCTATCTTCCTCAGTGTGTGGCCGATCCAGTTCCATTTTCTTTTTTTTATCTCATGTGAGACAGGCTTTTGGATGGTCCGCGCCCATAGTGTTTCATTTGAAATCACTTCGGGCCACCACTCACCAAGAATCCGTCGTAGGCAACGGTTGACAAAGGACTACAGTTTCCGCGTCAGGGCACCGGTCACGTTCCACCTCTCACATCCATAAAGGAGGACTGATTTCACATTACTGTTGAACAGGCGAAGTTTGGTTCGGAAAGAGTTACTTCTGTTTCTCCAAATTGGATACAGTTGCACGAACGAACCGTTGGCTTTCCGGATCCTACTCTTAACATCCTCGTCAGTACCTCCCTGAATGTCGACGCTGCTACCCAGGTATTGGAATGCATTGACGCTCTCCACAGGCTGTCCATCCACCTCTAGGCCATCTCCTCGTGTGACGTTCATTCTAATTTCTTTGGTCTTATGGACACTGATGTTAAGACCAGCCATGGAGGAGTAGATATTAAGCTTTTCAAGCTTTTCCTTTATTCCATGTGAGAGCAAGCAGACGTCATCAGCATAGTCTAGATCTTCCAGGCGGTTGTGGAGACCTCACTGGATTTCTCTTTTCCTTCTCCCCAGAGTCTTTCGCATGAGTAGGTCCAGGTCGACCAGGAAGAGGGTGGGTGACAGTACGCAACCCTGCTTACATCCAGTGCCGACGGGAATTGGTAATGAGAGGGAACCTTCGTGGACAACCTGGCAGGTGTATCCATCATACATACTTTGTATAACCCTGAGGATCTTGTTGGGGATTTCGTACGACTGGAGGGTATTCCACAAGGCCTCTCTGCTTATCGAATCGAAGGCCTTCTAGTAGTCTATTAAAACAGCGTACAAGGGACTCTGCCATTCAGCGCTTTGCTCCAGGATTATACGAAGTTTGTTGATCAGATCATCACAACTTCTATGCTTCCTAAAACCAGCTTGCTCCTTCCTCAAAGTCCCCTCAACGTGCTCCTCTATTCTATCCAGAATAATTTTGGCCATTACCTTTCTTGCCATGGTGAGTACTGTGAATCCCCTCCAGTTGCCACAGACGGTGGGGTCTCCTTTCTTGGGTAGTTTTATTATGAGAACCCTCTTCCAGTCTTCAGGGACAGTTTCCTCCAACCAGATCCTCCCAAGAATTGGCTGCAGAAGGCGCGCTGTGGTCTCGCTGTCAACTTTTAGAGCTCATGTGGTGTATTATCAATACCAGGAGCTTTTCCATTTCTCAGTTCTCCTACTGCTTTCTTGATTTCACTTTCAGAGGGAGGTTCGGTACTTACCTGGCTGTCCAAGACTGGGATTAGACCCCGAATACCTTGAAACAGCTCGTCACTTCTTCTGTCAACCGATGTAGGGTTGAACACCTCCTTGAAATGCTCCTCCCACCTCCGAAGTTGTTGTTCAGCAGATGTGAGCAACTCTCGTCTTTTGTTCTTTATAGGCTGGCTCTTTCAAAAACCCCTTTTGGAGAGCTGTCTCGTTATATTGTACAGAGTTTTAGAATCGCCTAGACGTGCTGCCTCTTCTGCCTTCTGAGCCTGTCCATCCACCCATCTCCTTCGATCCCGTCTTGCTCCCTTCTTCACCTCTCCGAAGAAGGATTGGATGTCAGAGGAAACCTGGCAGTCCACAGAGAAGAGGAATGAGATGAAAGCGCGTGTCAACATGAGTCGCACCAGATCACAAAAGTTAAACGCACAAGCTGAGTACAAAGAAAAATGAATACTGAGAGGTAAACCTTCGTTACAACCTCAATTCTTCAATCGTTATCACAATGAACTTCATATTTGGTCTTCTCGCTCTAAAAAAACATGGAAACCGATACCACACAAGTTCATGTTCACTAAAACCTCAAAAAAACCCTCGAAAAACCCTATTTTTACACTCATTTTTTCCCCCTAGCATCCCTGGGTGTATTCCGCTCGGGCGGCCGGGCTTCGGAGCACACCTAGGACCCAAATGTGTTCCAAAATTTGAACCCAAACTTTGTGCGGAAGAAGGACGATTTTAGACCAAAATTTAACGTAAATTTAAGGCTGAAACTTCGTTATAACCTCAATTTTCCACTCTTTGGTAAAAATCGACTTCATATTGAAAAACATGGAAACACGGAAAACGATGCCTCACAACCTCATGTTACTGAAACACCAAAAACATCTATTTTTACCCCCATTTTTCACCCTTAACACCCCTGAGTATATTCCGATCGGTTTGAGGACACAACTAGGGTCCAAATGGAGGTTGTGTGCGAAAGAGCGAATTTTTCAGACAAAAAATGGAGTAGATATGGATGATACGGCGGACGTCGGACGGATATTTCATTTTTGGAATCTACGCCCCTTGAAACGTAAAAGAAAAAAATTGGGGGAGGGGTGGGGGTTATAAAAATGTTTGCTGAGTGAATACATAGGTGTATTATTCAGAAAATAATAAACCAAAAACGCTGCAAATTATTACACAACGGTTTATTATTTGCCTGTACAGATGCCCAATCTGCGTAGGTCACAATAGTTGTATGCATCAAATGGTTGCGTACAAAATTGGTGAAAAATATAATTTGAAATTGGAAATTTCAAATATCAATGTATATTTTCCTTCGACTTGTGTATTAGCTGACGGTGACGGTGGTACACATAACAATTCTTGAACGTTCCATTCCCATCATATTCACCATTCACATTAATATCCTCGTTTGGGGAATGTGAAGTGAACGATAACTGGGGGAGAGCGTGAAAATAAAAGTTCATGGTCCCGCATCTGCGACCTAGGAAGGGAGGCCTTTAGGGGATTCTTACCTTTCAATTACTACAAGAGTAAATACCATACACGTGTCTTGGGAGTTGGCTGTTCCCGCTTAGCGTTGTCCAACATAAAAAAAAATCAATCGAACCTGCCCTTCGCACGTGGACGACTAGTGTGTGAAGTTCACGCGTTCCGAATCGTTTTTTTCCAGTTGACCCTCTCAAAATTTCGGCTCTTGTCTTCTAAGTTTATCTAGCAGAGGTTTGTAAAAACCGTCATTATTGTCCCAACGCCATGAGAATTTAATAGAATATACTTTTATTTACATAATAAGTACAGTAGCTTCAGATGCGGTAATTTTTGTTACGTAACCGCAGTAATACAATTGCCTGCTAGGCTTGGCCCGGACTTCGGTTGCTATTGCTAATTTGATAGGTAATACTTACCATTGACAGCCATTTCTTAATACTTACTACACACTACATACTACATTTGAAGACTAAGCCGTCCAAATGTAAGTTGTTTAGTCATATCACTCAGGAATATTAATGGGAATTTATTCGAGGCCATAGCTATGTGGTTTAAACCGAGCATCCCCAGAAGTTGCAGCTCTAAACAACAATTTATTCTTTTGTTTAGTTTTGATCAATTCAAAGATAATACGAATTGTATGTGCAGATATGAAAGTCTCAGCTAGAGTTCATTGATGTGACCCAGATGTAGGTACTTTACAAATCTTGGCTCCTTAAAGCCAATTTTAGCTTATGTGCATGTAGATATATATTTACTAATATATAAATTATTATATACAAAAAACTGGACTGTGAGATTTCATTGCCTACCGGTATCACATTTCTGAGCTTTTCAAGGAAACCAGGGTCATGGCTGCGCAAATGAACTTTACACTAATTTGGAATTCAATTTAATTGATATAGGCCCATACGGCTAAAATTTCATCTCACCTTCACCATTTTTTATTGGATTTTTAAGTAAAACGTATCGGTACAGGTATCACAGGGGACGCCCTTTTGGTTTATAATTTTCAATACCTCGTGAAAGGAAAAATAAATTTTAACCCCCCCCCCCCCCCCAATTGGATAGTTTACGTTTCAAGGTACGTAGAATCCAAAAATGCAATAAAAAAACGCTGCACATTATTACACAACGATTTATTATTTACCTGTATTCTGCGTAGATCACTGTTTTCTGTGGTCAGTACCCTCGAGCTCCCTCCAGGAAAGCCCTAAATGGAGTACTGGTGCCGGCCCGGGAATTAAAGATTCATACAAACGCGCGCGATTCAATAATTAAATAATTATTTGTCGTTATTCATGAAGCATAAGGTAAATAATAAACCGTTGTGTAATAATTTACCTGTATAGATGCCTTTTCTGCGTAGATAGTATAATAAACCGTTGTGTACCTAATAATTTACTGTTGTGAATTAATTTACCATTGTGAAATAATTTACCGTTATGTAATAATTTACCCAATAACACTTCAACGTTTGTTCAAGTTGCAAAAGTACCTATCAACAAAATCCACTAGAGCCATCATTTTTAAAATGAAAAAATATCACAGAACAACCAATTCGACTTCATACAGCCACCCGTGATTATAATCAGTTGCTCCCTAGCAATGATCTGGGCCGGATTAATACCGTTTGATTCACGATCACGTTGACGAAGCCTGTCGCTGCAAATTCGAGGCCGTACTGTGAACGAACGGCCGGACGTCTCAAAAAACTCCCAAGTTCAAGAACTATTTAAAAACGCTGCAAATCCCTGCACAACGGTTTATTATTTTGTACAGAATAACCTTCTGTTACAGATCACAGCTCTCTGTATAGATAACCCGTCTATATAATATAATATTTACTACTCTATACATATTATGTGGATCGCAGATCCTCCGTAGGTTATTACCTAACCCCGTATTCGTTACTAGCTACCTACCTAAATCACGAGTGCTAAAATAATTCTTTCGATGGCAAACAGTAACTAAGACGGCAAAAAGAAACGCAAATAATGAAGTTCTGAAGGGAAATTGTTTGATGTGGAGTGAAGTAGATGCCCCTTCTGCGTAGATCACTGTTTTCTGTGGTCAATACCTACCCTCGTGGTCAAGTATAATGAACCGTTGTGTAATAACTTGCCCATCAGTAATGCTTCAACGGTTGTTCAAGTTGCAAAGGTACCGATCAACATAATCCAGCCCCTTCTAGGTAGATGAACCGTTCTGTAATAATTTACCGTTGTGAAATAATTTACCGTTATGTAATAATTTTCCGTTGTGTAATAATTTGCCGTTGTGTAATAATTTACCATTGTGTAATAATTTACCCATCAATAATACTTCAACGTTTGTTCAAGTTTCACAAGTAGGTACCTACCAACAAAATCCAATAGTCCATCACTTATCAAATGAAATAATATCGCATAACAACCAACTCGGCTTCATACAGCCATCCTTGATTATAATCAGGTGCTCTCTAGCGATGATATCCGGGCCGGATTTATACCGTTTGATTCACGATCGTGCTGACGAAGCTTTTTGGTGCACACGAACGGCTGGACGTACAATGCTCCGGGTGGTCTCAAAAAACTGTTTAGCTCACGAAAAATTTAATAAAGTAAAAAACAAAATACCCTTCTATCGAAAGTTTTCGAGATACGGCGTTCTGAAAATGTCAACCCCTATTTTGAACCCCTTAGAGATGACTGACAGTATCGCCGAGCTTCGAGGACCAGCTAGACCCCAAACGGAACCTATAACCCGAATTTCATCAATTTTGTTTCATGGTAACTAAGAAAAGTGGCCAGTACGGCGACGGCATACGGTGGACAGACAGAAATATTTTTACTGCATTTTCGGATTCTACATACATTGAAACGTAAGCCATCAAATTTTGAGGGGGTTAGAATTTTTTTTTTTCATGCTTGATTCCAATGGGTAACGACGTCCTGGAGATTTCAACCCCTACTTTCCACCTCTTGGGGATGACTGTCATTAACGGCGAGCTTCCCTGGCCAACTAGACCCCAAATCGAACCTACAAACCAAATTTCATCAATTTTGGTTCATGGTAACTAAGGAAAGTGCGAAGTAACGGCGTACGGCGGACAGACAGAAATTTTGGTATATTCACTTTTTTTTGGCACATGGACCCGAAAAGCGTTATACGAAACCGTTATGCGATACCGGTAAACAAGCGTTACAGTTGATATTCTGATGATTTTCGCTTACAACCGATTCGTTTCTACGGAACTTCATGTTTGCCATTTTTCATCGTAAAACTAGAAAATGAGATTCGCAAAGTTTTTGGTCGATCGGATAACGTTAACCCGTGCCGCATTGAGGTTGAAGATCAGAAAAACTCATTTTGTTTCATAAACCAAATGGGACCTCGTCAATTTTGGTTCATGTTACTTAACTAAGGAAAGTGCCAAGAACGGCCGACGGACAGAAATGTTTTTATTGAATTTTCGAATTCTACACACCTTGAAACGGAAACCTTCAAATTTAGAGGGGGGGGGGGGGGGGGATAACCTTTTTAGCATGGAACATGCTTTAGCCTTGGACTAACTATCCGAAACTAATACACAAATTTTGGGTAAAAAACGCTTGCATACGAGTCTGCAACGCATTGGGACATTTTCATGTCTTTACCTATTGCTTTTGACATTATTAATATTAAGAGGTAGGTACCTAATTTCAATAAAATAGACGATTCCGGATTAATTATCTTCTACACTCACGATCATTAGTTTGTAAACAAAATATGAGAACAGTTATGCCCATAGCTCCGCTATTCGTATAGTCAATATGTTATGGAGAACATGAAAATGTTCGTTAAATCGAGAGCTTTCCAACGAGTGGTGAACGATTTTTGTGGGTTAAAAAGTGTAGAAAATGAGCAAACCTAACAACGGGGTCGTTGTAAGCGGAAATCATTATAAAGGCACTGTAACACAATTTCGTTACGCAATTTCGTGACAGTTTTTTGTGCTATGTGCCAGGGCAAAGACATGAAAATGTCAAAAACCGTTCACCACTCGTTGGAATCGTGTGATTTTATTGAACATTTTCTTGTTAACCGTACCCCCGTACCTGGCGCGGTAGCTGAGCTGAGCATGATGAAAAAAAAGGCTGGTAAACAAGGTAGTCAGCAACAGACTAGTGAAGAAAGTCATTACTTACTAGAATCGAATGTGGTAACCTTGCACCACCATGTAACCCGGATCGTAGTAATCTTGCAACCCGTAAATGATACCGTCAATTATCCCTAAATTCCCATTGGGACATAAAATGTCCCAATGTGTTGCAGACTCGTACCTATGCAAGCGTTTGATTAGAGTTTCTTCGGCTATGGTTAACATATTTTGGTTTATTATTTTCAATAATGAACCATTGGAATCGAGCATGAAAAAAAAAATTCTTACCCCCCCTCAAAATTTGATGGTTTACGTTTCAAGGTATGTAGAATCCAAAACTGCAATAAAAATATTTCTGTCTGTCCGCCGTACGCCGTACGCCGTACGGGCCACTTTTTTATTTTCAATAATGAACCTTTGGAATCGAGCATGCAAAAAAATTTTTTAACCCCACCCTCAAACGGTATGTAGAATCGGAAAATGCAATAAAACATTTTCTGTCCGTCCACCGTACGCCGTACGTTGTACTTCGCACTTCCCTTAGTTACCATGAACAAAAATTGATGACGTTTGGTTTGTAGGTCCCATTTGGGGTCTAGTTGGTCCGCGAAGCTCGGCGTTACTGTCAGTCATCTCTAAGGAGTGAAAAATAGGGGTTGCAATTTTCAGAATGCCGTAGCTCGAAAACTTTCAATAGAAGGGTTATGGTTTTTTTACGTTTTTAAATTGATCTTCATTTAAATATTTTTTTGAGACCCCCCGGAGCATTGTACGACCAGCCGTTCGTTTGCACCGAAATGCTTTGTCAACATGATCGTGACTCGAACTGTATATATCCGGCCAGACATCATCGCTTGGGAACACCTGATTATAATCACAGATGGCTGTAGGAAGTCGAGTTGGTTGTTCGCTGATATTATTCCATTTGAAAAATGATCGGTCTTTAGGATTTTGTTGATAGGTGTTTTTGCAACTTGAACAAACGTTGAGGTATTATTGGGTAAATTATTACTCAAGGTGAATTATTACACAAAGGTAAATTATTATATAACAGTTTATTATACTGTCTACGCAAAAGGGGCATCTATACAGCTAAATGATTACAGAACGGTTTATTATTTACCCAACTAGCACAAATGGTCGGATTTGGTCGTATTTTATAACTTACGATCAAACTTACAACTCACAACTCACGACGTATTTTACAACATCTGACGTCAGAAATCCGTATGTCTACTGTTGTAGTCGCCACGAAGTCGGATAACTGTAGTACGGAATTATGAGGTCGTAACAACGTCGGATAATATGCTGTAGTAAAGACTGCTGAGGTCACCACGACGTCGGGTATCTGATCAGGTCGTCACGAAGCCGGATATCTGTTTATGTTGTTGGGTTAATGTTGTTGAGGTTATGTTGAGGTTGTTATGTTGAGGTTATGTGAGGAAATTATTACACAACACTAAATTATTACACAACGGTTTATTATACTATCTACGCAGAACTATCTGCACAGGTAAATTATTACACAACGGTTCATTATTTACCTCATGCTTCATGAATAACAAACTACAAATAATTAATGATATTTATTGAATCCCGCGCTTTTGTTTTGTATTTCCGGGCCGGCTCCAGTACTCCATTTAGGGCTTTTCTAGAGGGAGCTCGCGCGGAACTGACCACAGAAAACAGTGATCTACGCAGAAGGGGCATCTATACAGGTAAAATCAATTAATGGCAGCATTTTGGTGGTGTATTCAATCACACGGTGTTTAAATCGACCCCACAGCCACCTCATAAAAAATGCTTACCAATATTGCTGGGCTCTTGGATATTACCAGTTAATAACAAAACGAATTTTATGGCATGGTCACCGTTTTATCGCATGGACATTTTAGGGGGAGTGCACTGGTCATCACGCAACGTGGCTACTTTTCCTGAAGCGAATTTCAAAATTCCGGTGACGTAGTGCATAACTAAACCAAAACTGAGTAAAATAAAAAAGAAACACGCAAACTGGTTGAGAATGGTGCTTACAGTTTCAATATTACCCCCTCCATTACTTATAGAAAAAGAACTACGCAAATCGGTTAAGAATTCTGAGCTGGGCAACGTAGTTTTAATATTACCTCCTCCATTGCCCCCCTTCCTGAAGTGATTTTTGAAATTCCAGCCACCTAGTGCACCATACCTACAACAATTAAATTTAAAATTTAAAAAAAACCGCGCAACTCGGTGCGCGCACACACAGACACAGGAAGGATTCAGTTTTAGAATGGTCTGAAACGGATTTGCAGTTATTACTTTTTCTCTCCACTCAGTGTTGACCCCTTTCAACCGAAATAGAAAACAATGGGGTCGACTCTGACCATAAAAAGCCTTTGACGATTCCGCGAAGTTTCCGAAGATGTAGATTGGAAGAAGCAGAATTTTGAATCTTCTTTGTCGAATTTATGAAACGGATGGTAAAAAAAATGACGGAATCCATTCTTCATTGGGTTGTCAAATTCCCTACACCTACGGCCGAACATAAAAGGTGGAGATGGCTTGGTTAGACCGTTGTAGGTTGGATTGCCAGTTGTCTGATGAAAGCAGAGAAACGGATTGTTGGATGAACATGAACATTCTACCTACTAAAATTTCTTTAATGTACATAATTTTCTGTATCCAAATTAAACGGAGATTTTTAACCCGAAATGAGCAGTAAGCGGTTTTTGAGAGCGCTGTTGCCGGATTTGAGAGCAAACCCGTTTTACCTAACATATGCCAAAATCTGTGGTTTTACAATGGGTATTTAACATTGTAATCTGGGCTAAAATTAACGATTGCTTAATGTTGCTTATTATTGGTAGGTAAAATAAGCAATACCGATATCTGTTATAGCTAACTGCATTTACTACCCGTTCACATGTATAAGAGAAGTGTAGGTAGCCACTGTTGAAATAATTAAATGACTGAAGAGTGGGTAATCGCAGAATCTCTGGTGCGCTCATATTAACTGATGCAACAGGAATAAGAATGGAAGGAGGCAACTTAATCTGTCGAGGGAATCTTTGTTGGTCTTGTAAACATTGGCTAGGGATAGCATCACCATACTTTCCTAGGTTTTAATTGCCTCTAATCCGTAGGAAGTGTGAGCTCCGTGTATGGACAAGCAGAAACTGTACCTAGATGGAGGTAAGGGCCGATGTTGCAATCAGGATCGGTAATGTTCGTACTACGGTCTTAGGGTCATTCACGAGTAGAGTTGGAGGGGCTGCTGTAGATTACCAAATTGGTCCCGAATGGCACGCTAAAACTATTGGTTGTATAATGGAAAAAACCCAGTAAGTATAAGGAAGAAAATCGCAGACCGACGAAAACGTTGTTGGTGCTTATCATTATCAACAAGATAAGTAATCACTGTCAAATCAAATTGACTATTGACAAATTGACAAATTAACTCTCGTATGCGTATGCGCAAACGTGAAATACTCTAGAAATCGTCGAAAAGAGCTGAAAGTTGGAGGGTAGATGCAGAATGGTGTACCGTGAATGGTTGGGGGTAGATGCAGAATGGTACCGTAAATGCAGAATGGTTCCTTATCGAGTTCATTAAATTCGGACTGTTAGGTACATCCGGGTCCGCATGCGCAAACACGATGTTTGCCAATTTCTTGTAAAGCTCATAACTACCCGAAAAAACAGACATAGTAAGTTGAAATTTGGAGGGTAGGTGCGGTTTAGGTGCGGATGTTGTTGTCACAGGCAAAACTCCAGAATTACTAGACCAATTTTAGTGAAATTTCCAGGGATTGTGCGTGTCGGCCCTTAGTAGGTAGGCCCCCTATGAATTCACTCGCCATCGAAACAATGGTAGCTCTACAATACAGATAATCAAAAATCGATATTTTACCAATAGATTCCATACGTACATGTTACAATAAGTGAGGAAGCTATACTCTCACCCAACTTGGCAGATACTTATTCATAGGTACGTTTTCATAATGTGTGCGCGAGAAATGGATTACGTTTGCGCATGCGCGGAGGCAACCATTCATGCAGAAGCGATGAAATTTATGGGTTTTCTGCCTAATTAGAAGAGCTATTATTTATTCCCACTAACTTGCTCATAAAAACCAAATTTACGAGGTATAAATTACTAAGTACTTATTAATACCTGAGTATAGGTAGGTAGTACATAATCATAAACAATAGGTATCTAATATACCTCATTCATCATAGAGTTGGTAAAGGTAGAAACGACAAACCTCCTAGCGATTTCAGGAGACCACACAAATTGGTGCAATAGTTCGAATGAATATTAGTTTAGTCTACTAGATTTTGCGGCCTCACTACAGAAGGAATGAGAAGAGAAGCTTTGTATTCGAAAGGACTAAAAATATTATTATGAAAATTTGGCAACCCTTTGTAAAAGGAGCTTAGTGTATACAGGTAGTATACACTATATTTATCCATGTGAATAGGTTGCGTCACCGTTCCCACTCTCCCAGCAATCCGCCCGCCTTTCTTTCTTTCGCCGTCTCTAACTCCAAAGCAGGTATTATTCACTTGGTTAGTTAACAAGGGTCATGCGGAGAACGAGAACTTACTCTCTCTAATAAACGCTGTAATGAAACATAAGATAGGAAAGGAGCAAATTTTATTTTTAGCTTGATTTTATAGCATTTTATTTTTGATGTTCTCTTTCCAACTGAATTCCCCCACTCAGCACGGAACTGCGTTCCATTAAGTGGGGTAGTTCCACCACTAAGGAATCGCCCATGTTGTTTATCTAATTTACTTGGCAACTCTTTGTTGTTACTTTATTTTTCGAGGCATAAATTTCATTTTCATTTCATTTCAATTCAGAGCATCATACTTTTACAACAAGATTTCGTCTTCGGCCGCTAATTTTCAATATTTGTGTTATGGAACTGGTTCTGAACATTGGCGCACATCTGTACAAATATGGGACGGACGCGTTTCTGAAAAAAAAAAAAAATCGGTTTCAACTAGAATAATAATTAATCCTAATCCTAATCTAATCCAACAATTTATTTCGAAATTTTTTTCTTTCATACAGCTGTGTTCTAGTTACTAAAAGAAACTCAAATAAATTTTCAGATTGAAAATTGATTGAAATTTGAATATTTAGGAATGGTATTCGTTCGAGCGATCGCAGTACCATCGCAAAATCTCACTAGAGGCCAGTCCACATTGGCTTCACGTTCGAGTGAAAAGTCCCCCCGGGATATACCCAATGAGGTCAAATCCAGGGTTATAAAAGACATTTTAAAATAAATAATTTTTTCATTGATCTGAAGCTGGAAGCGACACGAAGCGGACATCAGTATGATTAGCTGAATAACCTTCCCGCCCTCAGTGCCGGTGGCCACGCATAACTAAAAGCTATCCCGGACCGGTCAGCGCTGGTGAGGGCTTCGGCTAATCGTTACTGACCCCTTGCGAGCGGTAAATCGACTTTTAATCTCTTTGATTAGCAACATCGATGTCGGAGTCCACCCCGACTTTATTGTGTTTCCGAGTTTACTGATCCCTATTCATGTACCAGTATCCGAGGCTATTAGTTGCCATTAGGAGGATTGTGAAATGTGCTGCTCAAGTAACATTATGCGAGAAGGGTGTTCGCCAAGCGTTTCACTCGAGTGAGAATGTGGAAGTGCAGCAGCATTGGTTCCATTGTTCATGGCCGAAATCCGATCAGCTATTCAAAACTGTCAGCATGGTTATAGTAAAACCAGCTTTTTGGACTCGGATTCATTTGTGGGCTTCATCTTATTTTACTGGTATATAATATGTAGGTAGGTACCTACCGGAAATATTATAATGTTCTACACAAATTCAAATTCAAACTCAAAATGTTTTTTGTTGCAGTTCCCAAAACAGGATACCTATACAATCTTCATTACAAAAAATAAATAAATATATAGGTATGTATAAATATAATACAGGTGACAAGAGTGCTGAGTGGCAAAATTAAAAAGTTTTGTAAAAAAAAAAAAAAAAAAAATCCGAAATCGAGTACTACAACTCTACTTTAATTAATGGATACTTATCGGTTAACGGGAGGCCACTCATCTATTCAGAAGTCCCAAACAACCTGCTCATTCACGGGATAGTTTCTGGGATTGTTTATCTTTTTTGAGATGCGAGCGCCAGCGAGCATCCAGATCGCTTGACAATGCATTCCACTAATCTATTCAGAAGTCCCAAACAACCTTCAGCTTTTTTTGTAAAACAAATTTGAAAGAATTGTAAAAAATCGCGTCTTTACCCAACTTGGTACCGCCTGCCACACGTTCCACGTTTGCCATCATTCGACACTGACTGAAAACACCAGACAACGAACGAAAGCGATAACTAATAATTCAGAAAATAATAATTTAAATAATTTTAAATCGTTAAATGAGTGGCCTCCCGTTAACCGATAAGTACCAATTAAAATGTAGCCTTGAGCTTTGTCAACAATTGTTTTTTTAGGAAGGTCCCTCAAGCTTTGCGGGATAGTGTTGTAGAGGAGCACACACTTTTGAATAGGGTCAGACGGCAGGTAGTCAGATGGGTAGCTGCAGGCCGTAGAGGCTTGCGAATCTTGTATTGTATTCGTGATGGTCATATCCACAGTGAACCACGTTCATGCTGTCAAGCATATAAGAAATGCTGTTGTATACGAACAGGCTAGGGATCGTGAGACAGCATAATTTTCTGAAGAATCCTCCGCAACTTTCACTATAACCCAAGTAGAAAATAGTCCTAACAACAACTTTTTGTTGTTTAAAGATCGAATCACAATTCGTGGAGTTGTTCCCCCAGGGGGGAAACACGTAAGCTGCTGGGCTCATGAAGAGAGAAAAAAATGCTGTGCGCAGGACAGTGAAGGACACAACAGTAGAGAGCGGTCGAAGGGCTTGTCGCCAGACGAGAACGGAGGTCTTGTACGTGAGTACTCCTCGATAGGCGGCTGTCTATCTGAAGGCCCAGGAAGTTCAACCGGATGTTATCCCTTTTCACCAGTGGATGTTACTATCCACTATCAATCACACACTATTAATAATAGAATATCAAATAGTATCAAGATAGAATTGATAGAACTGAATCGGATGGAGAGGTGAATAGGTATAGGGTAGATGGGCTCTCAACTTGCGGTTTTGTATAGGTACTTGACTCGGATCCCTGTAGCTTGACCGATGTGATGGTCTGGCTGATGTTCTTCGTGACTCGTTGATTAGTGCCTCAAGTAGGTACTCGACTCTAGATTACTTCCAGATGATATTTCTAGCTTCCTCAAAACCATTTTCTCCTTTCGCCACCGCCTGCGATCCTGCTTCCAATGACCCTGTTCCCCAGCTGCCAATTATGGGATTGGATCGTCGATGCTGAGTAATGTATTTATATACCTTATACCTCGCTTGTTGCTGAAGGTTTGTACCGGCAATAGCAAACCAATATTAATCTGAAGATTCATCCCACCAGAACATTAAAATACTATAATTTAAAAAAAGAGGTACAACAATAAACTATTATTTATGAAGGAGATGATGATGGCGTGGAACCCTGGTAAGTACCCAACAACTTTCAGTGTGGAGGATGTTGATTCTCCTCAGAGGGTCTTACTGTACCTCGATATCCTCCACTCTGAAGTTCATAGTAATATGAATAATAATGAATAATAATGTTGTCGGTAACAAGCTGAAAATAAGAGGATTGGAAAATAAGAGTAGTTGGTCCCCAGGTGGTTACTCATCAATGTCCTGAATATCTTACGGTAATTGTTGTATGGACTTTCCCTGTAAAACCCATATTTTATGTCTCAACAAGCTCAGTGATGGGCACATTAAATTCCCAAATTTGTGCTGAACCTGTCTCGTGGTTTGTGATGTGGGATCGAATTTGATCATTGACCAAAACAGAAGGCCAATCACATTGGCGAAGTATGAATGAACCACTAATTGGAAAGCGCATAGAAACATTTTTCACAATTCTTGATAACCATTAAACGGTTTATTATTCAACCGGCCAGTAATCTACCCCACCGCGTTAGCATAAGTCCCGATTGCCAAAGACTAAACAATGATGCTAGTCGTAAACTTTCTAACTAATCTTGTTCCTTCGTTTATAGTTCGTGATCGCTTACGTGCGTCTCCACTCCCCATATGCCCCTCCGTATTATCTACTTATGGGGACATGAGAATCTGTTGCGCATACCGCGTGAATACCGTAACCTAGAATCACGCATTGTAATCAGGTGTTCAGCACCACTGACCAGTTGTACACAATACTACCCAATGAAAATGTAATCGATCTTGAAATCGCACAATGAAATCGCGCATGGATCACAAAAGCGGTTTATACTGTTTTAAAATGAAACTAGATTCCATTATGAGAATTTTTTCTAGGATTTTTCAAAATGTCCGGAAGTTCTGACGTCACAGCGGGGTCCTGCACAGGCGAGAGGGGTGCAGTGACGTCAGAACTTCAGGAATCTTTTAAAAAATCACAGAAAAAGGACTACCAAATGCACAAGGAAAGGAAGGGACAAAGGGACGGTGGGGTTGGTGTCAAAATTCTCCGGATGAAATTTAATTAAAAAAAATAAAATAAATCCGTGCGCGTACCCCAGTCACTATAAGCTCTTGCTATGGTATAGAGAAAAGTTTATATCCGGATAGAATGATAAAGCATTTATAATAATGAATGACCCTACTGGGTAATAGAAGGAAGTTCTTCAGTGGGCTTCAAGCTTATAAATATCTTCCTTTTGTGTAATTATGGGAATTTCAAGAGTGTTGACCATGTATCTAAGAAGGAGGGTGTACAACGAAATTAAAAGTTTCTCCTTGTCGGAAACAAACGCTGAATAAAGATGGCAAACCGTTGCTGAATAATTTGCAGCATTATTTGTATGTTTCCAAGCATACGAAAGTAAGTATTTTATAATTTTTTTACCAATAAACCTAAGTTCCATCTCCTTTATGATGTCTAGTTGGCATTCATTCAGTTCGCATCACGTCAATAATTCGTAAGTTCACATTGGCGATAATCAAGGATCAAGGATCAAAACAGAATATTATAAACAAACTCGAAACACCTTGAATGGAAAAAGCAACAGCATAACCACCTGGTCTCTACAACTGCGCCTTTTTTCTTTCCAGTGGGCAGTGGAAACTCCGAGTTGGATTTATTTACTATAGTGAGGAAATAGGTCTACTTCACGCTATCGTTATCTCATGCCGAGATATATACATTTCTACATTTCAGTCAGCGGTTACGAAAGTTGGGGTCACGACATGGTCGAGTTCAAGTCGACATGAAGACGGACTGAGCCACAAAGGCCTTCATCCCGTTCCATGTTGAGTATATTGCACTTTTATTATACCCCCCTCCCATCCTCTAACCTTCATGCTATTCAAGGGTTACCTAGATCTTACGTTTTTGGTTAAAGTAGGTGTTACAACACTCCGAACTATTTTGATGTTTTAAACCGTGATTTGAAGATCAGTACTACACAAATACCAAATTAGGCTGAAATTGGACGACACAATATGGCGAGTTCATTTTATAAAATTCGTATGGGGTTAGTATAACTGTTTCAGAATGGTTCTGTAACATTCGCCTTGCAACCCTTCTTGTTAACTAGTCGATAGCGTATAACGTTAACGAAGTTTCAAATCCTGTATTTCAATAATATTCCATGCATCGCTCCTTTACATCAACTCGTGTAACAATTTACCAGTTTATTAATTTGAATTTGATTGAAAACAAGTATTTCGTAATCTTTTTTATATTTTTATATTTTTTTAAATGTTTTTTAAATTGGAAAAATGAAATAAATAAATAAAGCCAAACTCCGATCATTGCCCATAACTCTGTTCTCTGACATACCCAAGTCTTGAAAACGAGACAGGCGTACTTATGTACTTTTACGTACACGTGTACCCGAATGCATTACAGTTTGGATGGACACAACCTTCAATGCCGCGGCGTAACAGAGACCATTTCACAATTGGCCATGACCCATATCGAACATGCAGCGTTGTGTTTGGAGAATTGTAAACAGTTTTAAATGCAGGTAAATCATAGTCACTTCGGTTCGCCACATGAAAGACCATTGCTCTAAGCAATACCTCTAACAAATTTCATAACGACGCTCTTAACTGTTTTATTGTTGGCTTGTTTATTGTCTAGGTGGTTAATCTTTCTTTGAATATTATTTGAGTTTCCATGATTGATATGCTAATCTTTTCGATCTAACATTAAAGTTTTCTGCATTATAATATTCCTGGAATGAGATCAAACATTTTTCTCCTCCAACTCCTTTTGCTCCAATTATAGGCGAACATGTAGCAATATTTTCTTGTTCCTAATTTGCATGAATTTTACCAAATCATACTAGGCGCGACACTTAGAGGCTACCTTCGATGACCCGTTGAAAATGAAAGGGAAGTAGGTGGATTGGGCAATCGATGGCCTAATAGTAGTGAATATCTAGAATTTCCGTCGAATAGTCCCAAAACTGTGGGCTGCCGATGGGGTAGAGCGATGAGACACAAAATTCTAATAGATTCAATCGGGGTCGAGTGGATTTGAAGAGGCGCGCGTGGTCCGTTGCATTGGAACTGAAGGACTGTTAACCCGGGTTATGTTGGGGACTTCATTTATTCATATAACCTCGAGTAACTAGGATGGAGACAGGAAAATAGGATTTTGAAAGCTTGCGAAGGACCAGTTGGACCCAATGGACCCCCCCTTTGACCCCTTGGGTCCAATTGGACTACAATGTTTATCTTTGATAGGGCGAGTAGTAGAACGTTATACAAATGTTCGTGAACGGTTCATTGTAATTGTATTCATTTGGTACACCATGTTACGCAACGTGGAAGTGAATCATCATCCTCGATAGGTATATATCGGTCTAAGTGACAGAATAACATATGTGCAATAAATTTCAGGTATAAAAAAAAGCTGCAATTTATTGCACAACGGTTTATTATTTACCTGTATAGATGCCTCTTCTGCGTAGATCACTGTTTTCTGTGATCAGTATCTACCCTCTAACCCCCCCCCCCTCCGAAAGCCTTAAATCGAGTACTGGAGACGGCCCGGGAATTACAGTTTCATAAAAATGCGCGGGATTCAAAAATCGATCATTAATTATTTGTTGTTATTCATGAAGCATAACCTTTGTTCAAGTTACAAAGTACCTATCAACAAAATCCGAAAACAACAACAACAAGCAACAAATGAAATAATATCACTAATACACGAAAAAACGCGAAAAACGCTGTTATACCACTTTCGGTGATCAAACCATCGTCAGTAAAAAACAATAACGTAATAAGGTATTGTTTGTTGTATTATAAGCTATTGTATAACTTAATAAGCTATTGTTTGTTACTAACGAGGGTTTGATCATCAAAACCGGTATAACAGTGTTTTTCGCGTATTTTCGTGTATTAGTGGAAATATACTACTTTTTCAATAACTCCGTTTTTCTTTGAAATGGTTTTCCACGATTTCTTTGCGAGCGATTTAGTTCGCCCAAATGGGACCACCAAACCAAATTTTATCAATTTTGGTTCATGGTAACTAAGAGAACTGCGAAGTGCTGCATACAGCGGACGGACAGCAATTTTTTTATTCCATTTTCGGATTCTACATACCTTGAAACGGAAACCATCAAATTTTGAGGGAGGGAGGGGGGGATTAACTTTTTTTTCATGCTCGATTCCAAAGGTTCATTACTGAAAATAATAAACCGGAATTTCCGTCCGTCCGCCGGCACTGTTCGCCGTACTTCGCAATTTCCACAGTTACTATGTATTTACAAAAATTAATGAAATTTGGTTTTTAGGTCCCATTTGGGGTCCAGTGGGTCCGGGAAGCGCGACGTTACTGTCAGTCATCTCTAAGGTGTAAAAAACAGGGGTTGAATTTTCCCGAACGCCTTAGCTCGAACTTTTTGTTTTTTTTGTTTGTTATTAAATTCATCTGGAACTTGAGCAATTTTTGAGACCACCCGGAGCATTGTACGCCCAGCCCTTCGTTTGCACAAAAAATCTTCGTCAACATGATCGTGAAAGAAAAGCTATTACATCCAGCCCAGATATCATTGCTAGGGAACACCTGATTATAATCACGGATGGCTGTATGACGTCGAATTGGTTGTCCGTGATATTATTTAATTTGAAGAATGATGTAGGTAGTTATTTTGGATTTTTTGGTTTATTATTTTCAATAATGAACCATTGGAATCGAGCATGAAAAAAAAAAATTCTTACCCCCCTCAAAATTTGATGGTTTACGTTTCAAGGTATGTAGAATCCAAAACTGCAATAAAAATATTTCTGTCTGTCCGCCGTACGCCGTACGCCGTACGGGCTACTTTTCTTAGTTACCATGAAAAAAAATTGATGAAATTCGGGTTATAGGTTCCGTTCGGCGTCTAGTTGGTCCTCGCAGCTCGACGTTACTGTGAGTCATCTCTAAGGGGATCAAAATAGGGGTTGAAATTTTCAAAACGCCTATACCATTTTTTAACGTGAATATTTTTACGGTTTTAAATAGTTCTTGAACTTGCGAGTTTTTTAAGACCCCCAGGAGCCCCGAAGTTTGCACCGACAGGCATTTTCGACTCCAGTGTGAATGAAATTGTATACAATTCAAACCAAATCTCGTAACCAGAGACGCGCCCACAATAGGAAATTTGGCGGAGATGAAATCAATAGAGAGTTCCTAAAGACTAAAGTCGGGAAGATGTGTTCGGATTTATCTCAACTGCGCATGCGCGTCGCCCAAGTTCAAACTTATTTCCTTAAGTTCGACTTATTCGGCCTTATACTTAAGGCGCGTTATCTCCCAGGGCACAAACTTTAGGAATCGTCTTTAACCTTACTCAGGGGTAACAGTGCACAGCTTTTTGCCGCGTTTTGTCGTTTTTTTTAACGCGTCATGTGTCGTCGGTCCTCGCCATCGCCAGAGTCTTTCAAAGTTACTCCAAGCGTCTTTCAAAGAATTTGCTAGATTGTTGCGATATCAACTTAGGATAAAAAAGTGATTTTGATGTTCAAAATACACCTCAAAAGCACTTATATTATCGTCATCCGACAACAGTCCTTGTCCGTTGAGGTAGAGGCGAAAAAGATTTTCAAGCTCTTCCATGATGAACTTGAAATAAAATAGAATAAACTAAAAATGAAATGGAAACGGAACGACCAGGAAAGAAAGGCAGCTGAAGCTGAATGGATTTCGCGTTGTGCTAAGTTAAGTGACGTTACTTTTTAATTCACTTCTACCCCCACCACTTCTGTCAAACCGGACTTATTGGTTAGCATCCAAAGTTAGCTCGCCTTAGATGTGGCCAAAAGATATGGCCGTTCCCTAATGAACTTATCTCTTAGGAACTCTCTATATTGCTAGGGATCACCTGATTATATTGGCGGAGTATATGAAGTCGAGTTGGTTGTTCTGTGATATTATTTCATTTGAAAAATGATGGCTCTTTTGGAGTTTGTTGGTAGGTAGTGAATCTTGAACAAACGTTGAAGTATTATTGATGGGTAAATTATTACTACGGTAAATCATTACTCAACGGTAAATTATTACACAACGGTTCATTATACCATCTACGTAGAAGGGGCTGGAGTTTGTTGGTAGGTACTTTCGCAACTTTCTTCACTCCTCATCAACAATTTCTTTTCAGAACTTCATTATGTGTGTTTCTTTTTGTTAGGTAGGTACTGTTTGTCATCGGCAGAATTATTTTAGCAACATTTAACTCGTGATTTAGGTAGGTACCTAGTAACGAGTACGGGGTTAGGTACTAACCTACGGAGGGTCTGCGATCTACATAATATGTATAGAACAGTACATATCATATTATATAGACGGGTTATCTATACATAGAGCTGTGATCTGTAACAGAAGGGTATTCTATACAAAATAATAAACCGTTGTGCAGGGATTTGCAGCGTTTTTTAATTGGAACAAATGTTATGCTTGATGAATAACAACAAATAATGATGAGAGATTGATTTCACTGCATATTTATGAAATGTGACTGTCTGGCTGGCCCCAGTACTCGATTTCGGGCTTTCGTGGGGGAGCGCGAGGTTAGTATCGACTACAGGAAACAGTGATGTACGCGGAAGGGGCATCTTCTATACATTTAGATAATAAACCGTTGTGTAATAAATTGCAGTGTTTTCTTTGAGTCTTCGAAGTTTCAGCAAAAAGTGACGTCACACTTGGCGGGTGGGGGTGTCCCGCCTAGGTGGTTGGTGTTATCATTCTTAGAATGGAACACCTACTTTTATTAAAAAATGGGAAAGTACTATAGACAGAAGTCGCGGGTACTCCTCATCACAGCCAGGTAGAAAATTGTAATGAAGATGCAAGGGCCCATTTCGGCATCAGTCCTATTAACTAGCAACGCATGTAATACCCATGCGCTTACTTTTTACAAAAGCGCTGTTCGTTCAAAAATCTCTGGACTGATAATAATTGGAACGGTCATGAAACCTGACTTCAGATAAAAGTTGAAGGCGGTAGAGGACATCACCATCACGTTAGAACGCTTGATTCATTTGTGCCTTTGCACTATCAATAAGCCATCCAGTCGCATAATATTACTTCTCCTTATATCGCGTACATATTCGTAGCGCTACCTCCACCCATATTTCCTGCGTGTGTCCAGCACAGTGACCGTTCCGAATCAGTCAATATTATTACTAACGATGCGATACACGTGTTCAAAGGTAGTCGCTTATCGGTTGCGCTCTGGGCAATTTTCATTACGGTGAAGGGGTTGGACTTTGGAGTACCAAAACGTGTTGTCTCAGGAACTTCACCACACTCAGAACTGCAGAAATATTGAGCCAATTTTTAGTGGCTTTACTTCAGGTTAGGTATATACATTTCATGGGCATAGAAGCAATTTTGGTTTATTATTTTCAATAATGAAACTTTGGAATCGAGCATGAGAAACAAAATTTTTACCCCCCCCCCCCCCTCCAAATTTGATGGTTTCCGTTCCAAGGTATGTAGAATCCGAAAATGCAGTAGAAACAATTTCTGTACGTCCGCCGTACACCGTACTGAGCACTTTTCTTAGTTACTATGAACCGTAACTGACGAAATTCGGTTAATTATAGGTCCCATTTGGGGTCTAGTTGGTCCTCGAAGCTGGGCGTTAATGTCAGTCATCCCTAAGGGGTGAAAAATAATGGTTGAAACCTCCAGAACGCCGTTATCTCGAATTGTTTTACGGTTTTAAATAGTAGTTCTCGAACTTGGGAGGTTTTTAAGACCACCCGGAGCATTGAACGTCCAGCCGTGTGCATTGAAGGCCCAGAAGTGTGCACCTACAGGCTTTTTCAAAAGCAGGGTGAATGAAATTGTATACATTCAGCCCAAATATCATCACTAAGGACGCGCTAACAATCGGGAATTGGCCCGAGATCATCATTGCTAAGGAACACCTGATTATGTTCACGGTGTATGAAATTTACTTGATAAGTAGCTCTTTTGGAATTTGTTGATAGGTTGAAACTTGAACAAGCGTTGAAGTATTATTGATGGGTAAATTATTACACAGCATAAATTATTACACAACGGTTCATGATACCATCTACGTAGAAGGGGCTGGAGTTTATTGGTAGGTACGTTGCAACTTTTGGTTTGTTATTTTCAATTATGAAACTTTGGATTCGAGCATGAAAAAAAAAGTTTTAACCCCCCCCCCCCCCCCTCCTCCAAATTTGATGGTTTCCGTTTCAAGGTGCTATGTAGAATCCGAAAGTGCAATAAAAACGCTGCAAATCCCTGCACAACGGTTTATTATTTTGTACAGAATACCCTCCTGTTACAGATCACAGCTCTCTGTATAGATAACCCTTCTATATAACATAATTATGTACTATTCTACACCCTCCGTAGGTTAGTACCTTACCCCGTACTCGTTACTAGGTACCTACCTAAACCGTTGTGTAATAATTTACCTGTATAGGTTCTCCTTCTACGGAGATAGAATAACGAACCGTTGTGTAATAATTTGCCCATCAATAATACTTCAACGGTTGTTCAAGTTGCAAAAGTACCTATCAACAAAATCCAGGCCCTTCTTGGTAGATGAGCTGTTGAGTAATAATTTAACGTTGTATAATAGTTTACCGTGGTGTAATGATTTACCGTTGTGTAATAATTTGCCGTTGTGTAATAATTTGCCATTGTATACCTAATAATTTACCCATCAATAATACTTTAACGGTTGTTCAAGTTACAAAAGTACCTATCAACAAAATCCAGCACCTTCTGGGTAGATGAGCCGTTGTGTAATAATTTAACGTTGTGTAATAATTTGCCATTGTGTAATAATTTGCCATTGTGTAATAATTTACCCATCAATAATACTTTAACGGTTGTTCAAGTTACAAAAGTACCTATCAACAAAATCCAGCCCCTTCTGGGTAGATGAGCCGTTGTGTAATAATTTACCGTTGTGTAATAATTTACCGTGGTGTCATAATTTACGGTTGTGTAATAATTTACCCATCAATAATACTTTAACGGTTGTTCAAGTTACAAAAGTACCTATCAACAAAATCCAGCCCCTTCTGGGTAGATGAGCCGTTGTATAATAATTTAACGTTGTGTAATAATTTGCCATTGTGTACCTAATAATTTACCCATCAATAATACTTTAACGGTTGTTCAAGTTACAAAAGTACCTATCAACAAAATCCAGCACCTTCTGGGTAGATGAGCCGTTGTGTAATAATTTAACGTAGTGAAATAATTTACCGTTGTGTCATATTTTACCGTTGTGTAATAATTTACCCATCAATAATACTCTTAAACGGTTGTTCAAGTTGCAAAAGTACCTATCAACAAAATCCAGCCCCTTCTGGGTAGATGAGCCGTTGTGTAATAATTTACCGTTGTGTAATAATTTACCGTTGTGTAATAATTTACCGTGGTGTCATAATTTACGGTTATGTAATAATTTGCCGTTGTGTAATAATTCGCAATTGCTTAATAATTTACCCATCAATAATACTTCAACGTTTGTTCAAGTTTCAGAAGTACCTACCAACAAAATCCAATAGTCCATCACTTATCAAATGAAATAATATCGCAGAACAAACAACTCGACTTCATAAAGCCATCCTTGATTATAATCAGAGATGCTCCGTAGTTATGATATCTCGGCCGGATTTATACCGTTTGATTCACAATCGTGTTGACGAAGCATTTTAGTGCTCACTAACGGCTGGACGTACGATGCTCCGGGTGGCCTCAAAAAATTGTTTAACTCAAGAAAAATTTAATAACCAAAAAAAAAAACAATACCCTTCAATAGAAAGTTTTCGAGATACGGCGTTCTGAAAATTTCAACCCCTATTTTGAACCCCTTATAGAGATGACTGACACTAACGTCGAGCTTCGACGACCAACTAGACCCCGAACGGAACCATCAACGGAGGTATATTCTACATACCTTGAAACGTAAACCATCAAATTTTGAGGGGGGGTAAGAATTTTTTTTTCTTGCTCGATTCCAATGGTTCATTATTGAAAATAATAAACCAAAAGGCTGCAAATCCCTGCACAACGGTTTATTATTTTTTACAGAATACCCTTCTGTTAGAGATCGCAGCTCTCTGTATAGATAACCCGTCTATATAATATATATGTACTATTCTATACATATTATGTAGAACATTCTGTAGGTTAGTACCTAACCCCGTACTCGTTACTAGGTACCTACCTAAATCACGAGTTGAATGTTGCTAAAATAATTCTGTCGATGACAAACAGTACCTAACTAAAATGGCAGAAAGAAACACAAATAAGAAGTTCTGAAGGGAAATTGTTGATGTGGAGTGAGAAAAGTTGTAAAAGTACCTACCAACAATCTCCAGCCCCTTCTACGTAGATGGTATAATGAACCGTCGTGTAATAATTTGCCGTTGTGTACTAATTTACCGTTGTGTAATAATTTACCCATCAATAATATTTCAACGTTTGTTCAAGTTTCACTACCTATCAACAGTCTCCAAAGCAGCCATAATTTTTCAAATGAACAGCCAATCAATCACACAGAACAACCAACTCGACTTCATACTCCATGATTATAATCAGGTGATCCCTAGCAATGATTTTATCTCGGGCCAATTCCCGATTGTTAGCGCGTCCCTAGTGATGATATTTGGGTTGAATGTATACAATTTCATTCACCCTGCTGTTGAAGATGCCTGTCGGTGCAAACTTCTGGGCCTTACTGTGAACGAACGGCTGGACGTACAATGCTCCGGGTGGTCTTAAAAAACTCCCAAGTTCGAGAAAACGGCGTCCTGGAGACTCCAGCCCCTATTTTTCACCCCTTAGGGATGACTGCCATTAACGCCGAGCTTCGAGGACCAACAGCTCCCCAAATGGGACCTATAAACCGAATTTCGTCTAATTCGGTTCATGGTAACTAAGAAAAGTGCTCAGTACGGTGTACGGCGGACGGACAGAAATTTTTTATTGCATTTTCGGATTCTACATTCCTTGAGACGGAAACCATCAAATTTTGTTGAAAGGGGAAACCATTAAATTTTTATTGTCATACTCGATTCCAAAGATTCATCATTGAAAATAATAAACCAGCTTGGCTGAGGGGTGAAAAATAATGGTTGAAATCTCCAGGACGCCGTCATCTCGAAATTTTTTACGGTCTTAAATAGTTCTCGAATTCGGGAGTTTTTAAGAACACCCGGAGCATCGTACGTCCAGCCGTTCGTTCACGGTAAGGTCCAGAAGTTTGCACCGACAGGCTTTTTCAAAAGCAGGGTGAATGAAATTGTATACAATCAGCCTAAATATCATCACTAGGGACGCGCTAACAATCGGGAATTGGCCCGAGATTAAATCATTGCTAGGGATCACCTGATTATATTCACGGTGTATGAAGTCGCTTTGGTTGTTCTGTGATATTATTTCATTTGAAAAATTATGGTTTCTTTTGGAGTTTGTTGATAGGTAGTGAAACTTGAACAAACGTTGAAGTATTATTGATGGGTAAATTATTACACAACGGTAAATTAGTACACAACGGCAAATTATTAAACAACGATTCATTATACCATCTCTGTAGAAGGGGCTGGAGTTTGTTGGTAGGAACGTTTGCAACTTTTTTCACTCCACATCAACAATTTCACTTCAGAACTTCATTATTTGCGTTTCTTTTTGCCATTTTAGGTACTGTTTGTCATCCACATAATTATTTTAGCCACATTCAACTCGTGATTTAGGTAGGTACTTAGTAACGAGTACGGGGTTAGGTAGTAACCTATGGAGCTTCTGCGATCTACTTAATATGTATAGAATAGTACATATCATATTATATAGACGGGTTATCTATACATAGAGCTGACCAGAAGGGTACAAAATAATAAACCGTTGTGCAGGGATTTGCAGCGGTTTTCACTCCACATCAACAATTTCCCTTCAGAACTTCATTATGTTTGCGTTTCTTTTTGTCATTTTAGTTACTGCTTGTAATCGATAGAATTATTCTAGCGACATTTAACTCGTGATTTAGGTAGGTACCTAGTAGCGAGTACGGAGTAGGTACTAACCTGCGGAGGGTCTGGGGTCTACATAATATGTATAGAATAGTACATATCATATTATATAGAAGGTTATCTGTACGGTGAGCGGTGATCTGTAACAGAAGGGTATTCTGTACAAAATAATAAACCGTTGTGCAGGGATTTGCAGCGTTTTTTTTTCAAACACAAGTGCACGACTAAACTCTAAATCCTGATGAAGCTTATGAACTCATAGGTTCAATTCAACCAATTTGTGTCCTACTTCAGGTTTAATGGTTGACACAAACCATTTTAACCCTACCTCTTCATTATAGTACTCGTTTCAGAATTAGAGATCAAATGGTTGGTGACCCATATAATAACCTACACTATATTATATACCTACCTAATATGTATCGATGTATGGGTACATGAAGGAGATATGTCGAAGGTGATATATTATGTACTACCTTGGTACCTGTGAATAATGAGACATTTACAAATACTATACCTAATGTCGTGTCAGCTCATCATTAAATTTGTACCCTCTTAAGTACGAAGGATTCAATTTATGAACCTTTGACCAGCCTTTGACTGCCATATCGATTCGACGCGTGATAAAAACCTCAGTGCTCGATGCCGTGGGCTCATTTGAAATGCAAAAATAGGAACGATAAAGGGTGAGTCCAGAGGGCAGACCCTACACAATGGTAATTCATAGGAGAATGTGGTCGCCTCACATTACTAAATGACCCTATCTAACCGGCAGCTTTAGTCGTGACCAATTACAGACATTAAATACAGCCCCGTTGATCTCGGAGCCATACACTTCGTTTTATAATGAACACGTAACAACTGTACCATTGTCTGCACTTGGCACTCTTCACGGGATTCAACCATGAACCGCCCTTCAAATAACTCTGAAGAAATTCTCCAACCAGCAAGACGAAAGGTTTTATTTGTGTTAACTGTGTTCCCTTGTCTATTTAAATGAATCATTGAGAAATGACAGCTGTATACAAATACCTTGTGGCTGGTGATACTGACAATATGAACTGATGAAGTGCTCTTTACTCTTATTTGGCTCTACTTCGAGTAGAAAAAGAAACTAGTAGTCGAAAGACCCGTGCGTTACATAAGATTACAGCAATTTTGGTTGAACTGATAGTACATGGTATACGAATGATAGTTGTATGGCAGTGAATTGAATGAGTGGGGCAGGAGTTGGGCTAGTGCGTGTGGCAAGCATTTGTAGGCACAGATAAGTAGGCACAGAACAAATTTTTATTTTGATGGTCAAACCACCGTTATCTATTCCTAGTAATGATGCTACTCTGGTAAACTGCGAAGCAAAAAACAACAAGTTCCAGTTATTTATACTCGTTTTGCTTCCTCTCTACCGAAGGTAAGCGAGCTTTGTATTCGTGCAAGAGTCGACTAATTTTTATGCCCTCCAAAATGAAAATTTCCACTCGCATTTTACGTTTCAGACATCAAAGAACATATATATGTGGTTTCGTGTCTGTCTGTGTTCAAGTCCTTGTCCCGGGCAAAACTATAGAAATAATAGTCGAAATGAGTTGAAATTCGGAGGGTAGGTGCGGGTTTGACCACAGATAGTCGTAAAGCTCATAACTACCCTAGAAATCGTCGAAAAGGGCTGAAAGTTTGAGGGTACATGCAGAATTTCACCCTGATGGTTCCACATCGATTTCTTCAAATTCAGACAGTAACATTCGGATGCGCACGCGAAAACACGAAATGTTTGCCACTTCCTTTTAACGCCCATATCTATCCCCCCCCCCCCCCCCGCCCGTCGTTGTGAGTTGAAATTGATGAGGTTTGGAGGGCAGGTGGGGGTGTGGCCACAGATAGTCCCATATTAAATTCACTGATAAAGTACAGTAACTTTCGTCTGCGCATGCGCTCACGCAAATTCCTAGTGGATCCCGTAACTAATGTTGTCGTAAAGCGCTGAGATTTGGAGGGTAGGTGTCGGATATTTTTGTTACATGCAAAACTCCAGGACGACCAGACCAATTTTAATGAAATTTCCAGAAATTATGCGTGTAGGCCCTTAGACGGCCCCCTTTGAATTTCATTGCCGTCGGGCCAATGGTAGCTCTACAAAAGAGATGATCAAAAATCGATATTTTACCAATAATTTTACTAACTGATCCTATACTTTCATGTTACAATAAGTGAGGAAGGTATGCTGCCCACCCAACGGCAGACTTTTTTTTCTTCGAAAAGTCCGCTACTCAGACACTAACAAACAATGAACATACCGAAACATAACATTTTGTTTCAACATTTTGTTGCAGAACTTAATGAAAAATATTTGTTACCTATTTATTACATTCTTATTCGGTCTATACCGAAGGTAATTTCGGTTCTGCGGCAAAGAATTCCCAGCTGAAGTGATATTATGTCAAAAGAGATAATTATATATATATATATATATATATATATAAATAAAACTAGCTGTGCCCTGCCACGCTTCGCTGTGGCACATTGTGGTTGCCTGGATGAGAAATGAGAAACAAAACAAAGCATAAGTTTCACAGAAGTTTAATTTTGCAATACTTGTGGGTATACAATATGTTTTTGTAGTGATTGGGAGTCGGATAGACGAGTCGATCGCATTTGAGAGAATGGTTAGTTTATTGGTGGCACCCTGGCTCTTATATAGTCCCCTGACAAGATCAGAGGGGGGTCGGGGGGTCCCCACTCTGAGTTACAGCATGTTCAGACATAGATTGAGTTGTGGAGGAGCAGCCGATCACAACACTGCTCCCCCCAGAATTTAAGTAATTTTCAATTTTAATTAAATTTTGTTGATGTCGCTGTGGCTGTGGCCGGGCGTGGGAGGTGCGTGTGTTGGGTCCGTGTGGGCTGTCCGGGTGGCTGCTGTGGTCGGTGTCGTGGGGCGGTGGCGTAGAGCGCGTAGCGTTGGCGGGCGAGGCTCGGGCTCCGGGCGTGGTTCCGCGGGAGCGGTTGTTGCCGTGGGTGCTGTGGTGGTGATGTTGTGGCCATCGCTGTGTGGTTGGGGGCGATTTGCGGCGTCGTGGTGGGTCCCGTGTTGTGCGTAGGTGGGGGTGCCGGCTTACATCGGTCGATTGAGACTGAGGTTTGTCGATCGTCCGTGAGGTAAGTTATCGTTTTTCCATCGTTTGTCAACACCTGATGGGGGCCGGTGTAAGGTGGCTCGAGTTTACCCCTTGGCATGTCTACGCGCACGTACACGTGGGTCGCTGTGCGCATAGTTGCTGGCACGTAGGACTGTGTGTAGTGGCGGTACGATTCGTTGGTGCGTAGGGGCACAGTTGATGGTGGCGGTTGAGTGAATAGATCCCCTGGGAGGCGTGGTGTGGCCGAGAAGAGGCGTTGGGCCGGTGAGTAGCCGTCGGGGCCCGGGCGGTTTCGTAGGCCGAGGAGGAGGCCGCTAAGTTGGGTGGCCCATGTGCGGGAAGTGGCTGTTGCGAGAATTGCGTCTTTTAGGACCCTATGCAGTCGTTCGACGAGTCCGTTGGCTTGAGGGTGGTAGGTATTGGTATGGTGTACCTCCGTGCCCATGGACGTGCAGTATTTATGGAATTCGGCTGAGGTGAACTGGGTGCCCTGGTCAGTGGTTACGCGTGCCGGGGAGCCGTAGCGGGCGATCCAGTGGTTGTGTAGGGCCGTAATCACTGCGTCGGCGGAAATGGTCGAGAGGGGTGCGCATTCAAACCAGCCAGTGGCGCGGTCAATCATTGATAATATGTACTTTTTCGTAGCCGATGGCGGTAGCGGGCCGAATAGGTCGATATGTAGGTGTTCGAGTGGCGCGGCGTCGGGAAATTCGCCGAGGGGAGCCCTGATGTGTCGAGTTGTTTTCGCTTGGTTACAACTCGGGCAGGCGCGGGTGAACAACCGTATCGACGAGGTCATGACGGGCCAATAATATCGAGCGCGGATGAGGGCTGTGGTGGCCTTTATCCCCGGATGTGTCATCCCGTGTATGTGTTTAAAAACCGCGAGGCGTAGCGGCGTAGGGATGTAGGGGCGAGGCGAGGCGTCGGTATTTTCGCACATGATCTCGTGGCCTTGTATTCGGTGTGGTGTGAGATTCATATTGGCGATGTGGTCATCGGCGGCCTTCGTGTGCGAGGATGATCTCGAGTTGGGCGAACCAGACGTGCGGAAATGCGGGGTCAAACGGCTGGAGCTTGAGAAGTGAAGGAGCGCTCGCTTCGGGTGTCTTGCGGTTTCTGCTCGGTCATCTTCGTTTTCTTCGTAGGTGCCAGTCCGTTGAGGTGTCAGCAGGAAGTGTGCTCGGCGCCGGCGTCCGTTTCCTTATATAAGGATCGGTGATGGTGGGGCGAAGTAGCGGGAGGCGCTGCGATAGCCGTCGAGGCGGGCGTCGGAGTGGGGCGCCGCTGTGGCGTCGGTGGGGGCCGCGCGTGGTGGGGCTCGTTGAAGCGGAGGCGGAGGCTGCGACGCTGTCAAACGGCGGGCGCTGGCGGTGGAGCTCACACGTCGGATGTCACCAGTGTAGTGATTGGGAGTCGGATAGACGAGTCGATCGCTTGATTGAGAATGGTTAGTTTATTGGTGGCACCCTGGCTCTTATATAGTCCCCTGACAAGATCAGAGGGGGGTCGGGGGGTCCCCACTCTGAGTTACAGCATGTTCAGACATAGATTGAGTTGTGGAGGAGCAGCCGATCACAACAGTTTTGTTTTTCAATAATTGTGTGCGTAGATAATATAAAGACTATCTGGTTTGCCGACACGGGAACACGCAACATAGAGAAGCAATGCCCATGAGAGAAGCAATCCACATCTAAATCTAAACGACACAATTCCACAGATTGGCCTTGAGCTTTATTGACTGTGAATGCGAACGCCAATCAAATCGGGAATTGCAATCTTTTAAAGAGAAATGGTGTGTCGGTCGGGATCATTGGAAATCGTTGCTTCCACTACGTTGTTCATTGTGGTGGACACTCCATTTACTGTTTCATTATAATTTTATTATTGACATTTTAGAGAGTTTTTCCTTACCACGGTCGGCCTTAGCACGGTGTCCTAACACCGTGCGATTACCGCGAACCAGGCGGAGAACGCATGAACTAGCTAACACGGGACGTACGAAGCTCTGCTTCACCGTGGCAGCAGAGCTTCACCCGGGCCGTACGAACCCCTTCTCATACGGCCGTACGAACAACTTTTCTCCGTGTAATCCCTGGAAGTTTCACTGATAACAGCTGGTTAAAGCTGACTCAATCCTATTTTGGTTTATTATTTTCAATAATGAACCATTGGAATCGAGCATGAAAAAAAAAATTCTTACCCCCCCTCAAAATTTGATGGTTTACGTTTCAAGGTATGTAGAATCCAAAACTGCAATAAAAATAGAGAGTTTTTCCTTACTACGGTGTCGGGACACCGTGGTAAGGAATCTAGGGGAACACATCATGGATGCTAACTTTTTCAGGATGTCACGTGGTCTTAGTACGGTGTCCGTCGATAAAACGCACGGTGTCTTATCATAACCTGACGCCCAATTGTTTTGAAGCATGATGGCGGATTCTACTCCAGTGTTCCGTTGTGTTGAGTGATCATCCGTAGTGATCTTTTTAAGGATTCAAAAGATTTGTAGGTAGGTAAGTAAAATTCACTCATGTGTTTTGATTAGTTGGAAATCGTGAAAGAGTGAGTTGTGAATTAAAATTTGCTTTCGTATCATGTTGTTTTGATAGTTTCAACTGACGTCTTGCTGCTTCAATTAGAAACGTAGCTCAAGTTTCGAGAGGAAAACAACTCGCAATTTTTGTGTAAACATAAAATTTAAAAAATGACCAAAAATTAACCAATCACCAAAAATTACCGAAAATTACGAAAAATTGTTATAAAATGGCGAGGACAAAAATGTACCCTCCTCCCCTCTGCCGAAAAAATGCTAAAAATTACATACAAGTACCAAAAAAAATAGTCCAAAAATTATGAGAAATTGCAAAAAATGTCAATAATCACAAACAATTTCAAAATAATTATAAAAAATTGACAAGTTATAAAAAAATTACGAAAATTAATTAAAAATTACCGAAAATGTACAAAAAAAACGCGAGTTGTTTCCCCCTTGTTAAATGTGCAGAAAAAAAAAAATGTCTTGACAATTGAAAGGTTCAGTTCGTGGAGGGAAAAACGGAGAAACGCGTTTTATATTTATTTTCCCTTGATTACCCATATTTGAACACGCCTAAAAATACGATTTTTTCACGCAAAATAACGTCGTCGCCGTCAATCAAATTGTTGGAATACAGATCGATAAGACCGTTCAATTCTTCTTCCATAGTAAAGTAATAAATAAATAATAATAAATAATAAATAAAGTGATAAGTAATAAATAATAAACAAATAAAAACTACTGCTAAAAAGCTGGGTCGATTGATATGTTGTCTTGATGAAGAAAAAATAGGATTGAGTCAGCTTTAACCAGCTGTTATCAGTGAAACTTCCAGGGATTACACGGGGAAAAGTTGTTCGTACGGCCGTACGAGAAGGGGTTCGTACGGCCCGGGTGAAGCTCTGCTGCCACGGTGAAGCAGAGCTTCGTACGTCCCGTGTTAGCTTGTTCATGCGTTCTCCGCCTGGTTCGCGGTAATCGCACGGTGTTAGGACACCGTGCTAAGGCCGACCGTGGTAAGGAAAAACTCTCTAATATTTCTGTCTGTCCGCCGTACGCCGTACGCCGTACGGGCCACTTTTCTTAGTTACCATGAAAAAAAATTGATGAAATTCGGGTTATAGGTTCCGTTCGGCGTCTAGTTGGTCCTCGAAGCTCGACGTTACTGTGAGTCATCTCTAAGGGGTTCAAAATAGGGGTTGACATTTTCAAAACGCCTATACTATTTTTTTACGTAAATATTTTTACGGTTTTAAATAGTTCTTGAACTTGCGAGTTTTTTAAGACGATCCGGAGCATCGTACGTCCAGCCGTTCGTTCACAGTAAGGCCCCGAAGTTTGCACCGACAGGCATTTTCGACTCCAGTGTGAATGAAATTGTATACAATTCAAACCAAATCTCGTAACCAGAGACGCGCCCACAATAGGAATTTGTGAATACGGCCAATCATTGGTAGGGATCACCTGATTATATTTGCGGAGTATGAAGTCGAGTTGGTTGTTCTGTGATATTATTTCGCTTGAAAAATGATGGCTCTTTTGGAGTTTGTTGGTAGGTAGTGAAACTTGAACAAACGTTGAAGTATTATTGATGGGTAAATTATTACTACGGTAAATCATTACTCAACGGTAAATTATTACACAACGGTTCAGTATACCATCTACGTAGAAGGGGCTGGAGTTTGTTGGTAGGTACTTTTGCAACTTTTTTCACTCCTCATCAACAATTTCTTTTCAGAACTTCATTATGTGCGTTTGTTTTTGTTAGGTACTGTTTGTCATCGGCAGAATTATTTTAGCAACATTTAACTCATGATTTAGGTAGGTACCTAGTAACGAGTACGGGGTTAGGTACTAACCTACGGAGGGTCTGCGATCTACATAATATGTATATAATAGAATAGTACATATCATATTATATAGAAGGGTTATCTATACATAGAGCTGTGATCTGTAACAGGAGGGTATTCTATACAAAATAATAAACCGTTGTGCAGGGATTTGCAGCGTTTTTCTTCATCAAGACAACATATCAATCGACCTAGCTTTTTAGCAGTAGTTTTTATTTGTTTATTATTTATTACTTATTATTTTTTATTATTTATTTATTACTTTACTATGGAAGACGAATTGAACGGTTTTATCGATCTGTATTCCAACAATTTGATTGACGGCGACGACGTTATTTTGCGTGAAAAAATCGTATTTTTAGGCGTGTTCAAATATGGGTAATCAGGGGAAAATAAATAAGTATAAAACGCGTTTCTCCATTTTTCCCTCCACGAACTGAACCTTTCAATTGTCAAGACATTTTTTTTTTTTCACTGCAAATTTAACAAGGGGGAAACAACTCGCGTCTTTTTGTACATTTTCGGTAATTTTTAATTAATTTTCGTAATTTTTTTATAACTTGTCAATTTTTTATAATTTTTTTGAAATTGTTTGTGATTATTGACATTTTTTGTAATTTCTCATAATTTTTGGACTATTTTTTTTTGGTATTTGTATCTAATTTTTTGCAATTTTTCGGCCGAGGGGAGGAGGGTACATTTTTGTCCTCGCCATTTTATAACAATTTTTCGTAATTTTCGGTAATTTTTGGTCATTTTTTTAATTTTTTGTTTACACAAAAATTGCGAGTTGTTTTCCTCTCGAAACTTAAGCTACGTTTCTAATTGAAGCAGCAAGACGTCAGTTGAAACGATCAAAACAACAAGATACGAAAGCAAATTTTAATTCACAACTCACTCTTTCACGATTTCCAACTAATCAAAACACATGAGTGAATTTTACTTACCTACAAATCTTTTGAATCCTTAAAAAGATCACTACGGATGATCACTCAACACAACGGAACACTGGAGTAGAATCCGCCATCATGCTTCAAAACAATTGGGCGTCAGGTTATGATAAGACACCGTGCGTTTTATCGACGGACACCGTACTAAGACCACGTGACATCCTGAAAAAGTTAGCATCCATGATGCATTCCCCTAGATTCCTTACCACGGTGTCCCGACACCGTAGTAAGGAAAAACTCTCTTTTATGTCTTTACTTTGCTACATAAACTCGAAAATGAAACGCGGGACATGCAACGGAGACATGCAACGGAAACAAAGTCACGAAAATATTTCTGATGATTTTCGCTTACAACCGATTCGTTGCTACGGAACTTTATCTTCGCCAGTTATCATCGTACAAAAATCGTTCACCACTCGTTGGATAGCTCTCGATTTACCTAACCATATTACGTTAACCACTGCGGACTGCGTGGCCAACAAGCTGCGGTATGAGCGTGATTGTTTAAATGAATGTTTACGTACATAATACAGTGGAGTCCGGCTAATCCGAACTAATTGGGACTGAAGGCTGTTCGGACTAGGTACCATTCGTTGGAAATCTTGACCAAAACAATTAAGTACGAAGTACTTGGTGTGGGTGCGGGAGGGGGCGCTAAGACATAAAATGTCCCTCGTGGTTGCGTACTTGTACGGAAGCTGTACCCACCGTTTGTGTTTATTTAGTTTTTGCGAGATGTCAAGATACCCAGTAAGCACTCTTCAACGAGACTGTTTTTTTTACAATTCTTTAATAAACCTTGTTAAAGCGATGCAAGAACTTTCAATAAATTCATTATGACTGGCCTTTCCAATCACAAGGGCCGGCCACGGCTACGCGTTCTGCAATTCTATTGGCCAACGCTGTCTGCGATTCACATCATATGTATAGAATACTACATATTATATTATATAGACGGGTTATCTATACAGAGAGCTGTGATCTGTAACAGAAGGGTATTCTGTACAAAATGATAAACCGTTGTGCAGGGATTTGCAGCGTTTCTGTTATCAGTTTATCTTACTTAACGTTACCTTTATCTCATGTAACATTTAGTGCTTTGTTAAATTTACATTCAACTTGTAAAGACAGTTTCTTACAAATTCAAAAATTCACCTGTTGCCCTTCCCGACACTCATATGAATTAATTTCACAAAAAATATTATACGATTTCCCGTTTGAGCTTTCAACAAGTTTTATTTTTCTCGCTAAAAATTGGTGACCCCGACGTGATCGACTATGAACACGCACAATAATCCTCCCAGTGCCAGTGATGCTGTACAAGGACCTTCCGAAGAGAATCGGAGAATCAATGGCAGAATGACGATTACTCATTTCCAACCTCCCCCGTTTTGGAGCACTGCCGTTCCGATCTGGTTCTATCGTTTGGAATCAGGGTTTCGTGTGAAGGGGATCCTGGACGACGATGATCAATATGACCTCGTCGTAAGCTCTTTGGACAGCAGCGTTTTGACGCACGTTTCTGATCTACTCGCCAAACCACCCATGACGAATAAGTACATATCTCTCAAAACAAGACTGATCGAACCATTCGTCGATTCAGAGGACAAGCAATTGCACCGACTGTTGAAAGAGACGGTACTAGGAGATAGAAGGCCCACACATTTGCTGAGGGAGATGAAGGAACTTGCTGGAAGTAAAGTGAGTGATGACCTTCTAAAGTCACTGTGGCTGCAACAGATGCCCGAAAATGTAAGAACCGTTTTGGCAGTAAGTGAAAATCAAAGTCTGAATGCATTGTCTGCTCTAGCTGATAAGATTATTGAACTGTGTCCTAATAAAAGCATTTGTGAAGCAGCGACATCAAATCCGTACAATAGTACTGCTTCAGGAGATCCCTTGTATAATTCGTTGCTAGAGAAGATAGAAACTTTGAGTATGCAAGTCGAAGCTCTTTCGAGAGGACGTAGCCAATATCGTAGTAGAGGTAGAGCACGTTCAAAAAGCCGCAACAATTCTCGATCAGTGACTAAAAATAACAACCAAGCTTCAAAAGTAGCTGCTGGAACTTGGAAATGTCGTTTCCATTTTAAGTACGGAGAAAATGCATTTCGTTGCGAATCACCGTGCAGTTACAGAAGTGAGAAAACAAACAAACAAATCGGGAAAACTGAACAGCCAGTCGCAGGTGGCGGCAAGCGAAGCTGGCATGACAAGCCGCCTATTCGTTAAGGACAAACTTAGTAAGTTACAGTTTCTGATTGACACGGGAGCAGATATGTCCGTTGTACCACCTACAAACGCTGATCGCAAGGTGAACTCTGCGTATAAACTTTTTGCAGCAAATGGGTCGGAGATTAAAACTCATGGCATTAAATTACTCTCAGTCGACCTAGGTTTACGACGTGTATTCACCTGGCCATTCATGATTGCTGATGTTCACAAACCAATAATAGGTGCTGATTTTTTAGAACATTACGGTTTGCTTGTTGATCTGAAAAAGCATTGTCTGCGAGACGCATTGACTTCAGTGGTTTCCGAAGGTTTTCCCATTCAGTGCAATACTCCTTTGATTACTACCATAGGTACGAATTCAAGGTACGACACACTCCTCGGCGAATTCAAGGACATCACAAGAGTCACACTGGAAATAAAACCACCAAAGCACAATGTGATGCACTTTATTGAGACAATAGGACCACCAATAGCCGCTAAGTTCAGAAGATTAGATCCAACCAAGTTAGCCATAGCCAAAAAAGAATTCGAATATATGTTGCAGAATGGAATATGTAGACCATCAAAAAGTCCTTGGGCTAGTCCCTTACATATGGTTCCAAAGAAGACAGGGGATTGGCGCCCGTGCGGGGATTATCGCGCTCTGAATAAAGTCACAAAGCCAGACCGATATCCTTTGCCCAATATTCAGGATCTTACATGTGATCTTCATGGTAAGAAAATATTTTCTAGGATAGACTTATTGAAAACCTATTTTCAGATCCCAATGGCTCCAGAAGACGTACAGAAGACCGCCATCATTACTCCGTTTGGGTTATTCGAATTCCCACAAATGTGTTTCGGGATCTGTAATGCTGCCCAAACGTTCCAGAGATTCATGAATGAACTCACCAGAGGTCTTCCAAACGTTCGAGCCTACATAGACGACTGCCTAGTTTCAAGCTCTACGGAGGAGGAACATATGAGTGACTTGAGAGCACTATTCCACAGATTCCGTGAGTATGGAGTGGTAATTAACCCATCCAAATGTGAATTTGGTAAACATGAGATCGAGTTCTTAGGTCACATGATATATGCAGAAGGCGTAAAACCACTACCGTGCAAAGTTGAACAAATAAACAAAATTGAGCCACCTAAATCTGTTATGGGAATGAGGCGTTTTTTGGGACTTATTAATTTTTATAGACGTTTTTTGCCTAAAGCTGCACGGTGTACAGTAACACTTACAGATTGTCTGAAGGGACATTCAGGGAAACAGGATTCTGCTATCCGATTATCCCAAGAGGCTTTGCAGGATTTTGAAAGCTGCAAAGAACAGTTGAAAGCTGCAGTTATGTTAGCCTACCCTAGAACAGATGTACCTTGGTCATTAATGGTGGACGCGTCTAGCAAAGCAATAGGTGGTAGTGTTCAGCAGAAAGTATCAGGAGAATGGCAACCTCTCGGATTCTTTTCAAGGAAACTGAGTTCTGCTGAACAGGAATACAGTGCCTATGACCGAGAACTCTTAGCGATTTTTGCTTCAGTCAAGCATTTCAAACATCTGCATGAGGGTAGAGTTTTCACAATATTTACAGACCACAAACCCTTAATTTATGCGTTCAACCAGAAAGCCGACAAAGCAACTCCTCGTCAAGCTCGCCAGTTAGCAATTCGATGTTACGGATCGGAAAATTGGGTTGAGCTTCTTCCTTTGATAATGCTTGGCATTAGGACCGCAGTAAAAGAGGACATTGGTTGCAGTGCTGCAGAGTTAGTTTATGGTTGCACTTTAAGACTGCCTAGTGACTTCATTGAGGACCAACCATCACCATCTAGGCCTACGCAGCAATACTGTGGTGATCGGCTGCTCCCTAACACTATGTAAATAGCGTCGCTTGCATTATAAGCCGCGTCTAACGGCTTCCCAGAGCGGGGTTCCCCTACCCCTCTCTGGGGATGTATCAAGGGGTATAAAAGAAGCTGTGAACTGCCAATAAATTGTCATTTGACCACACAAACCGACTCAAGTAGTCTCGTGTATTTATTCCTACTTTTAGCTCCCGCTGGATCATCACAAATACCTAATACAATTGCAAGAAACAATGAACAAGATAAGGGCCCAGCCCACAGCGAGACATGTCCAGCCAGCAATTTTTGTCCACCCAGAATTAGGGAAATGCTCACATGTTTTCATTCGGGATGATAGGAGAAATTCGACTTTGAAGCCTCCCTATCAAGGTCCTTATCCCGTGGTGCTACGAGGAGCAACTACATTCACTGTAAAGATCAAAGGAAAAGACACTCCAGTCTCACTCCACAGGTTAAAGCCAGCATTCATTTGTCAGGAAGCAGAAGAGCGAAGCCAGCCATTCCAAATTCCAGTACGAGAAGAGTTTCAGCCTTCAGCTACTACTGCAAATAGAGATGATTCCCAAGAAGAACCCCAGGAAAATCAACCACCTCCCATGCGTCCACGAACAACTTCCGAGCCTTGGATAGCCCGACCCAAGACAACCAGAGGTGGATGACAAGTCCGGCTACCTGTTCGTTTTGCTGACGCACAGCTTTACTGAAGAGGGGGTAGTTTGTGGTGGGCACTCCATTTACTGTTTCATTATAATTTTATTATTTCTTACAAATCCAAAAATTCACCTGTTGCCCTTCCCGACACTCATATGAATTAATTTCACAAAAAATATTATACGATTTCCCGTTTGAGCTTTCAACAAGTTTTATTTTTCTCGCTAAATTCATCAAATTCTTAACTGCGAGTCGCGTGCCGTTGCAAAGTTTTGGTTGATTAATATTCCGCAACATGTAATTGGAACACCTATTTTCAATTTTAATATGTGTGGTGGCATCCCTGGCAGATCAAGGGAGTTCAAAAATTCCGTTGGATGATTAACTAGGTACTTCATCTGCTTCCACAACGGTGTCTATCGACTTATATGTAATTTCCTCGCCGTGAATATTGGATTGAATAACATTATTAAGTTGATAGACATCATGATTCTCTTGATTCAACGCAAAGATCCGAACACTATGTTTCACAATGAAATCCATCAGCGACTTAAGCTTTTGTCTGAAAAACAGGTTCTGTGATGTCATGTCTATCTATAGGTGATTGCCCAGGAAGTAACAGCTGCTGTATCGTCCAAGCTGGATTGCACGTGAAGGTGATGAATAAGTCTGGATGCCCGTAATGACGAACATATATATGCCATTGCATCTTGAGCATATTCCTGCATGTGAAGCGGACTGCCTATATATGAAGATGGCAAAATAGTTAGCTTTCCAACGTTGGTTGTAGTACTGTCATTCACAACTGCATCTCGTAAATGAACGATCAACCGTTTCAATTTTTGCATACATATCCACAATGTACTGGTGAAACAACTGACGGCATTTCAAAATATAATAATTGTCTTCGTTCTTCCGAATCATTAATCGGTGAACGTAAAAATTCATCGCGCTGTACTTTTTATTGATTTCTGCACCATTCACTGGATTTATCATCTGCACATTGAAATGATATCCATTGGCACCATCCCAGAAGATGACTGGATATTGCAAAGCATCGTAACAACGGTGAGTTTCTGCGATGGTTATCAACTGATCGTTTCTTCGATGGAGAACAATATCTCTAGTTTGGACCTGTTCTCCGACTATGACAATTGCCACTTCGTCTATAGTTGGAGCATCATATCTCCGGACATGTTCTTCAGCGGGCGTTTTGTCTGCGTGAAGGACAATCTTGTGGGTATCTGATGGCATCATATCAATTGCCGTTTTGAACAAACGCACAACTTTGTTCCTTTCGTGAAGGAGATCCTGTAGTTGGGAAATGATGGATTTTCTTAGCGAGGTTTGTATTCCACGTGCATCGACTTCATCTCTATCATCACCGATGAAGTACATTTGAAGGAATTTATGGTCACTATCTAGGAACGGAAGCAGAGAGCCAGCTTTGTGATATATTTTTCTTTTGATTTTAAAAGTCGGCATGAATTGAGCAGTCACAATTTCCTCACCAAATGACGCCATTTGGAAGCAAGAGTTGTATTTCCTGATGTTCGATAGGAAATGCTTCGATTCGGCGGTAGTTCCAGCAAGTAGAATTTTCACTGGCTCTGGTGGTGCTTCAAGTTGAGGCAACTTAATTTTTCCGCCAGCGCAACACATCCGTTTCGTTTCAGATTGAACTTTAGAGCCTTGCAGTAGGTACATACATGACTCATCTGGCCAATGACAACATGCCGACTTGAACTATAATCAACAACTGGATTGTACCGGAATGCAAGAAGATTGTATTGCAGTTTCAGATCTGCTGTTCTTTGGGTACGTGTTTCAGCTATCCTCACCCTCTCGCGTTCATTTCGTTGAGAACGAACCAAATCTTTTGCTGCAGAACGCGAGAGTCGTGCTCGCAGTCGTGCATCCTCAAGCCTGGCTGCTCGTCTTTCTGCACATTTTTTTCGGCACATTGATTGTACGCGACCAATCGTATTTTTGAAGGTGATTGTCCGAAGTCATGCGAAATATTTACCTTGTCCATTTTTGTAGTTTTCAAGTGCCGTTTTTATTCGTATGGTTCCCTGGTTGGTCACATTGATCATTTGAGGTTTTAGTAGGTGAATTCCAGTGTGTAACGGCATTTGAGAAGATCAGAATCAAAACACGGTTTGATCATTTTTTCGTCCAATATTCTTTCATGGATTGACACGCAATATAAATTTGTTAACATCTGCTTCATAATATCTTTCATCAATTTCCAACAGCAATCCATCCATCATACCTATATGTTTAGTAATATTAACTGAGGTTTGGATATTACTACTATTAAAATTATGAGAGTCTAGTTAAAAATGTGGATCATAAAAATCCTAGCTGCCGGCCTCACTCAGCTGATCAGGGTGGGTGCATCACCGCGTTATACGAGTAAAAACATTCCTTGAAACGGGCTGTATATCGTATCAAAACTTGAGGTCAATCGATGCAGAAATGTTTGAGTTTTTGGAGCGTACACAAACCAACTCAACATTTTTATATTAATTGCTATGCAATTTTAACGCCGGGGGTCATGTGAAAAAAATGTCCTGTCACAATATCCTGTCACAAAAACGCGTCACGCAAAGAGGAATGTGATGAAGATGAGCACAAAGAGGAATGTGATAAAGATGAGCACAAAGAGGAATGTGATAAAGATGAGCACAAAGAGGAACGTGATAAAGATGAGCACAAAGAGGAATGTGATAAAGATGAGCACAAAGAGGAATGTGATAAAGAATTACCAACGTTATCTTTGTTACCTATGAATAACTAGTTACCTACATTTCATGGTAACGGGCGCCGCTTGGCATTTTTTAATGTGTTTCTATGGAAATTGGCCCCGTATTGGCAACGGCTCGTTTGAATTTGGTAGCAATGAAATCTTGGTATTTCGGACTCGAATTGCGTTGCAAATTCCTCGTTCTATACAAAGTATAGAAGATAAGAGATTGGGGGTCCAGGGGGCTTGCCCCCTGGCGAGACGCGGAGCGCCGAGTAATTATATAGATATAGATAATAAATAAATTTGGGTCGCTATATTGAAATCAATGTAAAGAGTATCGATAGGAGTAAACTCTCAGAAGTTTCCATTACGCAAAATGCTTATGAGGTCCACTGTACCTCGACTATACCTAAAACTGTAAAAGTAACTGCTTAGCATGATAGGTAAACCCCGTTTGGGTAAAGAGCTCCGTCCGCCCCATTCAAGATAATGGCTGAAAGGATCATATACAACAGATCGATGAGGAGTGTGATTTATCTCTTTTATAATTCAAGCACTCTTCTTTGCCATCACTCGGAAAATCAGAAAAACAGCGCCTGCAGTCAATATGCAAGCATTTAACTGTTATGAAAGCCTCCCATACAAAATCTGTGGAAACTGGATTGATTGGAACTTGTGGAACTGGCGAACATCAGATGTATGGGGAATGTTCAACAACGTTATGGTAAATTATATACGGGGAATTCGCGATTGGGAATTGAATAATGGGATTCTAATGCTATGTGAAGTCGCACACCGCGTTTCTGCGGAAATCAATGTTACGTGTAGATTCTAAAAAACTAGGGTAAATTACACAAGTATAATTTACGGCTAATAAATTCACTGGGTATTAGAAACTTTGTCTGTTTTTAACACAATATTAATGTTACCGGTTGTCACGTTACCACGTTTTCTTGCAGAGTAGCATGTACCGATAAACGATTAATCTCAAGTTAATTGCGTGGCGAAAAGGAACTTCGAACGGACTTCACAATGAGGAGAGGAGAGTGGAGGGAAATAAAAGGAACCAGCGGATCACGAGTTGCCGTTGCGTCATTGCAGTTACGAACGCAATGTGGCCTCTCAAATATCCAATAGTCCCGTCGTCCTTTTATTTCCTTATTAAATCTTTTTCTATTATTGACGAATCCTAACAAGCGGAGATATAAAAGAATAGTAAAATGTTCAACTTGGGGAAAAGTGTAAAAATCACCAGATGGGGTTCAGTTTATTTGGTTGATGTACCAACTCCGAACGAAAATCGGTATGGGAAAGGTGAGCGATAGGGTCGGAAGAAAACTTGATTTCCATATGGTAAGTAGTCTTGGGTAGTCTGCATTGAATCAGAAACCGTAAGAATTGTGAGAATCGTTGGGTTTTATTGGAACAACGACGAGGGAAACGGCATGGTTGTTTTAAAATTCACCTACAATTTGAATGATACGATTTGGATGAAAATTTAGCGATGGATTTTTGATTTCAAAATAAAACAAAACTTGATGCGAGGTGGATCAATAGCGGGGTGTGGGCGCTTACTCCGTTGTTATATTAGGCAAGGCCGGTTTCGGTTGAATAACCATCATCTGTTCTCTTCTTGGGTTGGTATTGCAAAGACTTTAAGTGGAACCGTCTACTTAATTCTGGAATAAGTAAACAAGGTCTACATGCATGCACCTTCACCTATCGTTGAATAGGTAAATATACCTAACTACATTAGCGCTCCATTGGAAACTTTCGGAAGGCATAACCCAAATTATTACTAACCTGTGCAACGCACGGGATATCCAGTTAGCAGTATATATCAATAATATATATTTTCTCTCTATATAATTCATATAGAGATTATATATCATATAATAATATTTAGTTATTTTGTGAAACAGTTCTAGAGGAACGATATATTATTATGTTATTATGTTATGTACGATGTATGTGCGACGAAAAATAAGGACAGGAATAAAGACTTATACAGGAAAGACTCATGGTTGTTATTTCGGCTTGTGCCTTGTTCAGAACGAAGAGTAGAACATTTTCTTCTACTCTTTCGATCTGAACAAGGCAAAGTCGAAATAACAACCGTGAGTCTTTCCTATATAAGTCTTTATATTCGTCCTTATTTTTCGTTGCAAATGTGTGCCAAACATAATTATATAATATTCATTTCAGTTTCCAGTCATGAATTTACGGTCTTTAATACATCTATAAAAATGATGCAAGAGAGAAGGTATGGACTCTACGCACATACCCTTTCACAGTCCGACTTGCGCTGACTGACTGTCGTTTATAATCACCCATGACTTCCAACAAAATTTAAAGGTTTATTATTTTAAAGTTTATGAAGAATGATGGTTATTTTGGATTTTGTTGAAGGTACTTTAGGAACTTGAACAAACGTTATGCTTCATGAATAACAATAAATAAAATTAGTTATAGAATTGAAAAACGCTGCAAATCCCTGCACAACGGTTTATTATTTTGTACCCTTCTGTACAGCTCTCTGTATAGATAACCCGTCTATATAATATAATATGTACTACTCTATACATATTATGTGGATCGCAGACCCTCCGTAGGTTCGTACCTAGCGCAGAAGGGGCATCTATTTCACTCCAGATCAACAATTTTCCTTCAGAACTTCATTATTTGCGTTTCTATTTGCCGTTTTAGTTACTGCTTGTCATCGACAGAATTATTTTAGCAACATTTAACTTGTGATTTAGGTAGGTACCTAGTAACGAATACGGGGTTAGGCACTACCCTACGGAGGGTCTGCGATCTACATAATATGTATAGTATAGTACATATTATATAATACAGACGGGTTATCTATACAGAGAGCTGTGATCTGTAACAGAAGGGTATTCTGTACAAAATAATAAACCATTGTGCAGGGATATGGAGCGTTTTTTATTGTATTTTTGGATTCCACATACCTTGAAACGAAAACCATCAAATTTTGATGGTGGGGGGGGGGGGGGGGGGGGTTAGAATTTTTTTTCACGCTCGATTCCAATGGTTCATTAGTGAAAATAATAAACCAAAAATTGAATCCACCGCATGTTGTATGAGACTAATAATTATTGCCCAGGCGGCTCCAGCACTCGATATGAAATGGAGTGGGGATCTTCTTAGCTGATCGAAAAATGATCTTCTCAGTGGGTCGTGTGCTGGGCATTCAAGGATGTGCTCAATTGTGTGAGGGTCTCCACAGTAGTAGCATAAGTTGGGGGGCTCCATATTGAAACTGGGTGAGCTTTGCATATTGAATGTCCGGTTCTCAACTTCGTTATAGTATAAACGGTTGCCGTAAATTTTTAGGCGGTAGCGAATGGCACTGGTGACTATTAACACGTAATCGTTAATATTGCCATAAAGTATCATAATCGTTCATACTTCGCATAGTTCCCCTATATCCTCGTAATAACTATGTTATTGAAAGGTGAGCTATCCACCTTGCTCCACATACTGCCTTTATAACATTTACATAAGCCTCTGCCTTTTCAATTATGGTGTTCATTTTTGCTTGAGTCCCTACCTAACTAAATTTCCTCGGAAGCTGTGCGTATTTCATTCGGAGGCCGCCCTACAAGTATTAAAATGTTCCTCTAGGGCACGGATCGCATACCAAGAATAGTCATAACACATGTTCCGTCCGCCGTCTAAATGATTACTCTTCTCCGCTCCAGGTGTTAGGTGCCCGTACGTGACTCACTCGGCGGCTTCCGTGCCGAGAGCGCGCGAGCCCTCAGTGAGGTGCCACTTAAATCTTGCCTCCCGTCACTTCCCCTCATCCAAGTGTCGGGCAATAGCGCTTTCATATCACTGCTCCTGAATTTCAATAGCGGCTCCTGACGGGACTGTTCAAATCCGCTCGTAGGGAGAGACTGGAAAAATGAAGCGCCTCCGCTCTGTCCCGAGGGATTTTAGTTAAATAATCGTTAATAGTTTTATTACAGTTATAAGCCGTAACGACTGGTCACATTTGAAAAGAAATATTTAACACACTTCATTTTAAGTTAGGGATGGAACATCGAAGCAAGAACATCGATGTCAACATTGTTCACCAAACATCGATAGTCTAAAACATCGTTACCCCACCATAGATGTTTTTCTTCATCGATATCGTCGGCCTCTAACATCCATGTTGAAATACCCATATATACTCGTAATTATAAAAATTTCGTTTTTTTAAAGTAAAAAAAAGGTATCTGCCTGTAACCAAAATTATGAAAAATGTTTCTGCTACCTAGTACTTTATTACAAAAAACCGCAAAAAAGAACTGGAGAAAAAGTAAAAAAAAAAAAAACATAAGCTGCAAGAGAAGCAAAAAGTTGAGACTGTCGGAAGTTCGATAATGAACAAATCAGGGAACAAGTCGACAGGTACTTAACAATATAATCGATGTTTGTTCGAATATTCATACAGGGCTTTCCTCCATCTTTCATTTCTCCGAGATTCCTACCCTTATTTAGAAAATTTTCACTGTTTCGCAGTACCTACCATCGATGCTGATTGCTTTAACATATATACGTTATCGATGATATCAGAGGGATAACATCAGTGTTCGATAAGCATCGAACCTCTCAACATCGATGGTAAAACATCGAACATCGGACCAAAATCATCGATGTTTCGATAATATCGAACATCAATGTTCCATCCCTATTTTATGGGTCGCTGAATAGTGTCTTTCAAGTTTGTGGTCAAGAAACCACTTTCCTAATCGTTTTTCAACATAAAAAAAAAAATTATACAAAAGTTCCAGTCACGCAGCATGGCTATAATAGCGAATTTTCAAATAACTATTCGTGCTATTGTTTAAAAATTTATATAGCGAGAAACCATAGCACTTTTCGTAAAATTATATAGGTAATTTTTTGGTGATTTTAGCCGTTTTTACCGATTTTTATTTTTCACCCTTATAAAGTCAAATTTGACTCACTCTTTTTTGAGAAAAATATTCTTATCATCGAAATATCCCCTCTTTGTGTCGGAAACCACCATCCCACACAATGTCAGGTTAATTAATATTGATTTTAGCTCTTAATACCAATTTTTGATCCCAAAAATCAAAATTTGACCCCTGTTCTGTATGAAAAACAACTGAAATAGTATTTTTCTGTCTTTACTCACCCTTCCATACCATTTTCATCAATTGCTCGCGATTTTAGCCATTTTTACCGATTTTTGACCCCTAAAAACAAAAATTTGACCCGCTTAGAACTTTTGAAAATTGATCACCTTCAAACTCATCCTTTTATTTGGCATCAAGCAAATTTTGACGAAACATGGAATTTTTGTCTGGAATGACACACGAATAAATATATAGGTATACATAATATATAATATATACCTTATAAACTGTGCAAATTATAACATAACGGTTTATCATATTCCTGTATAGATGCGTCCATAGGATAACTGTTCTCTGTGTTCAATACCTACTGTCGTGAGTCCCTCCCGGGAACACTCCACTAGTAACTTTAAGCTCTCACCAATATTCTTATGCCAAACTTAGTTACCGTCAATAAACAACTGAGTGGGGAGACAGGCCACAGAACCCAGGGACACAACCTGGAGCCCCACCACCAACTCCCAACAGGGAGTTGGAGGGAGAGGCCTCCAGTTCCTATAAAACCCTGGATCCTGGGGCTTTAGCCTCATTCGACACTTCCTCTAACTAGCTCTCTCTCTTCTCTCCTCTACCTTGCTCCTCCTCTCAGATGATCGGTGGATTACCGCCGCCTGGGAATACCTCCTCTCCTCTATGTCTAGATGATCGGTGGACTACCGCCACCTAGACAGCACCTCCTCTCTGTTAAGAACCTAGATGTCGGTGGATTACCGCCGCCTGGGCAAATTCCTTCACTCACCTCCATCTCCTCCCAAAAGTCGTAGATGATCGGTGGACTACCGCCGCCTGCGTCTTTTTCCTTCACGCCACCGTGATGAACCAAATTCCAAATTCATCACAGTGGTGAACCCGACGTTCACACAACCTTCTTCCTTTTTTTCCCACCTCATGTGTCGCCCCCAGTCAAGTTCAGTTCGGTGTCCCCAATTTTAAATTCATATTCAGTCAAAACAGTCAGTTTTCAATTCGCAATTTTTGGCCCACCCTCGACCGCTCGGCGATCACACAGCTCTCAATTCTCCGCTCAGCCACACGCACCTCCGCCGCCGAATTTTGCGATTTTCAAATTTGCACTTTAAATTTGAATTTTGTCATTTCAGACCACCGCTATGGACCCGAACACGACATCGCCCCCACTCCTCCGGCCATCCACGCTACAGCCGCCCGCCGCCCCGACGACGGACGCACCGGCCGCTGCGGACAACCCCTTCACCACCCTCTCGCCGCCCGGCTCCACCGCATCAACCGCCGCCGCTGCCGCCGCCGCTGCGGCCGCTGCACACGCCGCCGCCGACGTCATGACGACGTCTGCGTCATTCCCCTTATCACTTCCCCCATTCTACTCACACGACCCCGCTCTATGGTTCTTTCAGGTTGACGCTGCGTTTTCGGCCGCCAACATCCGCAGCCAGAAGACTCGCTACTCCCGCATCATCTCCCTGCTGCCATACGACATCCTCCTCCAGACGTCGGACATCTCCCCCGACGCCGCCGCCCCATACAGATGGCGCTCGCCAGCCACCTCGACGGCCCGGATGAGCCCCTCCTGCGACTCGCTGACACAGTCCACGACCTCGCCGCAGCCGCCAGCGTCACAGAGGTCCACGCCCCCCGCACCACCACACCACGGCGAGACCGCACGCCGTCGCGGGAACGCCGCCGACCCCCCTCCCTCAACCGGCGCCGCTCCCCCTCCGTCAAGCGCCGCCAGACCCCCTCCGCCGAACGCCGACGTCAACGTTCACCCGAACGCCGCACCGCTCCCCCTCGTGAACAACGTAGGGGAAAGTCTCCGACCGCTGCGACCCCCCCCCACCGCACATCGCCCCTCCAAGACTGACTACCTCCCTGCGGACCCCCCCCACCGATGTTTTTACCATGTAAACTTCGGTGGGGAGGCCCGCAAATGTCAGCCCCCCTGCTCCTTCCCCTCCAAGCAGGGAAACGCAGACGCCCGCCGGTAAATCCGGCGGGCCCCCCTCCTCGCCAACACGGGGGGGACCCCCACCAACCCCCCCCGGCCCGCATTCACACCACCACCGCCAAGCCACGCTACCCCTCCTACACCGCCGCCACGGCCGCCAACCTCCCGGCCACGCCTACCAGCGCCGCCAAACCCCTCACCCCACCATCGGCCGTTCCCCCACCTCGGAACGGCCCCTCCACGCCCGCCTCCAGGGCAGCCACCCTTCCGGCCGCCACTCACGCCGCCGCTACCGTTCCCCCACCCCGGAACGGCCCCTCCACGCCCGCCACCAGGGCGACCAACCTTCCGGCCGCCACTCACGCCGCCGCTACCGTTCCCCCACCCCGGAACGGCCCCTCCACGCCCGCCACCAGGGCAACCAACCTTCCGGCCGCCACTCACGCCGCCGCTACCGTTCCCCCTCCCCGGAACGACCCCTCCACGCCCGCCACCAGGGCGACCAACCTTCCGGCCGCCACTCACGCCGCCGCTACCGTTCCCCCTCCCCGGAACGGCCCCTCCACGCCCGCCACCAGGGCAGCCACCCTTCCGGCCGCCACTCACGCCGCCGCTACCGTTCCCCCACCCCGGAACGGGAAAGGACCGCCCCGCGCTTCGCAGGGGACAAACCACCGCCAACACAACCACCCATCAACTCCGACAACCCTCCCCCCGCCCAGCCGCCACCCCCCACCGCCACCGCCATTTTACCTCACTCCACCCCAGCCCACCAACGCCTCTTCCTCAAGTGCAGCAAAACCAGCATTCCGTTCCTCGTGGACACAGGGGCGGCGCTCTCAATCTTCCCCAACAACATCCTCCGTCGTCAGGCGCGTTGTTATCGGCAACTTCTCTACGCCGCCAACGGTACCACCATCCCCTCGTACGGGACGTACCGCTCATCCATCTACATGAGCGGGCTCGCGTACGAGTGGGAATTTACCGTGGCGGACGTGGAGAAGGCAATCCTGGGGGCCGACTTCCTCGCATATTTCGGCCTCCAGGTTGACGTCCGAAACGCGCGCCTGATCGACCCCTCCACCCACAAACCTATCCCCGGTTTCGTCCACACTATCGACCGCCCACCAACCGCGTTCGTAACCCTCCTCCAACACTACAAACCCCAGCGCCACCCCTCAGCACATATCTCCACAATTCAACATTATATAGAAACCACTGGCCCCCCCATCTCCGCAAAAGCCCGCCGCCTCCACCCATTCCAACTCTCCCAGGCCCGGCGGCACTTCAACAAACTTATCGCAGATGGAATTATCCGCCCCTCAAAATCCCCTTGGGCTTCACCACTCCACATAGTGCAGAAGCCCAATGGGGATATCCGCCCCTGCGGCGATTACCGCCGCTTAAACTCAAAAACAACAGCTGACCTGTATAATGTCCCCCACCTTCGAGATTTCTCCTCCCACCTCCACGACACGACCATATTTTCAACCCTCGACATCTCTAGAGCCTTCCACCACATAAACATCCACCCACCCGACATACCGAAAACCGCTATCATAACACCCTTCGGCCTTTTTGAATATGTCAAAATGGGTTTCGGCCTCAGAAACGCGGCCCAGACATGGCAACGCTATATGGATAATATCCTACGGGGACTACCATTTGTGTTCTGCTTTTTAGATGACATCCTGATCGCCTCCCGAAACCCACAAGAACACCTGACACACCTCAAACAAATCCTGGACATCTTCTCTGCCGAAGGCCTCGACATCAAAACAGAAAAATGCGTCCTCGCCCAACCCTCCAACCGCTGCCTCGGCAACCGAGTCTCCTCCGACGGTATCAAGCCACTCCCGGACAAGGTGCACGCTCTCACGGATTTCCCCCAGCCCCGCACCGTCTCAGAACTCCGCCGTTTCCTGGGTATGTTAAACTTTTACCGTAGACACATCAAACACGCAGCACAACACCAACAACCACTCATACACGCCATCCCACAACCAGCCAAAAAAAACGATAACCGCCCCATACCCTGGACCCCCGCCCTTACAACCGCCTTCCAAACTTGTAAAAAGGACCTAGTAGACGCCGCTCTATTAGCCCTTCCCGACCCCCACGCTCCCCTCTCCATCACAACCGATGCGTCCGACTGGGCCATCGGGGCAGTGCTCCACCAGCACACCGGCGCCACCCCCCAACCCCTCGGTTTCTTTTCTAAAACTCTGTCCCCGACCCAAAAAAATTACTCAACCTTCGACAGAGAACTCCTCGCCATCCACGAAGCCATCAAACACTTTCGTGACTTCGTGGAGGGCAGGCAGTTCTCTGTCATCACTGATCATAAGCCCCTCACCCACGCTCTCCTCCAAAACCGCAAATCCGCCTCCCCGCGTCGCCTCCGGCAGCTCGAATTTATCGGACAGTTCACGTCCGATATTCGCTACCTGCCGGGGGCCGACAACTGCGTGGCGGACGCGCTATCCCGCCCCACTCCCGCGCCGGTGGAGGAGCTACTGCCTTTCCCCTCCCCGCAAATCATCAAATCACACCAAACTCCAACTTCCGACCCCGCACTCTCCAACCTCATCTCCGCCTCCAAATTGGAACAACTGCCTCCCCTCAACCTCTGGTGCGACGTAACGGCCGATTCACCGCGCCCTTACGTCCCACCGGAGCTGAGACGGCAGTTGTTCCTCCACTACCACTCCCTCCATCATCCCGGCATCCGGGCGAGCCGGGATCTGATCAAGACGCGGTACTTCTGGCCCCACATGAACACAGATATCCGTACCTGGGTTCTAGGGTGCCAGAAGTGCCAGCAATTTAAGGTCTCGGCTCACCCCCATGTACCTCCTCAACCCATTCCCGACTCCCTCCCGTGGGAACACGTCCATCTAGATCTGGTCGGCCCTCTTCCCCCCTCTGAGGGGAAGAGGTACTGCCTCACCACGATCGACCGTGCAACCAATTGGGTTGAGTGCATCCCACTCGCCCACATTACCGCGGACGCCGTCGCCGCGGCCTTCCTAAATCAGTGGATCAGCCGCTACGGCTGTCCGCGGACACTCACGGTCGATCAGGGGAGGCAGTTTGAATCAGCCCACTTTGCCGACCTGCTCCGTTCCCTCGGGATTCAAAAAATCCGCACCACTCCTTATCACCCCCAATCCAACGGGAAAATAGAGCGGTGGCACTCGGTCCTTAAACAAGCCATCTCCACATCAGCCACATCCCCCTCATGGACCAAAACCCTCCCCTATGTCTTACTGAGCCTCCGTACTTCCGCCCGTCCTTCAGACAACACAAGTCCCGCACAACACGCTTTTAGAGATCCCCTCCGTTTACCAGCCGACATTTTCACTCCACCCAACACCCCGTCAATTAACAGGGAACCGCTCCGCACAACAACACCACACAACGACACCACCTATCCAAAACGTTTTTACACAGCCACTCACATGTACCTGAAGGAGCCCGGCATCCACAAAACATTTCAACCTCTCTACGCCGGGCCCTTCCAGGTCATCCGCTCCACACACACCACGGCTACCCTGTTAATTGACGGGAAGCCCCACACTGTACCCCTCGCCCGATGTAAGCCAGCCCCAGTCCTCCCCGACCAATCGCACCACACCACGCACCCGACCACCCCCGCACCACAAACGCCACACGTCACCTCCATTTCACCCACCGGACCCCGACGTCGCCGCCTCTCTCCGCGACGTCCCGGGTACCGGCTCCCACCGGCTCTTCCCCTTCACCACCGCCCACTATAACCTTCTAACTACTATAACTTTGTAAATACTATCACCTTGTAAATACTATAACTTATCAATACTACACCTGTCAATACTATAACTATAATCTTCTAACTACTATAACTTTGTAAATACTATGCCTATACCTAATCTTACGCAATAACTCATTTTTGTAAATACTCGCAACCCTAGGTAAATACTCATCTCCACCCAACTACTCATGTACTCACCTCCTTATGTCACTATTCATCTGTACCCATTTACTTATGCCGATACGCCTAATTTTAAGTTCACTATCACCTAGGATTAAGAATGACGCCCTCAGCACTCATCCTGTTGCCGTGGCCCTCAGCCTCTGTCACCTTTTGCCTTCAGCCCCTCACATACCTCTTGCCCTGCCTTCAGCACCACTGTTTGTTTGCCTCGGCCCTCAGCCCCTGTCACCTTGCGCCTTCAGCTCCACTTTTGTTTGCCTTGGCCCTCAGCCCCTGTCACCTTGCGCCTTCAGCTCCACAAATCTTGGTTCGAACTGGGGGGACCTCTGTCGTGAGTCCCTCCCGGGAACACTCCACTAGTAACTTTAAGCTCTCACCAATATTCTTATGCCAAACTTAGTTTCCGTCAATAAACAACTGAGTGGGGAGACAGGCCACAGAACCCAGGGACACAACCTGGAGCCCCACCACCAACTCCCAACAGGGAGTTGGAGGGAGAGGCCTCCAGTTCCTATAAAACCCTGGATCCTGGGGCTTTAGCCTCATTCGACACTTCCTCTAACTAGCTCTCTCTCTTCTCTCCTCTACCTTGCTCCTCCTCTCAGATGATCGGTGGATTACCGCCGCCTGGGAAAACCTCCTCTCCTCTATGTCTAGATGATCGGTGGACTACCGCCACCTAGACAGCACCTCCTCTCTGTTAAGAACCTAGATGTCGGTGGATTACCGCCGCCTGGGCAAATTCCTTCACTCACCTCCATCTCCTCCCAAAAGTCGTAGATGATCGGTGGACTACCGCCGCCTGCGTCTTTTTCCTTCACGCCACCGTGATGAACCAAATTCCAAATTCATCACACCTACCCTAGTGCTTCACCCAGGAAAGTCCTAAATCGAGTACCGCAGCCGGCCGGGCATTTGGAGTTCCATAAGCATGGAAATATGGTGGACTCAAGAATTCCATCTATAATAAACATAGCCTAAAATAGCCAGTGTGTAGTAGGGACCTTAGGCACATAATATATAAATGCGGCCTGTTTGGGCACATGCCACTTCAGAGCTAAGGGGTTAAGGAGGTAAGTGACACTGGAGAATTGTACTGCTGTCAGTGTAGGGTCACTGGCAAAGAAGGCTTGCAGCAGCGGTCCGGTTTGAGACGGTTCCCCATATCTCACTTGTACCTGCTTTTCCCATGTAAAAGTTAACTTACCATTCCAAATAAAGATACTCTTGTTATTACCCATTATTTTTCTTGACTTTACTAAATTTGATTTCAGTCGATTCAAGTATTCAGTCAATGTACTTGAAGCGCTAGCATAAAGAGCTTTAATACGCATAAATAAGCTTAAGCTCGTAGCCGAAGTAAAAGTGGATCATTACTATCATACCATAAGTATTTTCTAAATCACTTCAAGTAGATGGTTCCTGAAAAGTACTCTCCAAATCATCCTGAGCCAACAAGAACTCAGTATCCCAATATCCCAGGCAGAATTCGTTAAAGGTATGTACTACCTGCATTTCTGTAGAAACCATCATCTCATATGTTTGAGGAATTCATGAGACCTATCAATGCAATTAATATCTTGTTTTAACTTTATAGCTTCAATGAAATACATTGTTATTTGAAAGAGGTGAATAAGAGTATTTTGATGAGAAGTTCTGAAATAGAATAGTCCCTGTTTCCATTCTGACCGAATTAACGATTTGCTAAAATTATAATTATAATGTCTCTTTGGGGAAAACGAGAAGGGAAAAATGTACTCTGCGGTTTTCACAGTATTTCCCCACAATCATTTACTAAAGGCATACTATAACTCGAGGAAAATACGGAGGTAAAGTTTCAGCGCCCCATAAATAAAATTGCCCCCCCCTTGAACGTAATTGGTGGAACAAGAGGGGTTAGAACAAAGTTAATTAAACTGAGTTGGTTTACCTGTGGCACCTCGGCTGGGTAATCTTAATGGGATCTACACCGCCTACAACAAGGCAAATGCATAACTAGCCCCTTACCACTTCCCAAGGCCCAGGGTGCGCAGCGTCCTTTAAGCATCTGTCTACTCCCTCCTCAGTCTTTTGTCCCAATTCCGTTGATTGTAGTACAATGGGACACTCCTTCGCCCTTTCTCGACCTTTCTTGAATTCCCCGGCAATTGGGTTTTGTGGAGTGACAATAGGTAAGTTATAAGTGAAGAATAACTTATATTCTAGGACAGCAAGATGAGCAAACAGATTTATAAATAGGTACCTACTGTTCCATAGTATTCGTTGCGAACTACCTACGTAGTAGTGCACAATGTGCGAATCGACATTGCACGAAAACGTGCGAATAAATTGGAAGCGGAAAGGAAAATCCGTGTATATCTGCTTATTATTTGAAAGAGCAACTGTGTCCGCAAGGCACAATTATAGGTAATTATATGCACCGTTGAGAAACCATGAAAACATTATGAAGGAAATTGCAGTGAAAAATTACTCTGTTAACTTTTCCCTGACAATTATTATTTTCCATATAGAATTATATGGTTATAACCATATAACCCTACTTGCAAGCGCTTCCTGGAATACCTCGACTACCGTCTAACATTAAGTCGATTCAACAGTTGGACTTGGTACAAACATTATTATACCATGCGGAAGTTGCATAGTTATGTTTGTTCAGAGTTCGCAGATAACTTTTCTGTTCAGCTTATCTGGTCCATCCTCGCTCGTTATATCTCCCTACAAACTGTCCACTCTTATTCACATATATTAGTTTTGATCTCGTGGTCGGTGATGGAACCTATAATGTGTGAATGCGTGAAACATTTTCATATAGGTAATACATCCTACTCGAATTCTTTGTACATGACTGCGGTAGGTCCTATCCAATGCTTAGTTTACAATGTTTGTAGAACTTAATATCATCGTATATCACGATGATATTATTCTTCTCATTTGTGACATTTTAGGTTTTACACATAATCGATTGTACAAATTCTAACTAGCGTGTACACTTTGCACAGGTATGGTGTACAATCTGTGACGTACTCTCTTCGCACTTTGTACAAAAGTGTTCTGTACTATCTGCGATGTGTACGATTTCGGGCTTTGCACGTAACATAATGTTCAAACTAAGAACCAATGCTTGAAGTGGGACAGGCATATTAGGACGCTAGTGACGAGACTGCGTAAATTGGTTTATATATGTCGGGAGATGAGGAATTTCCTCTCTAGGGAGGCCATAAGAATGTTTTACTTTGCCCTAGTGCAACCTCTTATGACATATGGGATCTCTGGCTGGGGAGGTAGTGGTACAGGTCTCCTGGATTCTGTTTCAGTGGCGCAAAAACTACTATTGAAAGTCTTGCTTAAAAAAAGTATAAGATACCCTTCAGCTGAATTGTTTAGGCAAGTGCAAGTCCTTCCTCTCCGACATCTGATGAATAAAATTATGATAATTAGAATACACAAATCTGTGCGTAGTAAGCAATTGTCATACCTGGAAGATGGTGTCACTAGAGCACGGAAGCAAGGCTTCATAAAATTACCCTTTCGGAAAACGTATCGTGGCCAGCTAGCTCATGACTATAGAGGTGTAAAACTTTATAATGCCTTGCCTGACAACCTACGCTCAATCTCTTCGCTATCTGTATTTAAAAAAGACCTCAAGAAGCTTTACAATCAGCAATATCTTACTTGATAAGAAGTGAACTTTTGGTTTTTGTTTATTTTTTTTCCCTTTGTCAGGAACAGCTAAAGTATTTTTGTTGTAATTTAACATACATGTACCCAATTGTGATGTAAATTGTTATTGCAACTCCTCCTCACAGCACAAGTCCTAGACTTACGGTGGGGAGTAGCATTTGTATTATACATTACTCCTGTTTTATTCTGTACATTTTTCTCAAATAAATGCATATTAAATTTAAAAAAAAAAAAAAATTACTCTATGTAAGCGGTTCAGTGTGCTCCCTCTGTCCGTGCATCGTAAATGGCTTACCTGTATGGCTTATAGTTACCTATCTTTCTTGTACAAACTTTTGTCTGGCATTATAAACTGCCCCGAACTGTTAGCTATACATACTATATTAAAGTGCCTTCATTACATTTTAGACAGAACAGCTTATTCCACCGCTCGATCGGCCGTACTGCGTTACACACGTCAAAGTTGGACCATAGATAGTATCTTCTTACATCTGTCTTGTTGAGAGTTTGAACACCGAGATTCATATTTTTCACAATTCGTTTGATCAGTTCAAATCTTTATGCTGCTCTACTTAATTTGACCAATAGTCTACTTAGTTACCTTGGACGTAGCTTATATATATATAAAATATTATATGGCTTCGAAAGGTAAGCTCGCAATCAATATGAAGCCCTGGTCACGAAGCTCGTCTACCTTATCCAGGATGGCTCCATGAATATTATAGTAGAAAGTGAGGGGATTTCGTTTTCGGGTGAATGTTATGGTTTGCCATTGGCTTGTGTCGAGCGGCAGTTTGTGTTTGATGCTCCAAGCCGTAATAAATACGCTTGAAAACGTCGTATAGTCCGAATTGAGATGAACGGTCAGTTATACTCGGGTGAAAATCTTGATGTCATCTGCATAATGAGGATATACAAATTTTGTACACATTCACATGAGACGAATTGCAAGCCGTCAGTGTGACAGAGTGAGGAGGGTGACGAGGGTCTATACCAGCGAGATTATCAGCGAGATTAAGAAGATATATTAATTAGGCTTCCACCAAACGACCCCGTCTCCACCGGAAGAAAAAACGACTCGACCATCACACTCATGCTCCTCCCCACATGACATACTTCTTGGGTAGCAGAAGTGTGATAGGGAAAAGGGAGAATGAAAAGCAGTATGAAGTTCTGGTTCAGGAAAGGACATCTGAATAACTTCAAGGTGACCTACCTCCATCGTAATGGTACTACCTCAATCATATTTACTGGTGGAGAACAAAGCTCCTACATACGAGAATTGGCGGAGGAAAAATATTGTCAGAGGTTGTTGTCCAGCTAATTGTGCTCATCTGGGCAACCTCTAGGTGGTCAACCTCCATCTTTCGGCTGGAACAACTATTGGGACTTGTAAATTGGGACGCGGCATTAATCGCCTTCAAATGAGCTCAATATAATATATTTTAATTATATTGACACTCTAAAGGGGGGAAAGGGGGTGGGGCAACCAATAGATATATATATATGTATTATCAAAGGGACAGGATGTTTGTAAAAGAATCCTTCTGGAAACCTTTGGGCGTACCCTTCTGGAAAGCCCTCAAAAAGTGGGTGGAGTATGGTGAATTACTCAGCGCATACTACCAAACCATGCTCTGCTACTATGTGACAGAGTGACGAGAGTGACGGTGGACCCTCGAGAGTACCCTCCTCTATACCAGCGAGATTGCACCGGTTAAGAAGGGATATGGATAGGTTTCCACCAAACTACCCCCTCTTCACCAGAAGAAAAACGACTCGAGAACAGCCACACCGTCTCATCACTCAAGTGTGACCTGAAGAAAGGCACGAGAGGATCAGAAACCCAAAGCCTTGAAGCTTCTCCAGTAGGAGATCATGTTCGATTCGATCAAATGCTTTGCTAAAATCTGTATACGTCGATTAAACCTGATATCCCTTGTCCAGGTTGCCCGATATAAAAGACACATCTAATTTTCCAAATTAGTGATGACAGACCTGTCAGAGATGAAACCGGTTTGGCAGTTTGACATCAAGAGGACTATGTGATTTCTCAAGTGCATCCAAAGAATGGAATCCAAAATTACGGCTGAAATTGAAAGCATAGATATTGGACGAAATCCATCAGGACCATAACCTTGCTTGACCTCCATAGTTTGAGGAATTGATTGGATTCAAGATTTGCATTGAACAAGTGGCACAATGGCTCGACGAGAAATTTGGCATTGTCCTTGAAAATACCGCTTGGTAATCTGTCAGGCCCTGGGGTTCAACCGTATCTAAGATGGGATACGCCTGCCTCGATTTCTGAAATAGAAATTTTTGTTATTGCGAACGTATCTTCAATATTAAGCTGGGTTCTAAACAGGGACTGCCACTGATCCTTGGCCACTGATATCAACAGTTTTGCTATAATTATTTTTACGTTGACTTTTAGCAAAGTTCCAGAAACTACGCCGGTCAACCCTGACATTAGTTTCAGCTTCCTCATTCGTTTGCAACAGTGCGGCAGTTCTCGATACAATTTTTCTTCCGGTGGAGATGGGATCGGTGAGCGGAAGCCTAATCGCTATCCCTTCTTAACCGGTGATAATCTCACTGGTCTAGGAGGGGGACTCTCGAGGGTCCACCCCCCCCCCCCACCACTGTTACATTCTGTCTCAAGTTTCACCTTCCTGTGTTGTTTGTTCTACAATATAATATTTCAGCATTTATTACCTCATCAGACAAGTAATTATTAGTATATATAGATGAAATCATCATAGATGTACCTACCTTATTCTTCCTATCACGCAAGAAAGTAGGTACCGGAGATTCAGTGAATCGTCGGGTGTAATGCAAACCATAATCGACCTGGAACTTAATTAGACAAACTCATTGGTGACCCAGTTCCACTGAAGGTTTGGACACAAATTAGATCATGCGCTGAAGAAACTTACAGTTGGATATCAATATAATATTAAGAAAAAACACAAATAGGTATTCTAATATTTTTCAGCCATTACAGATAACTGGCCGTAAGCCGAGCTTCGCGTACCAAATAGACTCAAAAGTTGTAGGTACGTAAATTTTTGTATTCCATTTTCGGATCCTACGTACGATGAAGCGCAAACCAAATGGTGAAGGAATTTTTATTTTTTTTATTTTTTTTCATTCTCGATTTTAAAAAGGTTCATTATTGAAAATAATAAACCGAAACTAGTAATCCCCCTCAGAATTGGATGGTTTGCGATTCAAGGCAGGGTTAGGAATCCTTCGAATGTAGAAATCTTCATCAACATGAGTGTGAGTCATACGGTGTACATCCAGCCCAGATATAATAATTGCTAGAGAATAACATGGATTCCGTGGAATCCTGTTGCTATATGAAGAAACATGAACCATAAATTGAATCTCTAATGGAGAATTTAGCTTCATAATATTCGTATCCCTGAAGCACTGTAAAGTACCTATAGCCCTAGACTGTAACCACGCTTGGCTTTATGAAACTGTTAGAAACACTAATATTAATTCAGTGATCTACGCAGAAGGGGTGCATCTACACGGGGATATAATTGACCGTTGTGTAATAATTTTCAGCGCTCTTATAATCGAACTGTGGCCCATGAAATTCGTGCTAAAGCTTACTCCAGCCCTTGGGAACTCCACTCGGCGGTCATCCACGCGGGGGTGGACTCCCCAAGGCGAGAGGGGAGCTATGGGGGCCCACAGACAACGCTAGTGGGAGCGGAGAAAGGGGCCCCGTATAAAAGACAAGTTGAGCTTAGTTTAGAGGTCAGAGTGGTGCTTCAAGATACGTCACGATGATCGCACTCCAGGTAAAGAAAAAATAACCTCTTGTAGCGATCTCTTATCTAGGACAGTGATAACAAAGTGATTAATTATTAACAAGTGCCACCTCAACGCGGTGCATGTGCGGAGCGTCCTCCTACCTTGGATACCTGTGGAAATGGATTACTTTCTTCTGGAACCTCGAAACATGTAACACTTCTATACTACATAAATATTAATTTGGAATGTACACCTTTGACAGTAAACCTATTTTTGAATATATAACATTAATTTTCAACAACCAAGCTATTCATTAATACCAGAAAAATATCATTAATACCTATGAAAATTGCATTTCCCCTCTGATCGGATACGTAGTAACAATGACACCTTGGAATTCTCCATAAACTTGATATTTAACTTACTTCATTATTCCAAAGAAAATAAATTTAGTGTGATCTCCTAACACCTCTATTATAATCGTAAGTTCATGAAGGTCGATAAAATGGACATCGGCCTGTTAGGAAATGACAAATGTTGGATTATCGTGTTGAAATATGCCTCAGAACCTGTCAAATAGGTTTTAAAAATGTATGAGAAATGTTGTAATAAATCTTGTTTACATACTTTTCAAGACAATAATATGGAGAATAACCGACTTGTATAATATTGGGAGTATTTCATGATTTTTCAGGGAAATGTTCGAAATTATTTGAAACATGTTTGAATTGTGTTGAAATAATATTCAAATTCTGATCACTTTAGTGCAAACGAACCCTGAGCTCAGTTCACACATATTTAAAAAATAAAACATAAAGAAATAATAAAAAATAATGGAAAAATAAAAAACCGAAGCAAGACCTGTGTATTTATATAAGAGTGCTTAAGATTGGTGCTATTCAATATGACTAAAAATACTGTGTTCTCAATATTGACGATTCTTCAAATGTATCAAATCTCTTGAAGCTTGCAGTAGCTATATGTACAGTACATACAGTAATCTATATTTCAAAAGGTTAAGAAAATGGAATTTTAAGTGTTTTTTCCGGGAATTGACTGACGGGGTTGTTTTGAATCCAAGGTGTGTGTTGAAGTGTGCATCCCAAATTATTATTGATTTAGTACGTGCATGTTTCAGGTTTCAAATAAGGATGTGTAGTTGAGATCTGTTTTGTTAGATTGGATTATTATGCTTACCAATTAGAAAAGAAACAGATGGACAGGAAAACAGATTGGGTGGTCTTCGTGCTTTGTCGAGTAAAGGCTAGTTAAGTGTCACTGAAAGCATCTCGATTCATGAGTCTTATCGAAACGTCAGTTAGTAAAACACCTATGAAGCTGATGAAATTTGGTACATAATACAGTGAATAGATTCTTCAAACTTGGCTGTATTTTCCGTGCACAGGGTAATTCCCCCGTCACTCGGGAGTTGTTTTGCAGATAGGATGGGTATCGTGCATCTGTGTGGCATAAATATTTTCCATGTTCGCATACCATTCCGATTAATCACATGAAACTAATATAATATTATTTACCTAATGGGCTATATTATACTAGTTCATAGTTCGAATTTTATCAACCTCGGGTTTGAAAAAACGAGACAAATGATTACACAACGGGTTTTTCTGTATAGAAACCCCTTCTGCGTAGATCACTGAATCCCAGTTAGTGTAAGGCCCAGATTTAGTAGGGTACTTTTCGCAACTACCCACGCTGGCACACACAGACACGACAAAAATTCCACCAGATTCGAAGTACATAATATAAGCTCTTTAAAGTTCGGCAATTGCATTGACATATGCGTTTTTCCACTTCCCCACCTCCTGTAACGCACAAATACGGCAAGAACTGAATGACTCGCGAAGAAATCGTGGAAACCCATTTCAAAGAAAATCGGAGTTATTGAAAAGTTGTCCATTTCCACTAATACATGTATTTTTTTCACCATTACGGTCCTGCGACCCCCCCCCCCCCCCCCAGGGGCGGATCCAGAATTTTTTTCCGGAGGGGGTCACAGGGTAGAACAATATAAAAAATAACAAAATAGCCAAACGAACAATACAAACCGAATTTTCAACCTTATGCCTAAACTCGTCCAATTTGTCTACTTACAAAATTAATTGTATTTATTCATAAAATTCATTGTTTATGTAAAAAATATTTTTCAATATCTATTAATTATTTAACTGATAAATGTATTTATTTTCAATTTTCTTCTAAAAAAGTGTCCTAATGTGTTTTCAAACAAATTGGCGCATTTTATGGCAGCGTAGCTAACTTCAGAGTTTGCAAATCAAAACATTGAAACCACAACAATCTATTGTTGATCTCAGTGAGTTCAGTATCGTTTTTACTGAATTTGGCAGGAAAGAAAACGAGAACGAAACAAAAACAAGATAATAATTAACAAAAATAAGAAGAAATAATAAACAAGGTGTAATTTGACAGATACACCAAGGTAAATTAATTGACATAATTGTATATAAAGTAACATTGGTAGGACCAAGTGTACGATTGTATTCGACTAATTTTGACATTTTTTATCGAATCTTTTTAGATTTTTTTATAGTTCTTTTTTGATTTCACAAAAACTGGGTTCGTTTTCGTTTGGTTTTTTGTTTTCGGGTTTGTGAACAATTCGTTCAGCTCTGCTTTTTGAAATGCAGGCTGATTCTGGGGGGGGGGGGGGTCATGACCCCCGTGACCCCCCCCTTGGATCCGCGCCTGCCCCCCCCCCCCAACCTGGTCATCATTCTTGAAATTCTGATGGTAGCTGAACCCAAGTAGGACCCTTGACCTATTCTCAAATGTTCACCAAATTTGGATGATTCGTTTGGCCGTGACCAACAAACTTAGTACGTACTTAGTAAGTAGTACTTGCACGTAGTATCAACTAATTGGTAAAAAAGTCCCTAGGTACTCCTATCAACAAAATACATAATAACCATCCTTCTTCAAATTAAATCATATCATGGAACAACAACAATTCTACTATTTTTCGTCCATTAAGATGACAAGCTTCTCGGACCAACTAGACCCCAACGCACCTAGTACCAACGGCAGACGGGCAGAAATTTTGGTTTTCCATTTTCGAAGCATTAATGGCGGGGGGGGGGGGGGGGGGTGTTAATTTTTTTCATAATTGATTCCTAAGGTTCATTACTGAAAATCATAAACCAAAATGAGTGCTTACCTATCAGTACTATGTCAGGGAATTACCTAACAAATCATTGACAAGAATCACGGCATTGTCAGTAAACTTCTTTCCTTAGTTTAATGAACTTGTCATAACTAAAAGGAAGATATTATGTATCAATGAGATTGGATGTGGAGGGTAAGTACGAGTTAGTGTCACATAATATTCCTAAAAATCTCATGTTTTTGACGAAATCTGGAAGAATTGACTTACTGATGGTGATGGTGATTTTATGATTCCCAACAAGCTGTTCCAGCCGATCAGCCATTATAACCGTAGGCAGAAAGATTTCTCTATTTCGATTCAGTATATACCAACTACCTTTCCTTGGATTCAGCGAAGAGTATCTTGGGACAACAAAATCGATTTCATAATATTATCATGCATGATTTGCATTACCTGTGCAAAGTACTACTATGAAAAGTTAGAAAGAAGTACCTACATACCTGTAATACTGATAAGCATCTCAAATTGGCTTCTTTCTGCATAGGTATTATATTTGAATCAAATACTGGTCTTCAGTATTAAATTTGGCGCTAATTTTCAAGTGTGATTCACGTTTTTGTTCGTGAATTTTTTCGGAGCAAGCATTACTTTTACCACTCATCTTGAACGAACTGTTGGCCGCAAACTGGTCTTGATGGTGTCTATAATTGAGACCTATTCATACCTATTCAGATTCACAACAAACAAAAAACTCAACCCTCGAGTTATGGCGTCTTGAAAAGTCAGTTTCTACATAAAAACTAGAAGGAAAACCCCGTTGTACTAAATAGAGCGGTAGCGATCGAAGAGAAAAATTCGCACTTGATAATGGAAATTTCACAAATTTCTTATAGCGATTAGTCTGACGAAGAAACTCATCGCTACTCTGGAACCCGTCGTGAAATCTTCAACTCCGCTTCTAACAAAGCAACACCCCAGCCACTCCATTCTCAAGACTGGGCACACATTTTCACGATCTTATTATGAATAAAATGGGACGGCAAGAAAAATGAGGGCCTATCACCCACGTGTCTGACGTCACGTGTCTGATGATTATTCTGACGATGAAATCACGATCGTCAAATAAATCATGACCGGCGTGCCCACAAAAATCGTTTTAATACGGTTGAAACCGCCGTGAAAACGTCTTTCCGACAGCCCACCTTATTCTGGCTTGGGGTCGAAAGTGATCCGCGACATGGGCTTGACCGTAGCAACCAAAAGGATCAAGAGGACCCAACTGTGGCGCTGTCTAGGGACGGCCAGGAATACGATCAAAGAGAAGGTCTGGAGGGTCGAGCGATGACCTGGAACCTGCCCGGAACTCGCTGGTCACAATGAGCACCCTCATGAAAATCCGTTCAGCCGTTTGGCGCTGAAGCACACACACACACACGCGCGCAAATTAGCTAATTATATGAATAACTTGATATCGGATTTTGAGGCAGCCAAAACATCTTCTTTCGATTCTAAAGGTTCATCATTGAAAAAAATAATTATCTAAGCTAATATTGTGTTAATGAAAACTCATTACTTGATCATGTGAGCTAAATGCATTGTGTAGACGGGATACCGTGTCATACTGTTCAGTACCTAGGCTTCATCACGTAAGTATCGTGTTACACTATATCTACAGGTCTCGTTGCAGCAATGGGAGAAACATGCCGTTATGTGTAGTTGAGTTAGTTTGAAACGACAGTCATCTTGAATAAATTATGGTAGAGTCGATATTCCACTCACGATTCTGCCCATTCTAATGTTCTTTCTACGGGGCGCAAATTCATTCCAACACAGCACAGGCTGACGAGTTCCTTTGACGGCGTTCTTGTATTCATCGTACAGGAGTTGCGTAATCCCATCTTTGCGAATTAAGGGAAAATTGGGGAATTCGTTACCAAAAAACAAAAAATAAAATAACTGTCTCTCATAATTATCTACGGTAGGTACAGTTTGATTCCATTTATATTATGAACAAATTTTTAAAGCAACATCTAAAAACCCAATTAACGAAACGTGCTCCCCAAATGTTTTTTATTCTAATGTTTGTTTACAGTGTCAAATTATCCCATTTCTATTGCACATTTTTTGGAAATTTAGGCTATTAAAGTACAAAACCTTGCGCAAAAATTGTTCATTATTGAAATAGTATCTTTTTAAACTGTACACCAGTAGGTAATATTTTGGCGACTATTAGGGATTTTTAACAATGATTGATGATTTTTTTGCGATTTTTGTCATACAGCAATTCAATGCTGCTCCACTTCTAGTATTATAAAATTTATTTATTTTTCAAACACATGCTTTTATTTTTAATTACAAATACGGGCGGAATTTGGGGTTTTGGATAATTAGTCAAGGTCAGATGTCGTTTACAGTTGAGGAAAAGTACCTACATAAACAAATCCATAGATACATACTTTAAAAAAATTCCTCATCGGTGTGGCAAAAAACTTTCTCGCATAATAGTATGACCGTTAATACCACTCTAGACCATTCGGATGGTGTGGGTAATTTGAAGTAACGGTATGATTTTTATGAAATTTATATGGGACTATCTATTATAGGATCAAACCCGCACGTCCCTCCAAGTTTCAGCTCATTATGGACATTTTTCCATATTTATAGTTAAGTGAGTGACGAGGATTTGCGGAAACAGGCGGACATATTGTACGGGACCATATTAGTCCAAATAAGCCTAAAAATCATAAAGCGAGTGGAAATGTGGATTCTGAGGATCACATTTTTTTTCTTCCCAAAAGTAATTACTAGGCTTCTGCTTTGTACGGGTTCAGTTTTTTCAAATCTAGGGATGAATTCAGAATGCTAATTCATTTACTAAGAAAAGCTGTAGCTGAAGATCTCTCATTTAGAAAAGTGGCCATGTATTATACAACCCATTGGGTTCACTGAGTACCAGGTACTTAGGTAATTTGCGAAATATATAGAAAAATACCGGCGTGGAAAAATGCATGGCGAAAATACCGCCGTGCATGTCGAAACAATACTTCCAACAAGGAACACGTCAAACTTATACTCGCTCCTTCTCTCTGCTTGGCATAATTATTGGGCTGTATCGTTCAAACTGTCTTATGCTACCAAACCCGTATAACGAACGAGTCGTTTTCGAGGAAAGAATCTGTTTGTATCATGTTTGCAAGACTATTAGTTCCATTGAATGGTCACGAGTATTTACGCGCGAGCCCCGGGTTTGAGTCGTGATCAAGAGAAAAACTTTCTAATACCTCGCCTTCCTATAAAGGTAATTCAATAAAACGATGAAACGAGTACGAGGTTAAATGTAAAAATGAATCTAATGGGAAACGATTCCACATGTTCCTCGCCACGCTGCGCCCATGTTTGAATATTAGTTCCAATGGATGGCTTCAGGATACTTGCCCAGGGCCAGTCGATCTTTATTTACTTTTGGTCTATTATGTCATGCCATTTTCGCAGCCCGCTATGCTCAAAAGAAGCATTGTTTGTTTTGAATCTTTATACTGGATGGTTGTATGATACTTCTGATGTCGTACTCATATTTGAGCGAGATGCTCAGCACGTTGATCGATGTAGATGTAGATTATGGTCCGTGTATGACAGTTTCCGTTTCAAGGTACGTATAATCCAAAAATTGGGGGGGATAGAGAGAGAAAAGCTGAAAATTATTAAGCAAAGATTTATTATTTACCTGTACAGATGCCCATTCTGCGTAGATCACTGTTCAATACCTACCCTCGAGCTCCCCCCAGGAAAGCGCTAAATCGAGTATTGGAGCCGGCCCGGGAATTACAGATTCATAAAAATGCGCGGGATTCAATAATACAATAATTAATTATTTGTTGTTATTTATTTATGAGTCGATAGGTACAAAAGTACCTATCAACAAAATCCAAAACATCCATCATTCTTCAAATGAAATAATATCACAGAACAACCAACTCGATTTCATACAACCATGCGTTTTTAATCAGTAGTTGTTCCCTAGCAATGATATCTGGCCGGAATTAAACCGTTTCATTCACGATCATGCTGATGAAGCTTTTAGGTGAAAGCGAACGGCTGGCCGTACAATGCTCCGGGTGGTCTCAAAAATTCTCAACCGTTCTTTAGTTTGAGATCAATTTAAACACGTAAAACAACCGCCCCTTCTAGTGGAAGTTTTAGAGCTACGGCGTTCTGAAAATGTCAACCCCTATTTTTAACCGCTTAGACTGACTAATGCCAAGCTTTGTGGACCAACTAGACCCCAAATGGAACCTACAGACCGCATTTCATTAATTTTGGTTCATTGTAACTATGAAAAGTGCAAAGTACGGCGTACGGCGGACGGACAGCAATTTTTCCAATCGATTTTCGGATTCTACATAACTTGAAACGGAAACCATCAAATTTTGAGGGGGTGTTGAGAAATTTTTTTAATTCCTCGATTCCAAAGGTTCATTATTGAAAATAATAATCAGAAAATTGTTGTCCGTCTACCGTACGCCGCGCCGTCTACCATACTTCGTACTTTCCTTAGCTCCCTTGAACGAAAATTAATGAAATTTTGTGTGTGGGTCCCATTTGGCGTCTAGATGGTCCGCGAAGCTCAGCGTTACTGCCAGTCATCTCTAAGGGGTGAAAAATAGGGGCTGAAATGTTCAGGACGCCGTAGATCGAAATATTTCAATAGAAGGGTAAGGTTATTTTACGTTTTTAAGTTGATGTCAAACTAAAGAATTTTCGAGACTACTCGGAGCATTGTACGACCAGCCGTTCGCTTACACCGAAAAGCTTCGTCAACACGATCGTGGATGAAAGGGTATAAATCCGGCCCACATATTGTTGCTAGGGAACACCTGATTATAATCACAGACGGCTGTATGAAGTCGAGTGGGTTGTTCTGTGATATTATTTCATTAGAAGAATGATAGCTGTTTTGGATTTTGTTGAAAGGTACTTTTGTCACTTGAACAAGGAACTAAATGCTTAATGCATAAAGACAGATGATTAATTATTATAGAATTCTTGAATCGACCGCATATTAGTTATGAAACGGTAATTCTCCGTCCGGCTGCAGTCTTCGATTTAGGGCTTTCCTGGGGGTAGCACGAGGGTAGGTATTGACCACAGAAAACAATGATCTACACAGGAGGGGTAATTTTACAGGTAAATAATAAACGGTTGTGTAATAATTTGTGTTTTTTGTTGCTGTTCATTAAAATATCGGGAGATGATTTGGAAGAATTACAAGGCTGGAAGTGGGCATCCGAGCAGTGGGTTACTCTGTATGCTCTGCATGGAGTCATGGAGGATGGGGTTCATTATATCATCAGTAGTTGTCACCTACGGGATACTCCTGTGTTTGGATCGCATTATCCGCCTTCTACACGGTAAACAAGACCAATCAACTCGTGTGGACAGGACGGGGGTTATAAATTTTATTTCGGAGTTCGTTGGGTTTCAGTGGTAAAATTTAAACTACGGTATCGCGCCCTGTGAGGCAGACCGCTATGAGAGCACTTCCGCACCGTCCGCCCCCTATTCATCCCTTTGTCCCGACCTTCGCGTAGTCTGCCCACTCGATCGTAACTGGAATGCAATAATTGAGTAAATTAAAGTCAACTGCTTTCGATCGCTTGGGCCAGCCCCCCCTCCCCGCCACTCCACAAAAGCCTGCTCATCTCCGATCAGAGATGATGGAGGCGGTCGACATTTTATTGACATATTTGACGCATTACCTGCCAGAATGCTCATCAGTTCACCTAACTCATTCCGAGCCACTAATCACGCGAACGGAATTACGTGACAGCACAACCGTTGTCCCCCCCCCCCCCACCATGCACAGCAACCACTGTGCGGTAAAAGCTGTAGAACCTCATTAAAGTACAGACGAAACTCCCATTCATTTTAGTTTAATGGCCATCATGAAGCCTACAAGTGTTTTTCCTGGATATATAAATCACATACCCACACCATTGCTGTTTAATCGTATTGCTTGTATGCGCTACGAAATATTTGCCATATCGAAACTGACAGACAAGCGCGTATTTGCAAGTGCAGTCGAACATGGTTTGAAGGTACTGATTATGTCCAACCAGCGGAGCAGGAATAAGAGATTTTGTGTGCTTGTTTGAATGAAAATAACCTGAGAACGGAATCGATCAGAGTGGAGTCTTAAATTACCGCAGAAGAGCAAGCGGAAAATTGCATGTTCATAAGAGTTCAGATTTTAATTTTTTGTCATTAATGGGTCTTTAAATTGCATTTTGTTGTTGTTGATCACATTTGCTTGCCCTCTTGAAATACATTAATGCTCAAATTTTGTCCCCAGGTTTCCGGAGTGGGGAGTATGCTGAGGGTGAGTTTCGATTAATATTAATTTTCTATGAACGATATTATCAATAAAATATTATTGTATTCAATTACCATCGCCTATAAAACCCAGTTTTATGGATCTGAAGCATTACGGCAATGATATTTATACATTCATTGCAGTTATAATATTATTGTAGGTCCGAGTAGAATCCAACTCAGCCATTCGTTATCATGTCCGTAGTTATCTTATTATCTGATGGCCATTCCTTGAGGACGTGTCTTTCTATTCCGAGTTTAAAAAAATTTAAATATAGTTCAAAATATGAGTAAGAATCCCATATTCTTTATAAGAAACAATACTTGCTGTTCCTTGACATGTTGCTACATATCCATTGAAGTACTAACACATTTTTAACCTTAAACACTCCATTTTCATTCTCCTGGCGTGTCATAGAGTTCTGCAATTTCAAAAATCAATGAAAGTATCATTATTATAGGAGAAATACCTAAGTCCAGAAAAATTTTGAGGTCACTATTATGGATATAAAAATAGGTACGTATTTCTACAACTTCCAGTATCCCACTCTCAAACTATTACTTAGGAAAAATCCTGCATATTCAGTTTTGCTTGATAATTGTGTTATAAATGGTACACATAATTAGTATCATTTATGCTGTCTACCGTTGCTATATATCTGTATATGTGAATCTATTCTATAAGTTGACGAAAATTTGTGATGGTCAGCGCTCCAGCAACTATTACTCGTCCTGCATGCCTGAGTTAGGTATTCATAGGTATTACTGAATATGTACAAAAAAATAAATAAATAAAAATAGCCAGGGGAACAGCTGAAAAAGTTGGACTTTTCTAAAAAATACACATCCTATCGGATTGATAATTCCGCTGTATTGGAAGCTTTAGCGTTAACGGCAATGCGCAAATGGTTAATGTGGTCCAAATTATTCTGACTATTGCAAATTCGGTAAACAGACGGATAAAATTACCCATACCACACATCAGATTGGTCCCGTCGCCTTGGAAATCGTGGAGTTCGTTTGGAACCACACAACGGTGTTACCTATGTTTAATATTATATTACAATGGTATTTTATGGACTCAAGAAGTGCAAATCGTTAGTTTGATACTTTGTGTAGGTAAATAAAATTTTACAGTTGCTCTTTCTCAATATGAGGCTCAGAATGCATGCAAGTTCGGCTAGAAAATCCCGCGGCCCAATTTCCGTTTAAACCAACTCGTCCATCTACCCAAGCTAATCTGGAAGCGGAGCGAAAGGGATGCGTCAAACTAATGCAGTTTGGAGCAACCGCCAACTGACTGCAGCCGATGAGGGCCGAGAGGGGCCATGTAGTTTGATGAGTGAGGGGAGGAAAGCACCTGTTTGCCATTTACCAATTACCTGTTTCCTGTTCAATCCCCTGCGAGGCTTCCAGGAATTCCACACAGAGCTACTCATCCCCATTTCAGACGTTCATTACAAAATAGGAGATTGATATTCTGATGGGTTTCGTTATTTCGTGGGAATTTCCACGGACAACAACAGTAACGGGTAGCTCGGAGCCGTAAAATTTAATGAATAGTGTTCTTGTTTGTGATCTGTGGACCTGCACCTGTGTAGGTTGTGTATTCTACTCGTCACTGGTTTTTACTCGCATGATCAAATGTCTGATTGCGTTTTAGCATGGCGATTGTCAATCCATCTTCAACGTCCTTCTTAAAAGAAGTGGAATCGAAAGTCAAATTGCAATGTATCTTTCAAGGAAAAACTGAGCTTCCAATATTCCATATAGCCGAGCAAGTTACAGGTACATAAACAAACAATGGTGAACATGAATATCTGAATGAGGAATCGGTGTGGTCAGAATTTTCTGCTTTTGATATCAGAATCGGATTTTTTGTACCCTCAAAAACCCCTGTATCCCAATTTTCGGCTCCGAAATCCGAGTAGTTCGGCGGGAAAAAGCTAAAGAAAAACCGCGTGACGTCAGTTGGTATGGATCAACCTATCTCAATTGGTATGTATCTCCCTCTCACTCGGTTCCCATGTGCAGGAGCGAGAGGGCAATACATACCAGATGACGTCGCTTTCCTTCCCCATTTTCAACCATTCCCGTTGATTTCCGACTCAATATAGCGCCTTCTTGAAAAGCTCTCCATTAGACCTACAACTTGAAAAAAAAGGACGTCCATTTTCCATTGTGTTATTTATATATTTATAAATATATCACGGAAAAATGTGTTCGATGTTCCACTTTTTTTGGTCTATTTCATAAGTTGTGGTAGAAATCACATATTTCACTGGTCATGGACCGGTCGTGGTAACTTTAATGGATGGTTCTTCATGGTCATGGACCGGTCGTGGTCAGTTTAATGGTCATGGTGGTGATTGCTGAAGCAGCTGTATTTCAGCAATACACTACCACTGTAGAGTACACAGAGCACTGAATGCACAGTCAGCCGGTTGACAGGTAAATTCCCAATTCAGCAACTTTCCAGACATCAATGCTGAAAACTTGCTGTTTTTGTCACTAATCTAATGCAGTGTCACTATTCATTCTTTGTTTTCCTTTTTTAATCTATACATTTTTGTATTGTTTATTATTTTAATGTTTCGCTGTGTCTCTGTCGATTTAATAAATAGACGTGCGATGTTGCTATTTAGTACTCTAGAGCAATGCAACACGTTTTTTACAGCCTAATCAACAGGGCAGTTTCAAGGGTTCTTCATTGGCAACTTAGTCATTATACTGGTACTACATGGTACATTATATTGGCAGTTATATGGTACATTAAATTGGTACTGACAGGCTTCTTTGTGTCTCGTACATTTTATTTATTGAGACTGAAGTTTATCTCTGTAAAGCTCATGAAAAATAATGAGCTCTTATTACATACGATGATGACGAGATAAATTGCAACCTGGTGGTTCATGATTTTCTTTGTTCGAATGGATCACTTTGAATCAAGCTCTCTTTCCAAGGTTGCTAACTTTCATTCTAACGTATGGAACTCCAGGCAAATGATGAAAGAGCTGGGTTTCTGGTTAAATATTCACGCAAGACCACTCATCCATACTGAGCAACCGTGTACACTCGTGTTGTCACGGGTCACTGCAGGTGAGTTGCGTGGTTAACATGGGACTTCATTCAAGGTATTTTGTTCTCTGTGAGTCGTTCTTTCCCTTTTGAGATAATTGCTCATGACTGTATTGCTACAGATTTTTGTTTATTATTTTTTTTAGAACTAATCTGCGTGAGGTTTTTCCTGTAACACCACACAAAAAATACTCTGTATCTACTAATATTGTTAGACAATTAGGTACCTAATTAAAGTACCAGCAACGGAAGTAGTCGCTGAACTTGATGAATTATTTTTCATGCAGTTTACATGTATTTTATCTCCAGATATGAATTAAATTGGAAGGCATTAGGGTTTACAAAAAAAAAGAGTTTGGAAGATCCAATCATTATTGATGGTATTGGTGGTATTGTTGGCCATGGGTTTTTATGTTCAAAACTGACCAGTCCACCCTAGATTAATCCAATCCCTTCGGTAATATGATATATCCGTGATCAGCGTAGGCTTTCTTGTAAAAAGCAATAGCCTAATTTGTTATAGGTAAACAGCGGTATCTCTGATTTCACTGGGGTACTGGTAACCCAACCTACCGGTGTTGCTGGAATTGGTCCCATTCGACATAGAGTTTGATTCTCGGGTATTTTCTTCCCTACAATATTTTGCTTGGATGGTTCCTGTGGTTCCACGTTGAAAAATATGTCAAAGCGTTTTTCATAAGTTTTAGTTTATTACTTCCTTTTAGCGAATTTTCGAAGAAAAGGAAGCTATTGTTCTCGGTCCAAAATTTTTAAAACTCGAATTTCCGAAAGATTTTTATACCAAAATCCGTTTCAGACCATCCTGAATTCACTACCGAAAGACACCAAAAATTATATGTATATATATATATATATATATATATATATATATATATATATATATATATATATATATATATATATATATATTTATATATTTATATATTTATATATTTATATATTTATATATTTATATATTTATATATTTATATATTTATATATTTATATGTTTATATATTTATATATTTATATATGTATGTGTCATTCCAGACGATAACTCTCGAAAGAATTGAGATAAAAAGTTCAAATTTGCACGAAAAATCTGTCTTGGCAATCAACAGGCTAAGTTCGTAGATGGGCAGAATCGGGTCACTCTAAGGGGGAGTTTTGGGGAGTTTTAGGGGGGAAAAATTGCCCAAAAATTCCCAAAATGAAATAGTCTGACAAGTGACACCTCATTTTAAAGGTTTTTGTGCGCTGAACACGATGGTGAAATCAGAATTGCGATATCTCATTCCGTTCTCAAACTGGAGCACTTTGAAGATGAAGGAACGTGGTTATTTCTTGAGATAAAACAGTTTTACATAAAATCAGTTATTTCTTCGAAAATTCGCTCTTATAGCCATGCTGCATGACTGTGTTTTTTTAAAAGTTTATTATAATCCTTTGGAACCCAGCGTAAGGGAAAAGCGCTGCAAATTACTACGCTACGGCTTATTATTTATCTACGAGTATATAGATACCCCTCCTGCGTAGATCACTGTTTTCTATGGTCAATAACTACCCTCGTGCTCCCCTCAGGAAAGCCCTAAATCGAGTACTGGAGGCGGCCGGGGAATGACAGTTACGTATATATACGCGGTGGATTCAACAGTTCTATCATTGATTTTATTTGTCATTAACGATGGAGCATAACGTTTGTCCAACTCTCAAAAAATTCTCAATTTCGATATCAGTTTGAAAACATTTAAAAAACGCTGCGAAGTCCTTGTCACATGGATTTATTATTCTATTGGACATACCTACCTACAGAAATGTTGGCTGTTCATTTATTCTTCCTTTCATGTGCAATAATTTACATAGCTATTTTTCATGGTTTCCACCAATTTTGGACCCCATAAACACGAATTAGGCTCCTATTTTTTTTCCCCCACAAATATCTTTGATCATTGATAGTGCCATTTAATTGTCTTGATTCACCTGTTGATACTACTTCTAGTGTCATTATACAAACGTATGACGATTTCAGACAATTTACCAGGTTTTTGACTCATAAAAAATGAATTTGGGAGCTGAACCTTCGTTACAACATCAATCAACTTCATACTCGGTCTTCTCGCCCTAAAAAATAATGGAAAACGATACCTAACAAGCTAATGTTTACTAAAGCTTAAAAAAAATAAAACCCCTATTTTTCACCCATTTTACACCCATTTTTCACCCATAACACCCTTGGATATATTCCGATCGGGCTGCAAAGTTTCGAGACACAACTAGGGCCCAAATGGAGCCATTGTGCGAAAGAACGTTTTTACACAGAAAATAAAGTAGAAATCGATGATACGGCGTACGGCGGACATCGCATTTTTGGAATCTACGAACTTTGAACCGTAAAAGAAAAATGTTGAGGGGGTGTTCTAAAAATTGTTTGCAGAGCGAATATATAAGTTTATTATTCGGAGAATGATAAAACCATATCCTTCTATTGAAAGTTTTCGAGCTATGGCGTTCTCGAAATTTCAATCCCAATTTTTCACCCTTTAGAGACGACTGACAGTAAATGCCGAGCTTTGCAGACCAGCTAGACCTCAAATGGGACATAGAAATCAAATTCAGTTAATTTTGGTACGCGGTAGCTAAGTACTGCAGACGGCGGGCGGTGGACAGACAGAAATTTTTTGGTTTATTATTCTGTGAATAATTCACCTATGCAAAAATTTTTATAACACCCCCAAAATTTTTTCTTATAAGTTTCAATCTGCGTAGATTCCAAAAATGAAATGTCCGTCCACCGTCCGCCCATGCATATGTACCTCAATTTCGGTTTAAAAAAATTCGTTTTTCCGCACACAGGCTCCGTTTGGGCCCGAGCTATGTCCCGAAACTTTGCAGCCCGATCGAAAATTACCCAAGGGTGTTATAGGAGAATAATGGTGGTAAACTTTTTTTTTTGTGTGATCTAGTAACATGAGCTTATAAAGTATAGTTTTTCACGTTTTTTAGGACGAGGAGACCTAATATGAGGTCAATTTTGACCAAAGGTTCTAACGCAGTTTCAACCTTAAATTTATGTTAAAATTTGGTCTAAAATCGTCGTTCATCCGCACAAAGTTCGGGTCCCCATTTGGGAACATATTTGGCTCCTAGTTGTGCCCCCAAAGCTCGGCAGCCCGATCAAAATACACCCACGAGTGTTACGGGTGAAAAATGGGTGCAAAAATAGGGTATTTCGAGGTTTTTTGAGGTTTTAGTGAATACGAGCTTGCGAGGTATCGTTTTCCATGTTTTTTAGGGCTAGATGACCGAATATGAAGTTGATTTTGACCAACGAGTGAAGAATTGATGTCGTAACGAAGGTTCAGCTCCCAAAATTCATTTTGCATGAGCTAGAAACCTGGGAAATTGCTGAAATCACCATAAACTTGTATAATAACACTAGAAGTAGTTCCAACAGGCGAATCAAGACAATTAAATGACACTATCAATGATCAAAGATAATTTGTCACAGATAATATTGTGTTTTTGGGGTCAAAATTGGTGGAAACCATGAAAAATAGCCATGTCAATTATTGCACATGAACGGAACAATAAATGGACAGCCAACATTTCTGTAGGTATGTCCATTATAATGATAAACCCATGTGACAAGGGCCTGATAAACGGTACCATTTTAGGACTCAAAATTACTACAATAAATTAGGAAATGCTGGTGATGTTGACCTAAAAGTGACTTGAACCAAATTAATGGGAGCAGTTCCTGCGCAGCTCCCAGAAGAGAAAGGTGAGGAACATGAGGAAACAGTTACTGTGACAGTGATTATTCGATCGCTGACAATGGGACAGAAGCAGTCTTAGAGTAACGAGAAGTCAAGAACTCTCCACTGAAACGGCCTTGGTGATGGGCTCGGTTGGGATCCACTCCAAGATTATGCTCCTCGCCGCAGGGAATGGGTGATGCTTCCGTCAGTAAGCAGCTTGCTTCTGATGTAGGAACTCTGTACTCTCACTTGCTTACAACTGCCGTCCATCGCTCAGACGGTGGGAATATTCGGTATAACTCCTCAAATATCGCATGGTTTTATGCAAACGAGTTGGTTGGTCCTTGATTATTCGATGTGACTATTGCAGCGTTTCGAGTTAGACTTCGTTAGCTTCGTTTTGGTTTATTGTTCTGTGAATAAAACACCCATGTATTCGCACAGCAAAAAAGTTTTTGAACACCCCCACAAAAATTTTTCTTTTACGTTTCAAGGTGCGTAGATTCCAAAAATGCTATTCCGTCCGCCGTAGCCGTATTATCCTTACCTACCTTTACTTTCGGTGTAAAATAGTTGTGCTGCTAAGCTCGGCAGCCCGATCGGAATACACCCAGGGGTGTTATGGGTGAAACATTTGTGCAAAATTAGGTAATTTAAAAGTCTTTGTAAACTTCGGCTTGTCAGTTAGTTACCCTCTTCCATGTTTTTAAGGGCGAGGAGACCAAATATGAAGTTGATTTTGACTAAAGAATGGAAATTGTTGTGACAAGGATTCCGCAGCGTTTTTGACATACCTACATTATTTATATACATTTGAGGCCAGTAATTAGCTATTTTAGTTACTTACCTACCTATAAGAACATCGGGTGAGTTGGAAATAAGCGCAATATATCTCATAAAAATTGATTAACGGCTTAGTGTTTTTTTCGTTAAAAAACCTACATTTGTTAGATAATGGTAAGTGCTCCCCTGGTTCCGGTTATGGAAGAGTACTGCAAGGACAGCGATTGTGTTGATGCTATTTTTGATATGTATGGTGATGAGAGTCATGATTTAGGCGAACTCTCCATCACGGCAAATAAATAAAAAAAACTACGAGTCCTGTTCCATTATTCCAGGTAACTACTTTGTGACGGTACCTATATGGGAATCCCGTCCATCTTGGATGCGGGCTCTTCCAGATCTTTTTGACACGCGGCTGAAGGAGCGGTCGATTCGCGGAAACGAATCGTCAACCCCTGGAGGCATTTCGTTATAATCAAACCATTGTCTCCGGGGGCAGCCGTCACACTGCCTCCCTACCTTTTTAGAGAGTGGAGAGGGGGAAACTACGCTGTATGGGCGGCGCAGTTAAACCCCTCATCCATTACATGGTAGCAGAGCGTGGTTGGTGGGTATGTGCTGGATTTTATCCTCGGTACCCCCTCCACTTTTTGAGAGCTTTTCCAGAAGGAATAGCTCTGAGGTTTTCCAGAAGGAATCCTCTTTTTAATCTCTTCTCTTTTTAATAACCCCTTTGTTAATCAATATACACTTCGGCCATTGGATTTTCTATTTTCATCAAATCAAACTCATTATTATTACTAGGTATTATTATTATCAAACTTGATTATTATTCTTAAGGCGCTCAATGCCTGGCGTTCAATGCCAATGTTTCCCCTTTTTTCCCAGTTGTTCCATCTTATGATGGGGATTAGTCACCCAGAGGTTGTTCAGATGAACCTTCCTGAACCAGAACCTCTGACAACTACTTTCATTTGTATGATTTATATTCAGTTGTTCCATCTTATGATGGGGGTTAGTCACCCAGGGGTTGTTCAGATGAACTTTCCTGAACCAGAACCTCTGACAAAGACTTCTTTTCTTTTGTGTCCAAGCCCGCCAAGTGATATTGATAAGGAGCTAAGTTCTCCACCAGTAACAATTATCCTCAGTAGTACCATTACGATGGAAGCTATCAGATTTGGAGTTTTTCAGATGAACCTTCCTGAATCAGAACTCCATACTACTTTCCAGTCCCGTGTCTAACTTCACATACTTCTTCTTCAAAGAAGTATGTTTTTAAGGGGAGGAGTGTGACGGTATATGGGAATCCCGTCCATCTTGGATGCGGGCTCTTCCCGATCTTTTTGACACGCGGCTGAAGGGGCGGTCGATTCGCGGAAACGAATCGTCAACTCCTGGAGGCATTGCGTTATAATCAAACCATTGTCTCCGGGGGCAGCCGTCACTCTGCCTCCCTACCTTTCCAGAGGATGGAGAGGGGGAAACTACGCTGTATGGGCGGCGCAGTTAAACCCCTCATCCATTACAACTTCCTCCAAAAAGCCCCTGTAAACTGTAAAATCAACGTATTACTGTAGGTACATTTGAATCCGAACGGCATATTTTAGTCAAAATCCATCATAATAATCATACCAACATTTTGCGTGATCTGTGATCCTCAAACCAAACCTAAACTTGGATCCTTACCCCTGCTTGTGTGCTTCTCATACTTTCCAGGGCCTCTGCAGCAGGAGCGTTGCGTCCATAAGGCCACGTGGGCCACTGCCTCGGCACCCAAAACCACTAGAGTAAAAAATACCAACCATTGTTCAGTTGGCATCTGAATTTCCCTCCGCACGCTGTACCTACCACAAGTTCAACAGTCACACGCCAGGGTTCTCTGGCTATGGATATTCAGTATTCTAGTAGAGGTTGTTCCATAATGTTAGCTCCATACACCAAGCATGTTATCAGAATAAAGAGACAGTAATCGATGTCTTGCAATCGAAACCTAGGCTCCTGAAATGGGAAGGTAGGTTCTGGGCCCTGGGACCTAGTGTCTATGGCAGCCAAGAAAAGTGGCCCATCCGCGCATGCTCAGTCGAGTAAAAATGTTGGACGCCACGCCTACTTTGGGCTCCGGCCCCATAATCTAATTTCAACCCCAAAATCGTTCATTTCACAATCGATTCGATCCTTTCGATTCAGTTTGTCATCTCGATACGAGATGCTTCTTCTTCTGATTTGTTTTTTGTTGTCTCGGAGTCACATGTCCGACATCGGCTTATGTCCGACATCTACAGATGACAAATAAGCTGAGAACTTCACTCCTCTGAATCAAATTCGCTTTCTCTGTCTGTCCGTTTTCAATTTTGGTTTATTATTTTCAATAATGAACCATTGGAATCGAGCATGAAAAAAAAAATTCTTACCCCCCCTCAAAATTTGATGGTTTACGTTTCAAGGTATGTAGAATCCAAAACTGCAATAAAAATATTTCTGTCTGTCCGCCGTACGCCGTACGCCGTACGCCGTACGGGCCACTTTTCTTAGTTACCATGAAAAAAAATTGATGAAATTCGGGTTATAGGTTCCGTTCGGCGTCTAGTTGGTCCTCGAAGCTCGACGTTAGTGTCAGTCATCTCTAAGGGATTCAAAATAGGGGTTGAAATTTTCAAAACGCCTATACCATTTTTTTTACGTGAATATTTTTACGGTTTTAGATAGTTCCTGAACTTGCGAGTTTTTTAAGACCATCCGGAGCATCGTACGTCCAGCCGTTCGTTCACAGTAAGGCCCCGAAGTTTGCACCGACAGGCATTTTCGACTCCAGTGTGAATGAAATGTATACAATTCAAACCAAATCTCGTAACCAGAGACGCGCCCACAATAGGAATTTGTGAATACGGCCAATCATTGGTAGGGATCACCTGATTATATTGGCGGAGTATGAAGTCGAGTTGGTTGTTCTGTGATATTATTTAATTTGAAAAATGATGGCTCTTTTGGAGTTTGTTGGTAGGTAGTGAAACTTGAACAAACGTTGAAGTATTATTGATGGGTAAATTATTACTACGCTAAATCATTACTCAACGGTAAATTATTACACAACGGTTCATTATACCATCTACGTAGAAGGGGCTGGAGTTTGTTGGTAGGTACTTTTGCAACTTTTTTCACTCCTCATCAACAATTTCTTTTCAGAACTTCATTATGTGTGTTTCTTTTTGTTAGGTACTGTTTGTCATCGGCAGAATTATTTTAGCAACATTTTTTTACTCGTGATTTAGGTAGGTACCTAGTAACGAGTACGGGGTTAGGTACTAACCTACGGAGGGTCTGCGATCTACATAATTATGCATAGAATAGTACATATTATATTATATAGACGGGTTATCTATACATAGAGCTGTGATATGTAACAGAAGGGTATTCTATACTAAATAATAAACCGTTGTGCAGGGATTTGCAGCGTTTTTTTTACGTCAAATTTTGCTCGTTTTGCGTTCGGTCCGGTTCCGATGACAGATTTGTATTTGTGGTACCTACGCGCGCTTTGTCCTGTGTGCTTTTTGTGGATTGATCGGCGTCAACACACAGATAACTATCTACATACATCTAGTCAATAGCTTCTTCATTCAAGTAGGTATTGGCCGACGGGTCGTCTAATAAAAATATAGTTTACTATATTTTTGTAACACATGAATTTGTTGGCTAATTTTCAGTAGAAATTGTGGACGTTGTCGTACGACGATAGAGTGTTGATTAAAAGAGAAGCTTTGCTGAATATCACTCAGTCAGTAAATAAGGGAAGAGTGTTGTTGCCTTGGGGTAGTTTGTAGAAATATCTGTTGGTTTTGTGTTCTGGTCTGGTGCCCCACCGTTTTCAGACCCCACCCACTTTTCACTTTTTCTCTCTCAGTACCGCACGAGTGTAATCCATCATGTGCTGGGTGCAGTCTCTTAAGGAAGAACAGTAACCCGGTCTTCCATCAGAGAGTCTGATTGATCAGTGCATATGAATAATGTCTTGGCAAAAGATGTTCCGCCTACGGGATCTTATTATGCTTCCGTCCGCTTCCTTACTCTTCAAAATGAATGAGCAGCACATCAATTATCTTTCTTACCCTCTTTGTAGGATTTCGAAGACTAATGAGAGGTTCTTCCGCATTAAAATTAATGACGGCTATTATGTGTGGATCTTCCTAATTGAACTTAACCCTTCTATCACGCAGAGTAGTTAAGATTTTCACTATCAATGTACCGAAGTTCTTCCTGGAAACGTTGCTTCCAAAAAAAGTACATAATTGAATTACATCATACTTGGAATGATCGCTAATGAAGAAAAACATGAACTGTACCTATTATTTAGCTTATTTATGGTGTATCAGAAAAAACGTTCAAACATCGGAAATCGATTTTTCGACTCATTTCCAGCATAAAAGGTCTTTTCATTTGAGTTTCTTCAGCCGCTGTTGGTTGGGGTATTTCGAAGTTTACATAGCGATATATTTCAGACGGTACTTACCAACCTAGTACGTTCTTACTTGTGAGAAATTTCATTTTTCACCCCCTTGGTACTTTCAACCTATCTCCACTCATCCTGGGTCCACTTGAACCCACCAGGTTACCAGTGAAAATACTTAGTATTGCACAATGGCAAACTGAGGGGTTTCACCCAAAAAACATGTACAAGAGTGAAAAAGTTATAATTATTCACGGTGAAATAAATGACAAGTGTCTTCCAAGGAACTTGAACTCGGTAGGCACCCTTTTTTTACTTGCTTCTTAGGCACTAAACTTCAATGTTTTCCATTAATTTGTGATGTCTGATATTTGAAAACTAAAATTATTATATATTTTGTTTCCTAATTCAAAAGACATACGCATACGTAAGGTAAACGTCTTATATGTGATGAAAACAATTAACAAATTTACTTTTCAAACAATTCAGAAAATTGCAGTGAGCCCAAAATATTTACTACCAATATAGACTACAGTATTTCAAAATACAAAACGCTGCACATTATTACACAACGGTTTATTATTTATCTGCATAGATGCTTCTTCTGCGTTGATCACTGTTTTCTGTAGTCAATACCTACCCTCGAGCTCTTCCCAGGAAAGCCCTAAATCGAGTCTGCAGCCGGCCTGGGAATTGTATTACAGTTTCATAAAAATGCGCGGGATTCAATAATTCAATATTAATTATTTGTAGTTTTATTCATGAAGCAAAAGGTAAATGATAAACCGTCCTGTAACATACCATTGCCCAATAAACCATTGTGTAATAATAATTTACCTGTACGGATGCCCCTTCTCCGTAGATCACTGTTTTCTGTGGTCAATACCTACCCTCGTGTTCCCCCGCAGGAATGCCCTAAACCTGTGTTCCGTATGGTCTCAAAACATTCTTTAGTTCGAGATCAATTTAAAAACTTAAAAACCCTACCATTAAAAGTTCTCGAGGTACGCTATTAAAAGTGCTAAGTACGGCTTACGACGGACGGACAGAAATTTTGTTATTGCATTTTAGGGTTCTACATACCTTGAAATGGAAACCATCAAATTTTGAGGGGTCTTATACAACTTTTTGGTTTATTATTTTCAATAATGAACCATTGGAATCGAGCAAGAAAAAAAAAATTCTTACCCCCCCTCAAAATTTGATGGTTTACCTTTCAAGGTATGTAGAATCCGAAACTGCAATAAAAATATTTCTGTCTGTCCGCCTTACGCCGTATGCCGTACGCCGTACGGGCCACTTTTCTTAGTTACCATGAAAGAAAATTGATGAAATTCGGGTTATAGGTTCCGTTCGGGGTCTGGTTGGTCCTCGAAGCTCGACGTTACTGTCAGACATCTCTAAGGGGTTCAAAATAGGGGTTGAAATTTTCAGAACGCCGTAGCTCGAAAACTTTAGATTGAAGGGTATGGTTTTTTTACGATATTAAATTTGTCTTGAGCTAAACAATTTTTTAAGACCACCCGGAGCACTGGACGTCCAGCCGTTCGTGTGCACCAAAAAGCTTCGTCAACACGATCGTGAATCAAACGGTATAAATCCGGCCGGGATTTCATCACTAAGGAGCACCTGATTGTAATCAAGGATGGCTGTATGAAGTCGAGTTGTTTGTTCTACGATAATTATTTCATTTGGCAAGTGATGGAAACACAAACGTTGAAGTATTATTGATGGGTAAATTATTAAACAATGGCAAATTATTACACACCGGCAAATTATTACACAACGGTGAATTATTACACAACGGTAAATTATGACACCACGGCAAATTATTACACAACTGTAAATAATTACACAACGGCTCAACTACCCAGAAGGGGCTGGATTTTTTGATAGGTACTTTTGCAACTTGAACAACCGTTGAAGTATTACCTATTGATGGGTAAATTATTACACAATGGCAAATTATTAAACAACGGTAAATTATTACACAACGGCTCATCTACCCAGAAGGGGCTGGATTTTCTGGATAGGTACTTTTGCAACTTGAACAACCGTTGAAGTATTATTGATGGGCAAATTATTACACAATGGCAAATTATTACACAAGGGCAAATTGTTACACAAAGGTAAATTGTTACACAACGGTAAATTATTACACCAAGGTAAATTATTACACAACGGTAAATTATTACACAACGGCTAATCTACCAAGAAGGGGCTGGATTTTGTTGATAGGTACTTTTGCAACTTGAACAACCGTTGAAGTATTATTGATGGGCAAATTATTACACAACGGTTCATTATTCTATCTACGTAGAAGGGGAACCTATACAGGTAAATTATTACACAACGGTTTAGGTAGGTACCTAGTAACGAGTACGGGGTTAGGTACAATCCTACGGAGAGTCCGCGATCTACATAATATGTGTAGAATATTACTTATTATATTATATAGACGGATTATCTATACAGAGAGCTGTGATCTGTAACAGAAGGGTATTCTGTACAAAATAATAAACCGTTGTGCAGGGATTTGCAGCGTTTTCTTTTCATGCTCGATTCCAAAGGTGCATTATTGAAAATAATAAACCGAAAACCATTTTTGCTATTAAATGGAACAAGCAATTTTTTTTCAAGTTAAAAAAAATTGATCAAAATCTCAATGTTTCGTACTATCAACAAAATTTCCTTAAAATGAAAAATTACCTACCTATATGAATAAATAAGTTACGAAACTTTCAGAAAAAAAAAAGATTTAGTTACAATAATACACAACGGTTCATCATTTTCTACAGAACACCCTTCTGTTACAGTTCACAGCTCTCTGTATAGATAACCCTTCTATGTAATCTATGTGCTATTCTATACATATTATGTAGATCGCACACCCTCCGTAGGTTAATACCTAACCCCATACTCAATACTAGGTACCTACCCAAATCACGTGTTAAATGTTGCTAAAATAATTCTGTCGATGACAAACAGTAAGTAGCTAAAATGGCAAAAAGAAATTCAAATAATGAAGTTCTGAAGGGAAATTGTTGGTGTGGAGTGATAAAATATTCCGACCCGGTAGGGTTTCGATCTCGGGAACTTTACCGTATCAGTTCGACGGTTAGACCACTACACTATAATATCGTCGAGCTAGCAGGAGACCAGAGATGTGCGCTCTCAACGCAGCTTGGTGCCTGCACACACCCTGCTGTTTACGGCAAATTGTATAGTAAATTTTATGGCAAGATCGTAGGATTCTCCGAATGGTCTCAAAAATTCAGAAATAAATCAAACTATTTAAAAATACAAAACCCACACCTCAAAATGCAATTTTCCGAGATAGGGATACTCCGGACATTTCAGCCCCTATTTTTCATCCCTTAGAGTTGATTGGCAGTAACGCCGTGCTTCGACAACCAACTAAAGCCTAAACGGGACCCGTATACCAAATTTCGTGAATATTGGTTCTTGGGAACTAAGGAAAAAGCCGCGGACGCCGGTGGGAAAATGAACAAAAAAATTATCATCCCTCTCCTTCAAAATCCAAAATTTCGATTGGGCTTCCGAAACAGAACGCCTATCACGCCTCCGACCCGAGCTTGCAACCGTTCGGACACACGGAATCAAAACTATATATATCTCGTTAGACTTCGTAGAAGCAACAAGTCGATAGGCCTTAACCGTGCCCAACACTTCTCACTCTTTGGACTGATCGTTTGGAGGAAACCTGAAAGATTCCCTCCATCCTAGGTGCAGAAGCCTGCTTCCGTCAAGTCGCCTGGACGACCATCAGGCAATCACCGAAAGCTGATACCACCGAACAGGTCAGTCATTCGACTACCGTTATCCGTGTTCGCTCCCGCGTGAGATTCGCGAAAACCGCACACTTATCGCGCAGTGCGTTCAGAACATTCTCAATTCCGAGGGCTTAGGTAGGACTTACAGTAGATACCATATATATATCATTCAAATATACATATTTCATTAAAGAGCACTTCTGTTTTAGAAGAATTCAAGCTACTAATCAAGCCCAACTTTATTTACAACCCTCGGATTCCAGTAGTCTCTCGGAAGTAATCTGTAGAGAGTAAGTAAGATCTTCCTGCCAAAGGGTAAACGGGCCAAGGGTAGAGCCTAGGGTAGATCTTACATCTCGGGCTGGGGTAAACATCCCTCTAATAGGGGAATAGTGAAAACCCCAGAACCAAAAACTTAACAAAGGCACATGCGCAATACTCGTGAGGTTATGCGAGTATTGAAAAATAAATGAATAATCATTTATTATGAATATCATTGGCAGCATCCACGATTTTAATTAACAGTCGAATGCATACGTTTTTTTCAACGAAATTCGCCTAATCGATGTTTAATTCTCGCAATATGAAATATTAACATGAACGGCTATTTAAAGTACCTAAGTAGAATTAATGTCAAAAAACCAAGATTTTTCCGTGTTTCAAAGGAATGGCAAGCTATTCTAACCCATAACGTGACATGTGGACCTCAAAGGGCTTCAGGGAAGTTCGAAATTTTGTTTTGGCACACCTGCGTCGATGGGGACTAAACATGCCCTCGACGTATATTCACTTCGGTCCCTCCGAGGGCCGAGGAGTGAAGGGTGCCTTTGTAGTATTGTTATTATGATTATCAGTAACCATTTCATATTAGTTGTGCTTAACTTGCTAGACCTGAGAGTCCCACTTGTCACAATACTCCGTTTCGGTATATCATTTTCAACAATGAACCTTTGGCATCGAGCATGTATTTTTTTTTTAACCCCACTTCCCCCCTCAAAATTTTATGGTTTCTGTTTCAAGGTACGCAGAATCCAAAAATGGAATAAAAAACGTTGCAAATCCCTGCAAAACGGTTTAACATCAGAAATCAGGCTGTCACTCAGGCGTCAGAGGCCCACGTGCCATAAGATAAGAATTAGATGTTTCCTGGCCTCAGAGGCCTAAATGTGACAGATTCTTTGGAAATGAACGTGTCGCGGCAAGTGCTACTTATAATTTGGAAGCATAGTGAAATGCTCCACATGGAAATTTACCTATAGAAGTAAGAATTTCGGTCAGTTTCGTTAGGTATACACTGTGGAAGAAGTTCAGGTGCATGCTTGAGTGACTCCAGGAATGGTGGTGATGACTGGGACAGGGAGTTGGAAGACGAGCGGTGCAGAAGAACTGTGACACTTCCTTTGATTTTCTAAATCCCGTCGTTTTTCCACGCGACTATCCCACGTTATGGGGAGGTGAGTTGAAATGGAAGTAATAACCTCCAACCCCTCAAGTCGACAGCATCCTCTCAGCGGGGCGTTCATTTTGTTCCGGAATAATTTAATTTTCTTCTTTAGGTTTCCCCATCGTTCGTTTTTCCCTCTTCGAAATGAAATATAATATTGGATTCGACCTATAGAGAGGTGAGTGAAGAAATATAATGATTATGTAGTAGTAGACTGGAAACGTTTTTCTTCAGACTACCTACCTTTAATAGAAAAATCTAGGAACGAACAAAAGATTTTGAACGGTGCGAACAGAACGGAGCTTCATCATACCAAGCATCTTGGTACCAAAATAGTTAAAACGTTACGTTTCATGATAATAGTTTGAGCCTTGGATCGAGTACGATGATCGTAATCCGATGTTCGTTGGGGCCATAGTAGATTCGCACAAGGGAAGATGTGGTCGCTTTTGTTAACATTTTGCTCGTATTGGTAGCTAACGAGTGGTTTCTTTATGGATAGTTAGGTAGGTACGTACCTACTGTACATCAATAATAAATGAGGTATTCCAGTCATTTTTTTAAATTTTTTTCTTCCAAAGTATATTGCTTGGGGTTAACAAAAATTGTGTCTGTTCGTCTAGAAAATGTTAAAATAAAATTAGAGGCGAAACTAGAAATTGGGAGTTTGAAAAAAAAGAGTGTTGGGACTTATTCGTGGCCTCTTCAAGCTTCAAACTATTAACGGAATACAGAGTAGCGGGGACGGCAGTTAAAATGGAATAAACAAGATCGAGATGGAAATAATATTAATAGCTGAAATTTCCTCTAACGTAACTTGACCACTCTCGAACAATAAAGTAACGTTAGACAGAATAAGCGGAGGGTCTCGGTCGCCGAGATCCCCATGGGTACTGTAGATTGATCCTGTAGATAAATACTGTTGATTCTTGGTAGATCTAATCCTATTGTACACGCGAGTTTGTGTGTATGTATGTGCATGTTTGCGTGACGGCATCAGGGACAAACGGCTGAACGGACATTCATGAGAGGTGGTCTCGTTGGGATCAGTGAGTTCCGGGCCAGGTTATGGGCTATCGCTCGATCCTCCAGTCTTTATCTTTGATCGTATTCCGGGCCGTTCCTGGCAACAGCGTCCGAGTTCGTGTTTTTGGTTGCAATGGTCGGGCCCATGTCGCGGATCACTTTCGACCCCAGAACAGAATAAGGTGGTTGCTGTCGGAAAGAAGTTTTCATGGCGGTTTCAACCGCACTAAAACGAATTTTGTTGGACATGCCGATTGGGACTTACTTGGCGATCGTGATTTCATTGTAGAATAATCATATTTCCTACCGAACCATGTGATTGATAATAAGATCCTTCCTGGGTAGCGATGAGATCGCTGTGGCCCCACAGTTTCATCATTTTTCCAATAAACATAATAATTTGTACGTAGAAACAGACATATTATGAAAAAGGTTCGTACTTTTGAGAAATTTGAGAAACTGCCACTAGCTAGATTGAATTTTTCGTGGCTTCTCTTCGATGCATTCAAGAGCATCTCTTCATCCTTTTCTCTAATGCTATCCCCAGTCCCTTACAGCTCTAGAGCCCGTTGTATTGAGTACAGAAGTATCCGTGTTCTTGTAGCGTATCTACGATATTGATTCGCATTGTTAATCAAAACTATAATAACTTTAGGGACGTTGTAAAAAGATGGATAGGTATCAAGTTGATAATAAAAACGCTGCAAATCCCAGCACAACGGTTTATTATTTTGTACAGAATACCCTTCTGTTACAGACCACAGCTCTCCGTATAGATAACCCTTTATATAATATATTATGTACTATTCTATACATATGATATAGATCGCACACCCTCCGTAGGTTAATACCTAACCCCGTACTCGTTACTAGGTACCTACCTAAATCACGAGTTAAATGTTGCTAAAATAATTCTGCCGATGACAAACAGTACCTAACAAAAAGAAACACACATAACGAAGTTCTGAAAAGAAATTGTAGATGAGGAGTGAAAAAAGTTGCAAAAGTACCTACCACCAAACTCCAGCCCCTTCTACGTAGATGGTATAATGAACCGTTGTGTAATAATTTACAGTTGAGTAATGATTTACCATCGTGTAGTAGGTAATAATTTACCCATCAATAATACTTCAACGTTTGTTCAAGTTTCACTACCTATCAACAAACTCCAAAAGAGCCATCATTTTGGTTTATTATTTTCAATAATGAACCATTGGAATCGAGCAAGAAAAAAAAATTCTTACCCCCCCTCAAAATTTGATGGTTTACGTTTCAAGGTATGTAGAATCCGAAACTACAATAAAAATATTTCTGTCTGTCCGCCGTACGACGTACGCCGTACGCCGTACGGGCCACTTTTCTTAGTTACCATGAAAGAAAATTGATGAAATTCGGGTTATAGGTTCCGTTCGGGGTCTAGTTGGTCCTCGAAGCTCGACGTTACTGTCAGTCATCTCTAAGGGGTTCAAAATAGGGGTTGAAATTTTCAGAACGCCGTATCTCAAAAACTTTAGATTGAAGGGTATGGTTTTTTTTACGATATTAAATTTGTCTTGAGCTAAACAATTTTTTAAGACCACCCGGAGCACTGTACGTCCAGCCGTTCGTGTGCACCAAAAAGCTTCGTCAACACGATCGTGAATCAAACGGTATAAATCCGGCCGGGATTTCATCACTAAGGAGCACCTGATTGTAATCAAGGATGGCTGGATGAAGTCGAGTTGTTTGTTCTACGATAATTATTTCATTTGGCAAGTGATGGAGTATTGGATTTTGTTGGTAGGTACTTCTGAAACTTAAACAAACGTTGAAGTATTATTGATGGGTAAATTATTAAACAATGGCAAATTATTACACACCGGCGAATTATTACACAACGGTGAATTATTAAACAACGGTAATTTATGACACCACGGCAAATTATTACACAACGGTAAATAATTACACAACGGCTCAACTACCCAGACGGGGCTGGATTTTGTTGATAGGTACTTTTGCAACTTGAACAACCGTTAAAGTATTATTGATGGGTAAATTATTACACAATGGCAAATTATTACACAACGGTAAATTATTACACAACGGCTCATCTACGCAGAAGGGGCTGGATTTTCTGGATAGGTACATTTGCAACTTGAACAACCGTTGAAGTATTACCTATTGATGGGCAAATTATTACACAATGACAAATTATTACACAACGACAAATTATTACACAACGGCAAATTATTACACAACGGTAAATTATTAGACAACGGTAAATTATTACACCACGGTAAATTATTACACAACGGTAAATTATTACACAACGGCTCATCTACCCAGAAGGAGCTGGATTTCGTTGATAGGTACTTTTGCAACTTGAACAACCGTTGAAGTATTATTGATGGGCAAACTATTACACAACGGTTCATTATTCTATCTCCGTAGAAGGGGAACCTATACAGGTAAATTATTACACAACGGTTTAGGTAGGTACCTAGTAACGAGTACGGGGTTAGGTACAATCCTACGGAGAGTCCGCGATCTAAATAATATGTGTAGAATATTACATATTATATTATATAGACGGATTATCTATACAGAGAGCTGTGATCTGTAACAGAAGGGTATTCTGTACAAAATAATAAACCGTTGTGCAGGAATTTGCAGCGTTTTTCAATTGAAATAATATCACAGAACAACCAACTCGACTTCATACTCCGCCTATAAAATCAGGTGATCCCTAGCAATGATTTTATCTCCGGCCAATTTCCTATTGTGGCGCGTCCCTGGTGATGAGATTTGGTCTGATGTATACAATTTCATTCACACTGGGGTCGAAAATGCCTGTCGGTGCAAACTTTGGGGCCTTACTGTGAACGAACGGCTGGACGTACGGTGCTCCGGGTGGTCTTAAAAAACTCCCAAGTTCAAGAACTATTTAAAACCGTAAAAAAAGTCACGTAAAAAAAAGGTATAGGCGTTCTGGAAAATTGCAACCCCTATTTTGAACCTCTTAGAGATGACTGACAGTAACGTCGAGCTTCGAGGACCAACTAGACCCCGAACGGAACCTATAACCCGAATTTCATCAATTTTGATTCATGGTAACTAAGAAAAGTGGCCCGTTTGGCGTACGGCGGACAGACAGAAATATTTCTATTGCAGTTTTGGATTCTACATACCTTGAAAGGTAAACCATAAAATTTTGAGGGGGGGTAAGCATTTTTTTTTTCATGCTCGATTCCAATGGTTCATTATTGAAAATAATAAACCGAAAAGTTGAATGAAGAAAATGTAAGTAAAATAAGCTGAAAGCCGTGTTCCAGTCAACACTGTCACCACTAGATGCCAGTAGGTAATTTTGGAAGTCAATTAGGAAAATATGCGATATTTCAATTCAATTCAATTCTTTATTCAAAAAACATATTTAATACATAATGTATAATATAAGTACAGAAATATGAGAAAACCACGTTCATGAATGGCCCCTAAAGGTCTTGACGACCCGTCCAGGGGCTGGTTGTCACTGAACTATAGCTTATTAGTTTGGATTGAGCGTGTACTTTTAGCTGGAAACAAAATATTTACAGACAATGTTCAACTTGAGTGAAAAAAAAAGTATATATGTATGGGTATGCAGCACCTATGCCATCCATATTCCAAGATAGTAATTACCTAAATACATAACACAGTTACAATTACAGATCAAACCTATTCAAGAAGTCAGTGTGCAGGTCAGATTTGTGCATTTGCAGCAGGTATGCGCCTATTCTTTTTTTGAAGGAATTAGTCGACTGATCTGATTGTAAGGTAGTCGGAAGTGAGGCGTATATTGTGGGAGGCAGCCATGGAAATTGTCTTGTGAAAAAATCAGTGGTAGGGCGGGGGACTCGAATTTTGCTACCCTCGCATGTTGCTCGGGTGACTCGCAAGACAATGCGGTGGGGTAGACATTTTTTAATATTGTGTACACGAAGCAGGGAGCGATAAACAAATATCAATCTTGGTGGAAGAATATCAAGTTTTTTAAAAAGATCATTGATTCGCGTTCGGGAATGCGACCGAGTGATGATCCGAAGGAGGGAGTTGCACACAACGTTGAGCGAGCGGAAGGTTTGGGCATATGCTCCGCCCCAGAATTCTATACCATATATTAGGATACTATATACATATGCGTAATAAACCATCTTTAAGTTACTTTTGGAGAGCCATTTTCGTAGTATACAGAAAAAGAAAAACGATTTCCTTATTCTCATTGCTAGGGTATCTATGTGCATCCTCCATTTTAGGTGCTGGTCTAGTTGGAGTCCTAGATATTTAATGCTATTGACTTGCTCAAGCTTAGTACAATTACATGTTCCATAATTTAAACATTCTCCGAGCCAAATGGGATTTCGTCGTAAGTTAACATAGTGAATGGCGATTTAAGGAGGGGGAAAGACAATTGAAAAAAGCTGCAAATTGTTACGCAAAGGTTTATTATTTATCTTTATAGAAGCCCCTTCTGCGTAGATCACTGTTTTCGCGGCCAATATACCTACCCTCGAGGTGCCCCCAGGAAAGCCCTAAATCGAGAATTGGAGCCGGCCCGGGAATTATAGTTTCATAAATATGCGCAGTTTTCAATAATTTAATAACTAATTATTTGTTGTTATTCAGGAAGCATTTATTGAAGTTACAAAAGTACCTATCAACAAAATCAAAACAGCCATCATTCTTCAAATGAAATAATATCACAGAACAACCAACTCGACTTCATACAGCCTTATTCACGATTATGTTGGCAAAGATTTTCGGTGCAAACGAACGGCTGGTCGTACAGTGCTCTGGGTGGTCTCAAAAAATTATTCAGTACGAGATCAATTTAAAAACGTAAATTAACCACACCCTTCTTGTCGTGTTAACATTATTCATATACCACTCCTGCACTACTACATAATTATATAATAAGATTTTCACCAATAAAAATGGAGGAACAGCTACGCATTACAAGGGTCACAGCCAGGTACCTCTTCTTCCAAGGTCTCCAAGGGTTATTCCGATGGGACCTGAGGAGGGTAGATGGGCCTTTAAATACGCCCAAATGTCTAGCTGGGGATCATTCATCCTATTTCTCTCAAACGACTGCCTTCTCTCTCGAACCTTGCCTTCTCACTCATCCAAACTCTTCGCTCCTTGAGAGCTTTCATCGACCGTGAAAACCGGACGAAAGCATCCCCTCAAAATACTCCTCGAAGTGGAAAACGGACGAGTATTTTTCCAGATAACCATCGACGGTGCAAACCGGGCGAATATTTTACCTGAATTCCCGGAGGCATATCCAAAGACGTGAAAACCGCGCGAATACAACTCCTCTCATATTTCTACCTTACATCCTCTCAAATTCAAAACCTCTTCAAAATTCAAAACTCTAACATCACACTTTATCTCCCATAAAATTGTATATTCCAAACCAGAGTCATCACAGTGGTAACCCCGAGGTTTCGAGACATCCCTCAAGCCGAAAATGCAGAACGAACCGCAAACCACCACGAGCGTCCACGCAGCCGACGTCATGACCGCCACCACGACGATCCCGCTCGCCCTACCGCCGTTCTACGCGAACGACCCCGCCCTCTGGTTTCTTCAACTCAACGCCTCCTTCTCCGCCTCCAACGTCCAATCGCAAAAATCAAGATGCTCGAAGACGATATCTCTCCTGCCCTATGTCATCCTGCTTCAAACCTCGGACATCTCGCCCGACTCTCCCACGCCGACTCTCCTACGACGGTTTATGCTCCCGCCTGATCGACCTCTACCAACCCTCCAAGCACGCCCGCATTTCAGCGCTCTCTACACCTCAACGGCTCGGCGACCTCAAACCCAGCCACCTCTTTCGGAACTCCGCCATCAACTTCGCGACGTCCTCACCGCCGACATCACGAAAACCTTGTAGCTCAAGGCGATTCTACCCCACGTTCAAATTTCGTTGGCTCCGTACCTAGAGTAGGACGATGAATCACTCCTCCGGCTCGCCGACACCATGTTTGACATCGGCGTGTTCTCCACCGTCCACGAAATTCACCCACCGGCCGACCACCTGCGCCTCCCTCGCTCCCGCTCAACCTCCGCGTCACTACACCGGTCCCGCACGCCCGCCGTCGACTGCCGAGGGTTTTTGCAACTTGGAGAAACGTTATGCTTCGTGAATAACAAAAAATAATTTATTAATGATTGAGTGATTGAATCCCGCGTATTTTAATGAAACTGTAATTCCCAAGCCGTCTCCAGTTCCCCTTTAGGAATAAGGGCTGACCTGCGGGGAGCACGAGGTACGTATTGACCACAGAAAACAGTGTCTACGCAGAAGCGGCAGGTAAATTATCACACGCAATGGGTTATTATTTACCTTATGCTCCATGGATAAACAAATAACTAATGACTGAATGATTGAATCCCGCTCATTTTTATGAAACTGTAATTCCCGGGCCGGCTCCTGTGCTCGATTTAGGGCTTTCCTGGGGAAGCACGAGGGTAGGTATTGACCACAGAAATCCTTGTAAAATGGAAACATTTCTTACAAGGAAAAATCCTTGTAAGAAATACTAAATAAATGTAAAAAACGCTGCAAATCCCTGCACAACGGTTTATTATTTTGTACGGAATACCCTTCTGTTACAGATCACAGCTCTCTACATAGATAACCCGTCTATACAATTATGTACTATTCTATACATATGATGTAGATCGCAGATCCTCCGTAGGTTAGTATCTAACCCCGTACTCGTTACTTGGTACCTACCTAAATCACGAGTTAAATGTTGCTAAAATAATTCTGTGGATGACAAACAGTACCAAAAATGGCAAAAGAAACACAAATAATGAAGTTCTGAAGGGAGATTGTTGATGTGGAGTGAAAAAAGTTGCAAAAGTACCTACCTATCAACAAACTCCAAAACAGCCATCATTTTTAAAATGAAATATCACGGAACAACCAACTCGACTTCATACTCCTTGATTATAATCAGGTGATCCCTAGCAATGATTTTATCTCGGGCCAATTCCCGATTGTTAGCGCGTCCCTAGTGATGAAACGAGTTAAGTGTTGCTAAAATACTTCTGTCGATGAGAAACAGTAAGCAGTAACTAAAATGGCAAAAAGAAACGCAAATAATGAAGTTCTGAAGGAAAATTGTTGATGTGGAGTGAAATAGATGCCCCTTCTGCGTAGATCACTGTTTTCTGTGGTGAATACCTACCCTCGTGGTCAAGTATAGTGAACCGTTGTGTAATAACTTGCCCATCAATAATAGTTCAACGGTTTTTCAAGTTGCAAAAGTACCGATCAACAAAATCCAGCCCCTTCTAGGTAGATGAACTGTTGTTTAATAATTTACAGTTGTGTATAATTTACCGTTGTGTAATAATTTGCCGCTGTGTAACAATTTACCATTGTGTAATAATTTACCCATCAGTAATGCTTCAACGTTCGTTCAAGTTTCACAAGTACCTACCAACAAAATCCAATAGTCCATACTTATCAAATGAAATACGTATGTAATATCGCTGAACAACCAACTCGACTTCATACAGCCATCCTTGATTAAAATCAGTGATGAAATCCCGGCCGGATTTATACCGTTTGATTCACGATCGTGTTGACGAAGCTTTTTGGTGCACACGAACGGCTGGACATACGTCAAAAAATTGTTTAGCTCAAGACAAATTTAATAACGTAAAAAAACCATACCCTTCTATCGAAAGTTTTCGAGATAAGCCGTTCTGAAAATTTCAACCCCTATTTTGAACCCCTTAGAAATGACTGACAGTAACGCCGAGCTTCGAGGACCAACTAACCCGAATTTCATCAATTTTGTTTCATGGTAACTAAGAAAAGTGGCCAGTACGGCGTACGGCGTACGGCGGACAGACAGAAATATTTTTATTGCATTTTCGAATTCTACATAACTTGAAACGTAAACCATCAAATTTTGAGGGGGGTTAGAATTTTTTTTTTCATGCTTGATTCCAATGGTTCATTATTGAAAATAATAAACCAAAAATGTAAAAAGGTGCTTGTAAAACATGGTTAAATTGCTATTCAGTAGAGGGTTGAGATCAAAAGGTGGGTCAACAGATAATGTACCAGGCTGGTTGTAATAAACGAGAGACAATTTCAGCAAATCGCGGGCGAGCATGCACTGTAAGGGATATGATGTGACGCTATGATATGACGCTCTGGTATCTTGATCGGTTGGAAACATATTTAAAACGTGACCCTCATCTTTGGACTACCCTGGTGAGCGAGGCAGCTAAGATTTCCCCCCTGATTGATATTAGAACGAGTGATGCTCACGATTATACTATACCTACCCTACAATGTGCTTTCAATGAAAGACAATATTAGCTTCGTCCGTCCGCCTTCATTTCAATGGGACCAGTGGAAACTTGTAGCTTTCTAATGGAATGCCTGACACTTCTAAACGGAAATCGCATCCGGAATCCTCTGTTCGAACAGCTACGGCTTACGAGTCGGGACCGCATCTGTCATTGTCTTGTGCGGAGATTCGACAGGTACCTACATTTCTAGTTTCGTCCTGCGCCTCGGGAGTTCTTTTACGATGTCGAGTTATTGTGTTCCAATGTTATGAAACTGATGAAATGAGTCGACAATAGAATGCTCACAAGACAGCTGCTCTGCTCCTTACATATGATGAAACCGCATAGGAACCTTCAACTACCTATAGAGGGAGAAACATTTCATTGATGATAGTCTTACAAGGTAATGAATAGAGTACAAAATTACAAAACCAGCGTAATTTAAAACGTTTTTCGAGAGTGCTGCGGTGGGTACCAAAACGGTACGTACCAGCTGTACCTCGAAGGGTCGAAAGGGTATTGGTCGTGAGCTCATTTCAGTTTAATTCGATTCCATTTTGGTTTATTATTCTGTGAATAATACACCTGTGTATTCGGTCAGCAAACACTTTTTATAACACCCCCTCAAAATTTTTTCTTTTCCGTTTCAAGGTGCGTAGATTCAAAAATGCAATGTCCGTCCGCCGTCCGCCGTATCACGTGTACCGGCTTCATTTTCGGTCTAAAAGAGTCGTTCTTTCGCACACACGCTCCATTTTGGCCTAGTTGTGTCCCGAAACTTTGCAGCCCGATCGGAATATTCCCAGGGGTGTTATGAGTGAAAATGTGGATAAAAATAGGTACTTTTTGTGTTTTAGTAACATGTTAGTAACATGAGCTTTTGAGGTATCTTTTTCCATGTTTTTGGGGACGAGAAGACCGAATATGAAGTCGATTTTGACCAAAGTGTGGAAAATTGAGGTTCTACCAAAGGTTCAGCTGCCAAAATTGATTTTTTATGAGGCAAAAACCTGGAAAATCGTCTGAAATCACCATTAATTTGTATAATAACACTAGAAAAAGCGTCATCACGGGGATCAAGACGATTAAATGGCACTACCAATAATCAGAGATAATTTGAAAAAAAAAAAGAGCGTGCCTACCTAATTTGTGTTTTGGGGGCCAAAATTGGTGGAAACCACCAGAAATAGCTATTTCAATTATTTCGCATGAAAGAAACAATAAATGAACAGCCAACATTTCTGTAGGTATGTCCAATAGAATAATAAACCCATGGGACTTTGCAGCGTTTTTGGTTTATTATTAACAATAATAAACCTTTGGAATCGAGCATGGAAAACAGTTTTTAACCTCCTCAAAATCTGGTGGTTTCCATTTCAAGGTACCTACGTAGAATCCGAAAATGCAAATAACAAACTTTCTATCCGTCCGCCGTACGCCGCACTTGGCACTTCTCTTAGTTACCATGCAAAATTGATGAAATTTTGTTTGTAGGTTCTAGTTGGTCCGCGAAGCTCTTCGTTACTGAAAGTCATCTCTAAGGGTTAAAAAATAGGGGTTGACATTTTCAGAACGCCGTAGCTCGAAAACTTTCAATAGAAGGGTATGGTTTTTATTGGGTTTTGAATTGATCTTGAACTAAAGAATTTGTTGAGACCATCCGGAGCATTGTACGACTAGCCGTTCGTTTGCACCAAAAAGTTTCGTCAACATGATGGTGAATCAAACGGCCCAGATATCATCGCTAGGGAGCACCTGATTATAATCATGGATGGCTTTATGAAGTTGAGTTAGTTGTTCCTTGATATTATTCCTCCTTGATATTATTTCAATGAAGAATGGTGGCTGTTCTGGAATTTTTGGATAATATGTGTACAGTTTTATAACTTGAACAAACGTTATGCTTCATGAATAACAACAAATAATTAATGACTGAATTACTGGATTTTTGTGAAAATGTAATTCCCGGGCCGGCTCCATTACTCGATTTAGGGATTTCCTGGGGGGAGCTCGAGGGTAGGTATTGACCACAGAAAACAGTGATCTACGCAGAACGGACTTCTATTATACAGATAAATATTTTGATTTATTGTTCTGTGAATATGTATGCGTTCAGAAAAAAGTTTGTTAACTCCCATCAAAAACAAAAAGCTGCGTAGATTCCAACAATGCCTGTCCGCCGTCAGCTGTGTAGCATCCACATCTACCTTTATTTTCGGTCTGATACATTTGATCATTCGCACACAGGCTCCATTTGGGCCCTAGTTGTGTCGCAAAACTTTGTTGCCCGATCAGAATATACGCAAGGATGTTACGGGTGAAGAACGGTTGTAAAAATAGGGTTTATTTGGTGTTTTAGTAACGTGAGCTTACGAGGCTTCCTTTTCCATGTTTTTTAGGGCAAGAAGACCGAATATGAAGTCGATCTTAACCAACGAGCACAAGATTGAAGTTCTAACAAAGTTTTTGATTTAAATTTACCATACATTTTGGTCTAAAATTGTCGTTTTTTCGCACACAGGCTCCATTTTGGTCATAGTTGTGCTCCGAAGGAGAGGATTGATATTGACCACATAAAACAAGGATATCTATAGGTAAATAATAAACCGCTGTGTAATAACTTGTAGCGTTTGTATGATTAAACTCAAAAACACATTCTACGATTCCACGATTTAATAATTTCTGCGTAGTGATTAGAGTACTACACGGTGAGCACTAATTTCAGGTAACTCTCTGTGTCCCTATTAGAAATTTTCACTGAAGCGGTGATATATCCATATATATGGTGCCTAACGTGAAATGGACTGCACCCACTCAAATTTTGTTGCCCAAACTTCTTGCTAAGAGCAAATAGAGATTTCTTCATGCGCCATAATTATATTGGAGAGTAGTAAGTTTCCCAAAACTTTTATGCATAGGTACTTATTAGGTTGATTTTCTCAAGCTGGATTTTTATAACGCAAATGTATGTAGTTTAGTAGGTGCCTGAAAGTTCCTGTGTTCGACGCAACTTCTTAATTTGGCAACAAGTGTGAATTTGTTCGTTAGGAAATTGCTTTGTGATTCTGGAAAAAAAGTTTGTCCGGTGATCGCCGACACTCGCAATGGTGCAACCAATATTATTCAGTTGCACTTCTCATTAGGTTCCGAAAACTATTGTCTTAGAGTATTATTTATTGTATCTCCTCATGAAATAAGTAGTAGGTAATCATAATAACACCATTAATATCGTGCATTTTCTTTTTCCTATATCTCAAGTCTATAAAGTTGATGTGCGCATGTGTACCATTCATTTCATATTAATAGGTAATGGCTACAGGTTTAATTTTCATGATGGCATCAGTAAATTATTCAGGTAAGCCTTTACAGATATACATGTGGTTTTCCTAAATTTCGGTCCGGATTGTGATCTATTTAACAGCGATCACGTTTGTCTAGCTAGTGTCCCGAGCAGATTCTCATCCGATCATACGATGTTGATGTAGGTATCATCATAGTTAAATCACTGATAGTTAAGTTAGGAGTGTAAGTGAACGTGATTTCTGCCATAGTACCTACCAGAATGTTAGTTTCTTTCTTATTCGTGATACAGCGGAGTGACGACTTTTTCCACAGCTTGTCTAGAGGTTGGTGATCAAATCTTGCGTGCCCTGTGATGATGGCCTAGCGATTCGTCCATTTAGTATGAACGATAATGCGTTCCCCAGTCAAGCACACAATCGTGCTTGCTTATCAAAGAAACACAGTTGATACGAAATAACACTCAAATTGGTGTTTAATTAATAACCTACCAGGGCGTTATACGTTTAACCGTACAATAACATTGTATTCGTCCACCGATATCATGTATCGCCACTCCCCGAAAGAATATGTACCTTCTGAAGAGTTTATCCAATTTGAATTGATAATTAATTGGAGTGTCTGGAGTCTAATATTCCAAGGGATGATTTTTGAACAAAAGCAACGTGAAAAACTAGTGGAGCGAGAACTGTCGACCTCCAGTTTTACACTCGGAAGGTCAAACCAACGGACCTACGAGGCAGCTGGTAGCCATATTATAGTCTAACTGCTCCATGTTTCTTTATATGGTTAGTGGTCTCTACTGAGCTTCACCGTTGGCTTGCTGTTGGGTAGGATTGCTAATGCTAATAGGATAAATAATGGCACCTGAATTAGTAGACAAATAATTAGGGTGACTGAGGTCTGATGTCCCTATGGATTATCAGGAAGCAGTTATTCATAGATTGATAAACATAATATTACCTACCTACTACTATGTAGGTATACTCGTACACCTATGTATTTTGTTCACTTAATCATTCCATACTCACCGTTGTTTTTGAGGTTTCACGCTGTAGTCTACTCAAAGCTCTTCATTTAAATCACTTCGTGATTCTACAACATTGTAAGTTACTTGAGCTTATTACCTATGTTTAATCGAAGAGAGATGACACCTGGCTCTCAGCTCCTGTCCATTGGCTGGTTCTACATACTCGTCTTTCTTTCCGGGTTCTCGTCCTATATGAAATAGGTGGTACACTTCATGTAAATAAACAGGAATAAAATTAATTAGCCTCTGGGGAATTATACAGTTGCGTTTTTTGATGTCGGAAATTTCGGATTGTCCTCCAGCCCAAAAACATATGCATGTTAAAAACCCAGCAACTTATTGTTTTGATAACCTACCTACCCTAGCTAATTTTGTTTATCGATATCGCGTTACACTTTTTGGTGTCGGAAATTTCGGAATGTCCCCCAGCCCAAAAACATATCCATGTTAAAATCAACGTTCTACATTCACTCATTCAAATTTATCTGGCCAGTAAGTAATTGCAAGAACTGCACAAGTGTGTCACTGGCAACGATTGATCAGGTACAATGCAAATCAAATCAATATCAAGTGCAAATTAAGAAGGAGGTTTCAAAATAAACGTGAGAACGGAAAGACAACTCACATCGTCGCGTCGACCCCAATCGCCACAAAGAGGATCGCTTGTTAGCATTTTGCAAGCCTAAGTGATTTGGCTTACGGAGGGCCGTTCACGATCCTTCTCTATTTCCTCGTTCCGAATATAAATTTACCCCTTTCGGTTGATTGGATTCCGTTAATAGCCTCGGAAGAACGGGCTCTTGGTTGAGGGCCCCTCCGTCGTTCTTATCCACCCTGTCAAGGTCGTGGCGAGCTCCAACATCCCGCAAATGTGCGGCTAGCAGTATTACTCCTTGTCAATGAAGTAACGGTTGGCGATACTTCATTTTCACGATTATTATAGAAAAGATATCTCAATGCGGTAAAAGGTCATTTACCCTATTCGTCCGATTTTATATGATATATACCTAACTTTTTCTACATCTCCAACTGGTTTGTTGGGACGCGGATTGTATAGTTTGTTTACAAAAAATGGGGGTGTCTTGAAACGTTGTATTTTTATATACCGGGAAAAAAATCTCCTCACAAGAACCATTCAAAAACCGCTGCGAAGTCCTTGTCACATGGGTTTATTATTCTATTGGACACACCTACAGGAATGTTGGCTGTTCATTTATTGTTTCTTTCACGTGAAATAATTGAAATAGCTATTTCTGATGGTTTCCACCAATTTTGGCCCCCAAAACACGAATTAGGTACGCTCCTTTTTATTTTATTTTATTTTTTTCAAATTATCCTTGATCATTGGTATAGTGCCATTTAATCGTCTTGATTCACGTGTTGACACTTTTTCTAGTGTTATTATATTCCCAGGTTTCTGGCTCATAAAAAATAAATTTTGGGAGCTGAACCTTTGGTAGAACCTCAATTTTCCATTCTTTGGTCTAAATCGACTTCATATTCGGTCTTCTCGTCCCAAAAAACATGCAAAATGATACCTCAAAAGCTCATGTTACTAAAACACAAAAAATACCTATTTTTATAGCCATTTTCACTCATAACTCCCCCGGGTATATTCCGATCGGGCTGCAAAGTTTTGGGACACAACCAGGGCCCAAGCGGAGCCTGTGTGCGAAAGAACGACGAAAATGAAGTAGTTATGCGTGATACGGCGGACGGCCGGCGGGCGGACATTGCATTTTTGGAATCTACGCACCTTGAAACGTAAAAGAAAAACTTTTGAGGGGTGATACAAAAATGTTTTGCTGAGCGATTACATAGGTGTATTATTCACACAATAATAAACCAAAACGCGGCAAAATCCCTACAACGGGTTTTTATTTTGTATAGAACACCCGTCTGCTACAGATCACACCTCTCTGTATGGATAACCCTTCTATATAGATCACAGGCCGTCTGTAGCTTAGTACCTAACCCGGTACTCGTTACTACTTATCTGCCTAAGTCGCTTGTTAAATGTTGCTAAAATAATTCGGTAAATGACAAACAGTAGCTAAAATGGCTAAAAGAAACACATGACTTTGTGAAGGAAAATTGTTGGATGTGGATGAACAAATATTCGGTCCCGGTAGGGCTTCGATCTCATCAACCTTGGCGTACAGTCCGTCACGTATACCAATGCGCTATAGCGACAACTTGGCAAAACGCTGCAAAGTCCTTGTCACATGGGTTTATTATTCTACTGGACATACCTACAGGAATATTTGCTGATCATTTATTGTTTCTTTCATGTGAAATAATTGAAATAGCTTTTTCTGGTGGTTTCCACCAATTTTGGCCCCCAAAACACGAATTAGGTACGCTCCTTTTTTTTTTTTTTTTTTTCAAATTATCTTTGATCATTGGTAGTGCCATTTAATCGTCTTGATCCACGTGTTGACACTTTTTCTAGTGTAATTATAGGTACAAATTAATGGTGATTTCAGACGATTTTCCAGGTTTCTGACTCATAAAAAAATCAATTTTGGGAGCTGAACATTCGATAGAACCTCAATTTCCCACTCTTTGGTCAAAATCGACTTCATATTCGGTATTCTCGTCCCCAAAAACATGGAAAACGATACCTTAAAAGCTCATGTTACTAACATGTTACTAAAATACAAAAAGTACCTATTTTTATAAACATTTTCACTCATAACACCCCTGGGTATATTCCGATCGGGCTGAAAAGTTTCGGGACACAACTAGGGCCCAAATGGAGCATGTGTGCGAAAGAACGAATTTTTTAGACCGAAAATGAAGCCGGTACGCGTGATACTGCGGATGGGGGACGGTGTACGGCGGACGGCGCGGCGAACGGGCATTTCATTTTTGGAATCGACGCACCTTGAAACGGAAAAGAAAAAATTTTCAGGGGGTGTTATAACAATTTTTAGCTGAGAGAATACGTAGGTGTATTATTCACAGAATAATAAACCAAAAGAAAGTGATCTGCGCTCTCAACTCAACTTAATAGAGAGTTTTTGCAACACACTCACGACGAAACGAACGAAACGAAAGCAGTGCTGCGCATGCGCACTTAAGACACCAAAAAGTTTGACGAACCGTGACGACGAAAAATACCGGGATCTCGCGTTGTCAGCTTTCATGTTGATATGACGAAACGTAATTTAACCTTACATCTGTATAACGCTACCTACCTTCTTCTGTTTTTCTTGGAAAATAAAAATGTTGTGCGTCGTATTCACAGCTGCTTCTTGGCGTCTTGGCAGACTTGACGCCATGTGTGGACATAGATTTGTATTAACCATGGAGTAAAATGGATGAAAGAGAGGTTGACATAACGTTAGCGTGACTCCACCAGCCGGTAGACGCCAAAGCCGAACGAAAACTGAACCGAAAAAGGTTAGCATCTGACTTCGGTCGCCCTATCCGCCATTTCCGTTTCGGTGTCGTTTTCCGTTTCGTTTCGTCACGAGTGTGTTGCAAAAACTCTCTAATGTCTGCACAGCCTGCTCTTTACGGCAAATAGCATAGCAAATTTTATGGCAACATCGTAGAATGCTCCGGATGGTCTCAAAAATTCAGAAAAAATCCAACTAGGTATTTAAAAAATCAAAATAACCTCAAAATAAAATTTTCCGAGATAGGGATACTCTTGATATTTCAACCCCTATTTTTCACCCCTTCGAGTTGAGTGGCAGTAACGCCGAGCTTCGAGGACCAACTAGAGCCCAAACGGGACCCATATACCACATTTCGTGAATTTTGATTCATGGGAACTAAAGCCGGGTTTACATTGGTAGAGTGGCAGAGTAGAGTAGAATTATTCCACCCTACTCATGTAAACATTTTCAGTAGAGTAGAGTTGACTCTACTGACGAGTAAGTGGTAGAGTTGGAGCGACTAGCACGGTGGTAGAGAGACTCTACTCTACTGACTCCCCCGCTACCAAAATTTGAACTCTACTGTTCATTGTACCACCTACTCTACCTATTTAAACGGTACAGTAGACCTGGAAGGAGAGGAAGAAGGGAAGAGACACAAGTCTTGATAAGGAGTGACCTCCAGCATTACTCTAGGTATAGGAGTTATGGCATCCATCATTATAATATCATTGTGTTTGAGCAGTGGCGATACCATGCTAGGTCATTGTTCAAATGCCTCAGGACACGTTCTCATCACAAGTTCAAACTCATCCGGATCTTGAAACCCCTGACCCATTACCTTCTTTCTCTTCTTGATCGTCATTTCCTCTACTCTTCCATTTCCTTCAACAAAATACAGGACAAACGAAGTAAAGGCTTTCTCAATTTTTTCTTTATAATAGACATAGCACAGAAGAACTAAACCGATTAGATCAGAATAGAAAGCAAAACAGAAACTCAACAGAGAAATTTCTCTACTACACCTTCCTGGAAAAAGCACTCGACTGACCATGTGAATGATTCAGGTAGAGTAGAGCCGAATTGGTAGAGTGGTCGGTAGAGTAGAACGTAATCTACTCTACCGTCAACTCGACCAATGTAAACCCGGAAAAAGCCGCGGACGGCGTACGGCGGAAGGACGAAAATATTTTTATTCGATATTCGTATACTACGTCCCTTGAAACGTAGAATACCTACGAATACGCATGAAATTTTGAGGGGAGATTAAACCTTTTTTGTTCATGGTCGATTCCAAAGGTTCATAATGGAAAATAATAAACCAAAACATATCGAACAAGAGTTTGATATTTTAGTTCTTGGTTCCAGGCATATGATTCGAAGCCCCTTTGCGGTACCCTTCATTCATAAGTGCACGGAGTCTTGTTTTCTTTGTAATGTTTAAATTTAAAATTAAAACTTTTCCAGAGTGAAATGGTTTTGATATTATTTAATTTGAAGTTAAAAACGTTTGATTTGAAAAGTTCAGTTTGAATGACGTTGGTTGTAATTTTGGCTTTATTAAAAGCCCCATCCGCCAGCCTAGATGTTACTCGTACTATAATGAGGCTTAATAATTTGAATGGAACATAGGTCTCTTCAGATTTCACGACAAAAAATAAATAAACCAACAATTTATATTAAGGTTTATCATTTGTTGTGGAGAATCTTACATAATAAATTTTGGTTTTTGCTACAAATGATATCACACCTTCGAGTCCAAGGAAAGTATAGCAAGAATTTAGCAGCAAAGGTTTTGTGTTTTTTGTTTTTCGTAGGTAGCTCAAGGTTTTGGATTTTACGTTTTTTTTTACGGACCTAGACCTTCATCCAACGTTGTTGAATGAGGGCCTTCTGTTACACTCGTTTTAGGAAGATGAATGAAAATCGTTTTGAATCGGAATTCGTTTTGAAATTTGAGCATATTACACGTTCCCCTCGTTAAGAGGACGTGTAGTGTGTAGATATGCATAATCAGAGGAATTAGAGGTCCGAAAAGGAAGTCGAACCATCAAAGAGCCCCTTCACGAGAAATCATTGAAATCCCAGTTTATGGAGGAAATACCCCAGACAGAAGGGGAAGACCATGAGAGGCAGGGTAACGTAATGAATGAGTAATGAGGTCCCCTCCGTTAATGACCTAAAGTGGAATGGGCGAGATAAGGTTGAGGCCTGAGTCCCTTTAGTAAGTTCAGAGCCCATGGAAAGACAAGGATGAAAGGGGTTAGAGAAGGTCTGTAGAAGTACTTCTTTTCACCTGAACTTTTTTTTCTTTCCTCGTTTGGACAAAACTACTTGCTCCCAATAACCCCAGAAACCTTTGGGTCCACGCCGGGGTCCTGGTGCTTAATTGATTTTGCCCTAATGGTTCGAAATCTTCTCTCAAGGCCTTCAACCCTTCTCAAGCTGCTTGAAGAATTGGGGCAATTTATGCGAGGGTTTTTTCCCCCTCTAATCGTTGAGCGGACTTTTCGGTGGCAGTAAGAAATATATTTGCTGGTAATGAAGGTGATCAAGAACATAATAAAATGAGGATATCACGAAACCTCCATAATTTAAGATTTGAGCAGCATCGGTTTGCCAAATTCAGTTTTCAACCTGGTTCAGTTTTCAGGGTGGTGCTAACCAGTTTTGATTGTACCTACAACTACTTGGATGTGACGCTGTCATGAAAGCCATCAAAACGGTATGACAGTGCATTGAAAGTGGATTCGGTCAGCCCAGTGGGCAATTCTTGTGGTTTTCTTTTGTATTTCTCATTGAAAACGTACGTGCTTTGTTGGTGTACTTGTTTCTTATTTACGTGAATGAGGCCTTTCCGCTGGAAGGAACTTCGCATGGATTTTGAGAGGTGAAAGAAATAGTGTGATTTGAAAATCTCCAACCTGGAATGTCAAGATAGCAGTTGTCGGGCATAACGAAGGGTTGACCTCAGAACTTGTTGCCCGATTCAACGCTTAACCATTTAATAGCGGGAAAAACTACGGAAGACAACGGGCTCAGTGGTAAGCACTGAACAGAAGCCAAGAAAAATGCTCACTTGTTGATGGCAGTTTCACAAATTTCTCATAGATACGAACCTATTTCATAATATGTCTCTGTATGTGTCTGTGTCATATTTATGTTCATTGGAAAAATGATGAAAACTCTGTGGGTCCACTAATACTCACAGCGATTAGACGTACGATGAATCTCATCTCTACCCAGCAAAACCATTCATGAAATCTTCAACTCCGCTTCTAACATAGCCCCCCCCCCCCCCCCCCAGCAGCTCCAACCACAAGATTGGACAACAATTTTCACGATCTTATATAAGTCACATGGGACGGTAAGAAACATGAGGGCAGTCACCTATCAACATGCGATTATTCAGACGATAAAATATCGAAAATCGCTTTATTACGGTTGAAACCGCCATGAAAACTTCGGACGCTGTCGTCAGGGACGGCCAGGAGTACGATCAAAGAACAGGTCTGGAGGGTCGAGCGATAGCCTGAAAACTGGCATGGAACTCGCTGATCACAACGAAATCACCCATTCAGCCGTTTTGAAGAATTTACCATACAAATTCCTTAATTCAGACCCAAAGGAGTTGGAACCATTAGTAACGGTGTAATTGACCCTCGGCTCAACGAATTTTCAAAGATAATGTAGGTACCTACTACAATAGGTAAAAAGTTTCAAAACATGACTGTATATTTTAAAAATGCTTTGACGCAGACTGATCCAGTGCATTGTGAATTTATACATTACTTTACCAAAAATAGTTTTTCCGGTCCAAGATAATATTCCCCAATTTCCGATTTTCCCCTGGTTGTTTTCCCTGGTCAGCTGGTGATGTTATTGCATAAGCTAAATTGTTCAGATTCAAAACCAATACCGTCAACTAGGCCTACTTACAAGGCCACGAACGAGGTTCAGCTTCACGTGGGTGGAAGGAAATTTCGAATAACTTGTTGCTGTGGTTGTTTGGCCTTTTCAAAACAAATTACAGTGGGGAAAGGGGAATGTCTCAAGTCTATTTCGGTACCTCGCAGTATAATGAAGTCACGGCCTTGTTCGCCCGTTCAACGGCCAAACTCTTCAAATTGTACGGAGGAGGCGGGTTATCAGTTTGACACCTTCTAATTGCAGTTGGAGACCCAAATCGGTTCTCCTTAACTGCCCGAGAAGACGCTGAAAGGTCTGTAGTTCAATGAATAGAGAAACTCTGGGAGTAGTTGGAGAACTCCATTCAGGAAACGGACACTTAGTCATCCCTGCCAAGAGCATCTCATGTGCCTGCAGAGGAAGGGCGCAAGAATATATTGGAAGGGGAGCACCAAAATTCAGCTGCACTTATAGGCATTAAATATTGAATATAGTTCTAATAGACCCATTAATAATTCAAGAAATTTGTTCTCCTTATCAGTACCTACCTCTATATACACGTAGTTCTGTAGATTCAGTATATAAATAACTTAATAATCTTGCCTATACTGAGTTTTGCGGTGCTTGGTTTGGTCGTTTTATTGTAAAATATAAATGGAACTGAATATTACATAATTTTATATAAGAAACAATTACAACGCCTATGTCGTTTGAATGAGTCGCAGTTGCTCACTTCAAGTAAATGTTTCATGGTAAACACTATCCCACGGAGGAGCGACGGTGTATTCACATGTCCTTAGATTCAACGCTCTCACGTGTGGTTGCCAAACACAGGATTGATAACGATTGATATACCTAATGACCCTATTTCCCACATTATTTCTTAATCAGTTTTTTGTTTCCATCCACGACCCACCAGTTCTTTTCTCTCCCATACAGTTGAAATTAGTTTAATTAGGTGTTTGTGTGAGGGTGCCTGTTTCTTCAGAAGTTATGCAAACCAGAGTAACTGTATGAAATGAATTATGTTTTATTATACTCGTGCCTAATCGTTTCAGTTAGCGCACTGATTGGTAGGAAGTTAACAGCTAGTGTGGAGGTAATACCTATCCACAACTATTTTTTTTATAAAAACGCTGCAAAGTCCTTGTCACATGGGTTTATTATTCTATTGGACATACCTACCTACAGAGATGTTGGCTGTTTATTTATTGTTTCTTTCATACAAAATAATTGAAATAGCTATCTCTGGTGGTTTCCACCAATTTTGGCCCCCAAAACACGAATAAGGTACGGTCCTTTTCTTTTTTTAAATAAATTATCTCTGATCATTGATAGTACCATTTAATCGTTTTGATCCACCTGTTGACACTTTTTCCAGTGTTATTCTACAAATTGATGGTGATTTCAGACGATTTCCCAGGTTTTTGACTCATAAAAAATCAATTTCGGGAGCTGAACATCTGGTAGAACCTCAATTTTCTACTCTTTGGTCAAAATCTACTTCATATTCGGTCTTCTCGTCCCCAAAAACATGAAAAACGATACCTTAAAAGCTCATGTTACCAACATGTTGCTAAAACGCAAAAAGTACCTATTTTTACACACATTTTCACTCATAACACCCCTGGGTATATTCCGATCGGGCTGAAAAGTTCCGGGACACAACTAGGGCCCAAATGGAGCATGTGTGCGAAAGAACGATTTTTTTAGACCGAAAATGGAATCTACGCACCTTGAAACGGAATTGAAAAAAATTTGAGGGGGTGTTATAAAAATTTTTAGCTGAGCGAATACATACCTAGGTGTATTATTCACAGAATAATAAACCAAAAAAGGGAAAAAGTAAATGGCTCAGTCGAGACCGCAGTACTGCCATAAAATACTTCCGTGTTCTTCATAATATGTACAACGATACAAGTTTGGCGGAAGACAAGACTGGCCGCCCATTTCGGGCTGACAAGCCGACCATTGCGGCCCGGCTGGCTACTCACGTGGCTTGACAGGCTGATCATAAGAATATCTATACTGAGCATGTAAATATAATATACTTGCATAGAAACCTTACTTTCAACCATGTTCAACGTCATTCAGCTAGTAAACCTAGAAAATTTTGGACCCATTGACATATTTCTTGCTCTCAATTAGCCAAATCGAATGCGATCAAGCTCAAAACCAATAGGCGTGATCTAAACATCCTACCGGATATTTTGGCACCAACCCACAAATTTTGATATATTTTTACGGCAGTTATCGTTGAAAATCAAAAACTCATAACTCCCTTATTCTTCCTCCTTCAAAGCTTTTTCATAGCGTTCTCGGCGTAGCCGGTGTTGTGGGGGGGGGGGGGGGGATATTTTACAAGCAAGTAGGGGAGTTGGGCTGGGATGTGTTGTGCAGAAGATTCCCCTTTCTTCCCTATAAAGGTCGCTTCACACTATCCCGTCACCACACCGGCCCGTCACCGTCACGAGATCCCAGCGGCCGAGATCGTTCGGTGACGGTCCGCGATTCCTCTTCACATCGGACCGAGTTCATCTGAATCCGTCGAAGAAAAAGCAAAGCATCAGTCGTTTGGGAAGTGAGAACTGAGCAAACTCGGCGCTGCGCGCCTCGCCAGGGGGCAAGCCCCCTGGACCCCCGGATGCTTACTGCTTAGAGCCTACGGCTAAAATTCAAGAAACATGGAACATGCTTTAGCCGCGCTTTTTATTCTGTTTGTAGTTTACTTTTACTGAATTTGCTCTGCTGTTTTCAGATTGCTCTTTATTGGCCTGATTGTCAACTTGCCGATTTTCCGCACGCTGCAATTCAGAATGTTCAAATTCTGATAGTCCAAACATCCGGGATTGTTCCATAAACGCTATTGTCGTTTGACCATCGATTGATAAACGTAGATTCACGTTCTGGGATCGTTTTTTTAACGTTAATTCACGTTCTGGTATCGTTCCATTAACGCTATTGTCGTTTGACCATCGATTGATAAACGTTGTTTCAACTTCTGGGATCGTTTTTTAAACGTTAATTCACGTTCTGGGATCGTTCCATAAACGCTATTGTCGTTTGACCATCGATTGATAAACGTTGTTTCAACTTCTGGGATCGTTTTTTTAACGTTAATTCACGTGCTGGGATCGTTCCATTAACGCTATTGACGTTTGACTATCGATTGATAAACGTTAATTGTATACTAGTAGGAAGGTAGACTGATGATGACGTAAAAAGGGAAAACGCCGCGTTCCTCTCATAACTTCAATAAAGTGCGGGTTTCGAAGAAGCCATCCCAATATTTACTCATTTCAATGAATACGAGGAAAACACGAACTTTACAAGTTTGTCGAAACTTGTCTTAAAAATATGCTTCTGTAGCCGCACTGTTATGATTTCACTTCGTCACCAGGATACAACCAAGTGACAACCAAACAAGCGTCATTGTTTACTATCCATTTATAACATCCATTTATATAGTTATAGTATGAAACTACGAAATAAATACCAAGAATAAATACGAAATAAATTCGTGATAAATCAAGAGCTTTCCAACGAATGGAAAACGATTTTTGTCCGATGAAAATGAAAGAAGTTTCATTTCCCTAGCAACTACTCGGTTGTACGTGAAAATCATCGTTAAAATTTCGTGACACTTCCGCGTTACCCATCCCGCGTAACGTTTTTCGGCTAGTTAGTCCAAGGCTAAAGCATGTTAAAATTTAAAACTGAGAACAAATTAAAACCTCACGGAAATGAAAAATGACGGCCGTCAAATCCAGGATATTTGTCGCCAAGAAGCTTCGAAATGACGGTCCGGTGACGGCGAGCGATCTCAACGTTGACCCAATTTTCCGATTTTCGGCCCTTGTAAAGTCAAATTTTATCCACTCATTTTGAGAAAAATATATTTATCATTTAAATAGTCCCTCTTTTTGTCGTGAATCACCAACCCACACAATGTCAGATGAATTAATATTAATTTTAGCCCATATTACCAACTTTTGACCCCCCCCCCCCCCCCCCCCCAATCAAAATGTGACCTCTATTCTGTACGAAAAACAAGTGAAATTGTATTTTTCTGTCTTTACTCGCCGTTCCATTACGCTTTCACTGATTGTTCATAATTTGTTCACGGCTTTAGCCTTTTTTCCCAATTTCTGACCCCTAAAAACTCAAATTAGACCCCCTTAGAATTATTTAAAATTGCTCATCATTGAACTCATCCTTTTGTTTGGCAATAAGAACATTTTGGCGAAATTTGGAATTTTTATCAGGCCCCCAAGGTCAGATATCGTCTGGAGTACACAATAAATAAATAAATAATATATAATATACATATAAATGTTTGTTAAAATCTATGGATGAAATCAAGATGCTCAGAAAAGGATTTGCCTATAAAACAATTTCAAACATTTATGTTCCGAAAATTTTGGACCCATTGCAATAGCTTCATTTTCGTTGAAAATTCGCTAACGTTGCAAACTAAATATATGTTTTATTTTATCAGTTTACCTTACCTAACGTTACCTGTGACATATAGCGGTTTGTTACATTTACATGCTGCTTTGTTTGTAAAGTCAAATCTTACATTTTCTATTTCCGATACCCCCCCTCCCCGCACACCACCCACCCCACCACACCCCACCACATTCAACAATCCTGGCTACGCCACTTTCTCTAACTGAAGAGTTTAACGAGCTGAATGAAGCCCAAAAATAAAATCTGAAAAAGACCGTATGAGGAAGTTATCACCATTTGAAATTTCAACAGAAATTCGCACATAAATACATATATACGGAGAGACACCAAGCAGAAAACCGTCTAGAAACTCGCTTTGAGCACTTCTGAACAAGATCCCTTGGTTTTCTCGAACTCCTGTTGCTGACGGCATCACCATACTTCCATTCCTATATAATAGGAACATGGAAGTAAACTCGTACAATCACCAAATTCGCCTCCATCCGATTATTTTTTGTCATGTTGGGTTTCAACAGTTACGTGTGCTGGTGAACTTGACACTTCTCAATATACTTATCTATATATTATTTTGTAAAGGTAATTATTAAAATAATAATAAGTAACTGATTTCTCATTTGGGTTCGTTACACAGCGCGGAATCATTTAGGTAGTTCTCTACATTGTGAACACATGAAATGCAAGGGATGCCCATGATTACAAGTCATATTTTGATATATGCTTAATATCCGAATAGTAATAAAAACATGTAAAATGGCATGAAACATTGTATTCCTTTAACCTCAAAAACTCTAGATTGTATGGCCATTATGGAATTTGAGAGACAAGGAAATGGAATATTTAATTTTTCATAAGCATACTAATGACTATCCTCCTGATATAAGCTATTTGGGGGAATAACTTCAGTTGTGAGTTTTTGGGATTTCAAGCTCACAGATTATGAGAACCTGAGAAGGATTCTCAACAAGATTCTAATCCATGGAAGAGCAGGAGGCACTTGAATGCCCTCGATTGACAGTTCCGACTGTTGAACCTACACGCATGTTGTCATTTTTCTCCGCGCTACTAACCATGGCTTTAGGGACATCGCTTTGAGTAAGGGCTGGGCAATCAGGCCATTGCCAGGAGCTTTCTTAATTTGGGATGGGTTAATTGCCACACTTGGCCTGATGTGGATTACTGGAGGATTTAACAATGGTTAATCTGATATTGTTCTCGAACTTTTATTGGCACATAGATGTTTTGGAGTGCTGAATCTGGTTTTGAGGTCAAACATGGAAAATTTATCCCTCATTGAGCAGCTAATTTGGTGGTGGCATCGTCCATGAAGGTAGGTAGGTAGGTACCTAATGTTGGCAGTAGAACAAAAATTCTCAAAAAGTATTTAATTGTAAGTGAAAGTATACCTAAATTACGAAATAAATTTCCATCACGCTTCCATGAGAACATTTCATTAGGAGGAGCCACGCCATGAGTAGAAGAGGTCTTTATTCAAATGCTACATCGCTCACAACCGTGACTGCCAGTTTTGATCGGATCTTGAGAGAGAATGGTACGGACCCCGAAAGGGGAAGTTTTACAAGCGAGAATTATAATTTATTGTGATTAGCCCGAGCTTTATTGACCAGACTTGTCACAATGATTTAAAGCGCTAGTTGCGAAAACCGGAGGTCCGTTCTCACGTTACAAACTGCCGCTAGCTCTGGGCGGCTCCCATTGTTCATCTGGGTCCAACTCGAAGCCTCTCCAAGACCTTGTGTAGAACAAAGCAATCGTTTATTAATAGCGGCGTACAAGCAAAAATGCTACCGGTAGAATGCACGTGGATATAAATTACGGCTCGTATCCGAGCGTAACTGCTGAATGTGTTCACTAGTTGTACATAATTATACTACAGACCTACCTACATTCAACCTTCTCCACTCAAACGTAATGGGCTTGATAATCCTGAAAGCAGCGTTAGTGGTCCTTCAACGGTTTTCGACTGTATGGGAAAAATCCCCTGTTCACTATGAAAAACAATTGAAATGGCATTTTACTCCAGATTTCACTCCTAACGTTACCTGTAACATGTAGTGCTTTGTTAAATTTACATTCAGGTTTGTGAAGTCAAATCTTACATTTTCTATTTCCGACCCCCCCCCCCCCCCCCCCCCACCATTCAAAAATCCTAGCTGCGCCACTGCATGCGGTATAATGAGCCTTCTTGTGGTTCGTTCATGTGGTTCGTTCGAATTTTTCTTCGACCACAAACGGAATGTTGAACAAACACGACGGAATTTGACTTAAATTCATAGGATAAACGGTATTGTTCGTTGTTCCATAAAGTCTCATCTGAGAGAAGATAGAGCTAAATGAACATTTAAAGACACCGTTCAATGGAATCCCACTTCTTGAATGAAGTATGTGTGGGACCTCTCATTCCGGCCATTTCTCAATTACCCTTTACATTTGTGACAAGCTTCTAATTAATTAAAGTTAATGAATAGTAGTAGGTACGAGTATAATTGACCAACAGTGGACCAACCCGCACCTAATCTCAAAATTTAAGCTCACTAACCTATCAGGGCGAGAGTACCTACCTATGGGTTTAGAAAAATGATAATAGTATTGAGTATGAGTATTGAGAAATGATAATGAGTATTAGTATGAATGATCTTCTCCATCCTATACGTTGTGAAAGAATTCGCTGCGTTTTTTTCTCTTCAATCTAGGGATGTGGGAGCCCGTCCCTAAAACCTAAAAACTCGAAAGTGACCAAGAACACTGTTTACACGACAGAACCATTAGGGTTTACCCCCCCCCCCCCCCCCTCACCACGTACATCGGCCTGTGGGGGAATCCGGTGTTGATTTTTCCTACACAAATTCTCAAGGGGCCGCTGAGGACTTGTACAAAACTCCAACCCTCGGGACCATCAGGTTTCAGTTATTTTTCAAGTTTTTATTTTTCTTTGACGAGGCCACAGCCTCACAGACAAAACGGATCGGTTAGAAAATTTGCTCACACATTCTTTATGATCCAAGGAAGTGTCTTTGTGCATTTAGTCCCCACCCCCTCAATTGTCCACTGTTGGGGAAAATTGAAACCCGATCGGTTCAGCGGACGCCGAGTTAGTTACAACTGTTTGAAAACGCTGCAAATTATGGTACAATATCCTAACTGACATCACGTTTGAAGTGCTCTAAATTTCCATATTACAATTTTCTAAGCTGTTTATAAAGAGTTTTAAACACAATTTCAAAGAAATTTGCCAAACAATTTTTTTAAACCTACCTACTTAATTAAAAAAATGTGAACAAAAAATTGAAAAAATATGTGATATCCCCCTCGCATGCACTCTGGCGGGCAAATAGGATATCAATCCTTAAACCGTTATGCGGCAGGGGAGGTTTTCTTGGCAGGTAAATTGTTGCAATACGCAATACGTGAAGTGGCATTCACTTTCACAATGTTGTTTCGATAGCAGGGTAATGTTTGATGACGAATATCAGTGTCTCAAGGCATTTTTTATACATATGAATGATTTGGTTGGTTACAAAATTCAGGCAGGTGTAGGATAGGTACTATGGAAGTAGAAAGAGGATGATGGCAGTGAGGTAGCTCGCCATCAGTCTTTTAGGCGGACAGCAGGCGGAACTTGGGGTTTTAGGGTACTTGGCGAAAGGAAGAGCTACTGAGTCCACTAACTCAAGAGGCGGAGGCGGAAGCCGGCGATCTGGCTCCCGGTGCGGTTGAAGGTTACTGCATTCCGCTAAAGCTATACGAAAGGCCCCCGTAGCAGCACATAAATTCTTTTTGATGGTAGGACGAGCATTAAATGGGTTCTTTGTTTGAGTTATGGGCGAGGGATTAAGCATACCCTTTTTGGTTTGGCTTCGAAACTCGAGGCATCTCAATTTGAAGCGTTTTCCTTGTAGTGGAAAGAAATGAGGTCTCTAGGTTAAAACAGAATATCTTATCTTCGGGCATTGTTACTAATTCTCAGATTAATGCGATTTGTAGATTCTGAAATTAATGGGATGGGTAGAATAATAAGACAAGTTAAAACTTCCTTTTACCACAAATTTGTGGTTTATTAGTCTCATTATTCTGCGTCGAATGATGGCTTACCAGAGAAGGTGTGCGGTTAAATTCGATGAATTGATGAGTCAAATCTAGTCATTGTTTAGCTTTCAACCATATGGTTTGATGCTAAGGTGCCAGGAATACTCCCTACCGTTGCAACTCGAACCGCAGTTTTTCCTTGAGAAATTAATTCTTATTTGAATGAATGACTATTAGATTCAAGACGATCGTTCAACTACAACCGTATTTTAAGGATTGTACTCCCTACCCCTCAAAAACCAATGCATTTTATCCTGTTTTTCGTCCTATCACTACCTATTTCTTCGTGTTAATATCCAGTTTTTGATGGGTTTTGCGAATCTTGTCTCTATCTCCCCCATTCCATTTAAATAAAGTTCCATCTTGCAAATCGAATAAATTAAATGATCTGTCATTATTAATCAGGGACATTATTTTTCAGGTGGGGCTGTGTGTCTGCCTGGTGGCCAAGGCGAGCTCATTGGAAGTCGGAGTCCCTGAGAGGTTCCTCAGACCAAGAAATTTCAATCCACATCCCTACACGATAGACGAAGGACGGCAGTACCTCGAGGAAACTGTGAGTGAGACCTTTCAAATCTTTCGTGTGTAGCGAAACTACGGCCACTCTTGGTAACATTTGACCATGCGCGTAAAGCAACGTAAGGGGACACATGTTTCAACTGTTCTGATTTGCTAATAGTTTTTTGAAAGAAATCAAACGTTCAATCAGCTATCCAATAAGGCAGGGAAGTGAACAAGGCTAAACTATCCGTCCGCGCTTTACCTTCCATTCATAGTTGATTTGGCTTCGACGTTTGAATGGTCCCGTGACTCGACAGTAGCGGGCAATAATAATTCATTCATTTGCTCCCAAGTCGAATCAGTCACGTCCTGCCACCTTGTCGTTTCCAGTTCTTGGAGAATTGACCATGTCGGCATAGAATCCTTCTGTAGGGTTCTATTTTGTTTATTCGCCCGTAGCGTGTATGTAGAGCTACATTTTCGCAAAAAGTAGTCTTCCATGACAAGACACTCACCCATGCCAAGTGAGTTAGCGACTCACTGGTTAATGTGTTAACCTACTTTCGAGACAATGTAATTATACCTCTTAATTGATTCAATGAGGGGTATAAGTACAGCCACAACAGCATAGGTACCCTTTGAAATTTTCAAAGATCACAACGATTTTGTATTACTTGACAGTAAATTTTTGCACTGTGGGGCTCGTAAATCTTACAGAGGCCTCAGAAAATACAGTATCCCATGTCATAATTCCTCTTCAGTAGAACTGTAGTAGACTGTATCACCCATTATCTTTACTAACCTCTGAATCCCACGGAAAATACATAAGCAACACGTAAAACAGTGGATTCCTGAGAGAGTATATTTTTTCAGTGAACTTACATGACTTCCGCTGATCTTTACTCGCATTCTGTCATATTACCATGCCATGTTCATCTAAATAATTCGATAGTACCCACTCGACAATGTTATTTTCCAGCTGCCCCAAGACATAAGTTCACTCCCTCATCCGTACCAGTTCTTCGAGAGGCCTTCTACTAGAGGTGAGCCATCCAGCGGAGCTCCAATTCAGTTCCCGAAAGTTCCAGAAGCGGCACGAACGCAACCTCCAGAGCCGACCGCAAAACTGAAGCCAGCCACAATCAAGCACCCATTAAACATTCCCAGCAACCAAATTAACGTAAGTGAAACCATGAACGAAGAATGTAAACGTGCGAATGCAAATATTTCAAACGCAGGTGCTTGAAATATTATAACTTGTGTTCTATGATGGACCACACTACTCTACAACACAAGTTCTACAAGTTCGTTTCAAGCTAATCAACTACTAATTTTGCAACGATTATAATGGTAGCAGTAGGAACATAGAATCAACTTCTGTGTCTGACAACTCAACATTATAATATTTATGTTTGAGACCCGAAATTAATATGAACGTGATTTAATAAACGTAATTAATAATAAAAATAATAAAAAATACACTATGTTAGTTCCCATTGTATGATAGTATGAACATGATAGTATTGGCTCTCGGGGGCAGAATATAGGTAGCAGGTACCTACCTAAAAAGTGAAAATAGAAAAAAACTTCACACGGCGGTAACGGAATTCGAGGAACTGTTGACATTCATGTTCTACAAGTTGGTTTCTACTAATAAAACAGTTCTCAGCGTTGTTCATGGCGTCATAGATAATTATCTTCCAGCCTTTCAAAACTTATTGTAAACTATCACGGCTGCTCAACGCCGTTAGATGTTTTCCATACCTACATCTGAAAGAACATACTCGTATTTTTCTTCGGGTGGACTCGAAGCGAAACTGCTAATTTTTTTCGAGCAAGGAAAATCGTCCTTTTTTCGAGTTCACTCGAAGTCTCATCGAGCGGACATTTCTTCGAGGTAGCTGGAAGAATTCTTCGAGGAAATCCTCCCCACCCCGTCGCAACCCTCACCACTCGAAGAAAAATACATGTACCCCGAAGGCAATTCTTCGAGTCACGTATATTACTCCATGGCAACCACCAGTATCAAAGAAAACCACTTGTTCCTCGAAGAAATTTTTGAGTTCGACCCACTCCCCGGTCCGTATATTAAACCTTCAAGCACCGATTTCTTCGAGTTTACATCGAGTAAACATTTTCTTCGAGTTTACCTTCATCAGTTATCCAAGACGGTGGCCAAATTTTTTCGAGTTTACTTCGAGTTGGCCATTTCTTCGAGCAAATCTTCGAGAAAATTTTTCGTTGTATGAAACAATACAATTGAACCGTGCAACCAAATACAGTAGCGAAAATATAAAAACGCTGCAAATTATTACACAACTGTTCATTAATTACCTGTATAGATGCCCCTTCTGCCTAGATCACTGTTTTCTGTGGTCAAAACCTACCCTCGAGCTCCCCCCCCCCCCCTCCACACCAGGGAAGCTCTAAATCGAATCATTGATTATTTGTAGTTATCATGAAGCATAATCTAAATAATAACCTATTGTGTAATAAAACATGTTTTAAGAAAACTTTGTGTAATAATTTACCCGTGTAGATGCCTCTTCTGCGGAGATCACTGTTTTTTGTGGTCAGTACCTACCCTCGAGCTCCCCCCAGGAAAGCCCTAAATCGAGTAGTGCAGCCGGCCCGGGAATATAGTTTCATAAAGATGCGCGGGATTCAGTAATTCGGGATAATTCATTTTGTTGTTGTTATTCATGAAGCATAAGGTAAATAATAAATCATTGTGCAGTTAACCGTTGTGTAATAAACCGTTGGGTAATAATTTACCTCCATAGATCTGCGTGGATCACACTGTTTTCTGTGGTCCATACCTCCCCTCGTGTTCTCCCGCAGGAATGCCCTAAACCGAGTATTGGAGCCAGCCAGGGAGTTACATTTCATAAAAATGCGCGGGGTTCAATAATTCGATCATTACCTAATTATTATTTGTTCTTATTCATGAAGAATAATGTTTGTTCAAGTTCCAAAGTACCTACAAAAAATCCAAAAGATCCATCATTTTTCAAATGAAATAATATCACAGAACAACCAACTCGACTTTATACGACCATCCGTGATTATAATCAGGTGCTCCCTAGTGATGATATCTGGGCCTGATTATACCGTTTTATTCACGATCTTGTTGACGAAGCTTTTCGGTGCAAACGAACGGCTGGTCGTACAATGCTCCGGGTGGTCTCAAACAATTTTGGTTTATTATTTTCAATAATGAACCTTTGTAATCGAGCATGGGAAAAAAAAGTTCTAACCCCCCTCAAAATTTGATGGTTTACGTTTCTAGATATGTAGGATCAGAAAATGCAATACAAAAATTTCTGTTGCTCCGCCGTACACCGTACGCCGTACTTAGCACTTTTCTTAGTTAGCATGAAAAAAAATCGATGAAATTCGGTTTATAGGTTGCGTTCTGGGTCTAGTTGGTCCTCGAAGCTCTTAAGTCATCTCGTCTATAAAGACGAGTTGAAATTTTCAGAACGCCGTAGCTCGAAAACTTTCGATAGAAGGGTCAATTTGTCTTGAGCTAAAGAATTTTTAGAGACCACCCGGAGCATTGTACGACCAGCCGTTCGTGTGCACCAAAAAGCTTCGTCAACACGATCGCGAATCAAACGGTATAAGTTCGGCCCAGATATCATCACTAGGGAGAACCTGATTATAATCAAGGATGGCTGTATGAAGTCGAGCTGGTTGTTCTGCGATATTATTTCATTTGAAAATGATGGATCTACTGGATTTTGTTGGTAGGTAGGTACTTTTGAAACTTGAACAAACGTTAAAGTATTAATGATGGGTAAATTATTACACATTGGTAAATTATTACACAACGGCAAATTATTGCCCAACGGTTAATTGTTACACAACGGTAAATTATTATACAGCGGTAAATTATTACACAACGGTTCATTATACTATCTAAGTAGAAGGGGCACCTATACTGTTAAATTATTACACAACGGTGTATTATTGCCTTGTGCTTCATGACTAAATACAAATATTATTGAATTATTGAATCCCGCGCACATGTAGGAAACTTTAATTCCGGAGCCGGCTCCAGTACTCGATTTAGGGCTTTCCTGGGGGAAACACGGTAGGTATCGACCACAGAGAACAGTGACCTACGCAGAAGGACCCGTTCCGGAATAGAAAACCGTTTTTAATTAAACGCAGCGTTTGTATTGCTCAAACTAAAATATCGACGCACTGTATTTTAATCTGCAGGAAGTTTCTCAGGACGACCTGAGCCTGCAGAACGCTATACTGAGTGGAAGTAGCCCGCAGTACACTGCCCCTCTGCGAGTCGCTTACATTCAAGAACAGGCGCCTGAAGCCATTCCAGGGTATGAGGGACTCCAATACCGCGACGAAAATCCAGCTCCTAGAGGAGTTTACAAATCGAAGGTAAAGGAGGTTTGTGAAAGCCTCTCACAGATGGAATATTTACTTATTTTATTATTTATTGTATATCCGTCAAATAAGATAATATCGCCCTGCAGTTATAAAAAATAGCCAGTGTGTTCCATGGTGAAACCTGATGCAAGCGCGTACTAAGAGAGTTGAACGATACCAAAGGCAAATCCCTATTCTATGTTTTATCACTGTAAAGTCGGTTACTGCCTGTAAGCGTCAATACCGTATATAAACCTGTAATTGAAACCGGCAGCATTGTTCTCCAGACGAAGTAGGATTCTACTCTTTTTATTTTGTTCTCTTAACTGAAAGATCTCAAAGCGGCTATGTACCTATGTGCTGACAAACGTGTGGGAAAAATGCGAGTGGAATATTAATGATTTTCTGTGCTTTTATCAGAATCGCACAATTTGATGTTTGATTCCCGCTTCATTACATTTGAAGACGGTCAATACCATTATCTCGTTAGCCCTCATTCGTTCGTCTATCTATTATGTTCGTTTGCACGTCACTTTTCATCCGTACCGTTCGTTCAACGGAACATCCGAATCGGATGAAAGTTTGAGATTTAATCGAGCATAGCCCAATTTGGAATCTGCGACCGTCGAACTTTTGAAAATCGGAACGGAAGGAGGGTTTACGGGCGATGTAATGAAGGGAAGAGGTGCTGGAGAGGAGGCCGCCTAATTGTTGTACATAGGCGATTTTATTAAAATGAAATGATTTTATGAATGAAATGAATGAATGTTTTATTGAATTGAAATGAAATGAATGGGGAATATGTGTAGGACACTCCACAATCGCAAAAATGAGGTGGAAGAAGGTGAAAGAGTTTTGGGACTGCCGGAAGAAAAACTACCAAATGGTGAACTTACATGTGTTTGTAGGAGTTTTGCATTTGTAACGGACATGCAGGGAGCACTGGACCAGAGCACTCCTCTACTACGTAGTTATCAGAACCGTAAAAATATGGACCGGAGAGGGTCTTGCTCGAGGGCCAATCTTTTACTTTGTTTAATTTACTTTATTTGTGTTTATTACGAAACAGCGAAATATATCCGTTGTTAGATTGATCCAAGCTGATGGATCTTATTATTGACAATCATGATGACGTGTATACTTATTGCAGATCTTGACGCCGAAGAACTACGCATTTTCCTATGCTGTAAAGGACGGAGACTATGGTGACGATTTTTCTCATTCGCAAGCTCACCACGGTGCGCAGACGAAAGGAGAATACCGTGTTAAGTTACCTGACGGGAGAGTTCAGGTTGTTAGTTACACAGCTGATGACACTGGCTACAAAGCTGACGTTAGGTAATTCATTATTCATAGGTACTGATGATAATCCTACCATCCTATGGGTAACATAATAGGTAACCGTTGCGAAGGGAAGCCCCGTTAATGACGAAGGACGAAGCTTCGAAGATTCATATACTCCGGTGTGTCATGAGCGAGTTGAAAAAACCTCACCCGACGAGCCTCCTGTCCCTGATGCATTCACACATCCACATATCCTTTGCGTTTTACATAATAGAATGAGAAACGAATAACCCCATCTCAGGCTGTGTACATTGCTAGTACACAACTCCAATTTGGTTGAGCCACCCTTTGCTACAGTCACTTCACATTTTTAGTTTCTTAGTGGTTGTATCAATGTTGATTATAGCTAAACTGAATTCGACCATTCCTTGCGTCAGAACAGAGAAAAGTGAAGTTTAAAATCGAGAAATTAAATTAAAAAGTACGCAGGACCCATGTAACCCTACTCGAAACTAAATTAAGAAGAAACGCACATTCTTGTTGAACATTTTCGAACAAGTGTTTTGGACATATTGCTTCACCGACATACGGAGCTGAATAAACAAAACCCGTTTCCTCCTGATTTCCCATTTACAAATTTGTCCGATATTCTATCTAAATGCTTGGGTTGTTGACACTGACAAACCGACGCCCTAGAGTTCTTACAGACCTAACTGATGTGTCACACTTTGTCAGACATTAATTTTCATTTGAAAAAAAAAAAAAATCGACTCAGAAATTCACTGTCTTTTAACTTACGTTATCGCTGTTATTCGTCATAATTATACCTATTACTGTTTTCGATATAGTATATCAATGTACCTACCATTTATGTATTTTAATTTAATCAACAAATCAAAGTATGCAGTCACCAGCTCACCTTTCGTGGTTTAATGTTTCATTTCAGGTACGACCATGCCGAGAACTCAGTAGAGCCGCAGTATGAGGCACCAATAGTCAAATACAAACAGGTGTACAAACCAGTACTGAAACAGCAATACAAACCGAGTTACAAGTCTTATTATCAGCTTCAACCCAGGTGAGCCTATTCTATACTGTTCAACGATGTAATTTTGAATACAATTATGTTCTGTAGTACATAGATACCAAATAGGTATAGGTAGCTTCATAGATAATCCTAATAACCACGTAAAACCAAAGGTTTATAACTACAGAGTGATATGTATTACAAGCAAGTAACAAGTTAAGGGATCGAAATATTTCAGTCACACGTGCCTATAACTGTTAACTATGAGTTTATACTGTACAACTAATAAATTCATGTCTTAGAGTCTTGTAACATTCTTTATTTAGTAGGTAGTCTTATTAGTCCAGCGACCGAGATGAAAAAAAAAAAAAAAAAATTGTCAACTTGTTTGACAACCTTCAATTTGTTTGATTTTGGTGTAGGAACCGATTTCGATGCCATTAAAACTGTGGACCACGATAACTGATACTTTACCCATTTTCGTTCATTATTTTCAGTAAAGAACCTCTCGAATCGAGCATGACATTTTTAACGCCCCTAAAAATTTGGGTTCGCATATCAAAGCAATGCGCATCTATCAACAAAATCTAAAATAACCGACTTCCTTCAAATGAAATAATAATATAATGGGACAATGAAATCGATTTATTTATTTATACTTGTACGGGACAAGCCCAATTACACTGGATACATTTTGCAGTGAACATACACAAAATTAAAATAATAATGATCACAGGACAATTCGAATGACATTTTTACTTGTTGCAAAGTTTGAGGAAAAATAAGAAGGAAAATATAGCAAAAAGTTAATATGAATAAAAAACGCTGCAAATTATTACACATCGGTTTATTATTTACCTGTATAGATGCCCCTTCTGCGTAGATCACTGTCTTCTGTGGTCAATACCCTCGAGCTCCCTCCAGGAAAGCCCTGAATGGAGTACTGGAGCCGGCAGGGGAATTAAAGTTTCATACAAACGCGCGGGATTCAATAATTAAAGCATTAATTTCTTGTAGTTATTCATGAAGCATAAGGTAAGTAATAAACCGCTGTGTAATAATTTACCTGTATAGACGCTCCTTCTGCGTAGGTAGTATAATAAACTGTTGTGTAATAATTTGCCGTTGCATAATAATTTACCGTTGTGTAATAATTTACCCAATAATACTTCAACGTTTGTTCATGTTGCAAAAGTACCTATCAACAAAATCCATAAGAGCCAGCATTTTTAAAAAGGAATCGACTTCATACAGCTATCCGCGACTATAATCCCCTAGCAATGATGTCTGAGCTGAATGCATACAATTTGATTCATCCTCCTGTTGACGAAGCCTGTCGGTGCAAACTTCGGGGCCTTGCAATGCTCCGGGTGGTCTAAAAAAAAAAAACTGCGAAGTTCAAGAACTACTTAAAAACGCAAAAAAATTCGAGTTAACGGCGTCCCAGAGGTTTCAACCCCTATTGTTCACCCCTCAGAGATGACTGACATAACGTCGAGCTTCGCGGACCAACTAGATCCCAAATGGGACCTACATGCCAAATTTCATCAATTTTGGTTCATGGTAGGTAACTAAGGAAAGTGCGATGTACGGCGTATTTTTTTATTGCATTTTCGGATTCTACATACCTTGAAACGGAAACCATAAAATTTTGGAAGAGGGTTAAAAAAAAAATTCCATGCTCGATTCCAAAGGTTCATCATTGAATATAATAAACCAAAAGATGCTAGGAATACTGGCTAGGAGAAAATGAGCGGCGATGAGGTGATCAAGATCTTGAGGGAAGAGAGCGAGCTGGCAAAGAAATCGAATGTTGGATGGACACTCAGCAAGACATTATTTGCAGAGCGATGAAGACGATGGAGGGGGTATCTGGTCGTTGGTGGGAGAGAAAAGGATTTAGATTTCTTAAAGCCATGCGTAAGTATAACCAGCTGTTCCCTGTCAGTGGGATCTGGGCTGGATTTATGTATACCACATGATTCACTATTCTATTGAACGTTTTTAGCTACGTCGTTTTGAAAATGTCAGTCTTAGAGTACGGAATTTCTAAGAGGTTTATTTAGAAATGACTGACAGTAAGTCGGGCTTCGAGAACCAACTAGACCCCAACTGGGACCGACTACAAACCAAATTTCAATAATTTTGGTTCTCGGTAAGTAACTAAGGAAAGTACTCTGTAACTAAGAATTAGGGGGGGTGTTCGGCAGACGGACAGCATTTTTTTTATTGGTTTATTATTGTAGAGAGAGGACAAGTTGTAACCCCCTCAAAATGTTGGTTTTCGCTTGAAAGTACCTACGAAGAATCCGAAAATGGAATTAAAAACGCTGCAAATCCCTGCACAAAGGTTTATTATTTTGTAAAGAATACCCTTCTGTTACAGATCACAGCTCTCTGTATAGATAACCCGTCTATATAATATAATATGAACTATTTTATACATATTATGTAGATCGCAGACCCTCCGTAGGTTAGTACCTAACCCCGTCCTCGTTACTAGGTACCTGCCTAAATCACGAGTTATATTGTTGCTAAAATAATTCTGTCGATGACAAGCAGTAAGTAACTAAAACGGCAGAAAGAAACGCAAATAATGAAGTTCTGAAAGAAAATTGTTGATGTGGAGTGAAATAGATGCCCCTTCTGCGTAGATCACTGTTTTCTGTGGTCAGTACCTACCTTCGTGGTCAAGTATAATGAACCGTTGTGTAATAACTTGCCCATCAGTAATACTTCAACGGTAGTTCAAGTTGCAAAAGTACCGATCAACAAAATCCAGCCCCTTCTTGGTTGATGAACCGTTGTGTAATAATTTACCGTTGTGAAATAATTTACGCCGTACGGGCCACTTTTCTTAGTTACCATGAAAAAAAATTGATGAAATTCGGGTTATAGGTTCCGTTCGGCGTCTAGTTGGTCCTCGAAGCTCGACGTTACTGTGAGTCATCACTAAGGGGTTCAAAATAGGGGTTGAAATTTTCAAAACGCCTATACCATTTTTATACGTAAATATTTTTACGGTTTTAAATAGTTCTTGAACTTGCGAGTTTTTTAAGACCATCTGGAGCATCGTGCGTCCAGCCGTTCGTTCACAGTAAGGCCCCGAAGTTTGCACCGACAGGCATTTTCGACTCCAGTGTGAATGAAATTGTATACAATCCAAACCAAATCTCGTAACCAGAGACGCGCCCACAATAGGAATTTGTGAATACGGCCAATCATTGGTGGGGATCACCTGATTATATTGGCGGAGTATGAAGTCGAGTTGGTTGTTCTGTGATATTATTTAATTTGAAAAATGATGGCTCTATTGGAGTTTGTTGGTAGGTAGTGAAACTTGAACAAACGTTGAAGTATTATTGATGGGTAAATTATTACTACGGTAAATCATTACTCAACGGTAAATTATTACACAACGGTTCATTATACCATCTACGTAGAAGGGGCTGGAGTTTGTTGGTAGCAACTTTTGCAACTTTTTTCACTCCTCATCAACAATTTCTTTTCAGAACTTCATTATGTGTGTTTCTTTTTGTTAGGTACTGTTTGTCATCGGCAGAATTATTTTAGCAACATTTAACTCGTGATTTAGGTAGGCACCTAGTGACGAGTACGGGGTTAGGTACTAACCTACACTACTAACCTACTAACGGTACGCCGCGGCGTACGGCGTACGGCGGACAGACAGAAATATTTTTATTGCAGTTTTGGATTCTACATACCTTGAAACGTAAACCATCAAATTTTGAGGGGGGGTAAGAATTTTTTTTTTCATGCTCGATTCCAATGGTTCATTATTGAAAATAATAAACCAATAAAAATATTTCTGTCTGTCCGCCGTACGGGCCACTTTTCTTAGTTACCATGAAAGAAAATTGATGAAATTCTGGTTATAGGTTCCGTTCGGGGTCTAGTTGGTCCTCGAAGCTCGACGTTACTGTCAGTCATCTCTAAGGGGTTCAAAATAGGGGTTGAAATTTTCAAAACGCCTATACCATTTTTTTACGTGAATATTTTTACGGTTTTAAATAGTTCTTGAACTTGCGAGTTTTTTAAGACCATCCGGAGCGTCGTACGTCCAGCCGTTCGTTCACAGAAGCCCCGAAGTTTGCACCGACAGGCATTTTCGACTCCAGTGTGAATGAAATTGTATACAATTCAAACCAAATCTCGTAACCAGAGACGCGCCCACAATAGGAAATTTGGCGGAGATGAAATCATTGCTAGGGATCCCCTGATTATATTGGCGGAGTATGAAGTCGAGTTGGTTGTTCTGTGATATTATTTCATTTGAAAAATGATGGCTCTTTTGGACTTTTGTTGGTAGGTAGTGAAACTTGAACAAACGTTGAAGTATTATTGATGGGTCTCAACGGTAAATTATTACACAACGGTTCATTATACCATCTACGTAGAAGGGGCTGGAGTTTGTTGGTAGGTACTTTCGCAACTTTTGGTTTATTATTTTCAATAATGAACCATTGGAATCGAGCATGAAAAAAAAATTCTTACCCCCCCTCAAAATTTGATGGTTTACGTTTCAAGGTATGTAGAATCCAAAACTGCAATAAAAATATTTCTGTCTGTCCGCCGTACGCCGTACGGGCCACTTTTCTTAGTTACCATGATTTTCACTCCTCATCAACAATTTCTTTTCAGAACTTCATTATGTGTGTTTCTTTTTGTTAGGTACTGTTTGTCATCGGCAGAAATATTTTAGCAACATTTAACTCGTGATTTAGGTAGGTACCTAGTAACGAGTGCGGGGTTAGGTACTAACCTACGGAGGGTATGCGATCTACATAATATGTATAGAATAGTACATATCATATTATATAGACGGGTTATCTATACATAGAGCTGTGATCTGTAACGCTGTGTTTTGTATTCTATACAAAATAATAAACCATTGTGCAGGGATTTGCAGCGTTTTTTATTGCAGTTTTGGATTCTACATGGTACCTTGAAACGTAAACCATCAAATTTTGAGGGGGGGGGGGGGGGGTTAGAATTTATTTTTTCATGCTCGATTCAAATGGTTCATTATTCAAAATAATAAACCAAAGTTTCTGCCCGCGACATAAACCAAAACTGATGACATTTGGTTTGTGGGTCACATTTGGGGTTTAGATTGTTCGCTCAGCCCCGTATCCCAAAGCCTGTGGCAGTCTTCCGGGCAGTCAGTATGACAATCGTATCGAAACCTGTACTTACCTAACAGAATTAAATCTAATTTAACAAAGACTTTCATCTTAACACTTTTTATTCTACCTCGGTCGCACGACGACTGGAAAAGCCAATCTACTAACCAGGAAAATTCTAACTCAAAGTCAACATTTACCCTTGCAAGGGAAGAGCCAAATCTAATATAATCAAGAATTCGACCAAACCATCAACTGGCTTAGACTGTTTTATTTTATTTTCCTCTCTACCAAGGTAGCCGAAGCCTTTTTATAACTATTTTGGGAAGAAAACCAAATCCCAAACAATTGAAGTGTCCACTCGCATTTCGCATTCAAGACCATTTAGAACCAATCGGTTGATTTTAACGAGTGGAAATTGGAGGTTTGGCTTGGGATGAGCGTTAGATGGTCCAAGTGAATTACATCTAACTCGGACTGTAACTTTTGTCGATGTTTGCACAAACGGGAAATCCTTGCCACTCTCATTACTAATGGGGGGGGGGGGGGGGGGACATCGAAACGAACCAAAATTCGAAGGGCTGATGGAGGTTTGGCCTAGGGGTTCCATATGAGTTTCATCAAAACTAGACGGTAACTTTCGTCTTCGCTTGCCCCGAATTGAAATCCATGTCAACAAATGCTTATAGATTATATTATACGATCATGTTATGGATAAGAAGAATAGCTTCGTGCCACACCTTTGCATAAGAGCTATATATATATATATATATGCTGAGGTGAAGCAATGACCAATCTAGTCGTTTCTTGTGGGTGAATGTTTATTTCACGACGTGTCAGTCCTGGAACAGGACCCTAATCATGTCACAACATTAGGGTTTTGTATGAGATCGTTCACAATGGATTGCGATGACACTACAATAACAATCAGGTGAACTGAATTCCAGTAAACAAACAGGTGATATGATTAGGGTCCTGTTCCAGGACTGAAACGTCGTGAAATAAATATTCACCCATAAAAAACAACTGGATTGGTCATTGCTTCACCTCAGTCTTTATCAAAATTACCTAGTCACAGAAAAATAACTTCCACGATATATATATATCAGATAGAAAACATATAAAATATATAGGTACATTTAGATGAATATCATATTTATGTCCATATTTTTGCTTTCCACAGGCCTAAATCATTCACCCCAATTCACGAAGGACCAACGGAAGGTCCTCCAGCGTCCCCCAGAGAGATCTTCCCTGGACACCCAGAAGCTCTGCAATTCGTCCAGTCGACCGCCACCCCCGTCGCCCTCACGTACTCTCATTCCACGCCTCGGCCCTTCAGAAAGGCCTTTCGCCCTTTGAGTCCTTCTCCAGCTCCTGAGGACCCACAGGGGTACTACGTCAGCTCGTCTCCCGCCCCCAACTACTATTCCGTCAGCTCGACCCCCACTCCTGACTACTATTCAGTGAGCTCAACTCCTGCCCCCGACCAGGAGTTCGTGTACGCTTCGTCGACCGTGCCGCCACGCTACGCGCCCGCCAGACACAACTACTACCTCATACAACAGAAGCGTTGATACGTTGCCATCAGGCATCAAAATCATATGCCACCTCTCTCATCACCATAATAATTGATAAAATTCATAGGTGAAATACACCTTAAACATAGTGCCAATGTTCGTTTTGTACAGCATTCTTCACTGACTGGGTGAATACCTTTACCTTAGCAATAATTTTTGTATTATATTAATTTTGTACTGAGAAGTTAAATGTTAGTTCTAGATCATTTTCATAATAAAATGTTACCTTTTTTGATAAATTTGTACTTCACAACTACTGAAATCCCTATTAACATCTGAAAACGGTTTTTTCTTTTTTCGTAGAAGGCGCTGAGTTTGTATTCTATAAGAGGGTAAATTGTCCAGTAGATCCGTAATCAGGTAGTATTGGTTTATTATTGTTAATTATGAACTTTTGAAATCGAGAATGAAGAAAAACCACAAAATTGTTATTTTTTTTTTCTCATAGAATATATTTTGATGGTTTGCGCTTCAAGGTACGTAGAATCCGAAAATAGAATAATTTTTTTTGTCCATACCTACGCGTACCAGGCATCCTTAGTTGCGATGAACCAAAATTAATTAAATTTGTTTTATAGGTCCCATTTGGGGTCTAGTTGGCGTGCAATTTGTTTTATAGATCCCATTTGGGGTCTAGTTGGCGTGCAATTTGTTTTACAGATCCCATTTGGGGTCTAGTTGGTGCGCAATTTGTTTTATAGGTCCCATTTGGGGTGTAGTTGGTGCGCAAAGTTCGGCGTTACTGTCAATCATATCTGAGAGGTGAAAAAACGTTGAATTCATTCCTTAAAATGAATAAAGAAAACACATTTTGAAAAGCACAAGCAAGACTGTTTTTTTTTCTCAACTGAAAACACAAACTCGTTATAATTATTAACACGGAAACAACCAAACAGAGGTGTGTTTTAAATATGAGGCCAAAGTTTAATTTTGGTAATATTTAAATGTAAACATCAGCAATGACATCCAGCACTTCCAACACTTTCTCTCATTGACAGATGTTGACTCCCAACGCCTCATCTACGGATACCATGCCCAGATCTTCCAGAATCATCTTGAGCCTCGGTTTCGCAAGTGGCTTTGTAAATATGTCAGAGTTGGAATTCGGGTGTTAACTTATTTATTTTTATTTCATTGTTGCATACCAGCTCCCTGACAAAGAAGTGCCGAGTACAGATGTGCTTCGTTCTTCTGTGGAACTCTGGGCTCAACGAAAGACGAATGGCAATCTCGTTTTCAAAATAATTGTATAATTCAGGAGTGTCATGTAGCTTAGTAATTTCCCTGAGGTGGAGGCACTTGAGTCATATTAGCTCGCTCGAAGCTTTACTTGCTGCAACTATCTCTGCTTCAGTGTTGTTGAGATTGAGTCACTGTTGTTCAGAGTTGACGCTGGCTCAGCCAGGATACTGCTCATCCGGCATACATGAACAGAACTCCTGACGTAGAACGCTCAGTTGTCGTATCACCAGCATGATCAGAATCACTGAAGCTTTGGATTATCCCTTGCTTGGCTTTTCGGCGAAAAACGATACCAAAACCTGGAGTTCCCTTCATGTACCGAAAGACACCCTTCATGTACCGAAAGACACTCTCACGCAATCTTCCTTGGATGGATTTTCCAAACCTCCAAAAATAGGGGTTGACATTCAGAACGCCGTAGCTTGAACACTTTTGATAGAATGCTTTTCTTTTGACATTTTCCAATTGATTCGGAACTTGAGGATTTTTTTGAGACCACCCGGAGCATTGCACCTTCAGGCGATCGTTCACAGTAATGCCCTGAAGAGTGTATCGTTAGCACGAGTGTGAATGATACGTTATACATCCAGCCGAAAGATCATTGCAAGAGAGCAGCTGATTATAATCTCGCATGGTTGTATGAAATCTAGTTGGCTGTTCCAATATTATACGAGTATTTCATTTGAATAATGATGGTTATTTGTAACTTGACAAACGTTATGTTTCATGAATAACAAAAAATAATTAATGATAGATTTCTTGAAAACCGGCTGGCTCCAGTTCCCGATTTAGTGCTTTACTGGGTGGCGGACGGGGGTAGGTATTGACCACTGAAAACAGTGTCACAAGGGGCATCAATACGGTTAATAATAAACCGCTGTCTAATCATTTACACCGTTTTTGTATGGTTTTCCTAAATATCCTATTATATAATTCGCTAACGACAGCGTCCGAGTTCGTGCTTTTGGTTGCTATGGTCGGGCTCATGTAGCGAACACTTTCGACCCCAAGCCAGAGTAAGATGGGTGCTGTCGGAAAGAAGTTTTCAAGGTGGTCTCAACCGTACTAAAACCAGTTTGGTGGGCCATGCCGTTCAGCATTTACCCGATGATCGTGATTTCATCGCAGAATAATAATCTCGTAGTTGATAGGTGGGTGCCCTCATGTTTCTTACTGTCCCATGTGATTCATAATAAATGGAGATCGTGAAAATGTGTTTCCAATATTGAGAATGGAGTGGTTGGAGGGGCTTGGGCTTTGTTAGAAGCGGAGTTGAAGATTTCACGACGGGTTCCAGGGTAGCGATGAGATTCGTCGTCAGACTAATCGCTATGAGAAATTTGTGAAATTGTGCGAATTTTTCGTGTCTTTTCTTCGTTCCTACCGCTCTAGAGCCCTTACAATATTTGCAAGGAAACGCGATTTTTTTTCATTAGCTAACTAGCAGGAAAACCCATTACAACGGGTTTTCCTGCTAGTTAGCTAATTTTTAAAAAAATCGCGTTTCTTTGCAAATATTGTACTGGCAAAAAAAAGCTTCGACCAACTTTGCTTTGGGGTTGTTACCACCTTAAAATATAGGTATATATTGAAGAGTCGGAACCATAAGTTTTTGCTCTCCGCCGCCGGTTATCGGGACATAATTTTAATACCTGTCAATCACCCGGTTTGACAATGTTATTAGTTGTTTGGTAAACACAGACGTTCAGTGCGCGAACCGATTCTGTTCTTTGATTCTATTACTCTTTTGATGTTATTTTCCTTTTGTCTATAGATGAAAAAATGTGAGATTTAAACTGCCATAAGTTCTTTTATATGGTCCAAATTTTTCTGAATAGTATTGCATCACAAATACTAAAAATGGTGACTCAATTTCATTAATTAATAGCAATGAACTCCTTGTTATGTACTTGAAATCTCTCAAAATTATTTAAGCCATCCACGCAGCATGAGTTAATGAGCGATTTTCAAAGAGCCATTTTGAAAGATTTTCAGTGATTTTTTAACTATGAAAATTTTCATATTTGATGGGCATTTCTTACAGAACATTTTGCGCTGGTTCCGAATATACCATAAATATATGTTACTATACTTGAGATGGTAGTCTCACTAAAAAAAATTTTAACGCGGTTTTTAGCGATTTTAGACCCTTCATTTAGAAAATTTGACCTTAAAAAGTGCTCAAAAATTTCTGGTCAACGAACTCATAATTTCTTTTGATATTATTGACAGTTCGGTACCATTTTGGATTTTTTGACTTATATCGTTCATATTCGCTATTATTACATGGATGCTCAAGAAAATAATGATCAAATCATATCGATAACTTTTCCATTGGATTCAGGGCCCCGATATACATAAATTTTCATGAAAATTGCTGCCAGTTAGAACCACTGACAGGTTTTTGGACAAAAGCAGGTCAGTTCGACCACTGCCGCCACCAGCTCTCACCAATTATTTTTTTGTCAACTTATCGAGGGATAGCTTATAACGAATAATGAAAGTCTGAACGGTCCCTGTCATAATAACGAAGCATAACATAAAGAACCAACTCCATCCGGAGTAGGTATAAAAACAAGACTTTCACAAATTGCTTGGCTCGTGAACGAAAAGGTTTAATCTCGCTGCGATACCAGCTCCACAAACGCATGCAACCTTAAGAAGAAATACGGGCTGAAAAGCTCTTTGTGTAAGCTGTCCGTCTAATGCCAAGTGATTTGTGTAAACTGTGTTTCCTCTCGAGAGAAGGAAGAGGGTTAATGGTAAGAAAACGTTAAGGGTTGAAGGGGGCTGGGGGATGATGCCGGAACTGGCCCTAATTCCTTTTTCCATTCCAACCTTTCTGTCAAGCCAACTGCTTCTAGTATGTTGAGCGTGTTTGGTAATCATCGAGTTGCCAACTCTGCTGTAAAGTTCTGCTACTTTTGCTAGGTCCGCGGAGACAGCTATGATGAGCAAAGCCCTGAACGATATATGGCATTTATGGGACTGGCCGAAGAAATACTCGTCCTTGGGGGGTCGAACAGGCGAAACTCTCGTGACCCCAATGCATTGCGCTGGATCACAAAAAGCAGAAAAACCGCTGCAAATTAATACACAACGGTTTATTATTTCCCTGTATAGATGCCCCTTCTGCGTATAGATCACTGTTTTCTGTGGTGAGTAACCTCGAGCTCCCTCCAGGAAAGCCCTAAATGGAGTACTGGAGCCGGCCCGGGAATTAAAGTTTCATACAAATGCGCGGGAGGCTTAACTGACAGGCGGGCCGGTAGGTGTATGGCCGAGCTTCGCGGACCAACAAGACCCCAAATGGGACCCACAAACCAAATTTCATTAATTTTTGTTCATGGTAACTAAGAAAAAAACGAAGTACGGCGGACGGCGCGGCTTACGGTGGACGGACAGAAATGTTTGTATTCCATTTTCGATACCTTGAAAAGGAAAAACCAAATATGTGGGGGTTTTTTGTTTCCATGCTCGATTCCAAATAATTAACCAACATTATTCAAATAATAAACCAAAACTTCCGTCCACCGTCCCCCGTACGCCCTATTTCGCACTTTACTTAGTTACCATGAACAAGAATTAATGAAACTTGGTTCGTGCTTCTCATTTGAGGTCTAACTGGTCCACCAAGCTCAGCGTTCCTGTCAGTCAACTCTAAGGGACCTCGAAAACTTTCAAAAGGAGGGCATGACGTTTTCTCGTTTTTAAATCTTGAACTTGACCATTTTTTGAGACCACCCTGACAATTGTACGACCAGCCGTTCGTTTGCACAGAAAGGCTTCCTCAACATGATCGTGAATCAAACGGTATACATTCAGCCCGGATATCATTCCGGTATAGGTACATCATCGGATCTGGAACACCTGATTATAATCACGCATGCTGTATGAAAACGAGTTGGTTGCTCCGAAATATTATTTCGTTTGAAGAACGATGATTATTTTGATTTTGTTGATGGGTATTTATATTTATTATTTTCAATAATGAACCTTTGGAATCGAGCATGGAAAAAAAAGTAATCCCCCTCCCCCTCAAAATTTGATGGTTTCCGTTTGAAGGTATGTAGAATCCGAAAATGGAATAAAAACCGCAGCAAATATTACACAACGGTTTATTATTTACCTGTATAGATACTCCTTCTGCGAAGATCACTCTTTTTTGTAGTCAATACCTACCCTCGTGCTCTCCCCGGGAAAGCCTTAAATCGAGTACTAGAGCCGGCCCGGGAATTAAAGTTTCGTAAAAATGCGGGGATTCAATAATTCAATCGTTAAATAATTGTTGTCATTCATGAAGCATAAGAGAAATTACAAACCATTTGTAACAAACCGTTGTGTAATAATTCACCTGTATAGACCACTGTTTTCTGTGGTCAGTACCTACCCTCGTGTCCCCCCACCCCTCAAGGAAAGCCCTAAATCGAGTACATTTACATTTCATAAAAATGCGCGGGATTAAATAATTCAATAATTAGTTATTTGTTGTTATTCATGAAGCATAACGTTTGTTAAGTTCCAAAAGTACCTATCAGACAAAATTCAAAAGATCCAGCATTTTTCAAATTTAATAATATCACATTACAACCAACTCGACTTCATAGAGCCATCCGTGATTATAATCTGGTGCTCCCTGGCAATGATATTATCTGGACTGGACTCGTACCGTTTCATGCACGATCGTGTTGCCGAAGCTTTTCGGTGCTAACGAACGGCTTGTTGTACAATGCTCCGGGTGGTCTCAAAAAATTCTTTAGTTCAAGATCAATTCCAAACGCTGCAAATCCCTGCACAACGGTTTATCATTTTGTACAGAATACCCTTCTGTTACAGATCACAGCTCTCTGTATAGATAACCCGTCTATGTAATATATATACTATTCTATACATATTATGTAGATCGCAGATCCTCCGTGGGTTAGTACCTAACCCCGTACTCGTTACTACGAGTAGGTACCTACCTATATCACGAGTAGAAGGGGCTGGATTTTGTTGAAAGTACTTTGGCAAGTTGAACAATCGTTGAATTATTATTGATGGACAAATTATTACACAACGGTAAATTATTACGCAACGGTAAATTATTATCTACACAACGGTTCATTATAGTATCTACGTAGAGGGGCATCTATGCAGGTATTTTATTACACAACGGCTTATTATTTGCCTTATGCTTCATGAATAACTGCAAATAATTAATGACTGAATTATTGAATCCCGCGAATTTGGAGGAAGCTTTAATTCCGGGGCCGGGTCCAGTATTTGCGTTTCTTTTTGCCATTTTAGTTACTGTTTGTCATCGACAGAATTATTTTAGCAACATTTGTCACGTAACTCGTAGCTTTTTTTGCCGGTTCAATATTTGTGAGATAACATGATTTATTAGCTTATATTTTAGGAAAACTCTGCAGAAAACCCGTAACATTTATTTTTATTTCAAAATAATTCATAATTTTAGGGTCTGTTATATTGTTTGAACAAACAAAGCATCAGCCGATTTTTCAAACCGTTATTTTGGAGGGGAAAAAAATCAGAAACTTTTCATTAAAAAAGCGAGATTTCCTTCCGAAATCACGAAAACCCGTGTTTCAATGAGTTTTACGCTGACTAAATATTATTTAAAATTATACGGGCTTCAGATCTTGAATGTGAAGGTATCCGAGAATGTAAAACAACCAATTTTTGACCAAATGGAAACAACAAATTTGGGGGGTTTTCCCCTCATTTCCGCACTGTGTGGCGTTATGAAAATGTCAACCCCTATTTTTCACCCCTTAGAAATGACTGACAGTAACGCCGAGCTTCGCGGACCAACTAGACCCAAAACGGGACCAAATTTAATTAATTTTGGTTCATGGTAATTAAGAAAAGTGCGAAGCACGGCGTACGGCGGACGGACAGAAATTTTTTTGCATTTTCGGATTTTACGTACCTTGAAACGGAAACCTTCCAATTTTGAGAGGTGGTTAAAAAATTTTTTTTCATGCTTCCAAAGGTTCACTATTGTATATAATAATTGAACAATCAACCTACCTGATGGGACAGGTTGATTATAATTATATTAGGTAGGGACGAGATTTGTTAATAACTGGCAGCAGCCTCTTTTCTGCGCATAGAGCCAACCAAGTTCAAAGATGAAAAAGACGAAGTTTTTTCCGTCTTGTCATGTTGGCAGCCTGGTCCTCGCCAGCCCTCCGGCTGTATCGACCCGTGGCCGCCATTCAGTTTGAAGGAAATCCCTGGTGGATGCCTAGGGACGGGAGCGGCTTTTTTGACCCCCCCGGCCCCGCCGGGGAAAAAGAAAAACCCCATAAGCAAAAAGCCGGGTGGGACGTGATTAACAAATCTCGTCCCTACCTAATATAATTATAATCAACCTGTCCCATCAGGTAGGTTGATTGTTCAATTATACTTCGGTAGGTAGAGATTTGTTAATAACTGGCAGCTGTTAGAAGGCTCCATCCACCAGGCTCCCCACTCCTTCGGGTACGCCGGCCCGATGGCCTCACCCCGCTACCCCGACTCCCGCCAGGGCCAAAAGGAACGTGCAAAAACAAAAACTGTTCCTGGCAGGGTGACCCCCCCCTCGGTGGGGGGGGGGGGGGGGCCTCCCGGGCCAAGGTGTAGGTAAGGAATCCTATTGGGGGTCCGCCCCCTGATCCTGCTCCCACCGTTGAATGTTGGAAACAGCCTAAATCCCACTCCCGTGACCTTCTGGAAAAAATTACGCAATTGCCAAAGAAGACATAGAACCTGATATGAGATCAATCCCCACAGGTTAAGGGAGGACTGACCTATCAAAGTTGTCCAAAAAAAAACCAACGGCTAGAAGGACTCCAACATAATGATTGCGATAAACCCATTACTGGAAGCATATGTCAGGTGGATAATAGAACACACAATTAGCCAAAATAATGCCAACGGGCTATAATAATTGAAGTGAATCCATTTCTGAAGGAATGTAACATGTGAATATGGAACATCATAAATATGCGATTAACCCACCCCGGTTAAAGGCAGACTGACCTATGAGATGTCAAGAAACAAAAAATGTCATAAGAAATTATTCAGGCAGGCTGAAATGAAAGTGTCAGACGAAATTAAACATACAAATTGAAATAACCCCATCACTGGACGTCGGTGACCGAGGTCGACGGCGCCGCATCCCACACCGCTCTGGCAAATGAGTCCTGCGAACAGAGCGGCCTGTTATAAACCTGGCAAAACATTTTGGAACGGGCTGACCATCCGGCCGCCGTGAAAATGACATCAATGGGGACCCCCTTCCTGGCCGCTGCGGAAACCGCGGCATGCCTAGTCGAATGGGCCGAGAACAAGTTAATATTCACCCCCGCCTTACCCAAAATCTCCGTCACCCACCTAGCCAGCGTCGCGGATGACGCTTGGCCTCGACGCCCCCTAGTTGTCAGGAGGAGGGGTCCCGTGGGGGACGCTAAATGTGAAGTCTGACGGAGGTACGACTTTAAGCACGACGGGACACATGCCCTTGGATCTGCTGGTAAGAAAGGAAGGGTGATGGAGGGGGCTAACGCCCCGGCCGAGAAGATTTAAGCAGTTGCGGAACAAAAATCGTTACTTGGGAAGCTGAGAAGTGAATATCCGGCCTCCTAATAGCCCGGATCGTCTGCATCCGCTGGCCCGATGCCAGCAAGAGCAGCACCACCAGCTTTCGTGACATAAAATCGATCGATTGATCCGTAGAGGCCCGGAAAAACTCTAACACCTGGGTGGGATCCCAAGTTGACTGGTATCGCGCCCCCATCGGCCTCAATCTAAAGACTGACTTAAGAAAACGCCGGATTTCCCCATTATGCCCTATATCCTGATCGGTAAGCAGGGCTAAAGCTGAGCGATGCGTATTAAACGAATTGTAGGTAGGTATGTGGCGTGGAGTCTAACACATGCTAGTAGGTGTCTTTGGGCGGGGATAGCTCAGTTTTGACAGTGTGTTTTGTCAAGACGGGATATCCTTTAACGTAGGAGGCGGGAATAGCACAGATTTGGCAGGTTCATTTGACAAGCGGTAGAGGGCGCCTGAGTCGGCCTCCGTACTGGTTTCTTTTTTTTGGCGCATCGGATCGGTGTTTTGTAAAAATAATTGCGGAGCCTGCAATTACTAATGGCTCGGACTTCACTTATTCAACTTGACGTGAGTGTTATTATGCGGGAAGGGGTTTACCTACCTACCCACCTATCAGATCTTCAAGACATTGTATTGCAGTCAATTAAGTTCAAAAGTAATCTTACAGGTACCTACGTCAAACATGCAACTTTACATTTGTTAATAATGGGGGTATCTTCGAGACGTTGTATTCGATGCAATTACTGGTGACGCTAAGTGTTAGAGGAAGGAACGTGGATATTTATTATCGTACCTAGTCAGTAGTTATTTTAGCAAACATTGACCTCAGTCAATGATGAATCCACTCTACCGATAGGAATACACGTAGTTTTCTCCCACCTTCTCGAGCAATGTGGAGGGGAATGCTGCAGTTTAAAACTCCTCCAGGCGGAGGGTAAATTCACTCGTCAGGTAATTCTCTTGGAGCAACCATTCGAGGTGAGTACCACAATTTTCAATCATGAATTGCTATATTTGCATTTGCATTCAATATTACCAAGTTTATGGGGACACATATTGTCCGACTTGTGTGAAGGAAAAGTTTCCATTCCTTGAATATCAAGGAAATGGATTCTTCACCCACTCCACACTTCCCAAAAACTCGTCTATGCTTAATACCTATTTAAACATGAAATGTCACAATTGTGACGAAGAACTACATACATTGAATTTTGTGTCAAGATGTGACACATGCAACAATAACATCGATAAAGAGTGTTCGACAGCGATTCAATTGGGGCTTCCCATCGAATATGATGGAGAAACTCTAGGTCGCCAACCTCTAGATTCCGATGATATTGAGCATGAAAATGAAATGTAAGGAGTCCAATTTCATGTTTTTAGAGCGTATTATGATTTATTGTATAAAGTAGGTACCTAATACTCATTAAGCTTTATTTTTATTTAAATTTTTCACGTGTAGATTCCTTGGAAATTTTTGTGGAATCGCTATAGCTTGAGAGTAGAATGACAGAAAAGGTCAATTTTCCCTTTATAGTTGCTTGCTTAAGTAGGTACATCCTTGGTGATGGTGCCCTTGCATGGATGATCAAAACTTTTTTTTGCTCATTGAAGGATGAGAGTAATTTTGTGACAGGCTCATTCTCATGTTTTTTTTTTTTTTTTTTTCAACCTGACGTCGAGTTAGCTTTACAACAGTTGATCTGTAAATTGATAAAATTTAAAAAAAATACAAATCCCTCATATTATAATGATGTCAAGTTGACAACATGAGAATGAACCACCACAAATCTTTATACATATATATATTTTTTTTTTTAGATGGCACAGCTTATTCAAAAACTGAACCAAAAAAACACGGCTAACCTACAAATGGTTAGCGTAAATCAACTGGAGAAGAAGGAGACTTACACAATTGCTAATTTAAACAGAGTGCGGACAAAGTACGGTCCATCTGTTTTAACGACAATTTCCCCTGAACACCAAGGTGAAATGTTTAAGATGTGGCTCCCTAGAAAATATGGGGACGTATTTTCCGAGGAGGACATCGGGAACTATAAAGGTATGTGTTTCAAATAGTTACAATTTTTTAGGCATCTTTTCCGTAATTATACATAATACAACTTCGAGATTATGGTTCAAGTAGGTTTACTTTACTATGCAAATTAATGGTTTTTTTTGTTTTTTTGTTTTTAATTTCAGAAGGGTCCATAAGCTTCATTTACGAAGATGATGAGTTAAAGTTTATTCCTTCATCGACAGTCGAGAAGAAGCGGAAGGTGATGGAAGAGGATGAGGAGGATGAGGTGGAGGAGGAGGAGGAGGAGGAACCAACCAAAAAAAAAAAAATTGAAACAAATCAAAAGAAGTCGCCACACACCTGCGTAAGATGTAAAAAAGACTATAAATGAAAAGATAGGTTAGCATCTCATAAGTGTAAATATGTAGTTAAATGTGTAAAATGTGGGGATAACTATATTAACTCATACAAACATATATGTACAAATGCGCATGATAATATGAATAGTAGTGAGCAAACCACGATGAAAGCAACTTCAACTGTTAATCACCCTCATAGAAAAAGAAATTCTTCTTCGGAGTTGAAAGAATATGGGATCAACAAATTGAAACGAATGTATGCCGTACCCCAAGAAGAGGGGAAAGTACTACTCAAATTTGCCGACTCTGCAGTAGATATTTATTATCAAAATATAAATAGCCTCCTTTTGCCGGAAAGTTTTCTACTTCGTTTAACTGATGTTATTTCACAAGTTATTAATCAATATCTCTTGATGTGGAATTCTCTCAAAGTCAATCTGTTCTTAGAATGTTCATTTTCAAAAGTGAGAACGATTATAGTTGACAATTTGCCTCAGGAAAATGAGGAAATCATTAACGCAAATTTTAAAACTAAAAATGAAATTCTATTTGAAAGTTCCAATATTCAACAGTACTTGTTGGAATCATTCAAAAAAATAATCGATGAAATTGATTCATTTGAATTAAAAGGGTCAGGTTGGATGCTCAAATCCGTTGATGGTATCCTACTTAAACTGACGAAATATGTCCCATTGAGTGCAGGTTGCAACATCCCTTTACCAAATAAGATTAAACACTCCAAATCAGTTTTATGTGTAAGAAATAATGATAATTTGTGCTTTAAATATGCAATATTGTGTTGGTACAAACAAACGTATCATAAGAAGAACCTAAATCGTGTTTCTCAATACAAAAATTTAGTACATCCTTTCAACTTTGATAGAATTCAGTTTCCGGCCACTTTGCGAGATGTTGCACTCTTTGAGAAACAAAACATCAATGTGAGTATCAATATTTATGCTTTAAATGAAGACTTCAATCTGTATCCTCTTAAAATTTCTGACCGCGTGAACACATCTGATATCAAACACATTGATCTATTATACCTTGAAAATGAGTTGAACTCTCACTATTGTCTAATAACTAACTTGCCTGCACTTGTAGACGGCCAGCTCTATAATAAAAAATCTAAAAAAGGGCATGTAATGTGTAGAAAATGTTTCAAGACATATGCTAAATCATACATAACAACAGATGGAAAAAACGCAAATCAAAGACTGCAAGAACATTCAATATTTTGTAATAACTTCAAGCCGTGCAGGTATGAGTTCCCAAAGAAAAAATACATTGAATTTGATGATTTTCAATTCATGACGAAAGTAGGCTTTGTTATATATGCAGATCTTGAATGTCAATTAGCGCATTTAAATAATGTTAATGACGGCAATAAATCAAATAGTAGCCAGGCCAAGAGTATGGAAGGGACATCATTCACTGAGCGTCTGGAAAAACACATTCCGACATGCATTGGTTTCCACCTAAAATCATATTATCCACACTTGATGGAAGATGAAACGTTTATATTCAGCGGACAAAACTGTATCCTGACATTTTTACTGACTATTGAAAAAATTGTTTCAAGAATCGATCAAATTTATCACTCAACTAATATTGAAATTCAAATGACTCCGGAGCAAGAACGCCGACACAATACCATGACTCACTGTGAATTATGTGGAAAAAGTTTTGATGACAACAATCTTAAATGTGCAGACCACGATCATCTCAACGGACAATATAGATTTTCTTGTTGTAACGTTTGCAACTTGAAACTGAAAAAACCAAATTTTGTTCCAATATTCTTTCACAACCTCTCTGGATATGATAGCCATTTTATTATATCTGAACTTCATAGGGTAGGGTGTAGAATTGAAATCATACCTCAAACTGAAGAGAACTTTATAAGTTTTTCCTTGAAATTTGATAGCCATAAAATCTGGGTTCGATTCCTCGATTCATATAGATTTTTACCAGCATCTCTTGAAAAGCTTGTGAATGTAAATGAACATTTTCCTGAAATGGAGCGGCATTTTCCAGACTACCATTTAAGAAAATTGATGTTGAGGAAAGGTGTTTATCCATATCAGTACATAACTAGCTGGGATGTTTTGAATGAAGACCGGTTACCTATTAAAGATAAGTTCTACAACAAGCTAACTAATGAACCGATAAGTGATGATGATTATCAGCATGCTGAAAAGGTCTGGAAAATGTTTCATATAAATAACATTTCAGAGTATACAACATTATATCTGAAAAGTGACATAATTTTACTTTGTGACGTCTTTGAACGATTTAGGAATTTGAGTTATGAGAGATTTCATTTAGACAGTGTTTGGTTTTTTACTCTACCAGGATTTAGTTTCAAAGCGGCATTGAAAGTTTCCAAAATTAAACTTGAAATCCTTCATGACATAGACATGTTGCAGTTTATCGAGTCAGGAATCAGAGGTGGAATCACACAATGCATAAAACGGCATGCAGTTGCTAATAACATTCATATTCCTGAAACGTTTGACCACTCAAAGGAAAGTACTTACATATTTTATGCAGATGTGAATAATTTATATGGGTTTGCAATGACTCAGAATTTACCTTATGGCGAATTTGTTTGGTTAGAGGATCCTCATCATTTTGATGTACTAGGTACTGATCCTGATGGGGAATATGGCTATATATTAGATGTTGATGTTCATTATCCATCAAGCTTATTTGAATATCATGCCGATTTCCCATATCTACCTCACAGAAAGAAACCTCCGGGGTCTAAGGTTGAAAAACTCCTTCTCGATTTCGAAGATAAACGAAATTATGTAGTTCACCTTGTTAATTTAAAGCAAGCTCTTCATGCTAAATTGGAATTGAAAAAAGTAAATCGAGTTTTGAGGTTTAGACAAAGTAAATGGCTCTCTGACTACATCCACTTCAATACAGAGCTGCGTAAAAAAGCCACAAACAACTTCGAAAAGGACTTTTTCAAGCTCCTTAACAATGCTGTTTTTGGAAAAACAATGGAGTCTGTTAGAAATAGGTTAAACATAAAAATAGTTCGCTCTGAGACCGAATTGTTAAAGTTGGCAAAGAAACCCAACTATTTAGACAGAGTTATTTATGATAACAAACTAATTTTAGTCAAAATGTCACATGAAAAAATTGTTTTTTCTAAGCCGGTGTACGTTGGACTTTGTGTTTTGGAACTGTCCAAGGTGCTTCTTTATGAACTTCATTATAATCACATGCTGAAAAAATATGGTAATAATATAAGAATATGCTATCAGGACACTGATAGTTTCATTTGGGAAATCTGCACTAAAAATCTGTACTCTGATTTGGAATCAATGTCATATTTGTTTGATTTAAGTGACTACCCAACCAGTCATAGCCTACATAGTCTAACTTTAGTTAATAAAAAGGTGATGGGGAAATTGAAAGATGAAACAAATTCTGTTCCAATAAAAGAATTTGTTGGATTACGTCCCAAGTTGTATGCATTCAAATTTGGAGATGAAGTTAAGAAAAAAGCTAAGGGAGTAAAGAAAAGTGCTGTGAACGCCTTAAAATTTGAAGATTATATAAATACATTAAACACGAAAAACGATAAATATTCAACTTTCCAGAAGATTGGATCATCGTTACATCATGTATATACTCAATATGTTTCCAAAAAGTCACTATCATTTCATGATGATAAGAGAATCATCTTGGGAAATGGCATTGATACCAAACCTTATGGTTATCACCCACTATAGAATAATAATAATTCTTTTTTCAAATAATCAAAGATATATGTAACTAATGGTATATAATAACATGTAAATACATATGGTTATCACCCACTATAGGATAATAATTATTCTTTTTGTTCAAATAATCAAAGATATGTAACGAGTGGTAAATAATAATGACATGTAAATACATATGGTTATCTCCCACCATAGAATAATAATGATTCTTTCTTCAAATAATCATGGAAAATTTTATATTGTACTCAGTAATAGATTACAATGACATGTAACTGATGATAAATAATAACATGTAAATAAAAAAAAGGTGGAATTTTACAACTTTTTTCGTCCTCTGCTTACCTACTTACACCTTCCACAGTATGAGCATAAGATTTTTTTTTTCAACAGTTTCATTAGTGTTTATCCTATCGAACATCACAATTATAAGCATGGTGTACAGGTACTTTTAATATAGTTCAGCATCATGAACATTAGAGAAACGATTGCACATGAACTGCATGCTCCAGCCAGGAAAAATTTCCCAACAAGGACCGTAGAACTAAAAGGGATTTTTGACCTTTATCAAGCTGACCTTGTTGAAATGATTCCATACGCTCACATCAACAATAATTATAAGTACATTCTTACGGTGATTAATTGTTTTAGCAAGTTTGCCTACGCAATTCCATTGAAAAACAAACAAGCACAAACTATTGTTAAAGCAATTAAGCCTATTCTTGATACAAATGCTATGCGCTACTTACAAACTGATCAGGGGACTGAGTTTCATAACAAAGAATTTAAAAAATGTATGGAGCAATATAACATTAAACATTATTCATCCTATAGCGAGAAAAAAGCTAGTATAATTGAACGTTTCAATCGCTCACTCAAATCTCTAATGTATCAAAAATTTACTGAAATTGGGAATTACAAGTGGGTAAATTTATTACCAAAACTTCTACAAAAGTATAATAATAGAAAACATAGAATCATCAACATGAAACCGAGTGAGGTAAACTCAACAAACGAGCAATTGGTGATGAAAAATATCAATAAAAATCGTCAGAACTACAATTTAAGGGACCAGACTCAGCGATTCAAAGTGGGGGATAAGGTTAGAATAAGTAAATACAAGAAAGTGTTTGATAAAGGATATTTACCTAATTGGACCAATGAGATCTTTACTGTCCATTCTGTCGAACCAACTCTTCCCGTTACCTACACGTTGAGAGATTATCGTAACAAAATGTTGAAAGGAAAGTTCTATGACAAAGAAATCAAAAGAACCACAGTCGGAGATGTGTACCTAGTGGAAAAAATATTAAAGACGAGGGGGAACAAAGTGTATGTAAAATGGTTGGGGTTTGATGGTACCCACAATTCCTGGATTGATAAAAGTGAACTAGTTTGAAACAGCACTTATATAACACACATGTTTACCTATTTAGCATGCATTATGAGGGTGAAGGTGAAACAAGGAGGACGTGGTATAATAAATCGCTTAATAGACTCGCTCCCAATAGAAATACATCTTCCTGGAGGGTATCAATTTTGCGGACCTGGAACACGCTTTGAGGAGAGACACAATCTCGGACAACGAGGAGTTTCATCTTTAGACAACCTTTGCTATCACCACGATCGTACATATCACAATACAAAGGACGATAAACAACGGTACGACGCTGACAAGAAACTCGAGTGGGGAGCTTGGAATTTGGCTCGAAATAAGCAACTACCTCTTTCTGAACGTACCGCTTCTTGGTTGGTAATGAATGCGATGAAATTGAAAACTCACAGAAAACCATCAAAGGGATCGGCCCTCAAATTCCATCACAAAGAGAAAAATGTAAAGAAGACGAAGAAGTTAGCAAAAAATAGACGTATACGACGTGTTCATGGTGGTTTCCTACCAGCATTGTTGGCTGCCCTCCCATTTCTCTCTGCAGTGGGGAGTCTTGTAGGAGGAGGTGCAGCCGTGGCCAAAACTGTGATTGACGCTAAACGATCTCAGGAGGATTTGAATGAGACGATAAGGCATAACAAGAGAATGGAAGATGAGGCCAGGAAAAAAAATGGGCAAGGACTTTACATCAGACCGTATAGAAGAGACAATGTCATTGGAAAAGGTCGAGGGCTGTATATCAGACCCTACAAACAAACGGGGAAGGGATTACGGATGAAGATTGGATCAAAAAACTAGCCATTGCGCTCCCAAATCGCCCCCTTACTAACATCGATTTGGAGCGCATGTGTAAAAGTGCCAGCATTAAGTATAGGGTTTATAGGAGTACGTATGCGAAATGAAGTTCCACGGACTAAGCCTAAGCAAATTGAATGTTCTATAATAAATATGGCTTCGACTAATGACAGTTCGAATGGAACTCATTGGACAGCATATTGGTTAGACGGAAATAAGGTCCACTATTTTGATAGCTACGGCAATTTAGAACCACCGATCGAGTGGAAAGTGTATTTTGGTTCACATAGAACTGTTTTGTACAACACTAATAGATTCCAGATGCTAGATGATGTGGAGGAAAGCATCATTTGTGGTCATTTATGTTTCCTATACCTTTGGGTGATCTCTGAATATTATAAAAAGATGTGGTCTTATTGAAGTTAGTACCACTTTATCAATGGCATCCTTTACAATAACACTCACTGAACGTGGAAAAAGTGAGTTGCGTTCTGATTTTTTTCCTCCCATCCAACTCGAATCAAGCGATTGGGAGGCTGGATTGATATCATTTGACTCCTATTTCTCCATACCAAATCTAATTGAGGGTGTGAATTCCACTTTATATCTGATCGATGATAATGGTGTACCAGTACATGACGGCAGTGGTAAGTTTTTCGATGCCGTCGAAATTCCTACACTATTTCAAAAAGCACACCCAGGTATTCAAGTTACGATAACGAAGCACCTTGCAACAATTAAAACAGACCGAACACTCTTCAACACTAGTGATGACTCTGTATTGATACCTTTGGGGTTCAATAAGGGTAGAGTTTTACACGCTTCATCCACCACCTCTTATGCAGCAGATAGATCACTAAAAAGGACGTGGTCTGCAACCTTAAAGAAACATGTTGATGGAATGGAACTGCCATCAGGGACGCAGCATGCACTATATTCTGGTGTTATATTCAAAGTTCCTACAGGTACATATGAGTTGGCTGACCTACGGCAGCTTTTGAAAATGGAACTGAAAAAACTGGATATAGATTTTGGGATGCAAGTTAACTTGAATACGCAACGCTGTGGTATAAAATGTAGCAAACGCATAGATTTCAATCATGAAGATTCATTTTCAAAACTATTGGGATTCAACTCAGAAGATGACTTACCAAGCGACAAATGGAATTGGTCAGAGGGTATTGTACATGTGTTCAACGTGCTAAACATTGGTGTATCTGTGTCTTGTTGTCAAGGCGACATCCGTAATGGAACACCAACACATGTCATCTATCAGTTCACTCCAAATGTAGCACCCGGTTACAGAATGATAGAAAATCCACAATCAATAACCTACCATTCAGTAATTGGTGATAAGCTTGAAGAAATCACGGTAAAAATTGTTGATCAAAATGGCAAACTAATCAACTTCGGCGATGAGCTAATATCGATACGACTCCACTTTAGAAGACGCTCACCATAAAAGGAAGGTAATAATTCGATATAAACTATTACCCGTCAACATGTTGATCTTCAACCATCATCAGCAGCTCCGCAATATAAAGAGGTTGTCCACTCGTAGTAGCACCAGTCCTATCAATACCTTCAACCGAAGTGTAAAGCGACTGACACCGATCAACTATTACTTTCTGAAAGCTTTAGGATATAACGTCAATAAATCTTAACACCACGATGTTGGATGTAGACAGGAAACTAGAATTTGATGAGAGATTGACCAAGCTAGAGTATAGACCTCACGAGCCATTTGCATCAGCTAGATACAACGCATCAGATGAAATCATAATTCCATTTTCCCAACCAGGTGAATATGTACTACCATCTAAAAGCTACTTATATGTAGAAGGTTCACTGTCAAAATATGACCGGTACACCCTCACTCCAAATGCGATCGCTCACGCTTTTGATGAAATCAAACTAATTGTAAATGGTGAACTGATGGATAAGACAAATTATCCAGGAATAACGTCTACTATGAAGGCATACGCAAGTTTCAGCAAATCGACTGTCAGTGGACTTCATCAAGCGGGTTGGATGATACCATCTACTGCTACGGCGGTAAACCCATGTGTAGATTTGGGCAGTGGGGCGTTTTCGGCATGTGTACCGTTAAGCACCCTGATGGGGTTTGCTGAAGATTATCACCAAGTTCTGGTAAATGTTCGGATGGAGCTGATACTCAACAGATCAGCATCAGATGCTAACATGATTATACCACGCCTGCCAGTGGCAGCTGGTACCCCCTCCACCGGCCCACCAGACATTTCTATTAAAAAAATGGTATGGTATATCCCATACGTGACACCTTCTGATAGTGAAAAACTGCAGTTACTCTCAATACTTGAAAAAGATGAACCTATAACTATAGGATTTCGAAGTTGGAACTTGGCTATATATCCAACCCTACCTATGAACAAGGAGTTTTCGTGGGCTTTGAAAACTAGTACTGATTTGGAGAAACCCCGATACGTGATTTTTGGTTTAAAAACTGATGCACAGAAGAATGTTGATAAAAATTTAACACTCTTCAATCATTGTAAAGTGACAAATTTTCGACTTCATATTGGCTCCCAGGTATTCCCCTACAGCAGAATGAACCTTGATTTCGCTTGTAAGCGGGTACCCATTCTGTACCAAATGTATGCTGATTTCCAACGGTCGTACTACTCCAAGGATTGGTCAGAACCAATGTTAACGTATGATGAATTCATAAACCTCGCCCCAATTGTTGTGATTGATTGCAGCCATCAGATAGAATCAAGCACTGGGAACAATGTAGTGGACATTCGCATCGACTTTGAGACTCAGGAAGAAATACCAGCCAACACTAGTGCATACTGTCTCCTGTTGCAGGATTCAGTTGTGACCTACAGGCCTCTAGGAGGCATTGTTCATCGTGGAATGTAACTTACTTATAGCATAAATATATCTAAATTAATAAACAATTTTTTTTTTCATAATCCCTATTTTAAGCAGATGTAGAAAGGTAATGAAGTTAGTTGGCATAATGCGCTTTCTAAAACAGGGTGTACAGCTCGAGGTTAGTGATGAGGCTGAGAGGGAAAAAAATGATGCTGGTATTGATGATCAATCATATTCACCTCACGGATTATTGTTTGGGAAAAATCCTATAAGAGCACTTATTTGTGGTCCGTCAGGCTCTGGAAAGTCATGCACTATCCTTTCTTTGTTATTACATCCAAACGGATTGAGATTTGAAAACGTTTATTTGTTTTCAAGAACGTTGAACCAAGAGAAATATCAATTTTTGAGAAGAGTTTTAGAACCTTTATCACCAGAAATCGGCTTTTACGCGTATGGTGCATCGATGGAAGATGGTCAAGTGGAACTTTTGAGACCTGACGCCGTAAAACCGCATTCTATCGTAATATTTGATGATATTATAACGGCAGATTACAAAATTTTGAGGGAATATTTTGCAATGTCACGGCATTTTGCACTTGACATATTTTTTTGCACACATAGCTATGTTTTAGTACCTAAAAATTTGATTAGAATCAATCTCACTATGATTGTACTTTTCAAAATGGATATATTAAATGTACGTCATGTATATGACGATCATATACAAGGGGATATGGATTTTGAAAAATTCAAAACTATGTGCTCAAAATGTTGGTTAGAAAATAACTTTTTATTAGTAGATATGGATAAAGGAATAAATGATGGTCGTTACAGAATGGGATTTGATGTATATATATTACCTACCCGAAAGTGGTTGTCCTGATAGTTGAAATGAAATTGCAAGATGCGAAGCATGTCACAAGCCGCCTTGTAAAAGCGCAACAGGCGGTAAGGAAAAAATATAAACTTTTAAAACAGGGGAAAATTGAAACGGATATGTCAATGAACCCATTGAAAGACTTGTTTAAACAGGTTGCTCCTCCTCCTCCTCCCCCTCCCCCGCCCCCTCTTCCTCCCACGAGCCATCTACCTGCACCAACCGCTACCACCCGCCCTCGCTTATTGATAAAGCGTAAGCGTACTAAACGTCGGAAGATATCTCCTCAAACACCGATTGAAATGCAAATGGATGAAGATAGTTTACCACAAACGGAGGGTGATTATATTAAAACGGAAGAGGATGGTTCACAAATTATCTTTTCTAATCCCTCCATTCACCAAAACATGCCATCAACGCCACCAGTTACAAGTACACCAAGAAGGGATACACTAATTAAAAATGCCTTGAAGGAAGCTAGTAAAACCCCCGAGGGGGAAAGAGAAATTGAGACGCAATTTCGTCACTTTCACTCATTTGCCAGACCTTTCCTGCTCGCTCTAATAACGGGTGATAAGAAGGACTTGAATTTGGATACTACATATGGCCCCAAAGTAAATGCAAACGGTACTCTCAGTTTAGGGAACCGAGAGCTACATCTTGACCGCAACTATATCTACTTGGATGACAAAGTGAAACAACCAATAACTGAAGGATTACTCAATTTACTTTTCCTAAAGGAACCGGATCCTGCTACATACACCGCCATTGATCGCGCGAACTACAGAGATTTGGTTATACACAGTGATGTAGCTCGACAGGGTTATTCAAGATTGAGACCATACAACGTGAGTGGTCACAAGTATAAGTATCTACTGAAGGACTTACTTGCAACTAAAAAGATTGGTGGTAAGGGATTTATTCGGGCAGTAAATGCACGACCACGTTACGTCTACTTTGATGACCCAAATGAATTAGTCGATCGTCTACGGTTGCTGTTTGCGTCAAAACAGGCTGGAAATACATCCCATAACCCTGAAATATTCTCCATAATTGAGGAATTAAAAGAGTTGAACATAATCACTTGATGATCATTAACATGGCAGCTATCAGTAGATTTGGATCTCAACCTAACATATCTTCCCCTCGCTCAACAGAGCCAAACAACTTGCACGACTTAGTGAGGGAGCTAATTGCAAAAGAATTGGATGTTGCATTAGAAGAATTAATTATAAAAAAGAACATAATCACAGCAAAGCCGAATGTAGTTGATTTCAACGAAAAACGATTGATTAATCTAAAACCGGGAGTAAACGCTTCAGACGCTGTAACACAGGGCTCCCTACCATTCATAAGAAATGATCGAGCACGAACTCTACATTTTGGATCTTACCACCTCATTACCACGGGGGAGCCTAGTTCTCCTCATGATTTGATTACATTGTCATATGCAACTAAACAATTTGAACCTAAGAAGAAAATGACGTCAGGACCTTAAGTATGTGGGAGGGGGAACACTGTTGATTATTATATATGATGAGGCAACTAGAAGGAACTTTCAGTGTACCATCATGGAATCGTTAATGCTTACCAGCTCATTTGTGATTGACAGTGTGAAAAATTTGCAGGTGGTGGTTGGTCTTTCTGACCTTACTACTACAGTGATTGTGATACGAAAACCTCGCGGTACGCCTTTCTACATCTGTGTTGAAGATTGGGAACTGTTTAGTGGCAAGCTGCAGCAGATAGATCGAAAAATGGATGCTACATTTTTTAACGGAACCTATATGTGCGCGACTACAACACCGCAGCAACATGTAATTTTGAGTTATTTCCCAAGTTGGATAGATCGTCTATTACATTGCGAGGCTCCTACTATTACATTAAGTGCAAAGGCGACGTCGAATTTGATAAATTTACTTCCAAAGATAAACTCAGTTTTGAATAAAATGAGGGATTTTACAGCTGTGAGTGGTGGTAACGGTTTGGTTGTCAACCCTGTGAGCCCCCCTCCACAAGATGAGTTTCACTCGTTCAACGTATCTTTTTATGATCAAGCCAACCAATGAAATATATCAGTACACACAAGCATGGAGGACAGCGCTCATCCTATTGAGGCTTTAATTGAAGGGTTTAGCCATCTGAAAACAGGTGTTCCAGCAGATCTCCTGCAACATGTCAACTTGCCTGGTAAAAACTTTAGTGTCTACGAAGATTTAAACAGATGTATACCGACTAATTCAACTCTCATATCACTCCAATCATCTGGATCCAGTTCTCTACTCATCTTATTTCTCTCACTTCTGCTGATAACGCACTTCATATAAACTGTAATTTTCATCGTACATTGTGGTGGTTTTCACAGAAACAGAAGTAACGAGCCTGGAAACTGCATCCTCAACTCATACTCCTGCAACGTATGATACCACTGGACTTTTAAAGTTAGCCACATTACCCGCTTACCACGAGTATCTACGATATGTTAGTGCAATGGGATTTTATAAAGCCATGGTTCGAGTGGATGCACTCATCGACAGCATCTATCAGCTGGAAATTGATAATTTGGGGGCTTACTACAAAGATACTGCGAATGGACTACACTTCAACACATGTACATGGGCATCGAGCGAACTAAATGGGGCTGGTATCGATGTTGTAGGCACATGTGCGTGTGCACGTATTCATTATGCTACTGAACAATGTATTAATTTATTGAACTCTATAGGTTTGAATAAAAACTGATTCAACTGAGTATTCTGTTTTGTTTGTTGATTCCCCATTTAACCAAAACGTTCTAGTTTATAGCCATATAAAGGATGAGCTTACAAGTTAGATATACACACCATCCAAGGTACTTGAGCAGTCAACATCTCTCTCGCTACAACATGGATGTGTGCGGTTTTAAAAACTCTTCATCAAAAACTAGCAATATGCTCCATTCTTCTACAACATCAAATGACAATTTTGATGAGTGTGGTTACAAAATCTGCGAATCGCAAAGTGGTAATATACCATATTCCTCTTCTGAGAATAAAGGAACGCAATCAACGCGTGAAACTTTTGATACTGCTACAACACCTCTAGACCTTGAAACATTTGATGGAAGATTAAAGACGTTTAAGCTATGGCCAAAATGTTTACAACACCTTCTTCAAGAACTGTGCAGCGCAGGTTTTCACTACGATGACCAAGTTGGGGATCTAGTGAAGTGCTACAAATGCTGCGGACGAATTGCCGAATGGGATTTGAATGATGACCCCTGGCAAGAACATGCGAGATTCTATCCAGATTGTTCTCATGTACTAAATGTCAAAGGAACCAGATTCATTAAGAATGCATTAGAAATGAATAAATGGTCTTAAACTTACCTATAACTTTTTATTTCCCCTATTCCATTTCTTAACATTAATAGCTAACTAGTTATAGGTAATATTAACTACCTACATTAGAGGATGTCAGTATTGAATAGATAAGGTAGTAGCCACGCAAAAATTCGTGTGGGCTCGTATAATCATCAATATTAACCCGATTTCCTTAAGTAGCTATCATTGGCACAATGACTTGTGTAACGGCTTTCCATACGGCTGGTCCAGGTTCGAATCCCAGCCATGGCACCACGTTTTTTTTTTTTTTTTTAATTTGTCCGTCCGTGATAGACGCATAATAATTATCTTTACCAACTCTGTCATACAAGCACAAGGGGGTGATCAATGTTAAAGGCACTAAATTCATTAAGAATGCGTTGGAATTGAATAAATGGAATTAATCCTACAATCTTTGACAATTTTTCTCATCCTGTTACTCAAAATAAGTTAATGTATAAGAGACTGTAGTAGTAGTCATAGAAAAATCAGGTAGTATAGGATGTTACTTTGAATTTACAAGTAGGTATGATAGGTACTTACAATATAAAATACAACTTTATACTTCGATGAATCGTTGACGAACTAAATTACCAATTGAAACATAAAAAAATCGCAGTTCGTTGCTCGCAAGTAGTAATACCAGACCAGTAAGTAATTGCGCTATAAGCGGCTACAACGTTAAAGGATAGGGGCGGTACAGGCGCTGGGAGTATGCAATACGCACTAAGCCCCGACGTTGAAGGACAGGCCGACTCAGGCGCCCTCTACCGCTTGTCAAATGAACCTGCCAAATCTGTGCTATTCCCGCCTCCTACGTTAAAGGATATCCCGTCTTGACAAAACACACTGTCAAAACTGAGCTATCCCCGCCCAAAGACACCTACTCATGCTGAAAAAAGGAAAGCACCTTAATGATTGATACCTGCTAGGGGTCCCATGAGCGTGACTGGCAGAAGGCTATCCATAGCCTGTACGTCGAGCCGTATTGCCGGTAGGTCGACGCAGCGATCGAGGTGGCCAAGGTATCCGCTATCGCGGCTGAGAACCCTCGAGCCAGGAAGGATCTGCGGATAATATCGCTACCATCAGGGTTAACGTCGGCGCCGCTGGGTGGTGCTCCGAGCTGTAAGGCGAAAACAAAGGGTTAAGATCCGGTTTCAAACGAATAATAACAGACGCTGCTAAATCCATAAAAATTGGGAACCAAATTTGGGACGGCCACTCCGGGGCCACCACTATGCCCCTGGCCCTGTCCGTCCGTATCTTATGTAACACCCGAGGAAGAAGAGTGAAGGGGGGGAAGGCATAGAAAAATTCACCCCCCCAATTGTGAGTGAACGCGTCCACCCCCTCCGCCATTGGGTGCGGGAACCATGAGAAAAAACGGGAACACTGGTGTAGGTCCTGGGACGCAAAAATATCAATATTAGGCGATCCCAATTGACTAGATATTTCCAGGAAAAGGTGGCGCCTAAGCCCCCATTCCGTATGCCTATTGTCCCTGCGGGATTCAAAGTCCGCTATAACGTTTTCCGCCGAAGGAATGTACGATGCAAAAACCCACAACTGTCGTTCCTCACAAAACTGCCATATGTCTCTGACTAGGCTGTGAAAATGTGGGAAACGCACACTGCCAAGCCTGTTCACGGCGGCTATTGCCGTGGTGTTGTCCACCCTTAGGATAACGGATTTGTGGGACCAGCCCGAAGCCAGCGCCCGTAGGGTGAGGAGGATAGCCCGGATCTCCTTTTCATTGATATGGGCCTCTCGTTGGGTAGCCGACCACCACCCCCCCACTCGGTGTGGATCAGCGTACCCCCCCCCATCCGGTATCACTGGCGTCCGTGAAAATTTCCTCCTCGTAAACGTCCTGACGAATCCGAGCCGGAGGCCTGAATAAAGCCTCCCGCCACCAACGTAAATCCTCCCGCAACAAATTAGATTTATTTATTTATTTATTTATTTATTATCATCATACACGGGCAAGTTTGCCCAATTACAAAAATGCAATTAATAATAATTATGACCTACGTTACGAGACAACAATAAAATACGGAAAAAGTGCAATAAGTTAAATATTTACAAAGAAATAATTTACAATAACTACATTTAATGAATAATACGATACAAATTTCAATCACTTAACTCCAGCATCAGACGCTTCAATGCGCTCAAATTATTGAAATATGGGTCAAAAGTATAATCGGAAGATAATCTATTTAATGCTCTTTGAGCCCTATGGAGTGGGTTATTAAAAAGATAGTTGGTGGTCGTGGAAGGTACATAAAAAGGGATAATAGTTCTAGTACTGTGAGAGGGTGTATGGAAAGAAATTAAATTCAAGAGCTGAGGGCAATCGATTTCACCACGTATGAGTTTGAACAAAAAAACTGCATCCGTGGAACGACGGCGGGTCCGGAGTGGCGAAAGTCTACATTCTCTCATCATACGAGCGCAGTCGAATTCGGCCCAAGGAATTCCTTTCTTGAACGAGATGTAACGCAGAAATTTCCGCTGGACCCGTTCAATTCGTTCTGCAGCCTCCACGTAAAACGGAGACCAAACAACTGAGCCTTAATCCATAATGGAGCGAACAAGTGCATTATAGAGAGTCACCAACGCCGCAACATCCCGGAAATCATTCGTGTGACGCTTTAGAAAACCTAGGGCTCTCATGGCCCTAGAACACATGGCATCAATATGATCTGAGAATGTCAATCGGGCGTCAAAAATAATCCCCAAATCCTTGATCGTTGATACCCTGGATAGTCCATGGCCATTAATGAAGTAGCTGTAGGTAACCGGCATATTTGATCTTGAATAGGTGATAGTGGAGCACTTGTCGAGGTTCAGATACAAATTATTTGGTACACAGCACCAATCGTAGAAAGAGTCAACAGCCGACTGAAGAGCTAGTGAATCGCATGATGAACGGATAATGCTGAACAACTTCAAGTCATCGGCGAATAACGAAAAATGAATATCCTCTCGGAATAAGGAAGCCACATCATTAACAAAAATCAGGAAACAGAGTGGTCCAATATGTGATCCCTGCGGCACGCCAGAAGTGTTCGGAAAAGGGAAGAATGGTCTGTTTTGATTCGAACAATCTGGAAGCGACCTGATAGATAGCTGGAGAACCACTGCAACAAACTACCGAAAAATCCAAATGCCTTCATCATTCTGAGGAGAATTGAATGTGGGACTTATCAAAACATTTGGAAAAATCAGTATATATACAATCGACCTGATGACCCAGACTGAAGGCCTCCAAACAAACTTGCTGAAGCCCAAGGAGGTTGGTGACAACAGATTTGCCTGCGTGGAACCCATGCTGATGCTCCGTGAGGTAGCCACTGATGCAAGGGGAGATACGGGACACGATAATCTTCTCAAGAACTTTTGGAATCACAGACAACGAACATACAGGACGGTAATCCTCAACTTTAGATCTATTACCCTTTTTGGGAATAGGTGTGACGAACGAAACCTTCCATTTACTAGGGACAATGCCTGATGAAAGTGATCTATTGAACAGGTGAAACAATGGCACCGAAACACTGTCCGCACAACACTTCAAGAGACCCGGAGGTATTCCATCCGGGCCCATGCCTTTGGTCGCGTCCAACGCCGCAAGCACACCAACGATAGTCTCCTGCTTGATGTGAATTGCACCCATCGAGAAGGAACTGCCGGAGAACTCCTCACAACTCCCGGGGGCGAACGGCGGATCGTAGACCGACGAGAAATGCTCAGCAAAAAGCTCCGCAACATCCCTAGAACCAACCGCCGTCCGAGACCCGAGATGCATCACCGCCGGAATTGATGAGTCTTTATGTAAGTAATTGAAATAGTCCTAAAAAGCCTTTAGGTTGGATTTAGAAGATTCCTCGACGCCGGACACATAGCAGCGGTATAGTGCTCTGGAATCCACTCGGCACCCTCTACGTAGATCCGAAAATATAGTATAATCGCTATCGAGATTAGTCAACTTAAAGCGCGCATGAGCGAAGTTCTTGATTTTCGTTGCCCTAATTAAAGCTCGATCAAACCATTTCGGGAATGAGGTGTCGACTTTGAGATCGACAACACGAGGAACAAAAGACGAGATTGCGTCCTCCAGGACAGCGTAAAACCGGTCCAAAGCCTCCTCCAATGGTACGGCTGCACAAAAACTCCAGTCCACAGCACCAAGGTGCCGGTTTATTGCTTCGTAATTTGCCTTTTTGAAATTGAAAACGAATGGTTGGGATGGGAAGAATTCCATGGGACGGGGCAGCTCACAACGCAACGTACACTCAAAAGCCGGGTGGGGGCGGTCGAGTGGGACGATTGGCTGCGTCTCCCGAAGGTCCAAATCAACGTTTGAAAGGCACAAATCCAAAATATTGCCATAAGGATTCTTAATGAAGTTAAATTGTTTCAGCTCCGAAGCCTCCATCATGTCGGTCAGTATTTTCATCTTCGACGAGAGTCGGCCACACCTATCAGCCAAACCCGACAACGAATTCCATGAAAGACCGGGTAAATTGAAATCACCCACCAAAAAAATGCCGAATTCCGGTCTCGAAAGGCTGATTGCCTCGATCTCATCCGAGAGATTAGAAAAATATGAATCAGATACGTAATCAGGCAAGTATGCACAACCCACTATCAGCTTATGGTCAGGCAGGATTACAAAAGCCATCTCAAGACTGCTACATCTGTTAATCCAACCAACCGATCTTATTGCTGATGCGACACCAACTAACACCCCACCATAGATAATGAGCACTCGGCGTCATAATTATCCGCCTGCGCCCGCAATGCTAAATAGCGATCCCTTTCGAGTGCCCGTACATAGAGTAACCCATAGGGTACCGCGGGACTTACCGCTATCAGCCCTCTGATGATCCGTGCTAGTTGTCGGATCGCCATCCGTGGCTCCCGAAGGGCCCTATCTACCGCCGACCGTAACTTTATCGCTTTCGCCGGCGGGGTGCCTATGGTCATTTTCCTTGAATCAAAAATAAAACCCAAAAATGTTATTACCTGCCCGGGGGAAAGCTGGCTTTTCTCGCGATTGATAATGAACCCTAAACTCTCGAATAGTGATAAGGCCGTTCTAATCGCCGCCTCGCACGTGTCATACGACCTCCCTAGGATCAGCGAGTCATCTAAATAATTAATGATCACAACCCCCCTTTTCCTCAACGCCCCTACCACTGGGCGGAGTAATTTGTGAAACATATAGGGAGCGGAAGCTAGGCCCATCGCGAGACAGTTCATGCAAAATAAATTCTCCCCCCAGGTGAACACTAGGTATCGCCTGTGGTCTCGATGTACGTTAACCAAAAAATATGCATCGGTAAAATCTACCACCCCCCCAAACATGTTGGGCTGCAATATTTGTAACACCGATCGATGATCATCCAGCCGAAAATGATCCACCCTCAACCACTCGTTCAGCCCTTTTAAATTTAGAATGAACCGAAAACGGCCATTCTCCTTAGGGATGAGAAAAACTGAGGATTAGAAAAAGGGTTCCCCCTTAGGGAATTTTGAAATTGCCCCAATATTCAATAACTTCTGAACGAACTCATTCATGATAGGGACGTGGGCTGAAGGGATACTCGGCCCAACTGAGGGCTCTTTAGAAAGGGGAGGGTACCCGTCGAATGGAATCCTGTATCCTTTAACCCATTCTAGAATGGTGGGGCGCACCCCTAGCGCCTCCCAGGCGTGATAAAAATTCGTCAAGCGACCAGCATATCTTACCTCTGTGCCTATCGGCGACCCTTGGGAGACGTCCTCCACTGGTATCCCTGGCGTTGACGCCGGCTGTGGCCGCGGAACGACCTGAAGGAGCCCCCTCTGAGCAGGCGACGGGTAGGTGGTCCGTGCTGCGGGGCGCTTGGCGTTTCCCGACTCCTGTTGAGGCGGGCGGGGGGCCCGTGGTGCTGTTGCGACGTGAGCTTGTCGACCCTGACGGTTCGGACGTTTCGGCATCAGCTGAGTCGAAATTCGCTTAGTTTCTGTGACCTGCTGTAGCCACACTTGGGCCTGACCGTCGAACAAGAATTTGCCTTCGATGTCCGCCGCCATGGCCACTTCCCGGAACTCCCCCGTGAATGGGACCAGAGACGCTCGTTTCCTTTCTCTCGAGATTTTATGAAAGTTGGCACATTGAAGTGCTGAGGCGTGCCACAAAGCATCCAGCAGCTTATCTCTCACTGGCGGGTCGTTGAGGTTCGCCCCGTCTGCGACTAATCTTGAAAGTGCCGCCCCCGTGGCGACAAGTGCCGCCGCCTGGATGGCCTGGCCGCGTACTACAGTAGCATCCCTGAGCTGGGCCGCCCTCCCAATCGCGTCGCTAATCAGCTTGTCCATCGTCGGCGGGGACAAAAAACTCACCCCGCCCCTGGGCGTGTACTTCTCCGGGAGGGTTTTATAATACTCCCGAGGCACTCCCGAGCGAACGTACCCCCCCAAAATTGTTAGAATTCTGTCGTGGATGTCGGGTGCCGCCTCGACCGGTGCTCGACTTTCCTCTAAGTGACGCTGGAGCCAGGCCGGGTCCGCCTGTGCCGTCACTGGGATCGAAATCGCTTCCTGTTCGTCGGAAAATTGGCGGGAGTCCTCGGACGATGCCCCCTCCGAAAAATATTCCGACTCCGAATAACTTTCGGGGTCCTCCCCCGCCTCCTGCCCGACACCGAGATCGGCCGACGTCTGTAAGGGGGGTCCCTATTGCCCGACACCGAGAACGGCCGACGCATGGGACGCATGTAAGGGGGGTCCCTCTCGCCCGACACCGAGAACGGCCGACGCCTGGGACGGTGGTACTCCAGGTCCGCCTCCGCCACCGGCCGGCTCCTGGGCCGGCGGTCCCTCCTGTCTGACACCGCGAACGGCCGACGCATGGGGCGGCGGTTCCTGTCTGACACCACAAAAGGCCGACGCATGTAGTGGGGGCCAGTATTGACTGGGGCCCGCCCTCGCCTCATCTTGTCCGACGCCATAATAGGCCGACGTATGTTGTCTGACGCCATAACAGGCCGACGATAGGAGGTGGTGAGCGCCGGGGGAGCGCATGCTATGAGGCCAGCGTCTCCGCCTACGAGGAAATGCTAATGAGGGTTACGGTACGCGATCGCGCCTTGCCCGACACCCCTTAGGGCCGACGCTTGTTCCTCTCCCGCGACCGCTTTCCCGTTACCATACTTACTCTTTATCCCCGGAGGGTCGGTGATAGTCATTTCCATCACCTGCGGGTGCGAAGTCGCCCCTGTGCCTTGCCCGACACCCCGAGGGGCCGACGTAATCACCCTCCGGACGGCGGTACTCCTCACCGCCACACGAGGTCTCTTCCTTCCTCCGGATGCCTCCTCGTCGGGAATGAACATTTTCTTCGGGTATTTCTTGCGGTCCGAACGTCTCGGGCGCTCCGCTTCCGGTATTTCGACGCCCGACACCACGCGGGGCCCGTCAACTGTCGCAGCGGGTTGAAGGACCGCCGCCAGCGGATTTTCATCCGGTTCCATCGCCCCGCACTTGAGTATTTCCCGCACAAAAACACGTACACTGCACCGAGACAACTCCTATCTCACTTAAAAACACCTTACGGTTTGAAAAAATGATGCAACACACTATGAAACACAAAAAAACTGAAAAATCGAAGAACGTAGAACGTGGTTAGCTCAAACGAACAAAAGAGAATGGCGGCCACGGGTCGATACAGCCGGAGGGCTGGCGAGGACCAGGCTGCCAACATGACAAGACGGAAAAAACTTCGTCTTTTTCATCTTTGAACTTGGTTGGCTCTAAGCGCAGAAAAGAGGCTGCTGCCAGTTATTAACACGTTCCGAGCGGAATGGATCGATCGATCCAAGGCCTGCCGTTCAATTCACCCAGCCTGGATCTATCGATCCAGCTACGGGGAGCGTTTCTACGCTACATTCTGCTCTGAAACTGAACTATCGCGCACTCTAGTGACTTCTGAGTTTAACACCATTATTCTAGATGATCTGACCTCCGAGAGACTGCGTTCCGTTTCGTTATTCCAAGCCGTTTATTTACCAACATTTTCTCGCCGCGTTTGGATGATGTTTTCGGGTACAATCTCCAGTTTTGTTGTGATTATTGCGTTCCTTTTTTCCTCGAGGAATCTGTTTCAGTTCCCCTTTGGCATCCAACCACGGTAGGCCGATATTCAAGAGTCTAGGCCTCAAAAGACCGCCGATTGTATTGCGGGTTTCCTATACCGCCGAAGTGCGATACAACGTCTATAAATCAATGATTTTCATCCAATTTTGGTTCCACATTGTAGTTTTCGTTCATAACTAATCATGATAAGCAGTTATCAACAAATAACTCGAAAAAACGGGTGCCGTCACATAGAGTCTCCACCAAAACCCGCCGGTTGTATTGCAGGTTGCATATTCCGTCGTACGTTACCGCCGAAGTGGATCGATAGATCCAACGTCTATAAATCAATGATTTTCATCCAATTTTGGTTCACATTGTAGTTTTCGTTCATAACTAATCATGATAAGCAGTTATCAACAAATAACTCAAAAAAACGGGTGCCGTCACAGGGAGTCTCCACCAAAATCGGCGCCGCTCGGAACGTGTTAACAAATCTCTACCTAACGAAGTATAATCCAAAACTTCTGTCCGTCCGCCGTACGCCGTACTTCACACTTTCCCTAGTTATCATGAACCAAAATTAATGAAATGTGGATTGTAGGTCCCATTTTCGGTCTAGGTGGTCCGCGAAACTCGGCGTTCATGTCAGGTACCTGTAAGGGGTGAAAAGGAGGGGATGAAATTTCCAGAACGCCGTTTTCTTAATGTTATTAAGTAGTTCTCGAACTTGGGATTTTTTTGAGACCACCCGGAGCATTGTATGTTCAGTTGTTTGTTCACAGTCAGGCCCTACACGTTCAGTCCAGATATCATTGCTAGGGACGCCGCAACAATATTTTCTCAAATATTGGGAATTTCAGTTTGATATGCCCCAATATTAGAGAGTTTTTGCAACACACTCACGACGAAACGAACGAAACGAAAGCAGTGCTGCGCATGCGCACTTAAGACACCGAAAAGTTTGACGAACCGTGACGACGAAAAATACCGGGATCTCGCGGTGTCAGCTTTCGTCGTGTTGAGATGACGAAACGTAATTTAACCTTACATCTGTATAACGCTACCTACCTTCTTCTGTTTTCCTTGGAAAATAAAAATGTCGAGCGTCGTATTCACAGCTGCTTCTTGGCGTCTTGGCAGACTTGACGCCATGTGTGGACATAGATTTGTATTAACAATGAAGTAAAATGGATGAAAGAGAGGTTGACATAACGTTAGCGTGACTCCACCAGCCGGTAGACGCCAAAGCTGAACAAAAACTGAACCGAAAAAGGTTAGCATCTGACTTCGGTCGCCCTATCCGCCATTTCCGTTTCGGTGTCGTTTTCCGTTTCGTTTCGTCACGAGTGTGTTGCAAAAACTCTCTATTGTGAATGGGGGGGGGGGGGGTTCATTGTTTTCAATGGTTTTTAATGAATTATGTAGAGGTTGTTGGGAATTCAATCGTTTTCAATATTGGAAGTGCATATCAATTTGACTGATTTAAATTGGAATTGGATTTCAATTGGAATTCAATAGTTTTCAATGAATATAGAGGTTATTGGGAAATTCAGTCGTTTCCAATGGATATAGAGGTTATTGGGAATAGGACCTTTATTCATAAGCTATACGTTGCCAATATGTTTTAATATGGGCGATTCACCCAGTCATGTAGGAATTAGCTACTCTTTGGATCTCCGGAAACCGATGGTTTGCAATAAACTGGATGATTGGAAGAAGATGGTCCCGAATGAATTTTAGTCAATCAATTTATTCACAAATTTCCGTTAGGGATTGTTGTGGGTAATAATAGACTTCTCTGTGTGCCTGCGGTGATGTAGGGAGGAGTGCTGTAAATGGTGGGGGTGGTGGTGAAGGGCAAAGTGCTGTGCATTTCAAAACGCTTGGCTCATTGTATGACTACTGCGCATCAGCAAACTCTAAATTTTGATTGGCCTTTCGAATACCTCGGATTTCGCGTTGTAGCGCCGGCGTTTGTTTCTCAACGGTACGTTTCTTTTATCCAGTTCCCAACCTCATCCGCCATTCCACTGTACGGCTCCAATTTCTATGTGGTTACTCGATTTTGAGGCTTTCCTGGGGGGCAGCACGAGGGTAGGTATTGACCACGGAAAACAGTGATCTACGCAGAAGGGGAATCTATACTGAAAATGATAAACCCTTCTATAATCATTAGCAGCGTTTTTTCATTTGACAAGGTCATGCTTCATGAATGATAACAAATAATTAATGATAGAATAATTCTTGAATATACCGCATATTTATGAAATGTGATTGCCCGGCATGCTCCAGTATGTACTCGATTTAGGGCTCTCTTGGGAGAAGCACGAAGGTAGGTATTGACCACATAAAACAGTAGTCTAAGCAGAACGGGCATTTATACTGGTAAATAAAATAAACCGTTGTGTAATAATTTGAGCGTTTTTAAACTCTAGTTGTGTTTCACGAATAACAACAAATCATTTATGATAGAATTCTTGAAACCACCGCATATTTTTTCAGAAAACTGTAATTGCCCAGCCGGTTCCAGTTCTCGATTTGGGGCTTTCCGGGGAGAAGTACGAGGGTAGGTATTGACCACAGAGAACGGCGATCTACGCAGAAGGGGCTTCTAATCAAGTAAATAATAAACCGTTGCATAATAATTTGCAGCGATTTTGGCCACGGTAATGGCAGAACAGTGAACAACGGATTGAGCTTATTTTTCTGGCCCCGCATTTACATACAGCCAAAATGTATAATATGAAGTGTGGGCTGGCTGTTTAGCTTCCACACACCGTTTCCTGGATTCATATACTCCCCATTCGTTGGTGTAGGTATCCGCAATTCTTAAATCCCTGCCGAATGAAAGGTACCGTCCTGCTCATCAATAACCTTACCTTCAAGTTTTCTGCCAGACTTGTAGTCACACAAGCCGGAAGGAGTATCGACAAGTTGAATGTTTCAAAATCAAGTCTGCTCATGCCATGAAAAGCCTACATGAAGCATGAACATTTCAGCGAAATCTGTTGAATAGAATCGAAGATTCGAGCGATGCAAGGTTTCGTTGTTCGCACCTGCGCAGACGCGGCTGTCATTATAATCGCGATGAAGTTTATAGATTTATTATTGAAAATAACAAACCGAAATTATGAGTTCAAATACTAGCCATTTTAGATCCCCCAAGTGAATCCGGTGAACAGATAGCTACCTACCTACCTATATCCGAGGAGAAGAGAAAGAAGAAGAAACTTACTTGCAACTTTCTAAGCGCAAAATCTGAGATTGCGGGTCCGAAAATAGATTCAAAGAATGTTTTCGGAGGATAATCTAATAATGAATATTTACACTGTGCCACATCTTTTCCGTGCTAGCGCCCAATATAGTTGTACCGAAGAACATCAGAGAGTAGGTAATTAATTTGGCCCAGCAGTATTGATGATCCGGAGAGGCTCATCCTGTTTAGGTATTCATGTTCAAGCAAAGGTGACAAACGACTTTCGCCATGCCATCTCGTGGTGGGTAAATGAGATAGCGCGCGCTGTTCTTAATGCAGTTATCTATAGTCTATTACAGTCCAGTCACGAAACACGAAGGAAACCCACTAACTTGTGATGGATATCTTTCAACGACCTAAATTAGCGATTAACTCTATACGAGGTCACCTTGCTCTTCCAGTTCAAGCTTATTTTATAAGCTGTTCACATTTCATCGCAAACTCCTGTATTCAGTTGTTTAATAAAATCAAATGGCCAATTTTCATAGAGTTATTTATTTCATTTTATTTTAACACAGAATGTGTTTTAGCTATGGAACTAGCCAAAAAAGCTAACGACATTTCGTAACGAAATCTGGGACGACAACATTTTTCTAATGATTTTCACGTACAACCGATTCGTTGCTACGGAACTTTAACTTCGCCAGTTATCATCGTACAAAAATCGTTCACCACTCGTTGGATAGCTCTCGATTTACCTAACCATATTACGTTAACCACTGCGGAGTGCGTGGCCGACAAGCTGCGGTATGAGCGTGATTGTTTAAATAATTCACTGGCTTCAGCGAAAAAGCACTTAAGTCCAAATTGTCAATTTTACAGGAGCGATTTTTTTTGTTTTGATCGAGTTAATCAGGTGATAAAATTAATGTGGATATTGGAGTGAGCTCTCTGAATGGTTTGCTATGACCAATCGACATGAAGCACGGCCGTATTTCGAAGGATAATGAGATAGTTGACTCAAGTGTTTTTGACCCATGACTGAAGTGGTTTTGACCGGCGCTAATAATTTTGGAAAACCCATAATTACCCCTCTACATCGTTTCCTGAGCTGCAAACACTAGATGAAGATCATTCGGGCCCAAGTTGAAAACATGCAGCAATATTCTAGAGGAGCTGCGAGGGGGCGAGGGATATCGGGTGTTCACTGAAGTCCAAGGATATCGGCAGGATTGAAAAAATAAGCCAGTAGGTATATCTTCTGGGACGTAGAATATTAATTTTTTTTTAAACTTAGCAACAGCGACACTCGAGATTCTGGTAAAAAGAGTGAAAGATGTCGGGAATTAAGTCCATTAAGGAGAGTAAGTCCTTTTCCTTTTCGGGACTGATCTTGCAGGGATGCGGCAGAACAATGAGAACCACATTGTCAATCGATCTTCCTCTCCTCGAGGACGAAATTTGGTCGAATTCTACTGACCTCAGAAGCGAGTTGTTGTAGTGGGTCAGCCCAAAAGTTTCCGAATTACGTCTAATCCATTTAATTGAGAGCCAAGTAATCTTCCTCTTTTTCATGTTCAATTTCCTATGGACCAAGGCTGTTTTTAATATTCCAACAAAGTCATAGAAATCGACCCCACGCATTTCTACCATGTGAAACTTTTGTCCCCATGATCGTACAAGTTGGTACCAATCATGGGGATGATAAACCGGCAGTCCTGTTTTTTTCTTCTGCCTCTCGATGACAGAGTGGTCTTGGTCAACCTCCCAATGTGTGTGTTCTGGGACCATGAACGTATGCTCTACAGTTTACAGATGAGGGAGCTGCTGCACAGCATAAGTGAATATTGCCGACATGTGGGAGTTTCTATTTTGCCTGGCACATGTGTCGGAGTAATAGATTACATGCTTGGCACTGTCAGACTTCAAGTGTTTGAAGATGCACGAAGTTATCTGGTTTCCGCCTCATCCAAAGATGGCTTCATGCCACATGAAACAGTCAACTTCCTTGGTCGTATTGCCATGGATAGTCAAATTGAAAACCCACAACTGCCTCTTGTAAAACGCCACAGAGGTTTTTAAATCTGGAGTGGGTAAGCATTGTTGCAGGTCTAGAGTAAAACACTTCATTGACTTGTCCCCAGTTGCGTAGCTTTTTTTTGGCAATTTCCGAGTCAACTTTCTTTTCATCATAAGCCCGTCTTCCTGAGCCATGTGATGCTCGTTTCTTCCTCAAGAATTTGAAGTTCTTCAACGGAATCTTGACTAACCTTGAGTTTCATGGCTAAAGTATCACAGGTATGACACGTTTCCATGTACGGCATCTTGAATTTGAGTTTCAGGTTATGAAACTCGCGGTTGTAGACGGTCATTCTGACCGGATTTTCACATTTTTTACGATATTCGTTGTACGTTTTGTCAATCGACAAATGAGGCTGGAGAAACACCATCATTCGTTCTCCACGAATAATGACTTTCGTAAGGTGAGAAAGTCTTCAGATGGGCTTTGACCTCCTTTATTTTCTCAGAAAAATGGGCCCTAGGGTTAGGATTGTGTCCTCTTCTATCTGGTTCGATGATACCAGAAACCTTTTCCTTTTTTTTCGTGACAACTGTTTTCACGAAATTGTCTCTTTCCCTGAGAATTTTGATAAAACACCCCTTGCAAAATTGAACACGTTTCCCGTTAACGCCAAGATGGTAGGTGTAGGAATGCATCCTATTCTTCCTCTTTGTTGGTGAGACATTTTCTCGAAGTCGAGTGCTCGATTTTGAGTCTATCTGAAGAGTCGAACCCACGAAACTTGCCCGGCGATCATAGGATCCCAAACTCCAATATTCTTTGAAAATTTGATCCGCGTGCTCATCCCTGATTTTATCTTTGCATAATGACCGGCAGGCTAGGAATATCTCACGAGTTCTTTCTTAACTATTTTCCCTTTCACTGTATTATGCTCGTCACCGCAATTTCTCTTCATTTTTCTCTCTAATCTTAGCTCTCTTCTGAAAAGTCCTTTTTTATCGCTTTCAACTGGAGCGACTTCCGTTCCCCGGAAAATACTTGGACACCTCCATGGTCTCCTCAAGCTTTGAAGAAATGCAGCCTCCTCATCCTCATCACCTGAGTCTTGAGATGGGATCTCCGAAGCGAAATTTTGCAAGCCTGGAGTCAAAGCACCACCATTCAAAGCATTAGAATCATGAGGGAGGGAAATTGGAGATCCTATGAAATTAGAAACCACTACCCACATGAGTAAAGAAAAAACCCTAGGTTGGTTGGTGTATGTATTGAGCCCAAGAATCCGCCAAGATTTAGAAGAAAACATTTTTCACACTATGACCGTGGTAGATAGATGAGTAGGTACTTACCTTCTTCATTTTCGTGAGTTCCCAAGCAACGAATTCATGAATAGGGGCACATTATAGGAGGAAAGCAAATCGTCGCGAGTTGAAATTGAACGCTCCTGAGAGTTATTCTCAAGATTCGAGCAACAGTTTTAATAACGCAAGTCAAAAATCGCTGTACTATCCAGCTGGTAAAAACAACATAAGTCGACTTACGTTCTTTTTCGCAATTAATTTTTTGCACCAATGACTTATGTCATTGAGACCATGGTGTCTTAGAGCTATATGGGAGGGGTAATGGATAAAAGGGGGGTACCAAATTGTGCGCAGTGACGAGACCTTTCGCTTAAGAAAAAAAAGAAAAATGTGATTTTTGGACTTAAGTGCTTTTTCGCTGGGGTCAGTGAATTGTTTACACACAGGTGATCATTCTCAATAAATATTGTGAACACGATTGCAAGCTTTATATAAGTAAAGACATAATTTTAAGACCAAACAACCGATAAACGAATTATCTCTTGGAGATGTAGGAGTCTTGGAGATTAAGCTCGGACTGTGTTTATGTTTAACAAAATTTTTATGAAGTGCACTCGTGAGTGTGTATATAAGAAGCTGTGTATAAGGCACCACCAGTTACGACGAAACATTAGTGGGAGGAAGTTAACCAATCTTCGACCGAAGATTGAAGACGGGTTTATATGAAACGCGTGAGCTAAAACACATTCTGTGTTTCTATAATTTCGTCCGAAGTATGTAAATAGAGGTAACCGGGGGGTCCAGGGGGCGAGGCGCGGAGAGCCGAGTTTTTCTGAACGTTAATGTCTCAAAAGAAACAATAATGAAGTCTTAGGACAAAAACAGTAGGTACCTATATAATTATTTTAGAAAACGTATTTCAATATTGAGATTTGTTCTATGGCGGGAAAGTGACTAGAAAAAGGTATCGTCTCTCATTCGCCAACCCGCACAGCGACGCCAACCGAACAACACGCAAAACAAAGGCCGAATAGTGCTGATCTTCTTTTCAGGTTTTGTCGTTTGCATTTCTGCGTCCGCGACCATCCTCCATCGTCAGCAACCACAGCTCTTTTTGGTTCACATTTCGTGTTTTCACATCTTTCAAATTCCATTGCTATCACAGCGCACTCTATTGCGGTTCAGTTCTTGTCTTGTGACGTGAAAAAGGGTTTCTCCAGAGCCTTCGGAATGCCGCCTTTTATTCGCGGCTGAAATTTTAGTCCTTGTCTTCGTAGGACGGCTGTATGAAGTCGAGTTGGTTGTTCTGCGATATTATTTCATTTGATAAGTGATGGATCTATTGGATTTTGTTGGTAGGTACTTCTGAAACTTGAACAAACATTGAAGTATTATTGATGGGTAAATGATTAAACAATGGTAAATTATTACACAATGGTAAATTATTACACAACGGCAAATTTTTACACAACGGTAAATTTTTACACAACGGTTCATCTACCAAGAAGGGGCTGGATTTTGTTGATAGGTACCTTTGCAACTTGAGCAACCGTTAAAGTATTATTGATGGGCAAATTATTACACAAGGGTTCATTATACTATCTACGTAGAAGGGGAACCTATACAGGCAAATTATTACACAACGGTTCATTATTTGCCTTATGCTTCATGAATAACTACAAATAATTAATTGTTGAATTATTGAATCCCGCGCATTTCTAGTAAACTTTAATTCCGGAGCCGGCTCCAGTACTCGATTAAGGGCTTTCCTGGGGGGAGCTCGAGGGTATTGACCACAGAAAACCGTGATCTACGCAGAACGGGCATCTATACAGGTGAATAATAAACCTTTGTGTAATAATTTGCAGCGTTTTCAATATCTATAATCGCTATCTTATGATTCCCCTATTTCTACTGTATCTGACTCGCTGGCCTGACAATTTGCCTTCCGATTAGATTTCCGTCTGAATTGTTACACTTACCGGATTGGTGGACCAGAATATTTTATTTCGGTATGGAAATAGAATGGGGAAATCAGAGCTTTGGAAAAATGGTAGTTTGAAGCCCGTTTTCAAAAATAAGCGTTATTTTTTATATGAGAGTGATTAAAAGGTCTGTTGACATCTGACTGGCTGTTGGAGGTGGATCAAAACCCAGGAGGCGAAGGTTCTCAATGCTACCAACAACCCAACGTAGAAATGGCGAACCTCCTGGCAACCTCCAAGAACCTTTGCGATGACCCCTTGGTTTGATTTTGAGGAGGTGTTTTTTAAATTTATTTATAAAATGGCGGTTCCATCCATGCGTCCATTTCGGTTCTGTACATCGTTTAAAGTGATACACTAGCGCTAGCAGTAGCATTTGAGTTGAACTACTCTGTAATTTACCTAAAAAGTCGTTTCTGGCGGGAACTCAGAAATTCAAATATCACAAACGTCTTCTGACGAGACTTTCCGACATGAATACCTCATAATATGTGGTAAGTGTTAATTTCCATTATTAAACAGAATTTGGAAAAAAGGAGAATTTGGAACCAACGAAAATTGCCCATTGTTCCTTTAATTTCGAGTATGCACGAATAAGGGTCATTCCATAATATTAATGAAGTTTCTTACATTTTTGAAACATTAAAAATACCTGTATTGTAAATTTAAAGAAGTTCCTGTCAGGCAGCAAGACCATTTTTATGAGCGAATTTTCGTAGTGGTGATTTTCAGGTTTTTTAACAATTTTTAGCAGCTTAAGAGTTTAAAAGTCAAATCTGACTCACATTTTGTTTTCGAATATTTATCATCCTTCCTTTTGCCACTACGAACATTTTGGAGCAAATGGGAATTTTTCAATCTCGTACACTGAAAAATTGTTTGCTGCGAGTTGCTCGCGGTAGGGTAAAACTCGCGGAAAAATCGATGAAAATGGCGTCGAAAAAACTGCCATCAAGCAGGCAAACTCGCGGTCAGAAAAACTCGCGGTTAACATAGAGCAACTCGTGGTTATTTGCGCGAGTTTGCTTCCACAACCGCGAGCCTGATCCGTGCTCGCGGACATGACCGCGAGTCAGACGGGCTGACCGCGAGCAGTAGGTGTGTGTGCGCGAGCAGACGTGCCAACTTGCGGTAATGTGCGAGTGGACAAATGCCCACTCCCGGTCAAGTGCGAGTGGACGTGACCGCGAGTCAAGCTTGTTGACCGCGAGGAAAAGGCGTGTTTGCGCGAGCAGCCGTGCCCACTCGCGGTTAACATAGAGCACAGGTCTCATGCTCGCACATATCCGAGAGCGTAGAGCCTCTATAGCGTACATCAGATATCATCTTGGAGGACATGAGTACACCAATATCATAATATAGGGATGGATTCAAAATGCTCTGAAACAGGGAAGAATCGAAAACAAGTTCAAAAATTCGTTTTACTACAAACATTGGACCCATTTCAATAGTGTACTTTCTCCGAAAAAACGCTGAAAAACCTATTATTTGAAAGGTCGATGTCTAAGCTTTTCCATCTTCTCAGGTGCTCTAAGATTCTTTAATAAGGCTACTAGACCTTCTTCAAATTCTGCTGTGGATGGTTCATCATAATTCGAGGTATCCACCTTCATCACCTTGCCCAAAATTCATGATCTCTGCACAATACTCAGTATACTTGACTTGACTTGACAATAAGCGAAGACTTTTCAATCACGTTCCCACTGACACCACACACTTGCGCCTTCTTTCTTCCGAAGTCTAAGCCACCCACACACAACACCATTCACAGCGCAGCTGCATCATTGCCTACTCTATCCCCTTCGAAGACTGCATAGAGTTTTCAGAATAATTTGGTTCATTTTGAAGTACGATTCAATTGCCATTTTTAGTTGGAACATTATACATATTTTCAGATTCAGTGGTTTCAGTTAGTTAACCAACTAAAAGTTGTTGTTCCTTGAAAGCCGTTAGCAACATTTTAAGCCAAAGGCCCGCTAAAGGTTTGAAAAACTGTGCGCCTCGAAATATGGGTGGGTCAAAACACAAAAGAACGCTGCAAATTATTACATAGCGGTTTATTATTTACCTGTATAGATGCATCTTCTTCGTATATCACTGTTTTCTGTGGTCAATACCCTCCCCCCCTCCCCACCAAGGAAAGCCCTAAATTGAGTGCGGGAACCGGCCCCGGAATTAAAGTTTCATACAAATGCGCAGGATTTAATATTTCTATCATTAATTATTTGTAGTTACCATGAAGCTCGAGGTAAATAACAAACCGTTGTGCAATAATTTACCTGTATAATAGATGCACCGTCTACGAAGACAGTATAATAAATCCTTGTGTAATAATTTACCGTTGTGTAATAATTTACCATTGTGTAATAATTCACACAATAATACTTCAACGTTTGTTGCAAAATACCTACCAACAAAATCCAAAAGAACCATAATTTTGGTTTATTATTTTCAATAATGAACCATTGGAATCGAGCAAGAAAAAAAAATTCTTACCCCCCTCAAAATTTGATGGTTTACGTTTCAAGGTATGTAGAATCCGAAACTGCAATAAAAATATTTCTGTCTGTCCGCCGTACGCCATACGCCATACGGGCCACTTTTCTTAGTTACCATGAAAGAAAATTGATGAAATTCGGGTTATAGGTTCCATTCGGGGTCTAGTTGGTCCTCGAAGCTCGACGTTACTGTCAGTCATCTCTAAGGGGTTCAAAATAGGGGTTGAAATTTTCAGAACGCCGTAGCTCGAAAACTTTAGATTGAAGGGTATGGTTTTTTTTACGACATTAAATTTGTCTTAGCTAAACAATTTTTTAAGACCACCCGGAGCACTGTACGTCCAGCCGTTCGTGTGCACCAAAAAGCTTCGTCAACACGATCGTGAATCAAACGGTATAAATCCGGCCGGGATTTCATCACTAAGGAGCACCTGATTGTAATCAAGGATGGCTGTATGAAGTCGAGTTGTTTGTTCTGCGATAATTATTTCATTTGACAAGTGATGGACTATTGGATTTTGTTGGTAGGTACTTCTGAAACTTAAACAAACGTTGAAGTATTATTGATGGGTAAATTATTAAACAATGGCAAATTATTACACACCGGCAAATTATTACACAACGGTGAATTATTACACAACGGTAAATTATGACACCACGGCAAATTATTACACAACGGTAAATAATTACACAACGGCTCAACTACCCAGAAGGGGCTGGATTTTGTTGATAGGTACTTTTGCAACTTGAACAACCGTTGAAGTATTATTGATGGGTAAATTATTACACAATGGCAAATTATTACACAACGGTAAATTATTACACAACGGCTCATCTACCCAGAAGGGGCTGGATTTTCGGGATAGGTACTTTTGAAACTTGAACAACCGTTGAAGTATTATTGATGGGCAAATTATTACACAATGGCAAATTATTACACAACGGCAAATTATTACACAAAGGTAAATTGTTACACAATGGTAAATTATTACACCACGGTAAATTATTACACAACGGTAAATTATTACTCAACGGCTCATCTGCCAAGAAGGGGCTGGATTTTGTTGATAGGTACCTACTTTTGCAACTTGAACAACCGTTGAAGTATTATTGATGGGCAAATTATTACACAACGGTTCATTATTCTATCTACGTAGAAGGGGAACCTATACAGGTAAACTATTACACAACGGTTTAGGTAGGTACCTAGTAACGAGGGTTAGGTACAATCCTACGGAGAGTCCTCATTCCTAAATATAGCTCCCGCTGGATCATCACACTGGTCACCCCGACGACGAACACGCAACCTTCACCGGCTACCGGCTTCTGCGAACAGCGTCTCGCCTTCTCGCCTCTAACGACTGCTCAACGCGCACCTTCGCTGGCTTCCTGCCTTCTGCGAACTACATCCCGCCTTCTCGCCTCTAGCGACGGCTCGATACGCACCTTCGCCGGCTTCCTGCCCTCTGCGAATAGCGCCCCGCATTCTCGCTTCCAGCGACGGCTTAACACGCACATTCGCCTTGACCTTCAACGGACTTACAAAGGTCCTTTTCAGGACCACTGTCTGTTTCAGCCTTTCAATTTCAGCCACCTCGTACTTTCGCGACCGCAACGCCGGCAGAGCAACGTACCCTTGCCCCAGCCATCTTCGGACTAACACCGATTCTTTAAGAACTATCGTCCTCTTGCGATCGACAGCCAACCCCCCACCACACGTCACGACCAATCAGCGTCCTCTCTCAAGCGACCAACCAGCTATCGTCTCTTCAGCGAACCAATTAGAGACCATCTCGCCCCTCTCGCTGCCTATATAACGAGAGCGACCACCAACGGAGCATTCATTCCTCAGATCTACATCCAAGAGAACTACTAAGAAGAAAATGGAGACCAGAGCTACGAAGACACTCGAAACGGCACCAGCACCTCTCATACTGGGGCCTTTTGACCCGGCTTTCCCGCACGTCTGGTTCGCACAGCTCGAACTAATTTTCGCCCAGGAAGGCTTGAAAAATTCTGAAGCCCTCTTCACCCGTGCCTTCCTCGCGCTCGAGCCTCGCCAAGCGGACATCTGTACCGACATCGTCGCCTCACACTCCGCAAGCTACCAGACGTTGAAAGACCGGCTTATCGCAGCTCATGCACCCTCAGATGGCTCCCAACTCACAACTCTGCTTCAGCCTTCGGTGACAGACGAGCTACCTTCGGCCCTCGCCAGACGCCTTCAACGTGCTCTTCCCTCGGAAACTCCGACCTCGCTTCTCCGACAACTCTTCTTACGATCTCTACCTGAGAGTCTTCGCATACACATCGCAGCCAGCGTAGAACCCGATATCACGAAGCTCCCGGCGGCCGCCGAACGCCTTATACCCTTCGTAACACATCCTCGTGTGGCTACCGTCGACGAGGAAGTTCAAGTGATCCAGCACCGCCAACGAATGCGGCCTTCTACGCAGCGACAAACATCCCCTCAACGACCGAACAAGAAGTTCTGCTTCTAACATAGAAGATGGGGCTCCCGAGCGAAAAAATGCATCAAACCCTGCACCTGGCGAAACCAACCGACGGAAAACTCAAACACACTTCATCGGAATGAAACACAACTCGGCATCCTACGAACGGCTAAAAGCTCGGAGATCAACACATGCGACAACCACTGCGCCTCGGTACACCTACCGCCCTATGAAAGGACATTCACCGTAGTAGACGTCTCAACACCGATCCTCGGCCCCGACTTCCCAAGCCTTGTTGACCTTCCGAACGACCGCCTCATCAACGCAGCCACTAGCCTCGTACGCCCGGGAAATTTCAGCTGTGCAACCCCAGATAACACACCCTGCTTCCAGGCACTACTAGACGCACACGCTCCTTCAAAAACTCCCTGCGAAGCACCGGTCGAACACCATATAATAACAAAAGGCCCAACATGTCATGCTAAGCTCCAACGACTAGCTCCGGCGATCTACACGAAAGCGAAAGCCCACTTCAAAGAACTCCGAAACGCCGGCATCATGGAACCATCGGAGGCCCCTTGGTCAAGCCTTCTACTCAACGTACCGAAGCCAGACGGAGATATTCGCCCCGCCGGAGATGACCGCGCCCTCAGCAGGCTCACTGTCCCCGATCGATACACGATGCCGCACCTCCACGACTTCACAACGGTAACTTTCAGGACGACCACACTTACTATGTTCGAACTCGCCCGTACCTTCTACTGCTGCAGAATCGGCGAAAAAGACGATCCTCTAGTAACCTCCAAAGATATCGAAGAACATTTTACGCACGTAAAATTATTACTCGATACTCTAGCCAAACATGACCTCGTGGAACGCCTACACTGTGCCTTGAAAGACGCTATCATCGCTACCTCCTCGCCAAGAACCTTGGCATCGGACCTCAACGGCCTCCTTCTCGGCCTACGCAGCAGGCCCGGCCCTGACGGCTACTCGCCCTCACAGCAACTTTTTTCGGCGACTTCACGACTCCCAGTAAACCTGTTCACACAACCGTCACCTACTACGGTACCGCTCCTAACGCACGACTCGTACCGAAGATGCACAGAGGCCTATTTACCGAACACAATTCAGCGAGCGACACACGTATACATAAGAGTCAATACACCGAAAGGCAAACTCGACCCCCCTTACGTAGGCCCTTTTCGAGCCCTCACAAACGACGGGAAGACTATTTGTTTCGAAAACAATGACTCCACGAAGCCAACAGTCTCCATCGATACATGCAAGCCAGCTCCGCCTCCCTCAACTATGATTGGTCAAGAAAGCTCGCTCCCTATTGGCCAACCTAATTCATCCGTGGATTCCGCGGGTATAAAACACGGACCGCACCCGCGAAGGTCATTCACTCTCACAATGGCACCGAACACGCCTTCGAAGACCATTTCAAGGCAGCAACTGCTGAAGGACCTAGCATTGACACCTTCGCCTCCGGGCCATCACGCCTCGCCCACAAAAAGACGAAAGACGAAGCCAGTACTCCCGGGGAGGTGTCCTCCGACCACAGCGATACGAGAAGTGATGGCAATCACACGGCTCAACGCCGCCCCTATACCACCTCGGCCATCCATCAAACAGATCACGAGCTTCGAGGACCAACTGTACCCCAAACGGGACCGACAAACCAAATTTCAATAATTCTGGTTCATGGTAACTAAGGAAAGTGCGATGTACGGCGTAAGGCGAACAGTGCACGGCGTGCGGGGGGGTATTTTTATTCGATTTTCGGACTCAACGTACATTGAAACATAATCCATCAAATTTTGAAGGGGGGTTAAACTTTTTTTTTCATGCTCGATTCCAAAGGTTCATTATTGGAAATAATAAACCAATAGTGGAAGAATAGCAAGGATAAGGAAGGGTACCCAGTTTAAAACTGAACGACGCTGGTTAGAAATATTATGTGAAATCTTTGGTGGCCACGCAAAGAAACGCCAAAGAAATATAATACGTTGATCATATTTTCCCAATCGCTATAGAAGGCTAAAGCGGTAAGCTGTTTGTGATGAATTTAAAATTGGCATCACGGTGGTGTGAGGGAAAATGCCCAGGCGGTTATGAGCGAATCACCACCGACGTCTGGGATCTTTTTGGTTGAAGGTTTTGCCTAGGCGGTTATGAGCGAATCACCACCGACATCTAGGATCTTTTGGGGAGTAGGTGTCCAGGCGGTTATGAGCGAATCACCACCGACATCTGGAATCTTTTTAGAGGAGGTTTGCCTAGGCGGTTATCGGGGGGCCAGAGGTCTCTATATATAATACTGGATGGTGGAAATGTGGGCTGAGGGGCGGCGCTGGGGGCGTTATTTGTGTAGTAGGGCTGTGAATTTGTTAGGGGGTTCATGGATGGCATGAATATAGCCCGGGATCGGTTTGTCGGAGGAGGGGTCAATCAGGCGCGCGTTTTTGATGTCAACCTGGAGGCCGAAATATGCCAGAAAGTCGGCCCCCAGGATCGCCTTCTCTACGTCCGCCACGGTAAAAATCCACTCGTACGCGAGTCCGTTGAGGTGTACGGACGAGCGGTACGTCCCGTAGGAGGGGATGGTGGTACCGTTGGCGGCGTAGAGAATTTGGCGATGACAGCCCGCCTGACGACGGAGGATGGAGTTGGGGAATATTGATAGCGCCGCCCCTGTGTCTATGAGGAAGGGGACGTTGGATCGGCGACATTTGAGAAACAGGCGTTGGTGGGAGGGTAGTGAGTGGGGCAGGATGGCGGCAGTGGGGGCATGGGATGGGGGGGTTCGGGCCACCTCTGCGTAGGTGTGTGCTGTTGAGGTGGTAGTAGTGGTGGTGGGGTTGAGTTGCTGTGGTGGTGGTGGGGGTTTGTCTCCGGCAAAGGAGACGCGGTTGGCGGAGGGGCCGTTCCTCCGTGGGGGAACGGGTGTTGGCGGGGTGGGGGTTGCGTTGGTGCTGCGGGGCGTGGCGGCGCGGTTGGCGGCCGTGGTGGCGGCGATGGAGGGGCCGTTCCGTGGTGGGGGAACGGTAGCTGTCCGGGAGGGGGTTGTGGAGGCACAGCGAGGCGCGGTCTTGAGGTTGGCGGCCGTGGCGGCGGCGTAGGAGGAGTGGGGGGCGCTGTTGGCAGTGGCAGCGTAGATGCGGGCTGGGGGGGGGGATGGTGGGGGTCCCCCCCGTTTTGGCGAGGAGGGCGACGGCGTTTCCCTGCCCGGAGGTGAAGGAGCAGGGGGGCTGGCATTTGTGCGCCTCCCCACCGAAGTTGATGTGGTAGAAACATTGGTGGGGGGGGTCGGCGGGAAGGTAGGCGGGCCGGTTCCGGCGCGTTGGGCGTGTGTCGGAGGTCCGGCGATCAGGAGAGTTCGGGCGCCGGCGATCCGTGGAGGGGGGTCGGCGGCGCTCCGTGGAGGGTGAACGGCGGAGGTCAGTGGAGGCGGTTTGACGTCGGTCCGTGGAGAGGGGGCGCCGACGGTCGGGGAAATCTTCCCGCTGGCGAGGGGTGGGCACGGTGCGGGGGCTGCGAATTTCGCCGACGCATGCGGATGCGGCGAGATCGTGGACCGTTCCGCGAGGTGTAGGAGGGCTTCATCCGGGCCGTCGAGGTGGCTGGCGAGCGCCATCTGGATAGGGTGGGGGAGCGCACGTAGCCAGAAGGTCCGGGCGATGTCGGCGGTCATAATACCCTGCAGCTGGTGCCGCAGGCGTCGGTAGAGGTGGGAGGGCTTCAAGTCGCCGAGTTGCTGTGGTTGCGACAGGGCGGCGACTCTTGCGATCTTCGACGGCTGGTAGAGTGAAATGAGGCGGCCGCGGAGGTCGTCGTAAGCGGCGGTAGCGTCGGGGGAGATGTCCGACGTCTGCAGTAGGATGTCGTACGGCAGCAGGGAGATGATGCGGGAGTAGCGGGTTTTCTGGCTGCGGATGCTGGCGGCCGAGAACGCTGCGTCAACCTGAAAAAACCATAAGACGGGGTCGTGTGAGTAGAAGGATGGCAATGAGAGGGGGAATGACGCAGAGGTGGTCATGACGTCGGCGGCGGTGACCGCAGCGGGCGTGGCCGGTGAGAGGGTCCCGGGCGGTGAGAGGGTGGAGGAGGGGTTGGCGACAGCGGCCGCTGCGTCCGATGTTGCGGCGGTGGGAGCCTGGAGTGTTGCCGGCTTGAGGACGGGAAGTGGCGGAGAGTCCATGGTTGAGGTGTGTCAAACTGAAACTTGAAATTCGAAATTTTCAATTTAAAATATCAAATTTGAAATTCGCAAGATCGGGAGAGGCGGTGCGGCCGAGCGGAGATGCGAGAGGGTTGTGGTTTCCGGGCGAGTGGGCACTTGAAACTGCGAATTTAAACTGAACTGCATTTGAAATTTGAGTTTGAATTTGACAAGTGACTTAAAAGACTGAAACTGGACTGGGTGTGACACATGTAATGGGAGGAAGGAGGAAGGTTGAGTGAACGTCGGGTTCACCACTGTGATGAATTTAAAATTGGCATCACGGTGGTGTGAGGGAAAATGCCCAGGCGGTTATGAGCGAATCACCACCGACGTCTGGGATCTTTTTGGCTGAAGGTTTTGCCTAGGCGGTTATGAGCGAATCACCACCGACATCTAGGATCTTTTGGGGAGTAGGTGTCCAGGCGGTTATGAGCGAATCACCACCGACATCTGGAATCTTTTTAGAGGAGGTACTATGTGAGCTTATCGCAAGTGTTTCAACGAAACAGATACGATTCTTGTGCAATAAACCGTACTTATTTCATTGAGCAACACACAGTATTCCAACGGTCTTAGGTATTACTTACGTTTTGTAAACGTGATTTCTGGTTTGATGAAAGTACTTTGCTCGTCCCCGGACACCAAATGACAAGTTGAACCTTTGGAATCTGGCATGAAAAACTTAGCGTTCGCTGTGAGACATTCCTCACAGGAGTTTTGGTTGGCGTTGCCACTGTCAACAACAGTCCCTTTTGACATTGTCATGTCTTTACTTTGGCACACAAACTCGAAAAGCGTTACCAAAAAGCGACAGGAAAACGCGTTATGCACCATTTCTGATGATTTTCGCTTACAACCGATTCGTTTCTACGGAACTTCATGTTTGCCATTTTTCATCGTACAAAAATCGTTCACCGCTCGTTGGAATCGTGTGATTTTATTGAATATTTTCTTGCTAACCGTACTCCCGTACCTCGCGCGGTAGCTGAGCTGAGCATGATGAAAAAAAGGTGGGTAAACAAGGTAGTCAGCAACATAGGTAATGAAGAAAGTCATTGCTTACTGGTATCGAATGTGGTAACCTTGCACCACTGTGTAACCTGGATCGTGGTAACCTTGCAACCCGTACGTAAATGATTCCGTAAATTATCCCTAAATTGTTGCATTTCCTTTCAAGTCCTGAATCAAGATTTAGAAGAGTTTCCTTTGTTAATTGCGATTACCCGTTTTGTGTGTGAACAGGTTCCTTTGCAAATTGCGATTACGTTGTGTACAATGGATTCGAAATGGTTTGAAAACATTTTTGTGTGAAAGAGCGCAAGATTAAGAAATCACACCAAACAGCGTTACAACATTTTCTGATGTTTCAACGTTTTCTGATGATGAAGAAAGAACAAGCGAGAATGATTCCTGGTTACCTATCTACTATCTAAATAAGGCTTGCGATACAACATGAAAATGTCTCACTGTGTTGCGGACTTGTACGCAAGCGTTTTGGGCTGGGGTTTTTTTTCACTCTACTGGCGCACCCACTCCACAGCTTCCCCTGTCCTTCGGGCGCACATCGTTTCGACAAAGATGTTGTCGAAACGAAACGTATTTGAGAATTCGTTTCGGCACAGAGGCGGAGCAGCTTTGCAATCCGTTTCGACAAACGCCACTCCGGGCGGTCAGTCCGGACATTTCGTGTTCATCTCTAGCTGTGCCCTCTGACCGTGTAGCATCACTAGGTCCATCTTCCCTTTTCACAAATCAGTATCAACGTATTGTTCCTATAAACCGTCCATTTTTCACTGCCCCGTCCATTTTCTATATATTTTCTCGTGCGTGTGTTCTGTCCTAGTGTTTAAAATGAATGTGAAAATTGATAGTATCAGTTTTTTGTGCGGCATCAGTTTTTTTCCGCACGATATGATCTACAATGCATTCACATCCCTGATGAATGACGCTCCAACTGAATGTAATTCATTAATTTATTACGTGTTGTCGACGTACATAGAGGATGGCTGCTCTTTTCCGCCTCTCATGTGGGCTTTCCCTCCTCCTGAGCAAAATATCCGAACAACGAACGGTGCCGAATCTTATCACGCGGACTATAGTAACTGTTGGGGATGAAATGGACTGTATTATAGGATTTGTATTTTTCTTTATACCGTTACAATATATTTTCAACTTCGATACCACCTACTTGATGAATTATATTTATGATTGAGATGCGAGGCCGTTCCGACCGCACACCCCGTCGGTATCTGACAAAGTGGGAAGCCCGGAAAAGCAACCAACAGGTGATAGGGTAAATATAGGGAAATAAGGGAAGAAGAAAAGGTGTGGAAACTGACCTCGTGTGCCGTCGAAGTCGGTTTTACCTGGGGCCCCAGAAATGACGATTCTCTCCTTGCAGCCGTGTCCTCCAGGGAGTGGTTGTCGAGTTCGAGAAGCAGCCAGTAAGGGGAACAAATCAAATTCAGAACGAAAAAGGTAAGGAAAACTGTGGGTAGTTTTCTTGGAAAAGGGTGAGTCACGCATTTGGTGAAGCCGGGAGACGAAGTGGATGGGAAGGAGGAACGTGGATGGAGGCTGGGGTGGGGAAGACGTCGGCCCCTTCCCACCTGAGGATCAGCCCCTCCAGCACCATGGCTAATCGACGCCTCATACGTCTCAAACATACCCCCCACCATCAAAATCTATTTTGATAAATAATAAAAAATGAAGAAAGGAAAAAAAAACTGACAAAACAATAACAACTGGAACTATAGAAACCCCCCTCCCCCCTCCCCCCTAATTCTAAGATTTTATTGAGAAGGAAGGATCACCACCTTGTTGGTGGGACGCATCACAACCTTGTTAGGGGTATGAATACGTACGACCCTGACCGTCCCGTCAGTGCCCGGTAAAATCTGTGCTATTCTTCCCAATGGCCACTCAGATACTGGTGATGTGGGTAGTCCTGTTGGAGAGTATAGGACTAAATCGCCCTCCTTCAGATCTGGAGTGGTTTCATGCCACTTGGGAAGTTGTAATTGAGACTGGAGGTATTCGCGAAGCCACCGTTTCCAAAACGATTGGGTCATATGACGGAGGAGTTGCCAGCGGGAAAGGCGGTTTTGGGGAGCATCTAAGAGGTCAATCTCAGGCATGGCAAGTAATGGAGCCTGAATCAGGAAGTGACCAGGCGTAAGTGTTTCAAATTCATGAGGGGATGCGGAAATATCATTAAGAGGGCGAGAGTTCAGAATGCCTTCTATTCTAGTCAGTATGGTCATGAATTCCTCCAATGTGAGATTATGGTCACCGATCACTCGATTAAGGTGGAACTTGACGAATCTGATTGCCCGCTCCCACAGACCACCAAAGTTAGGCGAATATGGGGGTTGAAAAACCCACTCAATCTCCCTCCTTGCTAGATAATGATGGACATCCTGACCAGTGTTTCTCAAGAACCTTGTAATTTCCGAAATCTCGCGCGCTGCCCCACGGAAATTTCGTCCCTGGTCCGAATATAATCGGATTGGTAGACCTCTCCGCGACACAAACCGGTCCAGGGAGGCCAAGAAGGCCTCAGTGGATAGAGACGATAGGACCTCAATATGCACGGCCTTGGTGGCCATGCAAACATAGAGGGCGAAATACATTTTCTCAATGCGAGCATTGCGTAAATTGCTACATCTAATGGAGAACGGACCAGCCACATCAACACCTGACTCGAGAAATGCACGACCTGGGGTGACTCTACTTGGGGGCAAGTTGGCCATTTGAGGCTGTTGGGGCTTTGCCACAAATTTATAGCAACGCAAACAAAGAAAAATCCTACGTCTCAAGAGGCTTCGAGGGGAGGGTATCCAGTACTCCCGCTGAATAAGGGATAACACAAGACGAGGGCCACCATGGCCAGAGAATTTGTGATAAAAATCGCAAATAAGGGCAGCAAGATGAGACGCTTTGGGAATCAATAGAGGGTGTTTAGTTTTGTAAGGAATGGGCGCATGATTTAACCTGCCCCCCACCCTGACGAAACCCAAGGGGTCAATAAAAGGGGAGAGTGATCTGAACCTTTTTGAACAAAGCTCGCCTTTCTTCATGAGTGCAATTTCAGATTTCAAATGTTCAAGCTGAGTGGTTTCTACCAGATGCAACTTGGCCTCTTTATACTCGGTAGTAGAGATAGGGCCCAATAACCAACGTTCCCGGGGTTGCTTCAAGCATTTCATTTTTAAATTGAATAAAAACCGAATGATGTGAGCACATATCCTAACTGCCCTGTCAAGGGAGGAGGATCTATCAATCAAACATGAAAAGCGACTTTGTTCTACAGCTTGAGATAGGAGACCCGGCTGAATAACTTTCATCTCTGCATCCACTGCAGGTGATTCGGGAGGTATATTCATGGGCCATAGTTCGATAGGGTCTAGCAAAAAGGTAGGGCCATGCCACCACAACCTATCTGTTAGAAACTCTGAGGGGAGTAGGCCTCGGCTTGCGGAGTCTGCTGGGTTGTCCTGAGTCGGTATGTGTAACCATGTTGCATTAGGACAATTTTCGGCTATTTGCACCACCCGGTTCGACACAAATGTCTTCAGCTTGTAAGGGGGAGTATGTATCCACGCCAACGTACAAGACGAGTCAGTGAAGCAGATTACACGACTAACAACAACCGAAGGGTTGAGAGGAAGTGACCCCTGAATCAGCTTCGAAAGCAAGACCGCAGCACCTAATTCAAGACGGGGAACTGTCCAAGTTTTGAGCGGAGCCACCCTCGTCTTGGACTTCAACAAGTGACATGAAACCCCAGCAGGACTATCAGCCCTCAAGAACAAGGCGGCTGCCATACCTAAGGTACTCGCATCAGAAAAACCAATGAGTTGCACACTTGACCAGCCAGTATCCAAGATACATCGCGGTATGGAGAGCCCTTCCAAGAGTGGCAGCTCTTGGAGTACCCTTCTTCCTAAATCCGCAATATCATCTGGAGGTAGCTCATCCCAGTCAACCCGAGCCAACCACAACTTTTGCAGGAGGGACTTGAGGAGGAAAATCACCGGACCAAGAAAGCCATTGATATCATAAGTGCGAGCAACTCGTGAAAGCAAACTACGTTTGGTGAGGGGCTCCATTGATGAATCAATTTTGTACTTGAACTGATCAAGACCGGGGTCCCACCAAAGGCCCAACACCTTCAAGGATATGGAATCCAAACAACCTATTTCTTTCAGGGGGGCTGCCTGGGCGGGAAGGACATCCACACTAGAGCTGGCCCATTTATCAAGGTGAAAACCACCTGACGCCAACAATGACTGCAATTCATCACACAGCTGGCGAGCCTCCTGAACGGACGACGCACCAGTCAAAAAGTCATCAACATATGATTCATACATAATTGCCCGGGAGCCCAGGGGATAGCTGGATCCCTCATCCCGGACCAACTGACGCAGAGTTCTAAGGGCTAAGTAGGGGGCGCTAGCGACCCCAAAGGTTACACGTGTGAGTTCCCACTCCTGAACGGGGTCATTAGGGGAAAAACGAAATAAGATCCGTTGAAATCGTCTGTCTTCTGGGTGGAGACCGATTTCACGGTACATCTGTTTGATGTCACAGGTTAGGGCGACTTTGTGAAGTCGAAAACGAGAGATTATTTGACCTATATCCCCTTGCAACTTGGGGCCAGGGAGAAGATATTCATTTAAAGTATGACCATTGGGATCTCGTTCAGCAGGGGAAAATACCACACGCATCTTGGGGTCTCCATTGTCTGAGTACTTCATGACACCGTGGTGAGTCATGATGTAAGGAGAGGGATCACTGACAGGAACGAGATGACCCTGATTTATATAGCTTTGAAGATTTTCTTTATAGAGGTGGGCATAAGTTGGGTCTTTGTCAAAGCGTTTCTCAAGCTTCAACAAACGATTTTGTGCCAGCGAACGAGTGGAACCCAGCACAGGGAGGCGACCGCCTTGGAAAGGAAGACGCACAAGGTACCGACCTGACTCATCTCTACTAACCGTATTCGTAAAATATTCTTCACAATAGATGTCATCTGGGGAAGGGGGTACTGGAAGAGACACCTCCTCTTGTTCCCAGAATGACCTCAAGATTACATCTAATTTAGGTTCGCTGGGTTCAACAACATTCGCCAGTAACGCAGTATCAAGCTGGGAGGGAAATTCATTCGGAACTGCACCCCACACCAACCATCCTAGGGACGTGCACATCGCGGAAGGCTCACCTCTAATTTGCAGAGGGCAAGTAGGTATAAGGTCTAGGAAAGCCTGTATACCCAACAATATGTCAATTTTACCAGGTTTATAGAATTCCGGGTCCGCCAGCTGCATCGATGCAAACTGATCGATGAATGCCCCTTCCAAGTGACAAGTTGGAAGATCCGATGTTATTTTTGATACAATTGCAAAATCTACATTGATTATAGGCTCGTCTGAATAATGAGGGGCGATCCGCGACCGCACCGTACCCAAGACTGGAATAGAGTGGGTGTCACCCACTCCCGAGACCTCCACCCGACATCCAGAACGCCTGAGACCCAAACGATCAGCTAAAGCATTAGTCATGAAATTCGTGGTAGATCCAGTGTCACATACAGCACGACAGATGTGCCACTGATTTTTCATACCAGAAATGCGAACTCGTGCAGTACCCAAAATGCACTTCTTACCAGTAACGGTGTTTATAGAATTGGAAAGGGCAACCCCTTTAGGGGATGAATCATCACTAGGCCCAGGTTGCTGGGAAAACAGGGGGCCGAGCGGCCGACTCTGAGAACAGGGTGGAGAGCGATGGAGAAGAGAATGATGCTTCGGGGAGTTGCATTCTCTACAGGTGAATTTCGAAGTGCACTGAGCCACATTATGTGATCGGCTGAGGCAAGACCAACACAGGCCAAGTTTCTTCACCAGGGCAATACGATCATCAATGGTCAATGAACGGAATTTGTGACACGCCGACATTTTAACATGCTCCGGAGGTGCACATGCACAAGGGGGCGCATTACTAGTGGGAAGGGGATTTTTCAAATCAGCTGAATCTGTGGATACGAGAGCCTTATTGTGAGAAGAGTATTTTGAAGACCCAGCCGACTTGGAATCACCAGGACCGTGAACAGAAGGGTTATCAGCCAGTTTTGCGACAATACAATAATTCCGCAGAAAACAGACAAAATCTGTGAATTTTGGAAAGTCTTCGCCCAAATGCTTAGCCTCGAATTTGGTCCTAAGGTCTGCATCCACTATCCTGAGTCCCATGCTGAGCAACAGGAAGTCCCCCAAATCCGGAACCGATAGGGATTTCAATGATGTAACACTGGTATCGAGCATGCAGCATGTCCACCAACTCCTTGAGCGATTCAACTGACCAAACCTTGAGAGGCTTTAAATTCATAATTTTCTTCACATAGTGACTAGCAAGCACTCGAGGTTGAGAGTATGTATCTTCTATCAATTTATAAACCACTTCATAATTATGAGGGTGAAATGTAACAGTACTTGCCAGCCTAAGAGCATTTCCCTCCAGGAAGGATAATAAGTATGAATATTTTTGAGCGTCAGTAAGATGGGACGCACGATGTATATTCGTGTCGAACAGTGATTTGAACGAAGGAAATTCTTCATATAAACCACTAAATTTTTTTATATCTAACGTCGGTAAGTTAACTTTGACTGTAGTTTGTTCTGAACGAACAGGAGGAGACTGAGGGGTTACCACTGGGGGGGCTAATTTTCTTTGAGTAGCCAATACCCTAAAATAAATGTCCTAAAACTCTTCATTTACGTTCTTGCTATATTCGACATGTGCATAACAGAACTCCTGCAATTCGTTTACAACTTCCAAGAAACGATCGTAATACTTTTCGATTCGTTCACACCTAACGAGAAATATCTCTTGATTGGTGGGAAGTCCCGCTATCATGTCGAAGGTGGTTTGAACATGGCTATAAATGCGCTCCTTTTTGTCACTCAATTTTTTGAAATCAGCCGCCAGACTCATTTTTAATAGGAAATGTAGGGCCGCAACACAGATCTAACGGGGAATGACTGAGCTTAGCAAGTCCACAACAAGGTGAGTGATCGCTACGAGAAAAAGAGAGTAGGTACTTACCTACGAAAATGTAATTTGGAAACAGGAAAATGATATTGGGTGGCAAACAATGAGTAAACAACCCCCTACAGCAGAGTTTACTGGTTGCCGGGGCAACGTGGCTTGACCTATCTACTCGACCCCAGAGGCGCACCTACCTGTGCACCAGACAGCACGTCGATGTTTGTATACGGAAGTGCCTAAGGTCGGCTTCCCCTGTGAATTGAGCTCGAACTGATTCCTGTTGTTACGTCACGGAAAGATCGAGAACACAGTACTTCGTGGTTGCAAAAACCCACGAAAAATCACCCAATATCAATTAAAACACTATTTATCCGGGATTTACCAACAATAAGTTTAAATAAGGATCGAAGTCAGTCGCAATGAGAGGAACAAGACTGCCGAAATTTTTTCCAAAAAACGAAACATCCGCGAGCTACGGACCAAAACGGTATGTTGGGGATGAAATGGACTGTATTATAGGATTTGTATTTTTCTTTATACCGTTACAATATATTTTCAACTTCGATACCACCTACTTGATGAATTATATTTATGATTGAGATGCGAGGCCGTTCCGACCGCACACCCCGTCGGTATCTGACAAAGTGGGAAGCCCGGAAAAGCAACCAACAGGTGATAGGGTAAATATAGGGAAATAAGGGAAGAAGAAAAGGTGTGGAAACTGACCTCGTGTGCCGTCGAAGTCGGTTTTACCTGGGGCCCCAGAAATGACGATTCTCTCCTTGCAGCCGTGTCCTCCAGGGAGTGGTTGTCGAGTTCGAGAAGCAGCCAGTAAGGGGAACAAATCAAATTCAGAACGAAAAAGGTAAGGAAAACTGTGGGTAGTTTTCTTGGAAAAGGGTGAGTCACGCATTTGGTGAAGCCGGGAGACGAAGTGGATGGGAAGGAGGAACGTGGATGGAGGCTGGGGTGGGGAAGACGTCGGCCCCTTCCCACCTGAGGATCAGCCCCTCCAGCACCATGGCTAATCGACGCCTCATACGTCTCAAACAGTAACCAATTTTACTCGTCACGCCCTCATATCCACCAAGTTGTAAGTTGCCTAACTGAAATCCAACAAGAAAGTGATTTGAAAATAAGGAGCATAAAAAAAGGTGCTGTCAATCCGCTTCGAAGGGAGACTGTGGAGCTACTCGACCACTTGAATAATATTGCTGGGAAGCCTTCTCAAAAACCAATGAAGATGTGCTTACTGCAATACCTCTCCCAAGTCGCCAACCGGTACAATCCATCCACTGAAGAAGAAGATTAAAACGCTGCAAATCCCTGCACAACGGTTTATTATTTTGTACAGAATATCCTCCTGTTACAGATCACAGCTCTCTGGATAACCCTTCTATATAATTTTCCATTGTTTAATAATTTACCCATCAATAATACTTCAACGTTTGTTCAAGTTTCAGTAGCCCATCACTTGTCAAATGAAATAATCGCACCACAACCAACTCGACTTCATACAGCCATCCTTCATTATAATCAGATGCTCCGTAGTTATGACATCCGGGCCGGAGTTATACCGGTTGATTCACGATCGTGTTGACGAAGCTTTTTGGTGCACACGAACTGCTGGACGTGCAGTGCTCCGGGTTGTCTCAAAAAATTGTTTAGCTCAAGACAAATTTAATAACGTAAAAAAAACAAAACCCTTCAATGGAAAGTTTTCGAGATACGGCGATCTGAAAATTTCAACCCCTATTTTGAACCCCTTAGAGATGACTGACAGTAACGTCGAGCTTCGAGGACCAACTAGACCCCGAACGGAACCTATAACCCGAATTTCATCAATTTTGTTTCATGGTAACTAAGAAAAGTGGCCCGTACGGCGTACGGCGGACAGACAGAAATATTTTTATTGCAGTTTTGGATTCTACATACCTTGAAACGTAAACCATCAAATTTTGAGGGGGGTAAGAATTGTTTTTTTTCTTGCTCGATTCCAATGGTTCATTATTGAAAAAAATAATAAACCAAAATTGGAATTTACCTACCCTAGGTATTCCAGGCCACTCTAAATGAAGACTATCAGAGTTCAGTGTCTACTGTGTCAGCTGAACATCGGTGGAAAAATGCATGTGCAGAAGGCGCAGAGATATTTCAAGGAGGTACCTACAAATGAAAGGTTTGAAAAAGTCTGAGCTTTACCTATGAACTTACCTTGATCAATGTTCAACATTGAAAAATCGGTGTGAAAATAAACTCTCAGTAATTCATAGGATTCAGAACTATGTACGTTTCAGGACCGAAATCGACCGAATTCGTCGGAAGTAAAAAACCCCGTACTCGTTACTAGGTAGGTACCTACCTAAATCACGAGTTAAATGTTGATAAAATAATTCTGCCGATGACAAACAGTACCTAACAAACAGAAACACACATAATGAAGTTCTGAAAAGAAATTGTTGATGAGGAGTGAAAAAAGTTGCAAAAGTACCTACCAACAAACTCCAGCCCCTTCTACGTAGATGGTATAATGAACCGTTGTGTAATAATTTACCGTTGAGTAATGATTTACCGTAGTAATAATTTACGCATCAATAATACTTCAACGTTTGTTCAAGTTTCACTACCTACCAACAAACTCCAAAAGAGCCATCATTTTTCAAATTAAATAATATCACAGAACAACCAACTCGACTTCATACTCCGCCAATATAATCAGGTGATCCCTACCAATGATTGGCCGTATTCACAAATTCCTATTGTGGGCGCGTCTCTGGTTACGAGATTTGGTTTGAATTGTATACAATTTCATTCACACTGGAGTCGAAAATGCCTGTCGGTGCAAACTTCGGGGCCTTACTGTGAACGAACGGCTGGACGTACGATGCTCCGGATGGTCTTAAAAAACTCACAAGTTCAAGAACTATTTAAAACCGTAAAAATATTCACGTAAAAAAATGGTATAGGCGTTTTGAAAATTTCAACCCCTATTTTGAACCCCTTAGAGATGACTCACAGTAACGTCGAGCTTCGAGGACCAACTAGACGCCGAACGGAACCTATAACCCGAATTTCATCAATTTTTTTTCATGGTAACTAAGAAAAGTGGCCCGTACGGCGTACGGCGTACGGCGTACGGCGTACGGCGTACGGCGTACGGTGTACGGCGTACGGCGTACGGCGGACAGACAGAAATATTTTTATTGCAGTTTTGGATTCTACATACCTTGAAACGTAAACCATCAAATTTTGAGGGGGGGTAAGAATTTTTTTTTTCATGCTCGATTCCAATGGTTCATTATTGAAAATAATAAACCAAAAATTGACACGCAACCCTAACTTCAAAGCGAAGATTTTTAAGGTGAGTGCCAAAAACGTTGTTTGTCGAAACGTATTCTTCCTGCCATCGCGCTCTGTGCCGAAACAAATTGTTTTTATTTGTCGAAACGAATTGAAATGCCACTCCAATTTGTCGAAACGTATTACGCTCTGTCCTTCAACACATGTCCTCAGGCCTGCCTCTGTCTTCTCATCCAATTCGTGGTGGTTCCCGATCAAAAATTGGCCAAGGCACGCCTCGGAAGGGAGGGTCGCATTGTTGTTGTAGTTTATGCTACAGTAGAGTGAAAAAGGGACTGTTGTTGACAGTGGGAACGCCAACCAAAACTCCTGTGAGGAATGTCTCACAGCGAACGATAAGTTTTTCATGCCAGATTCCAAAGGTTCGTTAATGACATTTGGTGTCCGGGGACGAGCAAAGTACCTTCATCAAACCAGAAATCACGTTTATAAAACGTAATTCGTAAGACCTATCCAGGTGGAATATATTGCATGTTGCTCAATGATATAAGTACTTGCGACAAGCTCACATAGTACCCTTGAGGGTACGGCGCTTTTAGTTTCACAGATCAGAGCTTTCAAGGTGGAAAAATAACTTCCCATGTCCTTCAAGACCTGTCCTCAGTCCTGCCTCTGTCTTCTCATCCAATTCGTGGTGCTTCCAGATCAAAAACTGGCCAAGGAAAGATCGCATTGTTGTTCAGGTTCTCTATGTCTCTCAACAAAATAAACCCAACATTTCCCATTCCCAAGAGGAAGAGGAGGAGGAAGAGGAGGAGGAAGAGGAGGAAGAGGAAGAGGAGGAGGAAGAGGAGGAGGAAGAGGAGGAGGAAGAGGAGGAGGAGGAGGAAGAGGAAGAGGAGGAGGAGGAGGAAGAGGAGGAGGAAGAGGAGGAGGATGAGGAGGAGGAAGAGGAGGAGGAAGAGGAAGAGGAAGAGGAAGAGGAAGAGGAAGAAGGAGAAGAAGGTGGGGCTCCAGGTTGTGTACCCTGGGTCCTGTGGCTTGTCTCCCCACTCGTACCGTTTATTAACAGAAACTATCTTTCGTGGTTGAATATTGGCGAGAACTTAAGTTTTTAGAGGAGTGGTTCCTGGAGGGACTCACGACACTGTTAATTATATAGGTAAGGATCCTAGGTATCCTTCTGAAAAAAATTCTCTAGGGAGTGCACCTGCAATAATGTCTTCATATCCCCCCCCCCCCCTCACTATCATCACAGAATTTCTCCCGGAGGTAGTGCAGTCCCAAAGAAGTTCCATTTCAAATTTCTTTCTTTCGTATTCAACCCACGATCCTGAAATTTGAAATGGAACTTCTTTGGGACTGCTGGGTGAAAATGAAAACGCTGCGAAGTCCTTGTCACATGGGTTTATTATTCTATTGGACACACCTAAAGGAATTTTGGCTGTTCATTTATTGTTTCTTTAATGTGAAATAATGGAAATAGCTATTCCTGATGGTTTCTACCAATTTTGGCCCCCAAAACACGAATTAGGTACGCTACTTTTTTTTTCAAATTATCTTTGATCATTTTTAGTGCCATATAATCGTCTTGATCCAATTTTTCTAGTGTTATTATACGACTTGATGGTGATTTCAGACGATTTCCTAGGTTTCTGAATCATAAAAAATCAATTTTGGGAGCTGAACATTTGGTAGAACCTCAATTTTCCACTCTTTGGTCAAGATCGACATTATATTCGGTCTTCTCGTCCCATGGAAAACATGGAAAACGATACCTCAAAAGCTCATGTTACTAACATGTTACTAAAACACTAAATGTACCTATTTTTATACACATTTTCACTCATAACACCCCTGGGTATATTCCGATCGAGCTGCAAAGTTTCGGGACACAACTAGGGCCCAAATGGAGCATATTATGTGCGAAAGAGCGAATTTTTTAGGCCGAAAATGAAGCCGGAATGCGTGATACGGCGGACGGACATTGCATTTTTGGAATCTAGGCACCTTGAAACGGAAAAGAAAAATTTTCAGGGGTGATACAAAAATATTTTGCTGAGCGATTACATAGGTGTATTATTCACACAATAATAAACCAAAAGGTACCTACTTAGTAAGCTGAACCGAAAAATGAGCTCTATGATCGAAGAAGATAGAAATCCTTGAATATCAGGGATCAGAACAGCCTCCAGCGTTCAAAAGCATGTTGTATTGCTGTTTCTATGTAATAATAACTTGTCCAAGTGAAAGAATGGACAAGTCACCGTTGTCATTATTAGCCCCTGATCGGTCGGCGCCAAGACGATTATCTACCGTTTACCCCCGCTTTCTTTCTGTATTTCCAAGTGAGTTCGTTCCTAAGCCTAAGCTTTCCTATGCAATCCTAGCTTGCTTTTCTTTCTAGGGATATTTATATTTTTATGTCTATTCTCTATTCTGACTTCGTTCTCTGCCTGAACACTCCTCAATATTACCTACTTACCTCTTGGTACCAACAATCGGTCATTCATCTCTGCGGCCACGTATTTTAACCCACAGTTACACGCTAAGCGGTACTGTATACCGCATTTTCGTATTTGACCGGGAAACCTAGGCTAATATTTGTTGGATGAGTGTGACTCCTTCTGGTATTCGTTATTCAGGCTATCCGACAGGTGGCGCAGGTGTCTGTGGTCCATTCAGATGAGTATTCAGTAGGTATGCTATGAAGAGCCCAACTGCGAGGGGTACATTTTATATTGAAGTCCAGCTAACGTGTAGATGCTGAAAAGTTTTATTGGTAACTAGGACCGCTAGCGTGTATAACTTTTAGATTTTCCTTCGTCGATCAAGCTTGATTTCTGCCATGTAACTGTTCATAGGTACTAGGCAGTTTTGTGTTTTATTGAGTTTTTAGTCATGTTCATTTATATTCATGTTACCTACGTACCTGAAAGAAGGAGGAAAACGCTGCAAAGTCCTTGTCACATGGGTTTATTATTCTATTATTTTATTGGTCTACAGAAATGCCGGCTGTTTATTTATTGTTTCTTTCATGTAAATTAATTGAAATGGCTATTTCTGGTGGTTTCCACAAATTTTGGACTTGTATTAGGTACTACGCCCCTTTTTTTTTTCTTTCTTCAAATTACCCTTGATCATTGATCGTACCATTTAATCGTCTTGATCCACGTGTTGACACTTTTTCTAGTGTTATTATACAAATTGATAGTGATTTCAGACGATTTCGCAGGTTTTTGACTCATAAAAAATCAATTTTGGGAGCTGAACATCTGGTACAACCTCAATTTTCCACTCTTTGGTCAAAATCGACTTCATATTCGGTCTTCTCGTCCCCAAAAACATGGAATACTATACCTCAAAAGCTCATTTTAAAACATGTTACTAAAACACAAAAAGTACCTATTTTTATACACATTTTCACTCATAACTCCCCTGGATATATTCCGATCGGGCTGAAAAGTTTCGGGACACAACTAGGGCCCAAATGGAGCATGTTTGCGAAAGAACGATTTTTTTAGACCGAAAATGAAGCCTGTAGACGTGATACAGCGTACGGCGGACGGCGGACGGACATTGCATTTTTGGAATCTACACACCTTGAAACGGAAAAGAAAAAATTTTGAGGGGGTGTTATTAAAATTTTTTGCTGAGCGAATACATAGGTGTATTATTCACAGAATAATAAACCAAAAACGCTGCAAAGTCCTTGTCACATGGGTTTATTATTCTATTGGACATACCTACAGAAATGCTGGCTGTTCATTTATTGTTTCTTTCGTGCGTAGTAATCGAAATAGCTATTTCTGATGGTTTCCATTAATTTTGGCCCTTGAAACACAAATTAGGTACGCTCTTTTTTTTTCTTCTTTTTTTTTCTTAACTATCTTTGATCATTGGTAGTGCCATTTAATCGTCTTGATGCACGTGTTGACACTTTTGGTTTATTATTCTGTGAATAATACACCTATGTAATCGCTCAGCAAAAAATTTTTATAACACCACCTCAAAATTTTTTCTTTTCCGTTTCAAGGTACGTAGATTCCAAAAATGCAATGTCCGTCCGCCGTACGCCGTCCGCCGTATCACGTGTACAGGCTTCATTTTCGGTCTAAAAAATTCGTTCTTTCGCACACATGCTCCATTTGGGCCCTAGTTGTGTCCCGAAACTTTTCAGCCCGATCGGAATATACCCAGGGGTGTTATGAGTGAAAATGTGTATAAAAATAGGTACTTTTTGCGTTTTAGCAACATGTTGGTAACATGAGCTTTTAAGGTATCGTTTTTCATGTTTTTGGGGACGAGAAGACCGAATATGAAGTCGATTTTGACCAAAGAATAGAAAATTGAGGTTCTACCAGATGTTCAGCTCCCGAAATTGATTTTTTATGAGTCAAAAACCTGGGAAATCGTTTGAAATCACCATCAATTTGTATAATAACACTGGAAAAAGTGTCAACAGGTGGATCAAGACGATTAAATGGTACTATCAATGATCAGAGATAATTTATTTAAAAAAAAAAAGGAGCGTAGTTTATTCGAGTTTTGGGGGCCAAAATTGGTGGAAACCACCAGAGATAGCTATTTCAATTATTTTATATGAAAGAAACAATAAATAAACAGCCAACATCTCTGTAGGTAGGTATGTCCAATGGAATAATAAACCCATGTGACAAGGACTTTGCAGCGTTTTTTCAGTGTTATTATACAAACTGATGGTGATTTCAGACGATTTCCCAGGTTTTTCACTAATAAAAAATCAATTTTGGGAGCTGAACATTTGGTAGAACTCAATTTTCCACTCTTTGGCCAAAATCGACTTAATATTCGGTTTTCTCGTCCCCAAAAAGATGGAAAGCGATATCTCAGAAGCTAATGTTACCAACATGTTGCTAAAACGCAAAAAGTACCTATTTTTACACACATTTTCACTCATAACACCCCTGGGTATATTCCGATCGGGCTGAAAAGTTTCGGGACACAACTAGGGCCCAAATGGAGCATGTGTGCGAAAGAACGAATTTTTTAGACCGAAAATGAAGCCTGTAGACGTGATACGGCGGACGGCGGACGGCGTACGGCGGACGGACATGGCATTTTTGGAATCTACGCACCTTGAAACGGAAAAGAAAAAAGTTTGAGGGGGTGTTATAAAAATTTTTTGCTGAGCGAATACATAGGTGTATTATTCACAGAATAATAAACCAAAAGGGATGGATCTCTATAAATATGTATATACCTACCTGAAATGATACATTTGCATATTTTTATTTGTATTATTTGAATAAAGTCCATTTTTTGGAATCGAATATACATTTTCTTTGTACCAGTTCATATAATTTATTTCTTACGGTAAGTACCTAACTAGAGGTTATTGGGAGTGAGAATGATGATGATGAGTGATGGGTGGTTGGGGAGAGGGGGGAATCTTCGGAATGATTATATACTTTGTATACCAACCTTGATAGTCCTTATTTTGAGAAAAATGAAAGATCTTACTAAATTTCAGTTCAATTTTGAAGTCACTCCAATTGCACTTACATTCTAATTGCAATAGACAAGTATATATATATATATATATATATAAATTTTTTATTTTTGGTTTGTTCTTCTGCCTCCCTACTGATAAGAAAGCTGGTTTTTTCTCTTCTTCAATTTTGTTTTGTTTTGTTTTTCCGCTGAAGAGTCCAGCTGAAGGGAAAAAGTAACCTAATCTGAACTGATATCAATAAAAACATATCTGATTACCCATAGGTACTGTTGTTGAGCTCACTACGTTTTTTAACCGGATCCACGCAATTATATACGGTCGGGCTGAGCTTAGTCATTTCCATTACTGAAATTGGATGATTGTTTCATTCTCAAAGTAAAGTAAACGAGCCAATTAGCTAATGTTGCTAGCACCAGTGCTGATGCGACTGGTACTAAGAGAATGTATGAACTGCAAATTAATCTACCTATCTTCGGGTTTAAAAAAAGTAGAATACTCGGATCCCATAATTTTTCTTTCTTTTACGTTGTAGAAAAGCTACTGCATTTTTTTAAATCCTAAAATGGGGCAAAACGGGGAAGAAACATGAGATATTGTGATCCTAATAAATTAGCTGTGATTTTATTATATGTATCAGAGCTTTGATTTTATTAACATGTTTAATGTTTTAGGGCTGGGGGTCATTCTGTGAATTCCGACACGCAAATATGCAACGTTTTTCATTGGTTACTACACAGTTACTACCTTCTGTTGTAGCAACCATAAAGAATATCGCACTCGAAAGAAACAAGAGTCAATAGCTACGTTTTTCATTGGTTACTACACAGTTACTACCTTCTGTTGTAGCAACCATATGTTGATGGCGAGTTCTATAATAAGTACAGTAAATGCAACATTATACTTGTAGAGTTCAGTGAAATTGTGGCTTTCATTTTTTCTTGACATTAAAAAACTATATCTAATTTCTCCCTTGCGAGGGAAAAACATTAAACATGATTTAATGTTTTTCCCTCTCAAGGGAGAAATTAGTTTGTATAATAACACTAGAAAAAGTGTCAACACGTGTTTTTTATTGTGTATCTAGATTCCCTTCAGAACTATGGCGAGATGATGCGAGGCTCTCCTCACGAGGTGATTTTGTAATAACTACTTTCTGGATAGTTCCGTCATCTCCAGCTCCCTGAAACCATCTTCATTTTCCCTTACATCCGCGTGCGGTTTCCTTCACAAATGTCAAGCTAGTTTCAGCACCTCACTTCTCACACTGGATAATTATCTGCCATGGTGAAGGGCTTATATCGACGTATAGTTGTCACGAGAGGATTTGAAGCGTTTCCTAACATTGCTTCAGGCAGAACTACTTTAATCCTAAGTTGTTTCCTTATGATATTCTGTAGAGAAAGGTCATGTCTATCCAAAAACTACTCTTAAAACCACCAGTAGCACTACCTATATAATAAACCTCATCAAATGCCATTCCCAAACAATTATTAAATCCATTGAAAAATTCATTAAAACCTGACAGGTTATAATTGTCTTGTATTTGCCGTGTACACGGTGGATTGTTCTTTCGACTGGATAGAGGGATTGCAAGGAAATTTTGGGGAAAAGTGTTATAGTATTCTAGTAAATTGTTCTCATTTTAGCTATTTCGAAAGATCACAGTAATTTCACAACACCACACACACAACATGAAACAATATCATTCACAACTTGTAAACGCTGCAAATTATTACTCAACGGTTTATTATTTACCTGTATCGATGAGTAGATCACAGTTTTTTGTGGTCAATACCTACCCTCGTGCTTCCCCCCAGGAAAGCCCTAAATCGAGAACATACTGGCAGAAGGGGCATCTAAACTACAGGTAAATAATAAACCGTTGAGTAACAATTGGCAGCGTTTTTATTCACTTTTTGGATTCTACGAACCTTTAAATGTAAACCATCAAAATATGAGGGGAGGGGTTTTAACATGGATACGTTTTGGGCTGGGGGACAATCCGGAATTTTCGACACCAAGAAGTGTAACGCGATACCGATAAACAAAATTAGGTAGGTAGGTAGGTTACATTAACGGTAATTTGCTAGGTCCAAACAACATCCGAAATTCCGACGTCAAAAACGCTGCAAATCCCTGCACAACGGTTTATTATTTTGTACAGAATACCCTTCTGTTACAGATCACAGCTCTCTGTATAGATAACCCGTCTATATAATATAATATGTACTATTCTATATATATTATGTAGATCGCCGACCCGCCGTAGGTTAGTATCTAACCCCGTACTCGTTACTAGGTTTAGATAGGTACTAGGTAGCTATGTAAATCACGAGTTAAATGTTGCTAAAATAATTCTGTCGATGACAAACAGTAACTGAAACGGCAAAAAGAAACGCAAATAATGAAGTTCTGAAGGGAAATTGTTGATGTGGAGTGAAATAGATGCACCTTAGGCGTAGATCACTGTTTTCTGTGGTCAGTACCTACCCTCGTGGTCAAGTATAATGAACCGTTGTGTAATAACTTGCCCTTCAATAATACTTCAACGGTTGGTCAAGTTGCAAAAGTACCAATCAACAAAATCCAGCCCCTTCTTGGTAGATGAACCGTTGTGTAATAATTTACCATTGTGTAATAATTTACCCATCAATAATACTTCAACGTTTGATCAAGTTTCACAAGTACCTACCTACCTACAAAATCCAATAGTCCATCACTTATCAAATGAAATAATATCGCAGAACAACCAACTCGACTTCATACAGCCATCCTTGATTATAACCAGGTGCTCCCTAGTGATGATATCCGGGCCGGATTTATACCGTTTGATTCACGATCGTGCTGACGAAGTTTTTTGGTGTACACGAACGGCTGGACGTAAAATGCTCCGGGTGGTCTCAAAAATGGTTATGGTGGTCAAGAAAAATTGAATAACGTAAAAAAAACCATACCCTTCCATCGAAAGTTTTCGAGCTACGGCGTTCTGAAAATCTCAACCCCTATTATGATCCCCTTAGAGATGACTGACAGTAACGTCGAGCTTCGAGGACCAACTAGACCCCGAACGGAACCTATAACCCGAATTTCATCAATTTTGTTTCATGGAAACTAAGAAAAGTGGCTAGTACGGAGTACGGCGTACGGCGGACAGAAAGAAATTTTTTATTGCATTTTCGGATTTCTACATACCTTGAAACATAAACCATCAAATTTTGAGAGGGGGTTAGAATTTTTTTTTTTTCATGCTCGATTCCAATGGTTCATTATTGAAAATAATAAACCAAAATGTGAGGCTGTAATTCCCCAGAAGCTAATATAGATTTCACTCCTGTTTGAACTCATCATTTCATTTCATTCGAGGTAATGAGTGAGTCCAGAAGGTAATTCCATTCCTGTTTTGGCCTACGAGGATGAAATTCGAAATGGAGCCTCTGTAGGACTGGTGAGTAACGATGAAGAGTTGAAGGCCCTTTTTGATCAGCTGAGCGAGGCCTGAGGCAAATTTCATTCCTGTTTGACCCACGAGGATACATTCGAAATGGAGCCTCTGTGGGACTCTTGAGTAAAAATGACGAGTTGACGACCCTCACTAATCAGCTGAGTGAGCCCTGAGGTAATTACACTCCTGTTTGACCTACGAGGATGAAATTCGAAATGGAGCTGACTGGTGAGAAATAATGTCGACGTGAGGACCTTCCCTAATCAGCTGAGTGAGCCCTGAGCTCCTGTTTCCACCTACGAGGATGAAATTCGAAATGGAGCCGACTGGTTGGAAAGGATGTCGAGGAGAGGACCTTGCCGAATCAGCTGAGAGAGTTCTGAGGCAAATTTACCTCCTGTTTTGACCTACGAGGATGAAATTCGGAATGGAGCCTCTGTGGTAGGTGAGTAAGAATGCAAGGTAGGGGATCCTACTAAATCAGTTGATGGAGCCTGTGATGAATTTAAAATTGCATCACGGTGGTGTGAGGGAAATTGCCCAGGCGGTTATGAGCGAATCACCACCGACATCTGGGATCTTTTTGGAGAGAGGAGAGGTGAGTGATAGAATTTGCCAAGGCGGTTATGAGCGAATCACCACCGACATCTAGGATCTTTTGGGAGAGATGAGAGGTGAGTGGTAGAGTTTGCCTAGGCGGTTATGAGCGAATCACCACCGACATCTAGGATCTTTTGGAGGAGAGGTGTCCAGGCGGTTATGAGCGAATCACCACCGACATCTGGAATCTTTTGGAAGAGGAGGTTGCCTAGGCGGTTATGGGCGGACCACCACCGACATCTAGGTTCTTTTGAGAGGAGGAGAGAGCAAGGTAGAGGAGAGAAGAGAGAGCTGGTTAGAGGAAGTGTCGAATGAAGCTAAAGTCGCAGGATCCAGGGTTTTATAGGAAAAGGAGGCCTCTCCCTCCAACCCCCTGTTAGGGGTTGATGGTGGGGCTCCAGGCTGTGTACCCTGGGTTCAGTGGCTTGTCTCCCCACTCGTTTCGTTTATTGACGGAACTAACTTTTGTGTTTGAATATTGGTGCGAACTTAAGTTTACTAGAGGAGTGTTCCCGGGAGGGACTCACGACAGAGCCATTCTTCAATCCCAAAATTTCTCCGTTTAACGCCCGAAAAAAAATCTCATTTTCTCCGTTTTCACGGAACATCGAATGTGGATATTATGCAATACGGTACTGTGAGATGTTCTCGAACGGAGGACCAGATTTCGATCTGATCATATCGCTCTTGGCTACTCATTACCTCACCCCCTTGCTATTCTCCTGTATAGATAGATGTCCCTTTGCGAAGGTACCTACCTGTCCACCCACGTAAACACACATTGACACATAAACAGACACGATAAAAATGCCACCCAAGCAGGGATTGCAATTACATAAATACGCAGTGACGACCCTCCCCCCCCCCCCCCCCCCACCAAGTCATTTTTGAAATTCTGATGGTTGCTGAACTTGAGTAGGACCCTCGTCATATCGCAAAATTTTCACCTTATTATGGTGATTTGTTCGCCGTGAACACCAAACTTGTAGCTACCAATCAAAAAATTAATAGGTAAGACAGTAACCATCAACAAAATCCAAAATAACTATTATCATGGTACCCATAAAATATACCACTCCAAATATTGTACATATAAGATTGTTACCTATAAAGACGTGGAGAAGGCGAGCTGCGTATGGAAGGGGCAGAGCCAGGTATCTCTCCCTCCAACGATCCCTCAACGGCTTTCAAAGGCCATCGGAGGACCATAGGAGCGTAGAGGCGCCTTTACAAGGCGCCTGGCCTGCCCAGCTCGCCATTCTGCCAATCTCTCTAGAACCAGAGCCTTCTCACTCCCTCTCTCTCTCTCTCACCTTAACTCACGCCTCTTTCATCTCACCCTTCTCCTCCACCTTACATATACAACGTGGTGATAAACCTTTCTGGATATTCCTTTCCGAGAAGATCCCAAAGTGGTGATAAACCTTTCTGGGCACTTCCCAAAAAGATCCCAGCGTGGTGGTAAACCTTTCTGGGCACTTCCTCTAATATCCAATGTGGTGATAAACATTTCTGGATATTAGCTCACCCAGCACCCGTCATCTCCTTTCAAACCTCACCTCACCACACCTACCTCAAACTTCCAATCACCACAACCATCTTTCTTCAATAGAAATCGATTTCGATTTCATACAGCCGTGGTTGATTATATCATAATATTATGCTGTTATCTATCAATGATATCTGGGCTGGATTTATGTGTACCGTATGATTCGGCGGACGGCAGACAGACAGACATTTTTGGTTTATTATTTTCAATAATAATACCTTTGGAATCGAGCACCAACATTTTTTTTTACCCCCCTCAATATTTTTGGTTTGCGTTTCAGGGTAGTTAGCTACTTACAATCCGAACGTGGAATAGGAAACTCTGAAAATTATTACACAACGGTTCATTATTTTCCTGTATTCCTCCTACAGCTCCGAACAAGATCGTTAGACTAGAGCCCTAAATTAATATTTACCCGTTTTTTTACCTGTTTTTATTGCAACTTTTTTTTCCCTTCTGCGTCAATCACTGAATTCCTGTTACCGTGATCCTGAATTAGTCGGGTCGACTGTCCAATGATAGAGTAAAATAACGAGGTACTATATACCTACTCCGATTTCAATGAAACTTGGGGAAATGTGTCGAGGGCAGTTCAACTTAGAATCTGATTGGATTCGAACAAAAGTGGATATTATATTATTATATTATTGGACCTAGTAGACCTTCCATTAGGTCTTAAGACTTCTTTTAATACCAGTTTGACTCCTTGTAAACCACGCAGAGATGCTTGTTTCGATCCCTCGGAAGCTTGTAGCACGATTTTAACTCGAGCAAGATATTATTTGGTTGAAAAGAAGATTATTCGTCTGAAAAAGGAAATAAATCTTTCAGTTAATTGAAAAACGTTATAGGTTTGATTTTACTGGGGAAAAGGATTCATTTGGTTGAAAGAAAGTTCAATTCGCTTAAAGAAAATTTCTTTTTCTTGGAGGGGGGAAAACCCTGAAAATTCTTTTATAACGGTTTATTTAGGAATTACCTAATTTTTTGTGTACATATAAATCTTGGTACGTAATAACTTTGAAATGCTCATATTTTTTGCATGTAGGAAAGGGTCGGGATAGACGAGCAGGTTTGTCCCACGCGGAATTCATTAAAATCTTAGAACAAGATTCGTCTGCGCATATGCCAAATTTTCCCTGTAGTTACTGTAGGCATAAGCTAAAAAACCTGAAGGTACTTTTGTAACTTGAACAAATTTGGTTCGGAGTCTGTCTGTCCGTATGTCCACGAATCCTTGCCAACGCTTAAGTTCCCTCAATTAGAATGCAGTTTTGCTGAAGTTTTAAAGATGGTCCCCTCTCTATCCCCCCTCACTCCCTCCCTTACCACTCCCTCCCTTAACCCCTCCCTCACTCCCTCCCTCCCTCCCACTCTCCCTCCCACCCTCACTACCTCACACCATCTCTCTCTCACTCCCTCCCTCCCTCTATCACTCCCTCTCACCCTCTCCCTCTCTTCCTCTCTCCTTCCCCCTATTGAAAAACAATAAACAATACAATGAGCTGGAAGTGGGAAACAGTAAACAACTTAATAGGGCTAGGTGTTCCCTTAACTGTAGGAGTGCAGTAATTATCATACTGTGCGGATTCCTCCGGAAGGTGCTAAACTTACGCATAAAACTTTAAATTCGTGGGACTAAAATTTTGTTTCATGCTCAATTCCAAAGGTTCATTATTGAAAATAACAAAAGGAAAGGGTCATTTACTTGAAAAAAGTTGTTATTTGGTTGAAAATAAGTTTCATTACACCGGAAAATGCTATAGCAGACTTTAGCTCACCAACCAGAACTGCGAGAAAAGTTATTAGAGTCCGAGGGATGGCGAGACTGAAGGAAAGGGAGATGGAAGCCTCTGTGGACAGACTAATGGGGCTGCTTCCTTCCTGGTCACTCCATCCTCCACCCTCCTCCTCTTTACCCTTAAATCAACTAAATTATTTATAACGGTAGTGGTAAAGTGGTGGTGGGAGGAGGTTGGGGTTGGAAACAGAAGGGTTTGAGAACGGGAGGTTAACGATGGAAGAGAACGGGGCGGGTTGAGAAGAACGGCGCTGGGGACTCCGAAGAGGAGCACTTCAAGCTCAAAGTGTAGGTGACCTCTCCAAGCCCTCTGGGAGGCCGAGGGTCTTTTTCGCTTTCCTTTTCTCACCAGGCAAACGTCTGGGTTGAAACAAAAAGGCACAGAGGGAAATAGATTATTCAAAAGGATATTCCTCCTGGGCTTATTTACATGGCTGCAGTAATACTCATCAGCTTCTGCTCTCCGTTATCTATCCTCTTATGATATCATAAAATCAATATGCGTTAGAGCTCACAAATTATCGGCCTATCTCGCTATTGAGTATCATTTCAAAGCTTATAGAAAGATGGGTTAAGCAGCAACTTTATGATTACCTGGAATCTAATAGTATTCTCTCAGAAAAGCAATTTGGATTTCGTAAAGGTGTTGGTGTTGATGAGGCTCTCTTTTCTATCACAAAACAACTAAGCACAACGCTCGATGAAAGAAGGAAAGGAATATTGATTCTGCTCGATATGTCTAAAGCGTTTGATTCAATAAATCGTACAGAATTGTTGGAGGCTTTAAGCTGTAGCGGGGTCAAGTCAAGGGAACAACAATGGTTCCACAGTTATTTGGAACGTAGAGAACAAGTAATTGCATTCGATGGAATTGACAGTGATACCGAGGAGGTGGATTTTGGAGTCATTCAAGGCAGTACCCTTGGTCCCTTACTATTTTTGATATTCATTAATAGGATAGGAGATCTCCCCTTAAAAGGTCATACATACCTTTTCGCTGACGACACAGCACTCTTCTGCGAGGGAGATTCATGGGATGAGATTTTTTCTTCTGCTAACCGGGATTTGAAAGTTTTGTTTGATTGGCTGTCATCAAATACGCTTATTTTAAATCTATCCAAAACTAAGTACCTCGTTTTCTCCAAATCGCCCAGCAAGTCCCATCTCCAACACTGTGTAAAGTTACATTCTTGTGATGGAACGAACTTAGAGAGTTGTTCTTGCCCAAGATTAGATAGAGTTGCGAGTGCAAGGTATCTGGGAGTCTATATAGACGAAGATCTGCGATGGCATACACAAATTGCTTTGCTAACTAAGCGAGTAGCAAAATTCAATTACTTCTTTTATAGGTTAAGAAAGTTAGTACCGTTCAAGTTCCTCTTAATTTTATATAAGTCTCTGGTTCAGAGTATTCTGAGTTTTGGCATCTTGGCCTGGGGAGGAGCCACTCCAACTGTTATGTATCCACTGACAGTGGCACAAAAAGCAGTTTTAAAAATATTAGCTTCAAAGTCAAGAAGATTCCCTTCCGATCAACTGTTCGCCATTGTTCCAGTATTTTCTATCAACCAGCTATACATTAAGTCAGCACTTATGTTCTTTCATAAGCATACGCAGGATTTTGTATACACTCAGATCCAACCTACATAATATGTGTTTCGATTGACCACTCAATGTATTAACCCAGTACCGCCTAGTAGATTAAAATGTACCTCAAGACATGTATATTTTAGTTTACCTATTTTGCTGAGACAACTGCCTCAGACCCTTGCTGCACCGGCTACCCATAGTCGAGCCAGCTATAAAAAAGAGGTATTTAGTTTTCTGATCAGGAGGGGATATCGAGAATGTGAGCACCTATTTTCGAGCATATTATGTTACAGACTAAAGAGTAATATATAAACAGAAAGAAATGTACATACATTAAAACTAAAGCTACTATTATGTATATATTGAATTAACTATTATAAATAAATTATGTGCCTGTTAAAACTAAATAAATCAAAATTATAATAAATTGTACACTAATCCGATAACTTGAAATTAATAGTGCAAAGATATATTGAAGCAATGTGGACTGTATATATTTAAATTTAGAGATTAATTATACAAAAGTGTAAGGTGACTCCCCCACTTAGCACGGAACAGTGTTCCGAAAAGTGGGGAAATTCCTTGGTTAATTAATTTATTTATACATTGCTGTAAAAGGAGGAATAAATCAAATTTCATTTCATTTCATTTCATATTCTGATCTATTTTCCCTTACTTAACTTGTAACCATATTTATTAGGTCCCTGTCATGATAACCGATGGGGGGGGGGGGGGGGGGGGGGCAAACCGGCTCTACAAACTCAGAGGCTTGGAAACCAACTTCCATAGGCTGCATTGGATAGGAGCTGCCACCGGATTGGCCGCTGGATATATTTTTTTTCCAACCTGCAAATTCACGTGCAACTTCAAAAAAGCCGATTACAGTGTCATAAACGATTATTTCAAGTCATGCAGTTGGGAGGGAGTATGAGACGTCCACTTGAGGAGGCATTGGAGGGTTTCTACGCTGTTATCTACAAGGTCATCGACCTGTTTGTCCCGAAGATAACCAAACTTTGATAACTTTGAGACCTCGTTCTCCAAGTTGTTAGACAGGCTCAGATCTGATATCTCTCACATATCTGAAGTTATGGCTTGCTGGAAAGTTTCTGGATACGATGCGGATTATGGTATTTTTTTTTGGGCCTCTGATGTAGGTGTAAAGCCAGGTCAGAGGAACTATACAATATCTATCTCTTTCAACTACGAAGTTCTTTCTCAGAGGGTATCAAGTCCTTCTGGAACTATTTCAATTAAAGAGTTGGTGGCTATGATTTTCCTTGCTGTATGTCGCTGGACGATGTTCGTGCATCTGAACCTATGAATATAGCTGAACTGTTTGCTAGGCATATCTCATCGGTCCCTGAGCCCCCCATCGCTAATTTGCCTACTTACCCTACCTAGTAAGTGGTGTCTTCGGGCTATATCCGAGTGTCGGAAACAGATATTTCCCTGGGCCTCGCAGGCATGGAAGTGAGGCAGGATATGGGTCCAGGTGGTGTTCCATCCGACCTACTAAAACAATGTTGAGCCACTTTATCATTCCCATTAACTTGCCTTTTCAATAAGTCACTCGAGTCGGGACATTTTCCCTCAAAATGGAAGATCTTGTATATATGTCACAACCATCCACAAGGCCGGAGACAAGACTTTCATTAACCACCATCGCCCATTTTGTTCCTTGTCTACCATAACCAAGCTCCTAGAAAAGTTAAATTTGCCGTAATTGTTCAGTGGGTAGGTGCCGCCTCAGAATGTAGAAGAGATGAACGACGACTTGCGCCTCCCATCGAAGGTCCTCAGCGAGCATTACCCCTAGGTATCCGGCGGCTTCTGTGCGCTCAAGTGCTGGACAGTCGCAAACCACGACATTAGAGCAGATGCGGATCTTCACGAACTCTTTGGTTACGTTTTTATCGTTTGATTGAGAAAAGAGCGTTTATTTAGTCTTGGAGACGTTTATATAGAAGGCCCATCGATATGGAAGGTTTATAGTGTTGTTTGCTTTACTGAACCTGCTCCCATGAATCAGCTGGCAGGACAGCCATGTCGTCTGCAAACAAGTATAGGGAGCACTCAGTTTTGAGATCTATAATACCATTTATAAACAAAAGGAAGAGAACGGGACCCAAAATACTACCCTGAACCGCCCTTTTCCACCCTTTTCTCGTCACCAATCTAAACAAACTGCCTTCAACCAGTCAGATAATTTTCGAACCAGCCCAGTTCCTCGCCGCATCGATTCCTTGGAACTTAGCACTCCTGTGAGATTCCTTCTGTCGACTGAATTTCGCAAGATCAAGCAGAATTCGGAGTACTTCCTTTTTTTTTGTCCATGAGTGGCGTAAGACCTTTGGTGACGTAGAATGAAGCCTCGTCCACCCTCAAACCAGCCTGGAAACCAAACTGTTCGTTTGAAGGAACATGATCTTCCTTCAACCAACTAGTGAGAAGAAGCTTCACCCAATTCTCTATCAACTTGGAAATCACACTAAGTAAGGATGTGGGTCTGTACCTAGTTGTTGAATTCCAACCCCCCCCCCCCTCCCCACCAATTATGATGCGGGATTATCTTAGCACTCTGGAGTGCATTTGGGAGCGATGAAGATGCCAGGCTGTTATATGGATTAGAGAGCTTTTCAAACTCTGTTCGTATTTCTGTAGGCACTGAAGACTAATGCCATTAGAGCCTGGAGCGGGTTAACCTTCCAGCGGTCTTCAGCAGCGAACTTAGGTCCGATTCAGTGATAGGTTTGAAACGGAATCTTAAATCAGAGCATTTGTTCGACGAATAGGTAGATGAAGATGCCCCGCCGTATGGGCAGATGAGGAATGCGTTCCGCCAGATTTTTGTCAACGTTTGTGAAGGACACATTTATATCTTCTGCTATTTTGACAGCCCCAGATTCAGTGTCAAGTTGAAGTTTATTCACTTCGACTGAGACAATATCATCAGAGGATTACTGCGAGTTTTACACAAGAACAAATTGTTGAGGATTTTCCAAAATTTTTGCGGGCAGCCTTCCGTTTCTCTAAACTTTTCTTTGTAGTACGACTCTCCTTGTTTTATTCTTACGGATGTCAGAATATCTTTGTATTTTGTATAACATTGTTTTACGGCTAGATTGAAGGGTTGTTCGTTTAATTTCTTCTTTAATTTGTCTTTCTTGTGTATCACCGCCTGCCGTAACCCAGGGAGTAAGATTCATTTTAGATAACGGAATGGGTGCTGTACGTTTGGATAAGTCGATACATTTTCGGAATCCTTCTAGAAATATCTTAGTGGCAATATCAACATCAGGCTCGTCACACCTTGGACCAGTCATGCGCCTGAATTGCCTCACCAAGATTACTCACCAGGTTTAACTGAGTTCGTAATAAATTACTTGCTGTCTTCGCTGTGCATTCCGTCCGATCGAGGACGGTATCAATGGAAATTCCAAACCCTCAATGAAATGGTCTGTGAAAGTATCTGGAGAGGGAGAAACCACGGTGTACGGGCGGCTAGTCCCTTTATCCTCCCACCTCCTTCACCCTCAAACATTCATTATTAAGTTCAGTCATAGCTCAATTGAGGGTAAGTATACTTTTCTTTCTGGATTAGAAAACGCTGCAAATCCCTGCACAACGGTTTATTATTTTGTATAGAATACCCTTCTTTTACAGATCACAGCTCTTTGTATAGATAACCCGCCTATATAATATAATATGTACTATTCTATACATATTATGTAGATCGCAGACCCTCGGTAGGTTAGTACCTAACCCCGTACTCATTACAAGGTACCTACCTATCTAAATCACGAGTTAAATGTTGCTAAAATAATTCTGTCGATGACAAACAGTAACTATAATTATTATTTTGTATAGAATACCCTTCTTTTACAGATAACAGCTCTCTGTATAGATAACCCGCCTATATAATATAATATGTATTTCGAGTTATTTTTAATCAGGAGTAGTGGGTGAATTGAATGGCAGACTTATGATGGTGAAAGCTTTTATTATATGCGTTCGCATTGAGTGCATAAGAAGTACTGTTGCCCTATTTGCCAGTCTACAACCCTCGTAAAAAGAAAGGTGGTGGGGACGTCTTCCCCTACTTCTCCACTTTTGCCCTCTGCCGGGTCTTCAGGGTAGGTAAGGGATGTTGATGTCCGGATTGGTACGATTACCGATACGGCTATCCTGACGTTTCACGGTCCCACGTGAAAAAAAAGGGTTATAAAAGTAGATGGTGGCCAGAACAGTGAATGTACGCGTAACAAAATACCATGGCGGAACAGTATGAGTGCAAGTCGAACAATGGCCCTGCTAGTCCTACCTAAGAGGGTTGATTCAGTACCTAATAGCCACCTATGAGAGAAAACCTTAGGCCCCGTCCGTTAAGCATTAGGTAATCAATCAATCAAAGCAAAAGGTATTGCGGACGTGAAAAAGGGACCTAGGATGAAAAACTCTCGGGCAAACCTAAAGCTGGCGCAAGTTCAAAGAATAACATGGTAAAAGGAATGAATGAACAACGTAGGAGTTATTGAGCAAAACGTAAAATTAGCAGAGCATAATGGAAACATGAAAACAGAATGAAAAACGAAAGAAATAGCAAAATACAAATGCAAATACAAATACAAATACAATACAAATACAAAATACAAACTCAAATATGAAAATTTACAAACTCAAATATTACATGGCTACAATGAAATGGTGACAACAATGTTGTACAATAGTAACGATAGGGATGTTTGCAATGCAAATGATAGGAATAGCCTACGTAATAGCAAGGAAAGACATTCATAGTGTTCACAATGGCCAATGTGATAAGAACTAGAAGGTACAGCAGATATGCATAGTTACGTTCGGCAAATGGTATCAAGAGTACCGGAAATATTTGCAAATTGACAAGTGATCGCGTCACGTGTCAGCGCGATCCAGTGGAGTGGCTAGCGGATGGTTTTTGTCGGTCTGAAACATACAAAGAGATTAGAGACAGCAAAACGATGAGGGGTTAGAGGCCCCAACAGGTGGATCGGATACATGTGGTGGCCTTGAAGGTGCAGGTGTTTTGGCGGACGTGAGTTGTATGACGTAGTACGATGGGCGAGAAAAGGACTTTGGTTTATGGTTTTAGAAAGTCGAATATTATGCGATCAAAGGGTGGTCGCCGACCAACAGCAAGACCGTACATGAAACGGATAAGCGATGGCTCCAACCTACGCAGTTTTTCCCAACATCTTGTCGTATGAAAGATGTTTATTCTGAGCACCACTCGGCTGTCCTGATAAAATTTACGAGAGGAGCTTAGAGACGTGAGGAAAGAAATGTTTCTACCTGAAATCGGGGGTAAGAGGCCTAGGTACTCTGCTCCTGGGGCGGTAGGAAGTTACCGTCTGGGTTCTAAAATAAATCGTTAGTTTTCTATTTTCCTGAGTTTTACCGATACGGAATTTGGAAAGTATGCAATGAATAGTTGAGCAGCAATCTGGTCCTATTATAAATATTGTTGAGTGGTCGAATTTCAAACATTATCGTGCGAAGGACGACCATTGATGAACGATTTGGCAAACTGTGTTCGATTTGCGTTCAAACTCAGATCGTCTACGTTGTGAAATCGGATGGGGGAATGCCCGGACTCGAAGTCATGGGAACTATAATGTGATCGCAGAGACCCTCCTCTTTGATCATAATAAATTGATTTTTTTTTTGTTTTATTTTTATTATTTTTTTTTTTTTGTTCGTCCCGGACTCGTGGTCATGGGTTTAAATGTGGCCGTTCCTCCTTGATCATAATATAGAAGGCTTCAAATATGATCCTACCGGCATCGAACCCTAAAATGTCTGATCCGGCGTAGATCATATTGTTTTGCCACCGCCAAGGAGTTGATGCAGAAGGGATACCTACCCAACTAACATCTGTACATAGAGATCGCCAAAAACGTGGGATGGCTCACCCGTCGCCAGGCATAAAGTAGCGGCACTAGCACAATAGCCCGTTGCGATAGGAGGGTTGATGTCGTATGCATCCAACAACAACCATTAGCCAGCGTTATCCGACCTCACACGCACGTGATGAGTTCAATTATGATGTGAAAGATTTCAAGGATCAAGATGTGCTCAACATAAAATTTTATTGATAAATCGAATTGTTAAAATGGAATGGATCGATGGTGTTTCATTAATTTTCATTTTCTGATTCGGATTCTGATTCGTTCAGGAGCTGAGGTAATAATTCAATGTCTTGATTAATTTTGCGAACCCTGTCATGGGAATATTTGACTTGTCTTTTCGTCGTGAGATTTTCGAGTAAGTACCGGTCGTTGGGTAAAACTTCGACGACTCGGTACATGCCTTTATATTTAGGACTGGTTTTCTGGGACGTTCTTGGCTCTACCTGACGAACACATAGATCGTTCAAGTGTAAGGAGTTTACGGGTGCCTTTGTTCCTACAAAACGTCGAAGTTCGTATTCGACATTGCGGTCAATATTCCGCTTCGCTTCATGACGAATATCTGATAAGTTCGTACGGGTCGGGGGGCACACATTTTCATCGATTGTTAGCATGCCAGGAATGTGGGGTTTTCTACCAATGAGTAGTTCCATAGGGGACGCGCCAGTGACTCTATTGGATGTACCATTCAAAATTAATTGTACTTGGGGCGCTAGTTGTCTAACTGTTTGTTGTTTTATGCATTGTGCGACAGTAACTAGGTTGGTGATGCTAGCCATGTATCGTTCGACTTGAGCATTGGCTCTAGATGCACCTGTCGCGATCGGATGCGTTTGAATATGGTTCTTTGTACAATAGTCTATAAAAACACCTGCCGTAAAATTGGTTCCTTGGTCAAATACTAGACGACTCGGCGGACCAAAGAGATTAACTAATTCTGATAATGCATTTATGGCAGATTTTGCCGTCAAGGACCTGGTGTGGTGCAGCATAACGTATTTCGTAAAGGCACATATTTGAACAATATAATAATCTGGGGGTCCATTTGGTCCACTCAGCCTTCCTGTAACATCGATGTGTACCGTATGGAACGGAACATCGCACTTTGGTATTGGGTGAAGATTCAATAATTGTTGTTTGCCTGATGGGCCTTTGGCAAGTTTACAAGTAATGCAATTTTCAATATATTTTTTCACGAACTTGTTCATGTGGGGAAACCAGAATTTTTCTAGAATTTTATCCATTGTTTTCGGGAGGCCTAAGTGTAAAATAGCTTCGTGTACCGAATTAGTTACGACCCACCGATAAGCCCTTGGAATTATAGGGGCCTTGAGGCTTTTCTTATTATGTTGAAATTTTCGGAATAAGATACCTTCATTTAATTCGTATGTATTTGCTAAGTCAGGAGTTAACGTGTTATTCTCAATTTGCTCTATAATGAATTTAATTTCCGTATCTTGTTGTTGGGCGACTAACAACCAATCCCCCGTTAATTCAATTAAGTTTACCTTCTTTTCCATATGTTTCTTATGTTCCGTGTCGGTAATGAAGGGAAGGTATGATTCTATGACTTTATAATTGTCGGCTGAGTGCGTGGGAGGATAATCATCGAATGATGTTTCGAATATATCCACTTCAGAAGGAACTCCCACCGGGTATCTTGACAGGAAATCGACTGTTTGCATTTTTGAACCAGGTCGATATTGTATGGTGAAAACAAATGTTTGTAAATAAGCCCACCAACGGTGGACTCGAGTGTTCAAATTCTGTTTAACGTAAGAAGCTTGAAATGATTTACAGTCAGTAACCAACGTGAAATCCGTATACAGTAGGCATTGTTCCCAAGCTTTAAAACATTTCACCGCGGCTAGAGTTTCTAGCTCGTAACTGTGATATTTTGCCTCCGCAGGTGTGGTCCGCTTACTAAAATAACCTACTACTTTTCGTCTGCCCTCCACAATATTAAAAAGTATCGCCCCATATCCAATTGAACTAGCGTCAGCCCAAATCCTGGACAATACCTTAACATGGCCCAAATTTAGGGAGATGTTTACAAATAAGTATTGCGCCATGGATACCCCCGCAGCCACTCTGAGGTAGTTCCTCTGAAACTCCCTGTAAGGGCGATGGCTAGTTCCGAAGCGCGAGGGGTACGCTCGGACATGATCAAATCCGTTGTTTTCAGCCACGTCATTGGATTCGCTCTTGCCTCATCGAATTCGGGAAACGTTAATTTGCTGTCAGTTCGTGGTGGAAGGCGATCCAATATCGCACCCAATAACTGTTGTTGAACTCCGACAGCTTGTGACAAGGGAACTTGCGGTTCATTCTCGTCATTTCGAGCGGGTACCTGTTCTTCAGCCATGTGAATTTCTTCTTCATCCATCTCGCGGGAATGCGCGGATTCTTCCGACCCCGTGATGATAACGAATAAGCGACTTACTAGCGTTGACCGGTTGAAAGTTTGAAAGAGAAGGGGTCGAAAAGGAACTAACCGGGAAAACACAAGCACAAACAAAAATTAATTGCGTGAGCGCGGAAGATAATCCCACTTCTGATTTCGAGTTATTTTTAATCAGGAGTAGTGGGTGAATTGAATGGCAGACTTATGATGGTGAAAGCTTTTATTATATGCGTTCGCATTGAGTGCATAAGAAGTACTGTTGCCCTATTTGCCAGTCTACAACCCTCGTAAAAAGAAAGGTGGTGGGGACGTCTTCCCCTACTTCTCCACTTTTGCCCTCTGCCGGGTCTTCAGGGTAGGTAAGGGATGTTGATGTCCGGATTGGTACGATTACCGATATGTACTATTCTATACATCATATTATGTAGATCGCAGACCCTCCGTAGGTTAGTACCTAACCCCGTACTCATTACTAGGTACCTATCTAAATCACGAGTTAAATGTTGCTAAAATAATTCTGTCGATGACAAATAGTAACTATAATGGCGAAAAGAAACGCAAATAATGAAGTTTTGAAGGAAAATTGTTGATCTGGAGTGAAATAGATGCCCCTTCTGCCTCTATCAGTTTTCTGTGGTCAGTACCTACCCTCTGGTCAAGTATAATGAACCGTTGTGTAATAACTTGCCCATCAATAATACTTCAACGGTAAGTCAAGTTGCAAAAGTATCGATCAACTATATCCAGCCCCTTCTTGGTAGATGAACCGTTTTGTAATAATTTACCGTTATGTAATAATTTGCCGTTGTGTAATAATTTACCGTTGTGTAATAATTTACCCATCAATAATACTTCAAAGTTTGTTCAAGTTTCACAAGTACCTACCAACAAAATCCAGCCCCTTCTTGGTAGATGAACCGTTGTGTAATAATTTACCGTTCTGTAGTAATTTACCGTTGTGTAATAATTTACCGTTATATAATAATTTGCCGTTGTGTAATAATTGGCCGTTGTGTAATAATTTACCGTTGTGTAATAATTTACCCATCAATAATACTTCAAAGATTGTTCAAGTTTCACAAGTACCTACCAACAAAATCCAATAGTCCATCAATTATCAAATGATAATATCGCAGAACAACCAACTCGACTTCATACATGATTATTATCAGGTGCTCCTTAGTGATGATATCCCGGCCGGATTTATACCGTATGATTCACGATCGTGTTGACGAAGCTTTTTGGTGCACACGAACGGCTGGACGTACAGTGCTCCGGGCGGTCTCAAAAAATTGTTTAGCTCAAGACAAATTAATATCGTAAAAAAACCCCATACCCTTCAATCGAAAGTTTTCGAGCTACGGCGTTCTGAAAATTTCAACCCCTATTTTGAACCCCTTAGAGATGACTGACAGTAACGTCGAGCTTCGAGGACCAACTAGACCCCGATCGGAACCTATAACTCGAATTTCATCACTTTTTATTCATGGTAACTAAGAAAAGTGGCCCGTACGGCGTACGGCGGACAGACAGAAATATTTTTATTGCAGTTTCGGATTCTACATACCTTGAAACGTAAACCATCAAATTTTGAGGGTGTGTAAGAATTTTTTTTTTCTTGCTCGATTCCAATGGTTCATTATTGAAAATAATAAACCAATATTTTTTTAATCGTTTACATTTTTGGTTTATTATTTTTAATAATGATCATTTGGAATCGAGCATAATAACCAAAATTTTAACCCCCCCCCCCCCCCCACCAATTTCATGGTTCCCGTATCAAGGTACGTAGAAACCGAAAATGAAATTTAAAAAAAGCGTTGCCGTAGGGGGCTTCTAGCCGCCAGTGGTTTGTGTTCATGACGGTACGTTTATTGTCGAATGAAATCTGGGGGACACCCCCAGACCGCCGGATGGTAACAGTTTAGATCAAGGGTCAAAGCAAGGAAACATGGAACATGTTTTTCGAATAGGTAAATGATAACAGAGGATATGGAGATATGCAGAAAAACATCTGCCAATTCGAGTAGGCACTATATCTTCCTCACTTGAATCACATGAACGTATAGACTAGTTGGGTTGGTTCGTTATGATACGGGACCATCTGCGATCCAACCCGCGTGTACCCACAAAATTTCATCTCTCTACGACTATTTTTCGCGTAGTTAGAAGCGTTATAAGGAAACGGTCAACATTTCATGTTTGCGCATGCGCGGAGGGAAATTACAGTGAGATTCCAATGAAGTTCATAATGGAACCATCAAATTACTATACTGATCAACCCTCCAAATGTGAACTTATTTCAACGATAATTAAGGTAGTTATGGGCACTTCAAGTATTTCACGTTTGCGCATGCGCAGACTAAACGATTTTCATGATTTTGAAGCGGGACCTTCTGCGATCCAACCCGCGTATACCCTCGTAATTTCAGCTCCCTGCGACTATTTATCGCGTAGTTAGAAGCGTTACAAGGAAATGGTCAACATTTCATGTTGGCGTATGCGGAGATCAAAGTTACGATTCCAATGAAATTAATTTGGAACTACCAAAGTATTATTCCTGACCGACCCTCCAAGATTGAACTCATTTCAACGATATTTAGGGTACTTGTGGGTGTTCCAATTATTTCACGTTTGCGCATGCGCAGACGAAATTTACGGTACTTTTTCAATGATTTTGGTACGGGACCATCTGTGAGTCAACCCGCACCTACCCTCAAAATTTCAGCCCACTTCGACCTTTATTTCGGGTAGTTACGGGTGTTGCTAGGAATTACCACAGACAGACACGGAACCAAATATGTTCCTCGCTGTCTGAAACGGAAAATGGTAGTGGAAATTTTCATTTTGGAGGACATGAACTTTTTTTTACTCAATCACGAATCCAAGGCTTCCCTGCCTTCGGTAGTGAGGAAGCAAAAATTTCGTGGGATTTCCAAGCCTTGGACCAGCGACCTAACGCAATGTAATGTAATACACGTCGTCAGCTGCTTTCGGCGTTTTTCGGGTAGGTAGAACACCCTCGGCAGTTTTCGGCGGAGTGGGGTCTGGTCGTACTGTCATCGGCGAAGGTGTGGTAGGAGCGGTGGTGAGTTGGGTGGTAGGAGTGGGGTAGAGAGAGAACTGTGCGGGCGACGGGGAGGGAGCCGAGTGTTTACGCAGACGCAGACGGGACGCTCTCCAGCCCGGTTTACTCCCATAAAAACATGTTTCATGTTAAAAGTTCTGTCCGTCCGACGTCCACCGTAGGCCGACCGCCGCACTTTCCTTAGTTACCATGGACCAACATTAATGAATGATGTTTGTAGGTCCCATTTGGAGTCTAGTGCTGTAGGTCCGCGGACCTCGGCGTTACTGTCAGTCATCTTTAAGGGGTGAAAAATAGGGGTTGCAATTTCCAGAACGCCGTTGCTCGAACACTGTCAATAGAAGGGTAAAGTACTTTTTACGGTTTTAAATTGATCTCGAACTCTTGAGCATTTTTTGAGACCACCCGAAGCATTATACGTCCAGCCATTTGTCTACACCAAAAAGCTTCGTCAACATGATCGTAATGAAACGATATACATCCAGCCCAGAAATCACTCCTTGGGAACACCTGATTATAATCACTTATGTTTGCAAGAAACAGAGTTGGTTCTTCCGTGATATTATTTCATCCGAAGAATGATATTTTGGATTTTGTTGGCAGGTACTTTTGTAGCTTGAAAAAACGGTATGCTTCATGAATAGCAACTTTTTAATGATAGAATTATTGAATTCACCGCGTATATTATGAAATTATAATTGCCCGGCCGGCTCCAGTACTCATTACCAGTTCCAATACTCAATTACCAGTTCCTGTAGGTACTCGATTTAGGGCTATCCTGGGGGAAGCACGAGGGTACGTATTGACCACAAAAAACAGCGATCTACGCAGAAGGGGCATCTACACAAGAAAAAAAAATTTTCCATAATGTCCGGAGATCTCTATAAATTAAATTTCTCCCTTGAGAGGGAAAAACATTAAATCATGTTTAATGTTTTTCCCTCGCAAGGGAGAAATTAGATATAGTTTTTTAATGTCAAGAAAAAATGAAAGCCACAATTTCACTGAACTCTACAAGTATAATGTTGCATTTACTGTACTTATTATAGAACTCGCCATCAACATATGGTTGCTACAACAGAAGGTAGAAACTGTGTAGTAACCAATGAAAAACGTAGCTATTGACTCTTGTTTCTTTCGAGTGCGATATTCTTTATGGTTGCTACAACAGAAGGTAGTAACTGTGTAGTAACCAATGAAAAACGTTGCATATTTGCGTGTCGGAATTCACAGAATGACCCCCAGCCCTAAAACATTAAACATGTTAATAATATACCATCGTGAAATAATTTGCAGCGGTTTTTTTTTTTTTACCAAACTTTACTCCAAATGGGACAAAATTTCATCAGTTTCGGTTCGTGCTAAGTAAGAAAAGTGTGAAGTACAGCGGACGGATAGAAATTGTTGGTTTATTATTTGTAGTAACCAATGAACTTTCGGAATCGAACATGATTTTTTAAATCCTCAAAATCACATGGCCACTCGTCTTTCGATAATAGCCATTTGGTCCTTATTCGATCTGTTCAACAAGATTACCAAGATTATATTCCTCTGTGCGCTGTGCCATCAGTGTGAACGAGTGGAATATCCATATATCTAAGGCGTTTGACTCGTCATCCCAACCTCGTTGGTATGGATATGATCAGGCCATCCCTTTATTCCTTTTCCCGACATTTACTGCTATGAAGCTTGTGATGAATTTAGAATTTTGTTCATCACGGTGGCGTGAAGGAGAAAAGTCGCAGGCGGCGGTAGTCCACCGATCATCTACGACTTTGGGAGGAGATGGAGGTGAGTGAAGGAATTTACCTAGGCGGCGGTAATCCACCGATCATCTAGGTGAGAAGGTGCTTGTCTAGGCGGCGGTAGTCCACCGATCATCTAGACAAGAGGGAGAAGGTAAATTCTCAGGCGGCGGTAATCCACCGATCATCTGAGAGGAGGAGCAAGGTAGAGGAGAGAAGAGAGAGCTAGTTGGAGGAAGTGTCGAATGAGGCTAAAGCCCCAGGATCCAGGGTTATATAGGAACTGGAGGCCTCTCCCTCCAACTCCCTGTGGGGAGTTGGTAGTGGGGCTCCAGGTTGTGTTCCCTGGGTTCTGTGGCCTGTCTCCCCACTCAGTTGTTTATTGACGGAAAGTAAGTTTTACATGAGGATATTGGTGAGAGCTTAAAGTTACTGGTGGAGTGTTCCCGGGAGGGACTCACGACAGAGGTCCCCCCAGTTCGAACCAATGTTTGAGGAGCTGAAGGCGCAAGGTGACAGGGGCTGAGGGCTACGGCAAACAAAAGTGGAGCTGAAGGCGCAAGGTGACAGAGGCTGAGGGCCGATGCAAACAAATGGTGGTGCTGAAGGCAGGGCAAGAAGTATGTGAGGGCTGAAGGCGAAAAGGTGACAGAGGCTGAGGGCGTTAGTCTTAATCCTTAAAGTTAGGCGTACTGATATAAGTATAGATAAGTAGTATAAGTATTAGATAAGTAGTATAAGGATTGATAAGTAGTATTTACAGAGTTGGAATGTACAAGTAGTATAAGTAGTATAAGTAGGATAAGTATTGATAGGTAGTATTTACAAAGTAGGAATTTACAAGTAGTATAAGTATTGATAAGTAGTATTTACAAAGTCGGAATGTACGAGGGGTACAATGGTGGGGGATTTACAAAGTTGGATAGTATGTACAAAGTTGAATAGTATTTACAAAGTTGGATAGTATTTACAAAGTTGGGTAGTATTTACAAAGGGGTACAAAGTTGGGGTGCGGAAGTCCGCCGTTCCCTGGGTGTGGATGGGATGTGGCGTGTGGATGGGTGTGTATTGGTGGTGAGGTGATGGGGTGAGAGAGGTGACTCCCTCTAACAGTCTTCACGTTAGTGAAGACTGATAGAGGGGCCCCTTCACTGCCAGGGCGGTGGTGAAGGGGAAGAGCCGGTGGGAGCCGGTACCCGGGACGTCGCGGAGAGAGGCGGCGACGTTGGGGTCCGGTGGGTGAAATGGAGGCGACGTGTGGCGTTTGTGGTGTGGGGGTGGTCGGGTGAGTGGTTTGGTGCGATTGGTCGGGGAGGACTGGGGCTGGCTTACATCGGGCGAGGGGTACAGTGTGGGGCTTCCCGTCAATTAACAGGGTAGCCGTGGTGTGTGTGGAGCGGATGACCTGGAAGGGCCCGGCGTAGAGAGGTTGAAATGTTTTGTGGATGCCGGGCTCCTTCAGGTACATGTGAGTGGCTGTGTAAAAACGTTTGGGATAGGTGGTGTCGTTGTGCGGTGGTGTTGTGCGGAGCGGTTCCCTGTTAATTGACGGGGTGGTGTGTGGAGTGAAAATGTCGGCTGGTAAACGGAGAGGGTCTCTAAAAGCGTGTTGTGCGGGACTTGTGTTGTCTGAAGGACGGGCGGAAGTACGAAGGCTGAGTAATACATAGGGGAGGGTTTTGGTCCATGAGGGGGATGTGGCTGATGTGGAGATGGCTTGTTTAAGGACCGAGTGCCACCGCTTTATTTTCCCGTTGGATTGGGGGTGATAAGGAGTGGTGCGGATTTTTTGGATCCCGAGGGAACAGAGGAGATCTGAAAAGTGGGCGGACTCGAACTGCCTCCCTTGATCGACCGTGATTGTTCGCGGACAACCGTAGCGGCTAACCCATTGGTTGAGGAAAGCCGTTGCGACGGTGTCCGCGGTGATGTGGGTGAGGGGAATGCACTCAACCCAGTTGGTGGCACGGTCGATCATCGTGAGGCAGTATTTCTTCCCCTCAGAGGGGGGAAGAGGTCCGACCAGATCGAGGTGAACGTGTTCCCACGGGAGGGAGTCGGGAATGGGTTGAGGAGGTACATGGGGGTGAGCCGAGACCTTAAATTGCTGGCACTTCTGGCACCCTAGAACCCAGGTACGAATATCTGTATTCATGTGGGGCCAGAAGTACCGTGTTTTGATGAGGTCTCGGCTTGCCCGGATGCCGGGATGGTGGAGGGAGTGGTAGTGGTGGAAGAGTTGCCGCCTGAGGTCGGGTGGGACGTAAGGGCGCGGTGAGTCGGCCGTTACGTCACACCAGAGCTCAAGGGGCAGCAGCTGTTGGAGTTTGGAGGCGGAGATGAGGTTGGAGAGGGTTGGGTCGGATTCGGGTTGTTGGTGTGACTTTAGGGTTTGTGGGGAAGGGAAAGGCAGTAGCTCCGCCACCGGCGTGGGGGTGGGGCGTGAGAGCGCGTCTGCTACGCAGTTGTCGGCCCCCGGCAAATAACGAATATCGGACGTAAACTGTCCGATAAATTCGAGTTGCCGGAGGCGACGTGGGGAGGCGGATTTGCGATTTTGGAGGAGGGCATGTGTGAGGGGTTTATGATCAGTGATGACAGAGAACTGCCTGCCCTCCACGAAGTCACGGAAGTGTTTGATGGCTTCGTGGATGGCGAGGAGTTCTCTGTCAAAAGTTGAGTAATTTTTTTGGGTTGGGGACAGAGTTTTTGAAAAGAAGCCGAGGGGTTGGGGGGTGGCGCCGGTGTGTTGGTGGAGCACTGCCCCGATGGCCCAGTCGGACGCATCGGTCGTGATGGAGAGGGGAGCGTGGGGGTCGGGATGGGCTAATAGAGCGGCGTCCACTAGGTCCTTTTTACAAGTTTGGAAGGCGGTTGTAAGGGCGGGGGTCCAGGGTATGGGGCGGTTATCGTTCTTTTTGGCCGGTTGTGGGATAGCGTGTATGAGTGGTTGTTGGTGTTGTGCAGCGTGTTTGATGTGTCTACGGTAAAAGTTTAACATACCCAGGAAACGGCGAAGTTCTGAGACAGTGCGGGGCTGGGGAAAATCCGTGAGAGCGTGGACCTTGTCCGGGAGAGGCTTGATCCCGTCGGAGGAGACTTGGTGGCCGAGGCAGCGGACGGAGGGTTGGGCGAGGACGCATTTTTCTGTGTTGATGTTGAGTCCTTCGGCCGAGAAGATGTCTAGAATTTGCTTTAGGTGTGTCAGATGTTCTTGTGGGTTTCGGGAGGCGATCAGGATGTCATCCAAAAAGCAAAACACAAATGGTAGTCCCCGCAGGATATTATCCATATAGCGTTGCCATGTCTGGGCCGCGTTTCTGAGGCCGAAACCCATTTTGATATATTCGAAAAGGCCAAAAGGGTAAAGATAGCGGTTTTTGGTATGTCGGCCGGGTTGATATTAATGTGGTGGAAGGCTCTGGAGATGTCGAGGGTCGAAAAAATAGTCGTGTTGTGGAGGTGGGAGGAGAAATCCCGGAGGTGGGGGACGTTATAGAGGTCTGGCGTAGTCTTGGCGTTAAGGCGGCGGTAATCGCCGCAGGGGCGGATATCCCCGTTGGGCTTCTGCACGATGTGTAGTGGTGAAGCCCAAGGGGATTTTGAGGGGCGGATAATGCCATCCGCAATGAGCCTGTCAAAGTGCCGCCGGGCTTGGGACAGTTGGAGCGGGTGGAGGCGGCGGGCCTTGGCGGAGATTGGGGGGCCAGAGGTGTCGATAAAATGTTGGATTTGGGAGATGTGTGCTGAGGGGCGGCGCTGGGGTTTGTAGTGGAGGAGGAGGGCTTCGAACTCGGTTGGTGGGCGGTCGACCGTATGGATGAAACCGGGGATCGGTTTCTGGGTGGAGGGGTCGATCAGGCGCGCGTTACGGACGTCAACCTGGAGGCCGAAATAAGCGAGGAAGTCGGCCCCCAGGATTGCCTTCTCCACGTCCGCCACGGTAAATTCCCACTCGTACGCGAGCCCGCTCATGTGGATGGATGAGCGGTACGTCCCGTACGAGGGGATGGTGGTACTGTTGGCGGCGTAGAGAAGTTGCCGGTAACAACGCGCCTGTCGCCTGAGGATGTTGTTCGGGAAAATAGACAGCGCCGCCCCTGTGTCCACGAGGAACGGGACGTTGGTTTTCGCGCACTTTAGGAAGAGGCGCTGGTGAGCTGGGGTGGAGTGCGGCAAAATGGCGGAGGCGGTGGTTTTTGGTGGTTGGGAGGGGCTTGGGCCGTCCGAGGTGATGGGCGGCTGTGTCGGTGGTGGGTGGTCCCCTGCGAAGGAGACGCGGGGTGGTCCTTTGCCGTTCCGGAGAGGGGGAACGGTAGTGTTTGCCGGAGGGCTGGTCCTCTTGGTGGCGGGTGGGGAGGTGTCGTTCCGGGGAGGGGGAACGTTAGCGGCGGCGGGAGGGACGGCCGGGAGGGTGGTTGCCCTGGTGGCGGGCGGGGGGGGCCGTTCCGGGGTGGGGGAACGATAGCGGCGGCGTGAGTGGCGGCCGGAAGGGTGGCTGCCCTGGAGGCGGGCGTGGAGGGGCCGTTCCGGGGTGGGGAAACGGCAGCGGCGGCGTGAGTGGCGGCCGGAAGGGTGGCTGCCCTGGAGGCGGGCGTGGACGGGCCGTTCCGAGGTGGGGGAACGGCAGCGGCGGCGTGAGTAGCGGCCGGAAGGGTGGCTGCCCTGGAGGCGGGCGTGGAGGGGCCGTTCCGAGGTGGGGGAATGGTCGATGGCTGGTTGAGGGGTTTGGCGGCGCTGGTAGGCGTGGTCGGGAGGTTGGCAGCCGTGGCGGCGGCGTAGGAGGGGTATCGTGGCTTGGTGGTGGTGGTGTGAATGCGGGCGGGGAGGGGTTGTTTGGGGTCCCCCCCGTGCCGGCGAGGAGGGGGGCCCGCCGGATTTACCGGCGGGCGTCCGCGTTTCCCTGCTTGGAGAGGAAGGAGCAGGGGGGCTGACATTTGGGGGCCTCCCCACCGAAGTTAACATGGTAAAAACATCGGTGGGGGGGGGTCCGCCGGGAGGTAGGCATTCCTGGTGGGGCGAATCGTGGTGGAGGGGGTCGCGGTGGTGGGAGACTGTCCCCTGCGTCGCTGAGGGGGGGAAGCGGTGCGCCGTTCGGGCGAGCGCTGGCGTCGGCGGTCGGTGGAGGGGGTCGGCCGGCGCTCGATGGAGAGGGAGCGGCGCCGGTTGAGGGAGGGGGGCCGACGGCGTTCTCGTGACGGCGTCCGGTCCCGCCGCTGGGTGGAGGTGCGGGGTGCGTTGACTTCAGTGACGCCGGCGGCTGCGGTGAGGTCGTGTACTGTATCGGCGAGTCGCAAGAGGGGCTCATCCGGGCCGTCGAGGTGGCTGGCGAGCGCCATCTGCATGGGGTGGGGAAGGGCGATGTCGGCCGTCATTACGTCTTGCAGCTGATGACGCAGACGGCGGTAGAGGTGGGAGGGCTTCAGGTCGCCGAGGTGCTGCGGTTGTGAGAGCGCTGCGACACGTGCGATCTTCGACGGTTGGTATAGGGTGACGAGGCGGTTGCGGAGGTCGTCGTATGCGGCTGCGGCGTCGGGAGAGATGTCCGACGTCTGTAGGAGAATTTCGTACGGCAGCAAGGATATGATGCGGGAGTAGCGAGTCCTCTGGCTGCGGATGTTAGCGGCAGAAAACGCAGCGTCAACCTGGAAGAACCAGAGAGCGGGGTCGTGTGAATAAAACGGGGGAAGCGACAAAGGGAATGACGCGGAGGCCGTCGTGACGTCGGCGGCGGCGTGTGCAGCGGCCGCAGCGGCGGCGGCAGCGGCGGCGGCGGATGCGGATGAGCCGGGTGGCGAGAGGCTGGTGAAGGGGTTGTCAGTTGTGTCAGATGTCGCAGCGGCCGGCGGCTGCAGCGTGGCTGGCCGGAGGAGTGGCGGCGTCGGTGAGTTCGGGTCCATGGCTGAGGTCTGTAACTAAAATTCAAATTGAGTGATTTTTGAATTTTAAATTCGCAATTTGCGGGAGCGGAGGTGCGTGTGGCGGAAAGTTGAGAGCTGGAGTTGAGCGGTGAGGGTGGGCCAAAAATTGCGAATTTAACACTGACTGTTTAGACTGAATATGAATTTAAAATTGGGGACACCGAACTGAACTAGACTGGGGGCGACACATGAGGTGGTAAAAGAAGGGAGAAGGTTGAGTGAACGTCGGGTTCACCACTGTGATGAATTTAGAATTTTGTTCATCACGGTGGCGTGAAGGAGAAAAGTCGCAGGCGGCGGTAGTCCACCGATCATCTACGACTTTGGGAGGAGATGGAGGTGAGTGAAGGAATTTACCTAGGCGGCGGTAATCCACCGATCATCTAGGTGAGAAGGTGCTTGTCTAGGCGGCGGTAGTCCACCGATCATCTAGACAAGAGGGAGAAGGTAAATTCTCAGGCGGCGGTAATCCACCGATCATCTGAGAGGAGGAGCAAGGTAGAGGAGAGAAGAGAGAGCTAGTTGGAGGAAGTGTCGAATGAGGCTAAAGCCCCAGGATCCAGGGTTATATAGGAACTGGAGGCCTCTCCCTCCAACTCCCTGTGGGGAGTTGGTAGTGGGGCTCCAGGTTGTGTTCCCTGGGTTCTGTGGCCTGTCTCCCCACTCAGTTGTTTATTGACGGAAAGTAAGTTTTACATGAGGATATTGGTGAGAGCTTAAAGTTACTGGTGGAGTGTTCCCGGGAGGGACTCACGACAAAGCTTTTAACATATCATCAGTTGCAGTTTATTAGTAACAATCAGGTAAAATGTGTTGAATGAGTTTTTATACTGGGATTTTCATAAATATAATGATTCAGCTAGTTAGTTAATCGAGTGCGTTAACTGTTGTAAATGGTTGTTATGTAATAGAGAATATGTGTACTACTGTAATAATAACAGTATTAATTTTAAAAGTTGCCTATATTTGGAACAATAAATCATTAAAAACTGCCGCTTATTAGATACATTGTTACTCAAAATTGTATTAGTCAAATAGTCTCCAACCGTTTGAAAGGAGAAGCTGGATATTAGGTCCAGAGAACATGGGGCCTGGGTGTCCGAGCGGGCTAGAGCGTCGGACCTTTATATCCCCATTTGGGATAAAAGTTCGCGGCGTCTCTGTTTCTCGCCTTTGAAAAGCTTGCATGTGCTTACCCGACCAGCGATTAGCTCTTCACGTCTGATAATAATCATGTGAAGCATACAGGGACTAAAGATTGAAATAACGAGTAGTCATATCGTTCGAGTAAAAAGTTCCCCCGGGATAAACCCAGGAGACATCCAGGGTTAAAATTATTAAAAAAAAAAAAAGATCCAGAGAACACTTCATAATTGTAACTTCTACCTGTGAGGCAAACTTCTTCAAAGGTGCCTGTGATTCCTGGTATATCGCGCACTTTTGAAACCGTGTAAAATAATTAACTTCGTTCGTGACAGAGAAACGACAATGATATAGAGTGGAATAAGTCCACACTCGGTGCCTCGTTCGAAAGCAAATTCATAATGCATAATATTATAACAGTTATTATTTGCCCCAGGTTTGGAGTCAGAGGGCGGCAGGAAAAGTTCAGGAAACACGTAAGCCGTATAGGACCCCTCCGAACTCCCTAATCGATCCCTCAGTTCCCGAGGGAACGCATCATTTCGGTAGGTAATCTCGACCTCCTGTATCATGCATACCAACACCGCTCGGCCTTTTGACGTATAATATGAACCTGGGAATCCAGTCCTATGTCCAAGTGATGAAGAATTTTTGTTTCAACCTACTGAACGTTTATGGGCCAGTTTCAATATACCTATTGTACCTAATGGCAACTCATCACATGTTTAGTTTCCGAGTTGTGGGACTTGGATTTGGTAGAATTCGGGGTTTTTGGGTCTAAAAAGGATTATTGTTGATTATACGAGTTTCGTTGAACCGAACGGCATATTTTATTACAATATTCTGCGTAAATAGGTTGGAACTCATTCTAATAAGGAACTTCATTAACACGCGAAACTGAAGTGACACAATTTACTGCTGTTAGACCTCTCTACTGGAAGTTGTATTATTTACTTAGGTATTTATAATTGACCAGAAATTGTGTGCTCGTTGGTATATGTAAAACGGGCTTTGTGCATGAAGAATTAAAATAAAAAAATACCGTTCTGTGCGTTCTTTTCTACAACTGTGAACTGAAGTCATCAGAGTGTGTTTTTAGTTGAGGGCATGTTAACGTTTTTACATTACACACTAAACAACAAGAATCACTAATTTCGGTAAAAATAATGACTTTTGGTGAATAACTGTCAAAGCGTTCTGTAGTCACGTTCAAGTGGTCTTGATCGGGTGATGATTGGGAACAGGGTAAGTAGGTACACGCTGGAAATGAATTTTAGTCTAACTAGGCCTGTGCGTTCATCGTAGATGAGAGTTTGAATTTACATGCACTTCTTGGTAGGTACCTAATCGAATCATTCCCAATGTCCGTCCAAGGTGTGTGCGTGCGTGTGTGTGTGTCTGGGTGTGTGTGTGGTGTATGTTAGGAAAAAAATATGTGAAATGATACCTATAACTTCATGGTAATCAAATAGTCACCATGGTCTTTCACCGTGGTCGAGGTGTTGTGGGTGTGAGGTTATGAGCGGAACAAAATAATTTAGTTCCCATTTACCTACCCACCTGACACTAGGTACTTGTACAAAGCGGAAGAGCTATATAAAAGCACATTCGTACAAAAGATTTTCAGAAAGTGAAAACAGGCTCGGACAAGTGTGAGATTTTTGTGGTTTCTAACACACAATGGTCGGTTAATGTTCGCCCATTCTCATACTCACCAGAGTTTCCCACACAGCTGCTTCCCACGGTCCCAAACCCCTGCCCGCAATACTCTGTGGTTATGAAACATCATCTCTAATTGACAACATTCAGTTCTAGATTAAAGTAGAATATTAGCCGTGAATTAGCACACATAATTAGCTGCTGCAATAAGCTTTGCTTTGCGTGTCACACAAAAAATTGTAGATTCATACTTCCTTTGCGTGTTGATATACGTGGACGTACAGTGCCGGATGTTGGTAACAATGTGTTGCCTATCCATAGTTGAGTTATTTCTCCTCGGAGGCTATCTAAAATTTCAATGGTTTTTGCGTTCAATTCGAGTCCCGCGTGGATGTGATTAATTTATTGGGGGGGGGGGGGGGGGGGATCAGGTCAATAAAAAAAATGATTGCTTATACATCATTTTTAAAAAGTTCAATGTCCTGGGAAAAGTGGTACAAAAAAGTTCAATGTCCTGGGAAATATGGTACTAAATACAAGTGCTCCATCTAAATAGTAAGAGATTTGCTTATGTCTGAAGCGTGCGTGCACTAGTTGCTAGTTTTTCTTTTCACTGGTAGATGAAGGCTAATTCAGCGTTTGATATTACAGGAATCTGAAAGTTCTTATGATATTAATAAGGCGCTTCCCTTACCCCAATTACTCTTTACTACTTTTCGCATACATATGAGCATTTTATGCTAAAAACATTTACGTAAATAAATTAGGTAGCCAGTGACTAGTACCAACATTTGCCTTCTCAGTTCACGCGCCCGTTCCTATTGGCCAAGTGTACAATGAGTGATAACTCAGTGTCCAACAGGTGGTGCGCATGAATCAGAATTATGCGTTTACACCTCAAAATCAGATTCAGAAACTTTTCACAAGGAAATGCTAACAATATGAGCTAGCAATACAGAGGGCGGAACATTGCACGTGGAATCATCTTCAATAAAGTTTCATTCTTTTCAATAATGAACCTTTGGAATCGCGGATACATTTTTTTAAACCCCCTCAAATTTGGATGGTTTCCATTTCAAGGTATGTCGAATCGGAAAATGGAATGAAAATGCAGCAAACTATATTACAGAGCAGTTTGATATTTACCTACATGCTCGTTCTGCTTGGATCACTGTTTTCTCTGGTCAATACCTACTCTCTCGTGCTCCTCCCAGGAAAGCCCTAAATCGAGTACTGGAGCCGTCCGGGGAATGACAGTTTCATAAAAATAAGCGGTGGATTCAAGAATTCTATCATTGATTACTTATTTGTTGCTATTCACGAAAGCATAACATTTGTTCAAGTTAAAAAAAGTATCCATCAGCAAAATCCAAAATAACCATCATTCATCGAATGAAATAACATCACTGAACAACCAACTCGATTTCAGTCAGCTGTAAGCGTTGCTAAATCTCGATCTCCGAAATTCTTAGTCCGATATTCAACCTTTACCTGATGGTTCTCTGTTCTCGGATAACTAATGCTCTGAGCGTTCAAGATGAGGAGATTCAACAGCTTCTCTATAATTAATTTGTAGGTAAGACCCACAGCCCTTGAGTGATAGGCCGCACAATCCTGATCCCAAGGTTGGCCAAACACGTAGAAGTAAGTACCTACCCTTTTCATTAACTTTGAACGAAATTTTATAAAATTTGGTTTGCAAGATTTGGATTGTACGTCCAGCCGTTCGTGTGCACCAAAAAGCTTCGTCAACACGATCGTGAATCATACGGTATAAATCCGGCCCAGATAATCATCACTAGGGAGCACCTGATTATAATCAAGGATGGCTGTATGAAGACGAGTTGGTTGTTCTGCGATAAAATTTCATTTTTGATAAGTGACGTACTATTGGATTTTGTTGGTAGGTACTTGTGAAACTTGAACAAACGTTGAAGTATTAATGATGGGTAAATTATTACACAATGGTAAATTATTACACAACGGAAAATTATTACACAACGGTAAATTATTACACAACGGTAAATTATTTCATAACGGTAAATTATTACACAATGGTAAATTATTACACAACGGTTCATCTGCCAAGAAGGGGCTGGATTTTGTTGATCGGTACTTTTGCAGCTTGAACAAACGTTGAAGTATTGTTGATGGTTAAATTATTGCACAATGGTAAATTATTACACCACGGCAAATTATTACACAACGGCAAATTATAACACAACGGTAAATTATTACATAACGGTAAATTATTTCACAACGGAAAATTATTGCACAACGGTAAATTATTACACAGCGGTTCGTCAGCCAAGAAGGGGCTGGATTTTGTTGATCGGTACTTTTGCAACTTGAACAACCGTTGAAGTATTTTTGATGGGCAAGCTATTACACAACGGTTCATTATACTTGACCACAAAGGTATGTATTGACCACAGAAAACAGTGATCTATGCAGAAGGGGCATCTATTTAACTCCACATCAACAATTTTCCTTCAGAACTTCATTATTTGCGTTTCTTTTTGCCGATTTAGTTACTGCTTGTCATCGACAGAACTATTTTAGCAACATTTAACTCGTGATTTAGATAGGGACCTAGTAACGAGTACGGGGTTAGGTACTAACCTACGGAGGGTCTGCGATCTACATAATATGTATAGAATAGTACATATTATATTATATTATATAGACGGGTTATCTATTTAGAGAGCTGTGATCTGTAACAGAAGGGTATTCTGTACAAAATAATAAACCTTCGTGCAGGGATTTGAAGCATTTTTTAAGATCACCTGGAACCTTGTCCGTCCAGCCGTTTGTTCACAGTAAGGCCCTGAATTATGCACCGAAAAGCTTTGTCAACATGATCGTGAAGGATCGGTATACATCCAGCCCAGATATCACTGCTGCGGAACACCTAATTAATATCACGCATGGCTGCATCAAACTCGAGCTGGTTGCTCTATGATATTATTTCATTTGAAGAATGATGGTTATTTTGGATGTTACTGATAAGGAACTCTCGTAACTTTAACAAACTCAATAATTATATAGGTAATTATATAATAAATTATATAATTATAATTAATTATATAATAAAATATAATTAATTAATTAAAAATACAATAATAATATAATAATTAAAAATATAATAATTAAAAGAATAATTAAAATATAATAATTAAACTAAATAAAATAAAATAAAATATAATTAAAAGAATTATTAAAATATAATTAAAAGAAATAATTAAAAATATAACAGGTAATAATAATTTCAATAATTATATAATAAATTATATAATTATTGAAACCACCGCATTCATATTTTATGAAACTGTAATAGCCCGGCAGGCTCCTGGGGGGAGCGCGGCGGAAAGTATTGACCACAGAAAACAGTGATTTACACAGAAGGGGTATCCATACAGGTAAATAATAAACCGTTGTGTAATAATTTGCAGCGTTCTTCAATATGTCAAAGCATAGCACTATTATGTGCGACATCTACATCCATCCTGGCAAAACATGAAAATACAGGAGGACCGATAGTATCCACGCGGGTGGATGGATGAGAAAACAAACCTACCAACAACGGATTATTAACCAAAGAAGACAGCTAGTTCTATTATTGTTCTTATATTTTTCAGTCATTTCATTAAACGCGTTGTGCAGTTTTATTTGAGTGTTGTTTGAAACTTGATAGCCCGGTAAATAAATTACGCCGTTATGCGAGGCTCTACAACTACCATTCGTACTTGGGCGGCCCATTGTGATTTTCCCACTAGATGGTGGAGTCTCAGTAAACTGGTCTCTGATGTCCTGCGGTGAAGGACAAGTGCCCAAATGTGATGCTGTCATAGGCAAACGGTGGAGTGTCCACGCTGCGTACAGATGTTTTACTAGGAAATCATGTCCCACTGGGTGCCTGAAACAGGCAACATTTTATCGTATGGGCAGGTTTTTTTTTTTTGAGTTCAACGCTCATCTCTACTAATCACAGACCCCACAAATAGTATTGTAACTGGTCAAAAAACTCTTGCTAAGGCCTTCAACTTGAAAAAAAATAAAAATAAAAAAATAAAAATTAAAGACAAGCACTTGCGCATACTTGTCTATAATTTTATAGTATTCGCTCCAGTTACTTTGGAAGCTTATTAGAGATCAAACTGAATAAAATTCGAAAATTGCGGGATTAAAATAACGGGAAGTAATGGAAATGTATTGCTTCATTTGATCGCTGTCGTCAGTCCTCAGCGCGATAGCATTGCGAGATGATGGTTAGGCGGGTTGCTTTAGAACACTACAAGAACAGGCCTTGTTGTATCTCAATCAAACGGTCTCCATCCTTGTTCCGCCAGTTTTCTTCCCCTCACTCTTTTTTCTCAAACCACTACATCAAAGCTTTTTAATTAACCAATCTCCTATCGAGCCTTAAATTATACGGCAATTATAATTTTTCTCATGGTTTGAAACACATGCCCCGCACGCTTCCCACTGTTTTCCTGATAATGACAGACCATAGCGAGCTAACGCAATCACGGTTCTTCGAGTACATACGCCTTTTTCTGTGGTCACTGGACCTTCCTAGAGAGGCTTTTGAACTATTTAACTGCCAACATAAGTCGTACAGTTGAATGACCGTAGGACGATTGGTTGTTCAAGACTGGCACGCTAACTCTCAATGTTTATTGCATAATCTCGGAATAATTGTCCTTGCGTTTTCCCTTGCCCATAACACCTTTTCTAAATAATTGATTTGGTATAATCGGTTCGAAAAAGCTATGTATCTTACATTACACTTGGCAGAGGTCTTTTCCCTACGCTGTACTTCAGCTAGTATATTCCTAGAACCAAATTTTTGGGGTGATAATTTTTTCGATTCCAAAGGACCGTTGTAGAAAATACTCGTAATAAACAAATTAAAAACCATGAATCGGGGTCAAGTTTACTATATATATATTAATTGCAACGCAATTCTTAGCCCGACCCCCAACTAGTTTTTTTGTCACATGTCACACTTTTTTGTCCCGCGATACCGTGGCTAGGGAAGCTAATTTCTATGCTATTCATTACATTACATTCATTACATTAAAGTCCTAAGGAGGTATTTAGCCTCCTTAGGACTTTAACTTGACATTGCCCAGGCCCCGAATCAGCTGAGTGGCCCCTGAAGCTAATTTCTATGCTATTCACGCTATGAAGCTGTAATTTGGTATTTAGCCTCCTTAGGACTTTAACTTGACATTGCCCAGGCCCCGAATCAGCTGAGTGGCCCCTGAAGCTAATCTCTATGCTATCGCTAGAGATGGGGTGTCTTCTTCGGGGAGTCATTTCGGACTCGAATTGCGTTGCAAATTCCTCGTTCTATACAAAGTATAGAAGATAAGAGATTGGGGGTCCAGGGGGCTTGCCCCCTGGCGAGGCGCGGAGCGCCGAGTATATTAATTGCAACGCAATTCTTAGCCCGACCCCCAACTAGTTTTTTTGTCACATGTCACACTTTTTTGTCCCGCGATACCGTGGCTAGGGAAGCTAATTTCTATGCTATTCATTACATTACATTCATTACATTAAAGTCCTAAGGAGGTATATATATATATTATATTAATTGCTATGCAATTTTAACGCCGGGGGTCATGTGAAAAAAATGTCCTGTCACAATATCCTGTCACAAAAACGCGTCACGCAAAGAGGAATGTGATGAAGATGAGCACAAAGAGGAATGTGATAAAGATGAGCACAAAGAGGAATGTGATAAAGATGAGCACAAAGAGGAACGTGATAAAGATGAGCACAAAGAGGAATGTGATAAAGATGAGCACAAAGAGGAATGTGATAAAGAATTACCAACGTTGTGTGTTGGTGGTGTGGGGGGGGGGGGGGGTAAATTGCATAGCAAATTCTCCTTTGTTATACGAAGTATAAGAACACATCCTTCGGTGGTGAGGAACGGCGAAGCCGTTCCGAGGGGGCGGAGCCCCCTTTGGGGGTCCAGGGGGCTTGCCCCCTGGCGAGGCCCGAAGGGCCGAGTTATATATTTATATATATATATATATATATATATATATATATATATATATATATATATATATATATATATATATATATATATATATATATATATATATATATATATATATATAACGGCGAACATATCCTTCGCCGTTCCTCACCCCCGAAGGATGTGTTCTTATACTTCGTATAACAAAGGAGACTTTGCTATGCAATTTACCCCAAAAATGCCATGCGGCGCCCGTTACCATGAAATGTAGGTAACTAGTTATTCATAGGTAACAAAGATAACGTTGGTAATTCTTTATCACATTCCTCTTTGTGCTCATCTTTATCACATTCCTCTTTGTGCTCATCTTTATCACGTTCCTCTTTGTGCTCATCTTTATCACATTCCTCTTTGTGCTCATCTTTATCACATTCCTCTTTGTGCTCATCTTCATCACATTCCTCTTTGCGTGACGCGTTTTTGTGACAGGATATTGTGACAGGACATTTTTTTCACATGACCCCCGGCGTTAAAATTGCATAGCAATTAATATATATATTTACGGTTGAACTGAAAATGTATGTTCCATTAGCATCAAGTACTAGCTGGATTACCCGTGCGTTGGTAGATTTAGTAATAATTTGGATCGTGTAGCCAAAAATTTGCGAAATCAACTCGTTCCTACTTTGAAATACAAAGCAATCAAACATAATAAACTTATAGGGTTTGCTTCAATGCTTTATGATAGACTGTTATATCCAGACACCACCCTCGCCTCTCACAGAACCTCCTCTCGGGTTGCCCCATATTCTCTAGTTTCATGGAAATCTGAGCATGGATTACCTACTTTAACGGAAAGTTTCCAGATACGATATAATGGGACAAAAACACGACTTTTTCTATGAGTCTAATCAATGCAAGGTCATACAGAACTACGATTTTGATATAGATAGGTACTGACCATCATGTTATCCTGAAAAGTAAGTTCATCCGGAAAACAACATTTCCCGATCATGATTAGAATCTGGTTATCGCCCCTCTTCCTACTCCGGCCTTCAAAGTGGCTGAGGAGGCGGCTCGGTAGCTCTTCACGAAGGGCATATTAATCATGCTGATGTAAATCAGTAGCACCTGTTGCATCATCGTCGTGGATGGTTGTCAATATCTGTTCAGCTAGCTGTAACCGACAGCAGCGTCTCCTCGACTTCGCTACGGTGAAGTTGATCGTATACAGATCTGGTGCTTGGCAGGGTGATAAGCAGTAAATTTAGTTACCGATACTATCAATACCGGATCGAAAGCCGATAGACGTGGTTTAAAACGTGTGATTAACTAAATCTGTGTGGTGATGTCACAGTGCTCAATGTGACCAACAGCCAAACAGTGTGATCTAAAGCATAATAATTGCCTAAACTCTTTTTTAGATAAGTTAGAAGCAGCCACGACCTTACTTCTTATCTTACACTTCTGATTCATGCATAATCTACGAATTCTTCCACGCATTACCGATTTGAGCTCGAGGCCTATAATAACCGCAACGCTGTAGGTGAATTCTTCCAGAACGGTTTATTCATTTATTTTTGGTATGAATACAAAATATTCTGTCTAGAGCAATGCAACGATAAAATGCAATTGTCTCTCATTGGTGCATTAAAACACCAACCGTGTTATTTAATTCATAGAGGACTCATGTGCTGATCATATCTCATCGAAAATATTGTAGGTACCTACGGGGTAGTTAAATCTTCTCACCTCTCTCCACCCAATTTATGCTAGACATTACCTAGTTGTTTTGTGATGATATTTCAATGCTTGATGCTTGATTAATTTAATTTCGTTTTCATCCCAGGTGAATCTCGAACGATGTCATCGAAGCTCAGAAAAGGCTCCTCGCCGATTATGAGGACAGTGGTGGGGAATAGGGCAGAGGGTTCTTCTGTCGGATAAGTTAAAAAGGCTATTTGATGGGATTTACCTTTGAAAATCCTTCCTTCGTTGATATTAAAAAGCCTCGAGTATGAATATATTCATCTCGTTACGAAACCTGAGTTTCCCCCACTCTAACCTTCTCATTCTATTTCCGACCCTACCGATTGCCATAATTTCAGAGGGAACGAACACGGAAACGAATATTTGAATGTCTTCAGCCTTCTCTTTGAATTCTTTCCATGAAAGATTTCATAGAAATTGCGTGGGATGGCTTTTCGTCCAAAAAAAAAAAAAAAATTAATTGCGATGATCAAACCTTTCCTGGAGAGTACCTAAGTGAGTGAACTCTACGCAGTAGGTAGTTACATGAAGTACAAACATCATGTCGAACTGTAATCCAAATTCAGTACACCCATCTTGCATGGTTTACATTTCATGTCAAACGGATACATACAATTTTGAAAGGCTCTTTCTGAAAACGTTAAGTGACGTGATCATTCAAGTGGATAACGCTTCAGTTTATATTTGTTTGCCTAGACTGATTGACATTCACAGAGCAATACAATTTCTTTCGTTTTTTTCTATGCTATTTGAAGACGATTGGCAGTGTTAGCTTCAAATTATTTCCGTATATTAACGTTCGTGAGGGCCTTTGTACGCGCATAACTTCCGTTTTTGATATTTGAAGAGGTAGGTATTTTGCAATCCGCGTTGAGCTCAGTGGAAGTTGTCACTGTTTGAGTTTCATTTGTCATTTAAGCTGGATGTCTTATTACTGTCCATGTTGATAATAAACAGCTTCGTTATAAGAGAGAGGTACAAAGGTAGGGATTTTTTGGAAAAATGGATTACGATAAATGGCATGTTTTGACCTCTTGAAGAGAGCTGAAAGAAAAGTGATATATGGAAAATTATGTAGGCATCTACTATTATAATAGTATCTCTATATTATCACTACGGTTGCAAGTTTTAAAACTGCCCTTAACTAGCGTTTATCTTGTTCAGCGTTCAGTTTTAACACAATGGGGACGTAAGTACATATATGTAGCAACTAAAATAACATTTTTAATGAAATGATCTGATCAAGTTCCTCTATGCTTTACCTGTAAACAGGCTAAAGTCTGAAAACTAACAAAAGGGATTTTGGATGGAATCCAAAGACCGCAGTAGGTAGCCAGTTCAAAGATTGATAAACGGCCGATTTGAAACGTTGGAACTGGTCTAAACGTAGTGGGAGGAGATGCTCTGGTGCTAATAGTGATTGGTCATTGAACCTACTTTGGAAGATTCGTACAGGTTTGGGGGGAAATTCCCCACTCCGCCAACGGGATCTTCCTTCTTCATCGACAGGTGCAGCGCTTTTGATTTTGTCTGAATGGACGGGTTGGTACCTATTTTGTGGTGTTTCTTCGCGGTGGTTGGCCATGTTCATTCATTAGACTCTTGTTAACCCACACACTAACCCACACTGTGTAACTCACACACTAAGTACCTACCTACTACCTTCTACACCCAATAATTCAAACTGGAAAATACAGCAAGTGTCACTTGTCGTAATATTGTAGGTACAACCCAACTATTGAAATCAGTATCGCTACCCATCAATGGGTTCCACCAATGAGTAGAATACAACACGCATAGCGAAGCAGGTGGTGTGAGAGCGGTAACTTTGAATATTTGAGAGGAAGGCAGATTGAAAGTGGTGAACTGCCCGGGTTAATATTCACGAAGGTTTCCAGATCATAAAGCGGGATTTGTGAAGCGTGTTAACGGCCTTAGTTTTTTCCTTTTGATCGTAACTCGGTGCCTTATCATCTACACCATGGTCTGGAGTCTAATTCGGTTAAAAGGATCCAGGGGCTGGCCTAAATCTGTAACGCAGAGCTACATCTCATTCACTGGTGCTTAGTTTTCCATTCTATAGTTGGTGCTATGACATGAATATTATTTTACTGAGGAATGGAAGTCTGCTTACATAATTCTCATGTTCAAAATTTAGTGCATTATACTCAAAATCCTAATTTCAGGCCTTCAGCTAAGCTCTCAGAAATAAACAAACTACCTACCTAGGACAAATAGCAGTAGGGTAAAAATGTACCTTTTGGGACATACACGTTTCAACGCATGCTCGTCAGGCGGCCACCTCCCTCGGGCCTTAGCGGGTGACCCCACTACCCCTACCAACCCCATCACCTGCCCCTAACCAACCCCCTACAACTACAACCCCCTTACGTCCCTCGCCATGAACCTTCTGGAACATTCACCCCTACCCCCCCTCCCCTTACTGTAACACCTCATCCACCACTTACCAACCCCATCACCCGCCCCTTAACATCCCCCCCTACACCCCCTTACACCACTATTTCCCCTCACCCCCCTCCCCTCCCCCCCCTACTACCCTCCAGACTACCCTTTACACCCCCCTCATCTCTCTTCGTCCAATATTTCGTGTCTCCCATCAACATATTCTTGATAAATAAAATACTTATTAGATGGAAAACGAAATTCTCGTTGTATTCATCCATGTGATCTTGGGTTAGTGTTCGGAGGAGCTTTCTGGGTAGGTAAATTCTCGCTGGATAGGGATTGGGGATCCCAACTGTATTGAATTCAGGCTGATGGGACGAATGAGGAATGTGTTCTTGTTATAATCTTCAATCACTTCGTCTGAAGCAGCTCGTGAACCTTTTAGGTAGGAAGATCTTGATGGTTCGGTTTTTACGTACCCAATATGAGGACCTAATTTTGCAACAATGATGTCTCCATAGCGAGTGCTCAGTCGGGTGAATTCAAGAATTTTGTAGGGCACTTCGATTTTCATGTCGCTGAGATTGCTAATTCCAGTAGTCCTCTTGTTGACCACGTTCAGCTGGGCAGATAGTGAGCTCATGATTTCACTTGTTTTGCTGTAGTGGCAGTGGAAGTGGCAGTGGGTCGAGGGAGATAGACCCGGGCCGCTCGTCCTTATATACTCTCCATAGGTACCCTCACCCACCTTCACTGTTCCCTCCTCTGATTGACTACGTCTTCCCCTCCTCAAAACTCACCACCCTCCTAGACCTCACTTACCTTGCTCTGTTGAATCAGGGCATTCACATGTTTGTTCTTATTCAATCTTGTCCGCTCCCGTTCTATCTTGTCCTTTCTTGTCCGTCACGTTCAGTCTCATCTACAGTTGCACTATCTACCTCCTCTCAAAATTAACTCTTCATTCATTCATTTTATTCCAGTTTATTTACTTACTTCACTAAAAAATTATAGAATGAATGATTGAAACAACAAGGTCTCTTTTTCAAAGCTTATTCAGGGGGGAAAAATCAAAGTTCACATTCAAATCATCGTACAGATAAAATTTCGAGTTCAAAAACAGTTTGGCATTGGTTAAAGTATAATGGTCAAAAACAGTAGCACTCTTTTCCATAGTGAGCTTTTTACCCGTTTGAAATCCCAAGATAACATATATCGGCTTGTCGACTGAAGAAGATGCCTCCTCCTTCCATACTTGTTTCTGCGTTGTAGGTAGTAGAGGGTATTTGTATAGCTCCAAGCATCGAAAATCCATTTTAATTGACTTCTCCTTCGCTAGATGGTGGTAGAGTTGAAGCCGGAGTTGTCGTCCAATGTCAAATAGGGTGCTCACCACGATATACCAGTCAGCTTGATTACCGCCTTCTCTCTTATGCCGCCACCTGCCGCTGGTGCTAGTGATGTGAAACAGTTTTCATCTCTTCTTGAACGGAGTAGGATCAATTCTTGCTTCACGTTGAGAACGATCTTTTGATAGTCTTCAAAGAATCCGAGTAGAATGCTTAATGGAATGTATACGTTGAAATATACCTTGTTGGAAACTAGTTCCGCCTCCGGTTGAGTGGTCCATCCGTAGGCCTCCAATAGATTTTCCGTCCCCCTCATGAAGGACACATAGCTTTTCATCGTCAAAGTGATTTCTCACAGGATCGATTTCTGATCCACAGATTTCGTAACGTATCTCATCAAAGAGAAACGGGAAGGGATTTGTGCTCATAGTTGCTGAGACAGGCTTCCCAGATTCGTCCTCCTTCAGGAAACGCCCATGTATATCCAAGAAACTTTGACATGGTAGGGTAAATAGGTCTTGATGTTGGATGGCAATCCTTATTTCTTGTCCATGATGAAATGAACATCCATAGGGATAGTGAGAATGATATTCCACCCTCTCAATCCCACCATCAACTGCCACTACCTCCTTTTATGCTTCTCCTGCTCCTCCTGCTGCTGCTGCTCCTCCTCCTGCTTCTGCTCCTCCTCCTCCTCATACTCCTCCTCCTCCTCCAATGAGATCAGCAGTGGTGACTCAACTATTGTGTCGTGAGTCAAAACCCAACCATTTCACAAGTGCACGGCCATTACCATCTCGCCTTACTATCTTTTCAACCAGATATAGGTTTGGATGTTTGGTTCCTCTTCATGAAATTCACCTGCAATGTTTTTCTTTTCCAGATCTTCCAATACATGTGCAGATGGTATCGTTTTATTTACTTTGACAATCTTGAATATCTCTGTAGACCAAGAGGCAGTGCATCCTTTCTCAAATTCCGCTTTCCTCTTGGATATCTTCACGTGATTACCCAATTTGAATTTGGGGCGGGATGGTGTACCTTTCTTCTCGTAGGGGGTCTTGAGTGCCAAGGCCTCTTTTCGTTCCCCTTTGGCTTCTATCGGTGCCGTCTTGATCGAGCGATGTTTTGATCAGTTGTACTTGTTAATAACATCCACAATAGCATCCATCCACTTGCATGTTCCTTGTACACTGAACCTTTTCCATAATTCCGTCTTCAACCTTCGTATGACACAATACACAATGGGCGCTTTCAGGTTGCTGTATGTCGAGCAATGGTTAATATTATGACGCTCCAAAAGTGCCGCATTTTCCCGTAGTAGAATTCCTATCCCTTATCTGTCTGTAGAAGTGGCGGTAGGCGTGGGCTCGAATCATCAAATACTTTCTTGAATCCGTCACAGACTGCAGTACCTGCTTGGATCTGAGCGTTGCTACCCAAACATATTTTGATAGAAAATCAATGACTACCAGTATGAATCGATGTCCTCCGTTGAAGCAGGAATAAGGTTGCAGCTCCAACAGATCTGCTTGCCATCTATCCTAGGGAAATTCTTTCTTGCAGGTCTATGAAGCTCTCCCACAATTCTCTTTTTGACTTCCATCATTGCTCAAGTCACTAGTATTTTCTAGGTATCATCTGTTGAGTTTTCTTCTTCTTCTGCAGTTGACTTCCATCTTGATAATTATTTGTCTGAAGTAGACTACCGTTTGACTGATTCTTGATTTCCCTACCTAATTATTTCAAAAAATTGTGTTCCCTACCTAATAATAATAATTATCTGAGAAAATTAAGTACGTAGGTATTCATGTCCAAACAGGAATGTTCCAGAAGGTTCGAGGCGAGGGGAGAAGGGGGTGGGGCGATTGGAGGTAAGGTGGTTGGGCGGGGGTGGGGGGGTGTAAGGGGTAGAGTAAGGGGGGAGGGATGAATGTTCCAGAAGGTTGTAAGGGTACCAGCAAATGGTACATTCAAGGTCTGAACCTATGTATAGGGCAATTTGTGTTTTTATTGAAGATATTCAAATCAAAGTATAAATCAATGTTTCATTTTCCAACAAGTTTAAAGTTCAGTTCATCTCTTCAATTAAACAACAGTTAAGCAAAACAACAAAATGTGCCTTGACGCCAAAACTGCCACCAGCGACATCACCGCGTGACATTTTAGGCGTTATGCTTAATATCACAAATAATTTGAACCGTTTAGTTCTCGAAATCCGCCTATGTTCGAATTTATCCTTTCGTTTGCCAATACGAATATTTTGGCAAAATTAGGAATTTTTATCTCGTAGCCAAGGCTTGCGTTAATTATGCGGGCTTGAGCATCATATCAGTAGCCATGAGAGGGAGAAGCAGTTTGGTTTATAGAACGGGAGTTGTTTGTCAAGTAACGTGGGGAAGAGAAGGCCCGGATCGAGGGCTAAAGGACTTGGACAGAGGTTGTACGGACCAGAAGAGGACTTTGGGTGTTAAACTTACTGAGCAAACACGGGCCCGCGGCTTGAAGATAGCCCTGTCTGAATCTTGCTTTACTTTGAGAGTTAGGATAGACTTAGTGAGGACAATTATTTGTCTCATTCCTTCCCTTCGAGGTTTCCGAAATTAATCTTGGCCCTATAAACCGTTGAGCAGCTGCGTCCAGGAAGCAAATGAAAATGGATTTATATCCCTTTACATGGCTTGTAAATAAGATATTTTGATAAAATTGATGTTGGGCTGTGTGTTTCATGTTTTATCAATCGAAAGATTCATTTAAAAAAAAAAAATTAAAATTTATTCCACAATGGTTTATTATATACCTGTATATAATAGAGGGCTTCTGTGGTCAATACGTACCCTCGTGCCTCCTCCAAGAGTACTCGATCAAATCGACTAAATGGAGGACTAACTGGACTAAATCGAGTACAGCCAACCGGGCATTTCATAAATTTTCGGTGGATTCAATATGTGGTGATTCAATTTACAAAGTACCTGCCAACTAAATCCAAAATGACCGTAATTCATCAAATTAAATAATATATCGGAACAGCCAACTCGATTTCATATAGCCATCCGTGATCAGGTGTCCTCCAGTAATGACACCCAGCCCGGATGCCCGGATGCTCTTTCATTCACCATCATGTTGAAGAGCTTTTCGGTACCAACGAATGGCTGGACGTAAAATGGACCAGGTGGTCTGAAAAAATTTTCAAGTTCGAGACTAATTTATAAACGTTAGAAAAACCATACTCTTCTGTGGTGATAAGACGATTCAGGTAGGTGAGGTTTGGAAGTCGAGAGTGGAATGGAGAACGCGGGTGCGAGGTAGCTAGTATCGAGACCTGTTACACCACATTGGCTTGACCAGAACGGTTATCACTACATTGGGATCTTTTATGAGACCGAGGTCGAGGAGAAGGGTAAGGGGAGAAAGAAAAGACATCCAGTTCGAGTGCGATCGATGGAATGACAAGCTGGGCACCCTCCCCCGATCCTTCGACAGGGGTTGAAAGCTGCAGGGTGATCAACGGAGGGTGAGCTACCTGGTCACGTCCGTCTTCTCAGGTAGCTCGCCTTCTCCATGGCTTTATTGGAAACAATCTTAAATGAAAAATTTTCAGTGGTATATTATAAGGGGTACCATGACATAGATCCCCCCAGATTGGACCAGTAAAGCTAAAAGTATAAGTTAAAGAGGAGATAGAGAGTGATGAAGGCGAGGAAAGACGTTTGTCACTGAAGGTGGTGAACTAAAAGCTAGGCAAATATACGAAGGCCGGTGAACTTAAAGCTAGGCAAAACTTATGTCCAAAGGTGGATGAACTTGAAATTGGGTGAACATATGTACAAGAGTGAAAAGTATTTACACAATGTGGAGAGCTGCAGTCGTCGGTGGTTGAGGTTGATGTGGTGGGGAGTCGGCGAGCATGTAGGCTGGCTTGCAACGGGCGAGCCCGGCGATGTAGAGTTTCCCGTCAATTAGCAGAGTAGCGGTAGTTTGGGAGGTGCAGATGACTTGAAAGGGGCCGACCTAAAGCTGTTGGAGAGTCTTATGGATACCTGGTTCTTTCAGATACGTTTGGGTGGCACAGTAGAATCGTTTGGGGAAGGAAGTGTAGGTAACGGGAGTTACCGAGGTTGCGTTTGCACTCTGCTAATTGACGGGTTCTTTAGGAAGATATCGGTGGGGAGATGTGAGGGAGCCGAAAAAGTCTGTTTGGCGGGGCTAATTCCATCGGTAGGTCGAGGGGCTGCTTGGAGACTCAATACAATGCAAGGCAGGGCTTTTGTCCATGAGGCGGTGTTGGCGGATGTTGAAAGGGCCTGCTTAAGTCCAGAATGCCACCACTCTTCCTTGCCATTAGATTGGGGATGGTACGCTGTTGTCATTTGTTTGGAGATGCCGAGGGAGCGAAGTAAGTTGGTGATGTGTGTTGATTCGAACTAGTGGTATACACTCAACCCAGTTCGTGGTACGGTCGATCATGGTCAGGCAGTAGCGCTTTGCTTCGGAGAGCGGAAGCGGGCCAACAATGTCGAGGTGTAGGTGCTTGAAGGGAAGTATGTAGTCGAATTGTTACGGTGGGACGTGGGGATCGGCCGAGGTCTTAAAACGCTGGCACTTCTGGAATCCAAGAACCCATATTGCGGATATCGGTGTTCATGTGTGGCCAGAAGTACTGCGCTTTGATAAGGTTTGGCTAGCTCCGATTCCTGGGTGGTGGAGGGCGTGGTATTGTTCGACTGCCATCGCAGGTCGGGCAGGGCGTAAGGGCGAGGTGTGTTGGCACTGACCTCCCAACATAGACCGTGCGGCTGCAGTTGTTGGAGCTTGCTGGCGTTGATGGGGTTGTCGAGGGCGGGGTCGGTGTGGGGAGCTGATGCGCTTGGATGTGCTGTGGTGAGGGGGAGGGTGAGAGGATGGATATGACAAGGTGTCAGCGACCGCCTGAGTTCTTTGACCATTTGAGGGTGTGAGAACTGGCGGAGAAAGTTGAATTTGTCAGCGAGGGGAGTGAGGCCGGCCGATGTGACAAGGTGCCCTAGGCATTTAACTGAGGGTCGGGCAATCACCAATTTGGCTTTATTGATGGTGAGCCCCTCGCTGCGAAAGAGATCGAGCACTTGGGGGTGATGGTCAAATGTTGGTCCGGCATGGGGGATGCTACTAGGACATCATCGAGAAAACAGAAGACGAATGAGAGACTGTGGAGGATCTTGTCCATGTATCTCTGCCATGTTTGTGCCATGTTTCGAAGTCGGAAACCCATCTTGAGGTGATTATTGCTGTTTTCGGTAAGTCTATGGATGTCTATATGGTGGAACGCCCGGGTGATGTCGAGAGTGCTGAAGATGATAGCGCCATGGAGGTGGGATGAAAAGTCCCTCAGGTGGGGAACGTTGTAGAGATCGGGGGTTGTGCGGGAGTTCAATCGTCTTGGTCTCCACAGGGCCGAATTTGTCCGTCCGGTTTTTGGGCGATATGAAGCAGGGAGGCCCAGGGAGAGCTGGAAAATCGGATAATTTTGTCGGTGATGGGTCGGTCAAAATGGGCCTTCGCTTTGGAGTGCTGGAGCGGGTGAAGGCGTCGGGCTTTGGTGGAGATGGGTGGCCCGGTTTTTTCAACAAAATACTGAACCGTTGAGAGGAGGGATGTAGATCGTGGTTCAGGTTTGTAGTTGTTGAGTAGAGCGGCAAACTTGGGGTCGGTCTGTGGGGGCATAACGGAGTTTATGAAACCGGCGATCGGTTTCTTAGAGGCTGGTTCGATGAGGCGAGCATCCCTCATGTCCACTTGGAGGCCGAAACACGACAGAAAATTGGCCCCAAGATGGGCTTCTCTACAACGGTGATGGTGAAGAGCCACTCGTAGGTGTGGCCGTTGAGGTGGACGTTGGGGCAGTAGGTGCTGTACGATGGAATATGGGTACCATTCACCATGTAGAGAAGTTGTTCGTCGAATGGGGAGCGGCGATGTAGACAATTGATCGGTATGATGGATATAGCAGCCCGGGTGTCGAGGACGAAGGGCAGATTTGAGCGTTTGCAGTGTATGAAAAGTCGACTTGGCGTGGGGTGCGATGGTGGCTTCGTTCAGGAGTGACTGAGAGGGCTGCTTGGCTGGTGGTGGGGTTTTCAGGGCGGCTGCGTAGGTTTTGGGTGCATTGCGGGCAGGGGTAGGGAGGGGGTTGGTTGTGTGATGGGGGGGGGGGGGGGGGTAGACAATCACTTAACCTTTGTCGATACAGCGGTGGTTACAGGGAAAGATGTCGGAGTCGAAGGGGGCAGGGCCATTCCACTGGCGAAGCAGGGAGAGGAGGGGCCCGTCGGTTTGGCCAGTGGGCATTGTCGATTCCCTGTGCGGAGGAGGGAAAGTTGCAAGAGGGCCGGCATTTGCGGGCCTGTGCCTCACAGGTGACATGGTACCAGCAGTGGGAGGGGTGTTCGTCCGGCTGCTGGGGTTGAGGGGGGGGAGTCTATTAGAGGGGCATCGGGGAGGTGTTTTTGGGTAGTCAGGCGGCCAGCTCCTGCGCTCGAAAGAAGAGCTGCGGTGCTGGGAGAAAAACGTTGAGTGGGATCGGGGCCGGCGGCTGGATGAAGGCCGGACCTCGTGGACAGGAGCTGAAGCGCTTATGTCATTGGTATCAGCGAGATGGAGGAGGGCTTCGTCGTCTGCCTCGAGGTGGGCTGCGAGGGACAGCTGGGTGTGTTATAGCAGCGCACACAGCCAGAAGGTCCGAGTGATTTCCGATGTTTGAACGTCTTGCAGCTGGTGTCGTAGTCGGCGGAAGAGGTGGGAGGGCTTGAGGTCCCCCAGCTGCTGAGTCTGGGAGAGGGTGGTGATCCTAGCGATCTTCGATGGTTGATAGAGGGCGATGAGGGGGGTGCGGAGGTCATCATAGGCCGTGGCCGAGTTGGGCAAAATTTCAGCTATCTGTAGGAGGATGTCATAGGCGAGCAGGGCGATGGTCTTTGAGTAGCGGGTCTTCTGAGCACGGAAGTTGGCGGCCGAGAACGCAGCGTCTAGCTGGAAGAACCAGAGAGTGGGGTCGTGAGTGGTGAAGGGCCGCAGCGTGAGCGGAATGGTGGTGCAAGTTTAATGATTTCGTCGGTGAGGGCCTGCGGTTCCTCTCGCATTTTGTGGTGGAATGTTGGGGGCACCACTGTGGTGATAAGGCCATTGAGGTAGGTGAGGTTTGGAAGGTGACAGTGAGATGGAGAAAGTGGGTGCGAGGTAGCTAGTATCCAGAAAGGTTACACCACATTGGCTAGGCCAGAAAGGTTGCCATCACGGTGGATACTAAAGGATACACCCAGAAAGGTTACACCACATTGGCCAGGCCAGAAAGGTTACCACCACACTGGGATCTTTTATGAGGGCGAGGTTGTGGAGAAGGGAAGAAGGGTTGTGTTAAGAGGGAGAAAGAAAAGACATCGAGTTCAAGTGCGATTGGTAGAATGAAGAGCTTGGCAAAAACGTTGGGCGATTTCTGGTCGCTCCCTCTTATCACATAGCTCGCCTACTTCTTTGCTTTATTGAAAACAATCTTAAATGTACAATTTTGATTATTTTTCACCCCTTCGAAATGACTAAAAATAACGGCGATCTTCGCCGACAAACTAGACCCCGAATGGGACCAAAAAACAGATTTCATTGATTTTGGTTCATGGGATATGATGAAAGAGCAAAGTGAGGCGTATGGCGTATGGTGGACGGACGGACATTTTAACGTGGATATGTTTTTGAGCTGGAAGAAAATAAGGGCGACCAGCGACACCAAAAAATTAACGCGATACCGGTAAACAAAATTAGCTAGGTAGATATATGTTACCAAAACAATAAGTTGCTAGTTTTGGTTTATTATTTTCAATAATGAACCTTTGGTCGAGCATGAAGAAAACATGAATACCCCCCCCCCCCCCCCCCCCCCCGGATGGTTTCCGTTTAAAGGTATGTAGAATCCGAAAATGATATACAAAAATTTTTGTTCGTCCACCTTACCCATACTTAACACTTTTCTTAGTTAACATAAACAAAATTGACGAAATTCGGCTTATAGGTCCCATTTAGGGTCTTGCTGTATTCCTCGAAGCTCGGCGTTAATGTCAGTCATCCCTAAGGGGTGAAAAATAGGGGGTTGCAATCTCCAGGACGCCGTTATCTCGAATTTTTTTTACGGTTTTAAATAGTCCTCGAACTTGGGAGTTTTTTAATACCACCCGGAGCATTGTACGTCCAGCCGTTCGTTCACAGTAAGGCCCAGAAGTTTGCACCGACAGGCTTTTTCAACAGGGGGGGCGAATGAAATTGTGTACATTCAGCCCAAACATCATCATTAGGGACGCGGTAACAATGGGAAATTGGCCCGAGATAATCATTGCTAGGGAGCACCTGATTATATTCACGGTGATGATTAGCCGTATGATTTTACGTTACTGCTGAACAGGCCAAGCTTGATTCGAAGTGAAAAGCTTTGGTTTCTCCATATCGGGTACAGTTGCCAAACCAACAATTACAGATCCTGCTTTTAACATCTTCATCACTGCCTCCATGAATGCCATGGAGGAGTAGAGACCGAGCTTTTCACGTTTTTCCTTCATATCATTATCTATGCATGAGTAAGCTAACATCATCATTATAATCCAGATCCTCCAGACGGTTGTGGAGACCCCACTGGATTCCTCTTTTCATTCTTGCTAGTGCTTTCCGCATGAGCAGGTCCAGGACTACCAGGAAGAGGGAGGGTGATAGGACGTAATCCTGCTTGCATCCAGCACCGCTGGGTATCGGGGAGGGAGGGAACAATCTGACAAGCAGGATTACATGTCTGAGGATCTTGCTGGGAATTCCGTACGGCTGCAGGGTATATATTTCAAATGGAGTCTCTATTTATTGAATCAAAAGCCTTCTGGAAGTCAACGAAAACTGCGTACAGGGGACCCTGCCATTCAGCGGTCAGTTCCAGGATTACACGTAGTGTGTTGAGCTAATCAACACAACTTCTGTGCCTCCTGAAACCATCTTACTGCGTCATCACATCCCCACAATGTGTTCATTTATTCTATCCAGAATAATTTTGGCGATTACCTCCTTTCTTGAGAAGCTTTTTTATACTACCCATCTTTAAGTCAGTCTTCTCCAATTCCCCCCCTCCAGATCCTCCGAAAAACTGGCTGCAAAAGGCGCGCAGTGGTATTGCTTTCAACTTTGAGAGCCTCAGGTGGTACGTATATTACTCGTATTAATACCGGGAGCCTTTCTGTTCTTCAGTTCCTCAGGAGCTCTAATTGATTAATCTAAAGAAGGTGGTTCTGTGCTCATCTGGCTGTCCAAGACTGGAATTAGACCCTGAATACCCTGGAACATTTCGTTATTTGTGCCCTCACCCTGTGCTGGGTTGATCGCTTCCTTGAATGTGCTTCCCACCTTCGAAGTTGTTGTACAGCAGATGTGAGCTACTCTCTTCTTTTGCTCTTAACAGGTGGCTCCTTCTAAAATCTCTTTCGGAGAGCTGCCACGTTATATTGTATAGCGCTTATCATCACCTACACGCGCTGCAGCTGCCACTTTCTGAGCTTATACATCCACCCATCTTCTTCGATCCCGTCTTACTCTCTGTCAATTCCACTATATTCAGTATGTGCATTCATCTTCTGGAATGTGGTACGAATCATGTTGACTACCTTCTTCTCTTTCTTTATGGACCCCGAGGTATCTTCCGGCATCCAATCCTGAAATGCCTGAAATCTGTTTCTTAGCTCAATACAAAACCTCTTTTGGCCGACTCTGAACGCAACTTGCCAAGATCATACCACTATGATCGGGCCTCCTGCCGTTTGCCACTATCTTCAGGCGCAGGGTAGCCATTACCCAATGGTGAATACTGCCAACATCAGAAGTTATTATTAGGTAGATAACTATTCCTTAACTTATTCCAAACTTTAACGACAGTGAGATATTGATATTGAGTCTACGAGATAATGTTGTCTCAGTCATTGAGAATCTCACTGACTACCTCTCTCTTATCAAATACCTTATACCGATGTTAGCTCAAGTTCACGTAAGGGCACCACGGCATGACTTTGTTTCTCGATGTAGTTCCTAACAATTATTCCTAACAATTATTCCTAATCAATTAATTATTATTTAATTAATTATTTCTATTAATTAATTATTTATTAATTTGGACATAATCGTTTCAGACATTTTCAAACCACTCAAGTTCACTGAGCCATCGAATCCCCAGAGTGGAATCGTATTTGCGCACTGACTTGTTGATGAAACGTTGGAAAGCCGCCAAACTTACTATCTCTTCTCATTCAATCGCTATCAAGTCAAGAGGTCCCGACGGACCGCGGTGGAAGTTTCCAACAAGCGGAAGGACGAAATTAGATCTAGCAGTTTAACCAATACTGATTCAGACCCTTCCCTCTTGTCTCAGGAGAACAACACGTCCAGACGTTCGGTCGTTCAACCTATTCTCCTTTTCTTGAAACGGATCAAGGCAGGAAGGTACATTCCTGACAACCACCTCCCGACATTCGACGTCGCACCACCTATCGCATGACGAAGTCGCGTTTGGTTTATTATTCTGCGAATAGTACACCTATGTATCGCTCAGCAAAAAATTTGTATAACACACCCTCAAAATTTTTTCCTTTACGTTTCAGCGTGTGTAGATTCCAAAAATGCCATGTCCGTCCGCCGTCCGCCGTATCATGCATATCTACTTTAATTCCGGTCTGAAAGACCCGTTCTTTCGCAAGCAGGCTCCATTTGGACCCTAGTTGTGTCCCGAAACTTTGCAGCCCGATAGGAATATACCCAGGGGTGTTATGGGTCAAAAACGGGGATAAAAATGGGGTTTTGTGGTGTTTTAGTAACATGAGCTTGTGAAGTATCGTTTTCCATGTTTTTTTTTTAGGACGAGGAGACCGAATGTGAAGTCGAAGTTGACCAAAGAGTGAAGAATTGAGGTTGCAACGAAGGTTCAGCTCCCAAAATTCATTTTTTATGAGTCAAAAGCCTGGGAAATTGTCTGAAATCACCATGAACTTGTAAAATAACACTAGAATTAGTATCAACATGTGAATCAAGACAATTAAATGGCCCTATCAATTATCAAAGATAATTTGTCAGCAATAGGAGCCTAATTCGTGTTTTTGGGGGCCAAAATTTGTGGAAACCATAAATTTTTTTTTACAGAGGGAATCAGTGGGATAATCTTGAAAAAAACCACAGTCATGCAGCATGGCTATAAGAGCGAATTTTCGAAGAAATAACTGATTTTATGTAAAATGTGATGTTTGGAATATCCCATTCAAATATGGGCAATCTTAAACTTATTGGGTAATTATAGGTATTCAAGTATGTACGTATATTGTAGTATTGGTACTACAATATACGTACAGTTACTAATCAAACATACGTACAGTACGTATGTTACGTATCCATTACCTACTCTGTATTGTATTGGATATTGGTAAATTTTTTGTTCCATTTTTTGCCGAGTAACACCTCGGTTTGTAGATTTTCCAACGCTGAACACGATGGTGAAGTCAGAATTGCGATATCCCATTCCGTTATCAGATTAGAGCAGACGAACCAGGAAGAACATCTTAAGAAATAACCACGTTCCGTCATCTTCAAAGTGCTCCAGTTTGAGAACGGAATGAGATATCGCAATTCTGATTTCACCATCGTGTTCAGCGTACAAAAACCTTTAAAATGAGGTGTCACTTGTCAGACTGCTTCATTTTGGGAATTTATGGGTAATTTTCCCCCCCTAAAACTCCCCAAAATTCCCCCTTAGAGTGACCCGATTCTGCCCATCTACGAACTTAGCCTGTCGATTGCCAAGACAGATTTTTCGTGCAAATTTGAACTTTTTATCTCAATTCTTTCGAGAGTTATCGTCTGGAATGACACATACATATATAAATATAAATATATATATATATATATATATATATATATATATATATATATATTTATATTTATATATGTATGTGTCATTCCAGACGATAAATCTCGAAAGAATTGATATATATATATATATATATATATATATATATATATATATATTTATATATTTATATATTTATATATGTATGTGTCATTCCAGACGATAACTCTCGAAAGAATTGAGATTAAAAGTTCAAATTTGCACGAAAAATCTGTCTTGGCAATCGACAGGCTAAGTTCGAAGATGGGCAGAATCGGGTCACCCTAAGGGGGAGTTTTAGGGGGGGGAAAATTACCCATAAATTCCCAAAATGAAAAAGTCTGACAAGTGACACCTCATTTTAAAGGTTTCTGTACGCTGAACACGATGGTGAAATCAGAATTGCGATATCTCATTCCATTCTCAAACTGGAGCACTTTGAAGATGAAGGAACGTGGTTATTTCTTGAGATGTTCTTCCTGGTTCGTCTGCTCTAATCTGATAACGGAATGGGATATCGCAATTCTGACTTCACGATCGTGTTCAGCGTTGGAAAATCTACAAACCGAGGTGTTACTCGGCAAAAAATGGAACAAAAAATTTGTTACGTACCCAATACCTACTCTTCTGGTATTCAAAACATTTTTGATTTCCCCCTCCCCCTCCTTCCACCCCAAATTTTACTTTGCGTAAAACTACTCCTGTTTTAATTTTGTATCAAGTTGGGAAAACATTGGCCGAAAATTAATTTTCAGAAAATTTTAAGCGGAGGAGGAAGATGCCGAAAACTTCGAAAATTCGCTCTTATAGCCATGCTGCATGACTGTGGTTTTTTTAACTTGTAGGGCCTCAGCCCACACCTCCAAACCATAAAAAATAGCTATTTCAATTAGGTACCTATTGCACATGAAAGAAACAAAAAAAAATGTGTTTCCAGCATTCTGTAGTTACGTCCAATAGAATATAATAAACCCATGACTTTGCAGCGTTATTATTCTGCCGCTCAGCAAAAAACTTTTATAACAGCCATCAACACTTTTAGCGAATTTTCAAAGAAAATGAAGCTATTGCAATGGCTTCGAAATTTAAATAATATAAATTTTTGGAAATTTTCTTCATAGAAATCCGTTTCAGACCATTCTAAAACGATTCCTGAAATTTAACACTTTTTTATATGTATATATATATATATTTATTTATATATGTGTCACTCCAGACGATAACTCTCGATAGAATTGAGATAAACAGCTCAAATTTGCACAAAAAATCTATCTTGGCAATCGAAAGGCTAAGTTCGAAGATGGGCGAAATTGGCCTACTCTAAGGAGGGTTTTGGCGCATTTAAAGTGCGCAAAAATTACCCAAAAATCCCCAAAATGTTATTTTCCAACAAGTGACCCCTCATTTTAAAGGTTTTTGCACGCTGAACACGATGGTGGAATCGGATTTTAGATATCTTGATCCGTTCTCAAATTAGAGCATTTAAAGTGCGCAAAAATTACCTAAAAATCCCCAAAATGTTATTTTCTAACAAGTGACCCCTCATTTTAAAGGTTTTTGCACGCTGAACACGATGGTGGAATCGGATTTTAGATATCTTGATCCGTTCTCAAATTAGAGCATTTAAAGTGCGCAAAAATTACCCAAAAATCCCCAAAATGTTATTTTCCAACAAGTGACCCCTCATTTTAAAGGTTTTTGCACGCTGAACACGATGGTGGAATCGGATTTTAGATATCTTGATCCGTTCTCAAATTAGAGCATTTAAAGTGCGCAAAAATTACCCAAAAATCCCCAAAATGTTATTTTCTAACAAGTGACCCCTCATTTTAAAGGTTTTTGCACGCTGAACACGATAGTGAAATCGGATTTTAGATATCTAAATCCGTTCTTAAATTAGAGCATTTAAAGTGCGCAAAAATTACCCAAAACTAGGATAATCTTTAAACTCTTACCCCCACCCCCTTAGAGTGGTCAGATTGAAAAATGTGAGAAGTATTAATTGAAGACGAGAGTTCGAAGCAAAAAAGGGGGAGGCAAACGATTAGTACAACTCCTTGAATTTACCCACAGCGATCAAATAAATAAGCACTTAGTACAATTACGTAATAAACAAACGGTAGAATCAGGATGGACAAAACGTACAAATTAAAATAAATACGAAGAGAATATACATAGAAAACCAAATTTTAGACCGAAGTTTTCCTTTATTCAAAACCATAGCCATTAATTCGAATATTTCTTTGAAAATTCGCTCATTAAGTCATGCTGCATGACTGATTTTTTTTCTTTTACGCTTCAAGGTGCGTAGGTTCAGAAGCTGCAATGTCCGTCCGCCATATCATCCCTGTGCTGGTTCCATTTTCGGTTTAAAAAGTTCGTTCTGTCGTGTCCCGAAACTTTGCAGCCCGATCTGAATATACCGAAGGGTATTATGAGTGAAAAATGGGTATTAAAGTAGGTATTTTTTGTGTTTTAGTAACATGAGCTTTTGAGGTATCGTTTTAGCGAATTTTCGAAGAAAAGGAAGCTATTGTTCTCGGTCCAAAATTTTTAAAACTCGAATTTCCGAAAGATTTTTATACCAAAATCCGTTTCAGACCATCCTGAATTCCCTGCCGAAAGACACCAAAAATTATATGTATATAGATATATATTTATATATTTATATATTTATATATATATTTATATATTTATATATTTATATATGTATGTGTCATTCCAGACGATAACTCTCGAAAGAATTGAGATAAAAAGTTCAAATTTGCACGAAAAATCTGTCTTGGCAATCGACAGGCTAAGTTCGAAGATGGGCAGAATCGAGTCACCCTAAGAGGGAGTTTTGGGGAGTTTTAGGGGGGGGAAATTACCCATAAATTCCCAAAATGAAAAAGTCTGACAAGTGACACCTCATTTTAAAGGTTTTTGTACGCTGAACACGATGGTGAAATCAGAATTGCGATATCTCATTCCATTCTCAAACTGGAGCACTTTGAAGATGAAGGAACGTGGTTATTTCTTGAGATGTTCTTCCTGGTTCGTCTGCTCTAATCTGATAACGGAATGGGATATCGCAATTCTGACTTCACGATCGTGTTCAGCGTTGGAAAATCTACAAACCGAGGTGTTACTCGGCAAAAAATGGAACAAAAAATTTGTTACGTACCCAATACCTACTCTTCTGGTATTCAAAACATTTTTGATTTCCCCCTCCCCCTCCTTCCACCCCAAATTTTACTTTGCGTAAAACTACTCCTGTTTTAATTTTGTATGGTATCAAGTTGGGAAAACATTGGCCGAAAATTAATTTTCAGAAAATTTTAGGCGGAGGAGGAAGATGCCGAAAACTTCGAAAATTCGCTCTTATAGCCATGCTGCATGTTTCATGTTTTTTTAGGACAATAAGACCAAATATGAAGTCGATTTTGACCAGTGAGTGGAAAATTGAGGTTCTAACGAAGTTTCAGCCTTAAATGTACGTTAAATTTTGGTATAAAATTGTCGTTCTTCCGCACACAGTTCAGGTCCCCATTTGGGAACATATTTGGGTCCTAGCTGTGCTCCAGAGCTCGGCAGCCCGATCGGAATACACCCAGGGGCGTTATGGGAGAAAAATGGGTGTAAAAATAGGGGTTTTCGAGGTTTTGGTTTATTATTCTGTGAATAAAAACACCTATGTATTCGCTCAGCAAAAATTTTTTATAACACCCCCTCAAAATATTTTCTTTTCCGTTTCAAGGTGCGTAGATTCCAAAAATGCAAAGTCCGTCCGCCGTACGCCGGTCCATTTTCGGTCTAAAAAATTCGTTCTTTCGCACACATGCTCCATTTGGGCCCTAGTTGTGTCCCGAAACTTTTCAGCCCGATCGGAATATACCCAGGGGTGTTATGAGTGAAAATGTGTATACAAATAGGTACTTTTTGTGTTTTAGTAATATGTTAGTAAAATGAGCTTTTGAGGTATCGTTTTTCATGTTTTGGAAGGCGAGAAGACCGAATATGAAGTCGATTTTGACCAAAGAGTGGAAAATTGAGGTTGTACCAGATGTTCAGCTCCCAAAATTGATTTTTTATGAGTCAAAAACCTGAGAAATCGTCTGAAATCACCATAAATTTGTAGAATACCTAACACTAGAAAAAGTGTCAACACGCGGATCAAGACGGTTAAATGGCACGCACTACCAATGATCAAATCTAGTTTTTAAAAAAAAGTTGAAAGGAAAAGCCGAGCCTAATTCGTGTTCTGGGGGCCAAAATTGTTGGAAACCACCAGAAATAGCTAATTCAATTATTTTATATGAAAGAAACTGTGATGAATTTAAATTGATCATCACGGTGGCGTGAAGGAGTAAGTAGAGGAGAGCGAGGGAATTTCACCTAGGCGGCGGTAATCCACCGATGTAGGTGAGAGGAAGGAAGTTCACTTAGGCGGCGGTAATCCACCGATGTAGGTGAGTGGAAGGAATCTCGTCTAGGCGGCGGTAATCCACCGATGTAGGCGAGAGGAAGGAAATTCACCTAGGCGGCGGTAATCCACCGATGTAGGTGAAGGAAGGTGCTTGTCTAGGCGGCGGATATCCACCGATGTAGACAAGGGGAGAAGGTAGGAGGTGAATTCCCAGAGCGGCGGATACCACCAGGCATCTGGGAGGAGGAAGGTAGAGAGAGAAGAGAGAGCTGGTTAGAGGAAGTGTCGAATGAAGCTAAAGCTCCAGGATCCAGGGTTATATAGGAACTGGAGGCCTCTCCCTCCAACTCCCCTGTTGGGAGTTTTGGGGGGGGCCCAGGTTGTGTCCCCTGGATTCTGTTGCCTGTCTCCCCACTCAGATGTTTATTAGCGGAAAGTAACTTTTACATAGGAATATTGGTGAGAGCTTTAAGGTTGCTAGTGGAGTGTTCCCGGGAGGGACTCACGACAGAGGTCCCCCCAGTTCGAACCAATGTTTGAGGTAGCTGAAGGCTCAAGGTGACAGGGGCTGAGGGCTGCGGAAACAAGAGGGGAGCTGAAGGCGCAAGTATACAGAAGCTGAAGGCTGAAACAAACAATTGCAGTGCTGAAGGCAGAAGCGTGACCGGTGGTGTCTTAAATCTAGGGTTATATACAGGTAGCGTGACATAGAGTAGTATAAGTAGACATAAGTAGACGTAAGTAGACATAAGTAGACATAAGTAGACAAAAGTTAGGATGACAAAAATTGATGATGGGAGAAATATGTACAATGAGGATAACGATGGGTATGATTAAAAAATTGATGAAGTGACAGTATGTACACTGGTGATGAGGTTGATGATGATGATGAGTGGAGTAATATGTACAAACATTTAGAAGGGAGTTAGTTATTTCAAGGTATTTACAAGTGGTATTTACAGGTATTTACAATTTGTATGTACAGGTGTAGGGGAGACAGATTGGAGCGGGGTTGTGAAATCCGCCGTTCCCTGGGTGTGGATAGTGTGCAGTGTAATGTGGTGAGTGTGTAATGATGGTGAGGTGATGGGGTGAGAGAGGCGACTCCCTCTAACAGTCTTCACGTTAGTGAAGACTGACAGAGGGGCCCCTTCACTGCCGGGGTGGTGGTGAAGGGGAAGAGCCGGTGGGAGCCGGTACCCGGGACGTCGCGGAGGTGGGTGGCGACGTTGGGGTCCGGTGGGCGAAATGGAGGTGATGTGTGGCGTTTGTGGTGTAGGGGTGGTCGGGTGAGTGGTGTGGGGCGAAGTGTCTGGGAGGACGGGGGCTGGTTTACATCGGGCGAGGGGTACAGTGTGGGGCTTCCCGTCAATTAACAGGGTAGCCGTGGTGTTTGTGGAGCGGATGACGTGGAAGGGCCCGGCGTAGAGAGGTTGAAATGTTTTGTGGATGCCGGGCTCCTTCAAGTACATGTGAGTGGCTGTGTAAAAACGTGTGGGATAGGTGGTGTCGTTGTGTGGTGTTGTTGTGCGGAGTGGTTCCCTGTTAATTGACGGGGTGGGGTGTGGGTTGAAGATGTCGGCTGGCAAACGTAAAGGGTCTCGAAAAGCGTGTTGTGCGGGACTGGTGTTGTCTGAAGGACGGGCGGAAGTGCGGAGGCTAAGCAAGACGTAGGGGAGGGTTTTGGTCCATGAGGGGGATGTGGCTGATGTGGAGATGGCTTGCTTGAGGACCGAGTGCCACCGCTCTATTTTCCCGTTGGATTGAGGGTGATAAGGAGTGGTGCGGATTTTCTGAATCCCGAGGGAACGGAGCAGGTCGGCAAAGTGGGCTGATTCAAACTGCCTCCCCTGATCGACCGTGAGTGTCCGCGGACAGCCGTAGCGGCTGATCCATTGATTGAGGAAGGCCGCGGCGACGGCGTCCGCGGTAATGTGGGCGAGTGGGATACACTCTACCCAATTGGTCGCACGGTCGATCATGGTGAGGCAGTACCTCTTCCCCTCGGAGGGGGGAAGAGGGCCGACCAGATCCAAGTGGACATGTTCCCACGGGAGAGAATCGGGGATGGGTTGAGGAGGTACATGGGGGTGAGCCGAGACCTTGAACTGCTGGCACTTCTGGCACCCCAGAACCCAGGTACGGATATCTGTGTTCATATGGGGCCAGAAGTACCGCGTCTTGATGAGGTCCCGGCTCGCCCGAATGCCGGGATGATGGAGGGAGTGGTAATGGAGGAACAACTGCCTCCTCAGCTCCGGCGGGACGTACGGGCGCGGTGAATCGGCCGATACGTCGCACCAGAGATCGAGGGGAGGCAGTTGTTCCAATTTTGAGGCGGAGATGAGGTTGGAAAGTGCGGGATCGGAAGTAGGATTTTGGTGGTGTTTGAGGTTTTGCGGGGAAGGGAAGGGCAGTAACTCCGCCACCGGCGCAGGGGTGGGGCGGGAGAGGGCGTCGGCGACGCAGTTGTCGGCCCCCGGCAAATAACGAATATCGGACGTGAATTGTCCGATAAATTCGAGTTGCCGGAGGCGACGGGGGGAGGCTGATTTTCGGTTTTGGAGGAGGGCGTGGGTGAGGGGCTTATGGTCGGTGACGACAGAGAACTGCCTGCCCTCCACGAAGTCACGGAAGTGTTTGATGGCTTCGTGGATGGCGAGGAGTTCTCTGTCAAAGGTGGAGTAATTTTTTTGAGTTGGGGACAGAGTTTTAGAGAAAAAGCCGAGGGGTTGGGGGGTGGCGCCGGTGTGTTGGTGGAGGACTGCCCCGATGGCCCAGTCGGATGCATCCGTGGTGATGGAGAGGGGGGCATGGGGGTCGGGATGGGCCAATAGAGCGGCGTCTACTAGGTCCTGTTTGCATTGTTGAAAGGCGGCTGTGAGGGCGGGGGTCCAGGAAATGGGGCGTTTATCGTTTTTTTTGGCTGGTTGTGGGATAGCGTGTATGAGTGGTTGTTGATGTTGTGCTGCGTGTTTGATGTGTCTACGATAAAAGTTCAACATACCCAGGAAACGGCGGAGTTCTGAGACAGTGTTGGGTTGTGGGAAGTCGGTGAGGGTGTGCACTTTGTCAGGTAGGGGTTTGATTCCTTCGGACGAAACCTGGTGGCCGAGGCAGCGGACGGAGGGTTGGGCGAGAACACATTTCGGAGAGTTTATGGTGAGGCCCTCGGCGGCGAAGATGTCAAGTACCTGTTTCAGGTGTGCGAGGTGTTCCTTCGGGTCCCGGGAAGCGATCAGTACGTCGTCCAAAAAACAGAATACGAAGGGTAGGCCTCGTAGAATGTTGTCCATGTAACGCTGCCATGTCTGGGCAGCGTTACGGAGGCCGAAACCCATTTTGATATATTCGAACAGGCCGAAAGGGGTGATGATGGCTGTTTTAGGTACGTCAGGGGGGTAGATGTGAATGTGATGGAAGGCTCTAGAGATGTCGAGTGTCGAGAAGATGGTTGTGTTGTGGAGGTGGGAAGAGAAGTCCCGGAGATGCGGGACGTTGTAGAGGTCTGGGGTTGTTCGGGCATTGAGGCGGCGGTAGTCACCGCAGGGGCGGATATCCCCGTTAGGCTTCTGCACAATATGTAGTGGAGAAGCCCACGGGGATTTGGAGGGGCCGATAATGCCTTCTTTGATGAGGTTATCGAAGTGTTTGCGGGCCTGTGAGAGTTGGAGGGGGTGGAGGCGTCGTGCTTTTGCGGATATTGGGGGGCCAGAGGTTTCAATGTAGTGCTGGGTCTGTGAGATGTGAGCCGAGGGGCGGCGCTGGGGTTTGTATTGTAGGAGGAGTTGTTCAAATTGGGACGGGGGGCGATCTACCGCATGAATAAACCCGGGGATGGGTTTCTGGGTGGAGGGGTCGAGCAGGCGCGCGTTACGGACGTCTACCTGGAGGCCGAAATATGCGAGGAAGTCGGCCCCCAGGATAGCTTTCTCTACGTCCGCCACGGTAAATTCCCACTCGTACGCGAGCCCGCTCATATGGATTGATGAGCGGTACGTCCCGTACGAGGGGATGGTGGTACCGTTGGCGGCGTAGAGGAGTTGCCGGTAACAACGCGCCTGTCGCCGGAGAATATTATTCGGGAATATGGAGAGCGCCGCCCCTGTGTCGACGAGGAACGGGACGTGAGTTTTGGAGCATTTGAGGAACAGGCGTTGGTGAGCTGGGGCGGAGTGCGGTAAAATGGCTGAGGTGTTGGGGTCTGTCGGATGGGAGGGGCTTGGTTCGTCCGAGGTGATGGGCGGGTGCGATGTCGGTGGTTGGTCCTCCGCGAAGGAGACACGGGTCGTTTTTTTGCCGTTCCGGGGAGGGGGAACGGTAGTGGCGGCGCGAGTGGCGGCCGGAGGGGTGGTTGCCTTGGGGGCGGGGTTGGAGGGGCCGTTCCGTGGTGGGGGAACGGTAGCGGCGGCGTTAGTGGCGGCCGGGAGGGTGGCTGCCCTGGAGGCGGGCTTGGAGGGGCCGTTCCGGGGTGGGGGAACGGTAGCGGCGGCGCTAGTGGCGGCCGGAAGGGTGGCTGCCCTGGAGGCGGGCTTGGAGGGGCCGTTCCGGGGTGGGGGGAACGGTAGCGGCGGCGCTAGTGGCGGCCGGAAGGGTGGCTGCCCTGGAGGCGGGCTTGGAAGGGCCGTTCCGGGGTGGGGGAACGGTAGCGGCGGCGCTAGTGGCGGCCGGAAGGTTGGCTGCCCTGGAGGCGGGCTTGGAGGGGCTGACTCGGGGTGGGGTGTCAGTTGATGGAGAGGTGGCGTGTTTTGCGGCGTCGTCAGATGCGGCCGGGAGGTTGGCAGCCGTGGCGGCGGCGTAGGAGGGGTAGCGAGGCTTGGTAGTGGTGGTGTGAATGCGGGCGGGGAGGGGTAGGTGGTGGTCCCCCCCGCGTTGGCGAGGAGGGGGGCCCGCCGGATTTACCGGCGGGCGTCCGCGTTTCCCTGCTTGGAGGAGTAGGAGCAGGGGGGCTGGCACTTGCGGGCCTCCCCACCGAAGTTCACGTGGTAGAAACATCGGTGGGGGGGGTCCGCTGGGAGGTAGGTCCTTGGGCGCGCGGAGTTGGAGGGGGCTGTCGTGTTCGGGGACCTCCCTCTTTGTTGCTGGGTGGGGGAGATGGTGCGGCGGTCGGACGAGCGCTGGCGTCGGTGGTCGGTGGAGGGGGTTGGCCGGCGATCGACGGAGAGGGAGCGGCGCCGGTGGAGGGAGGGGGGCCGGCGGCGCTCTTGAGACGGTGATCGGTCCCTGCGCGGGGTGGGGGTGCGGGGTGCGGCGACTTCCGTGACGCTGGCGGCCGCGGCGAGGTCGTATACTGTGTCGGCTAGACGGAGTAGCGGCTCGTCCGGTCCGTCGAGGTGGCTGGCGAGCGCCATCTGGATGGGGTGGGGGAGGGCTCGCAGCCAGAAAGTTCGAGCGATGTCGGCCGTCACGACGTCGTGTAGCTGATGACGTAGGCGACGGTATAGGTGGGAGGGCTTCAAATCGCCGAGATGTTGGGGCTGGGAGAGCGCTGCGACACGTGCGATCTTGGAAGGTTGGTATAAACTGATGAGGCGGGCGCGGAGGTCGTCGTAGGCGGCCGTGGCGTCGGGGGAGATGTCCGATGTCTGCAGGAGGATCTCATATGGTAGTAGAGAGATGATGCGGGAGTAGCGGGTACGCTGGCTGCGGATGTTGGCGGCAGAAAACGCAGCGTCGACCTGGAAGAACCAGAGTGCGGGGTCGTGCGTGTAGAAGGGGGGGTAGCGACAGCGGGAACGACGCCGAGGCCGTCGTGACGTCGGCGGCGGCGTGTGCGGCAGCTGCAGCGGCGGATGCGGCAGAGCCGGGTGGTGAGAGGCTGGTGAAGGGGTTGTCGGTTGCGTCAGAAGCCGCAGCGGTCGGCGGCTGCAGCAGGGACGGCCGGAGGAGCGGCGGCGAAGGTGAGTTCGGGTCCATGGTGGAGGCGTCTGTGAACAAAATTCAATTTGAGCGTTTGAATTTGAAAATCCGCAATTGGCGGCAGCGGATTTGTGTGCGGCGGAGAGGTGAGAGCTGTGTGAGCGGTTGCGGGTGGGCCAAAAATTGCGAATTTATACTGACTATTTTAAATGTGAATTTAAAATGCGGGACACCGAACTAGACTGGGGCGACACATGAGTTGGTAAGGGAATAGAAGGTTGGATGAACGTCGGGTTCACCACTGTGATGAATTTAAATTGATCATCACGGTGGCGTGAAGGAGTAAGTAGAGGAGAGCGAGGGAATTTCACCTAGGCGGCGGTAATCCACCGATGTAGGTGAGAGGAAGGAAGTTCACTTAGGCGGCGGTAATCCACCGATGTAGGTGAGTGGAAGGAATCTCGTCTAGGCGGCGGTAATCCACCGATGTAGGCGAGAGGAAGGAAATTCACCTAGGCGGCGGTAATCCACCGATGTAGGTGAAGGAAGGTGCTTGTCTAGGCGGCGGATATCCACCGATGTAGACAAGGGGAGAAGGTAGGAGGTGAATTCCCAGAGCGGCGGATACCACCAGGCATCTGGGAGGAGGAAGGTAGAGAGAGAAGAGAGAGCTGGTTAGAGGAAGTGTCGAATGAAGCTAAAGCTCCAGGATCCAGGGTTATATAGGAACTGGAGGCCTCTCCCTCCAACTCCCCTGTTGGGAGTTTTGGGGGGGGCCCAGGTTGTGTCCCCTGGATTCTGTTGCCTGTCTCCCCACTCAGATGTTTATTAGCGGAAAGTAACTTTTACATAGGAATATTGGTGAGAGCTTTAAGGTTGCTAGTGGAGTGTTCCCGGGAGGGACTCACGACAGAAACAATAAATAAACAGCCAACGTTTCTGTAGGTATATCCAGTAGAATAATAAACCCATGTGACAAGGACTTTGCAGCGTATTTTTTTGAGGTTTTAGTGGAACGAGCTTGTGATGTATCGTTTTCCATGTTTTTTTAGGGCGATAAGACCGAATATGAAGTTGATTTTGACCAAAGCGTGAAGAATTGAGGTTGTATCAAAGGCTCCCGAAATTCATTTTTTATGAGTCAAAGACCTGTGAAATCGACTGAAATCACCATAAATTTTTATAATAACGCTAGAAGTAGTACTAGCAGGTGAATCACGACAATGAAGCTGGAGAGCAAGAAGGACGAAGAGGAAGATTTATTTTTAACCAAGAAACTTTATTATTTAGAAACATTATACCTAGTTTTTGCAAAGCAGAATTGCTATATTATAGTAAGATCAGAAAAATCCTAATTCACTTGGTGCATGTAGTGAGGTGAGGTCCACTGAATACCCTCCGACCATTTATAGTCAGTCACCTAATAAGAGTGAGTCTTGAAGACGGCGTTTTTTCAGGCGCTTTCGGTTAGGTACAAGTTCCGGTGAATTGACGGGGATGGCTGCGATTAAAGGGTTGCTGTGACTGGTCATCTTGATATTCGTCCTCACATACGTGCCCATGATCATGGTAGTCACAACTGGGAGGTCAAGGGATGTCAATGATTGAGTCACGCACAAACCAATCCACTCCAGTTATCATGCGCAATATTCGATTCTGCGTCACTTGAATTTCCTTACCTATGTTACATGTAGAGCTGCTCCCCGTAGTCCACATTAGCAAGTCCATATTGGCCGGATGTGAGTAAGATACAAAGCTAGAATTTTTGTTGATATGGATAGAGAGGAGTGCTCACTGAGCAGAGGTCGGAGTTGGCGAATCCACTTTTTGATCTTCCTTTAGGGAGTTTCGCGTCTAGTCTGAAAAATATACCTGGGCTGAAAACAGCAATGTGACTCGTCCGGATTTTGATGTTGTTTACTTCCAACAATGACGCAAGTCTTCCGGGTTTTAGTAAATGACGCATCTCATTCTCGCCCATTCTACGTTTTCTATCTATCAGTTGCCTGTGGGTACACTGACAGCCCTTAAAATGTAGGAACATTGCTATCCGCGTCTAGTGGCCCGTGGATCTGTACGGAAGGGAATATCCTGGTTTGCGACGGTTAGAGACCTAGCCCGACACTATGATTGTCCTTTTGAGCGAAATCTAGTTGATCTTGAATTTTGGTGGCATTAGCTGGAGGCACTGGTGAAGGCGGTTCGGAGTGCATGGATTGAGCATGCGTTTGGGCGCAATGCAATCAAGAAACCCCATCTATTCGCGGCTTGATTTCGACAGAAGGCCGGCGTATTTACGAGACCGGACTTCAGACCATCCTTTCTGGGTACGGCGATGGGTACTAAGGACCAGAGGAGGACTCCTAGCACTAAATGACCGTCGTTACATTCGATCAGACAGCCCTCGTAGAATTTGCTCCCAGTGCAATATGACCACTAACGAGGATGGGTTCACTTCCTTGGCGTCTATCCGGTGCTGTCCGAGTTTAGGGTGTGGTTCCTGGGCGTTGGGGAACTGAGCGTGGAGGGTATGGTGGATGTTTTGAATGACAGACGTAACAGAGTGGGTAATATTATTTTTTACCTCGACTCTGCTCGGATTGGGTCACTCTCCTAAATTGCCCAAAATAAAAGCATTTATTTTAAATTAGGCGCTATTATAGGAGAACGGAAGATAGATTAAATAGAATGATTCTGCTGTGACTCGATACCTTTTTACTGGGTTCCTAATTAAGAAATAAAGCGCCAAGAAATTTATTTTAGGGGAGAGAATAAGGGGGAAGCTAAATTTACCCAAGGGGGGGGGGTGATGAGGGGTGGATTTATATATTTCTCGAAGGCTGACTATTTCAGGGGATGACCTATCGGGCAACCGCAGAATTGTTAAAAGGATGGATTGGTTTAAATATCAAGGGACTGTTCTCCTTCAAATCACTCGGATGGGTGGCACCGTTCCGAGTAACAGTTCTGCGTGCTCATGCATTAGGAACTGTTACACAGAGAAGGTTGGCTGGCAGTAGTTCGGTATGGTCCCTATGCCTGGAAATACAGAGTAACGCTAGTTGCTGAATTCTACTGGTAAAGGGACTGACAATGCAAATGAATATACGTATAACCCCATTTAAAAAAAATAAATAAAAAAAATAAAAAATGGAAAACAATAATAATGAAAAACATTACCTACTAATTTAAGGATGATGGCTCGAACCGCCCGGCATACGGACAAAACGTCCATGGCTACCATGTTTTGTTTCGTTCAAAAACGCTGCAAATTATTACGCAACTGATTATTATTTACCTTTATAGATGCCCCGTCTGCCTAGATCACCGTTTTCTGTGGTCAATACTCTTCAGCTCCCTCCAGGAAAACCCCAAACCGAGTACTGGAGCCGGCCCGGGAATTAAAGTTTCATACAAATGCGCGGGATTCAATAATTCAATCTTTAATATTATTTGTAGTTATTCGTGAAGCATAAAGTAAATAATAAACCGTCGCATAATAATTTACCTGTATAGATGCCCGTTCTGCGTAGGTAGATAGTATAATAAACCGTTGTGTTATAATTTACCGTTGTGTAATGATTTACCCAGTAATTTTCAACGTTTGTTCAAGTTGCAAAATCACCTACCAACAAAATCCAAAACAGCCATCATTGTTCAAATGGAATAATATCACAGAACAACCAACTCGACTTCATACAGCCAGACGGCTGGAAAAAATTGTTCAGCTCAAGATAAATTTAATAACGTAAAAAAACCATAACCTTCTATCGAAAGTTTTGAGCTACGGCGTTCTGAAAATTTCAACCCCTATTTTGAACCCCTCAGAGATGACTGACAGTAGGTAACGCCGATCTTCGAGGACCAACTAGACCCCGAACGGAACCCATAACCCGAATTTCATAATTTTTTTTCATGGTAATTAATTAAAGTGATCAGTACGGCGTACGGCGGACCGACAGAAATTTTTTTATTGCATTTTCGGATTCTACATTCCTTGAAACGTAAACCATCAAATTTTGAGGGGGGTTAGCATTTTTTATTTTTTTTCATGCTCGATTCCAAAGGTTTATTATTGAAAACAATAAGCCAAGAGAACTATTCGTTGTAGGAGAGTGCGGTTCGTCTCAAAATTCTTAGAATGGAATCTACTTTCATTTGAAAATGGGAATGTAATACATATGAACAGAAGTCATGGCTACTCCTGGTCAGGCCGTCCCAAGTCCTGCAACTTTTCACTGTGTCCCCCATTAACTCTCCACCCAGTCCGATTTTGGAAATTCTGATAGTCGCAGATTTCGAATTGTAATAACCTCGACATATAATGTGCAAACAAACATAGAATCAACCAGCTAGAGAAAATATAGAAAATGGAGTTGATAATTTTCAAATAGCATGCACAAAACGGAAAAGAATCATGACTTTTCGATATTTCCAATAATTTTACAGACAGAAAATTACTATTTTAATAAAACATATATTTTATAATTATCATTTTTCTCGGAAGAGTCTGCCCAATACGAAACTTCTTTATCCAAAAATATGGAGGAGAGAGAAATACGGTTCAGAGGTCATGAAAAGTGATAATAGAATCTCTTCACTGTTGTAGTAGCCTGCCATCGATCGCGACCGGGATTCGAAAGGAAATTCAATTTAACTTTCTGAGGTTGACAAGCGAAAAGGCGTCTCGGATGCCGAGATATTATTGATTCCCCATTCCACGAAGTGGTCTTGATTTGTCACAAAAAACTTATAGGGATGATAATCAGTTCGCCCCAGAAGGAAAGTCTGCTGGATTTTTTAACTGCATGAACTTCTGCGGTTCGTTCCACAATTGAAAATTCCAACAAAATCGGTCGAACAGAACCGCCCTGGAGATATTCCGATGTTTCATTCAAATATCGACATCTGAGAGGAAGAAGGGCCAATCTGATTTTTTTCCACCCATCAAACGTTCCACCGAGTCTCGGTCCGTTTTTTTAAATGCCAATGGTCGCAGATTTCTAGTTGGATTATCCTCAATTATCAAAATTCATTTTATGCTTATGAACATTTAGACAACCTACAGAGAAAATTTGAGATGTTGGTACCGATCGTCTTCAAAAAGCATAAAACGGAAAATAGTGAAGAAGGAAGAAGAAACGGAAACTTTTATTAAGCAAATCAATACTCTCAATATTATCCGTTTCACGGAAAAAGTATAATTATAATCAAGGATAATAATCAAGTTTTCCAGCTTTGCAAACAAGATTTGGGATCTCAATTTTTCCTCTCAGCTGATCGGGTTGCTCAATTTGTGTTGTGTCATCACGAAGGTAGATCTTCGTTAATATTATTAGGCAGTATTATTGAAGTTCTGATAATGATGGAGCCATTTGTAAGATTTTTATCCTCAGAGAAATGAAGCAAATTGCCATGGTACCCTTACAATATTCTTTCCTGTAAATATTTAACTAAGATCGATACCAATAAAACACGAATAAGTCGAGCTGCGCGGTGCAAGAGACGAGGCCCAGGTAGCTCTCCCTTCAACAGCTCCCAACGCCTGTCGGTGGAGGCGCCTTTATAAGGCGCCCGGCTAGCCCAGCTCGACATTCATCCAACTTCACTCAAACCAGAGCCTTCTCTCTCTCTCTCACCTTACCTCCTCTTCATCAAATCACCCTTCTTCTCAACCCTACGTTCTCAACGTGAACCGGACGAGAACTTCCTTCCAAATACTCAACGTAGTGAAAACCGAACGAGTATTTTTCCAATATCCAACGTGGTGAAAACCAGACGGATATCCTCCCTTCCTCTCTTTCCAGTATCCAAGTAGGTGAAAACCGTGCAGATTTTCTCCTGTTCCAATATCCAACGAGGTGAAAACCGGGCGGATATTTTCCTATCCTAGAGATGCATCCAGAGAGGTGAAAACCGCGCCGATACACTCTTGCACTCCTCTCTCACCTCCTCATTCAACCTCACCTTCTCGCTTCCAAAACTCCTACCTACCTCAAACCACGCTTCACCACACAAATATTTTAATGTCTTCAAAAAAATTAAAAAAAAATTAAAATAAAATGTTAAAATAAAATGTCTCGATTACAATCAACTTACATAAACAGACAGAATTACGATCCGATTGATATGTTAGCGAATAATAATTGAAACTAAATTTCTCGATTACAATTAATGTAGGTAGACAGACAGAATTACGTTCCTATTGATATAATTATTATTATTATTGTTAAAAACGTGTATACTTTGATAGAAAGCTCAATATGTATTTTATACAAAATCACAAAAAGGAATGAAGTTTCCTAAACTACAGAATGCTTGAACGTTTATAAACTGTTTGAAACCAAGACCACTTGTTGGTCTTGTCAACGATTAACATCAACATCCACCTTCTTTCTTCTTCTCTTTTATTCCAATGTTTTTGAGAATTTCTTCATTACGAAATTTAGATAAGGGCTTGGTGAGGATGTCTGATTTATTGTCCTTCGTTGGCACATATTCCACTCTTAGCTTTCGATCATTTATCAGATCTCTTAGGAAGTGATATTTGATGTCGATGTGGCGTGAATGAGATGTGACGCTGTTCCCTTTTGCAAAGTTGAGTGCCGATTGGTTGTCACAAAATATTAGTGGTTCAGATGGCATGTTACACTCAATTTCATGTAAAACTTGCAATAGCCACAACATTTCCACGCTGCACGATACGATGCCAACAAATTCTGATTCCATCGTGGAGAGAGCGACTGAAGTTTGTTTGTTTGATTTCCAGATGATCGCAGTGTTGTTCAACTCGATAAGGAGACCTGTAGTCGATCTTCTGTCATCTTTGTCTCCTGCCCAATCTGCATCTGAATACCCTCTCACATTCACCACATTCCCTCCCAAATCTTTAGTTATCTGGAATTCGTAATTTATTGTGCCTTTCAAGTAGCGCAACACCCGTTTAGCAGCTTGCCAATGAATTTTGCCTGGATTCGACGAAAATTGTCCTAATTTAGAAACAGCAAACGCTAGATCAGGACGTGTTGCTTGAGACAAATACATCAGTTTTCCTATTAATCGTCTGTAAGGAACATCTTTCATTTCGTCTTCCTCTTCTTTTGTCCTCGGGCAGTCGGCTTTACTAAGACATTGGTTAGGTTCTAAGGGAGTTCTCACTGGTTTACAATCTGACATTCCAAATTCACTCAGAATCTCCTTTATATACTTGGTTTGATTTAAGGCCAGAGAACCATTACCTGCTTTCTTTATTTCAATGCCTAGGATACAATGAAGAGGTCCCATGTCTTTTATATCGAAGTAATTTCTCAAAGTTTTCTTAGTTTCCTCCATAGCTTTTTGACTCGAAGTTATGAGGATCAAATCATCTACGTACACAGATATTATTCTGAAATCGCCATCTTTCTTTTGATAATATATGCACGGTTCTGCTTTGCATCTTTTCATTCCTCCACTTAGTAACCTTTTATCTAACGTTTCGTACCAAGAACGACCTGATTGTTTTAATCCATAGAGGCTTTTGATCAACTTGAAGACCTTCCCTCTTGAATTAGGCTCACATACTCCTTCAGGGATCTTCATATAAATATCTTCCCTCAACTCCCCATTTAAATATGCCGTTTTGACGTCCATTTGGTGAACTAGCCAGTTGTTCTCCATTGCCAATTTCAACAAAACTCTCACTGATGGAAGACTGATTACAGGACTATACGTTTCATCATAATCAACGCCTGGTTTTTGTGTGAAACCTTGGGCTACAAGTCTAGCCTTGTACCTTTCAAGGTTCCCGTCTGCCAAGTATTTCTTTCGGAACACCCATTTACATCCAACCGGTGTTTTACCTGGTGGTAAATCAGTCAATTCCCAGACCTTCATCGCCGTTAAAGAAGATAATTCTTCTTCAATTGCTCTTACCCAAAGATCTCGGTCTGTTCCTTGCATTGCCTGCTTATATGTTTTAGGATCCGGATTCTGTGTGGTGCTCAAACATGCATGTTGACATTGAGGTTTCTTGACTGTACCTCTGTCTCTTAACTTCATATGATGCCTGGGATGTTTTTCGTTTTCGTTTTCTTCCACCTCTTCTTCACTATCACTATTCAAATTTCCATCGTCAACGTCTTGATCAATGTTTCCGTTATTTTCTCCGTCATTCATTTCTTCCAAGGATGGGATTTCATCCCAACGTTCATCTGCTTCATCTTCCTCCCCAATACGTTGTTTTTCTACATTATGTGTTTCGTCCCTTGACGGTGATTCCTCTTTCATTGAGGGTCGTTCTACCTCCTCTATTATGATTTCTTCCAACACATCAGTTTGTCTCTTCCGTTCAGAAATTCTATTTTGTTTTCTTGCATCTCCTATTATTTTGTTTTCCTCTTTATCAATTTCCATATCTGAATAATCAATTCTTGTCCATTCACTGTACGGGTACTTGTTTTCCTCAAAAGTTACATCCCTACTCATCAGAATCTTCTTTCCTTCAAGATCCCACAATCTATAACCTTTAGAAACTCCAGCGTAACCAATCATTATGCAATCTGTAGTCTTACTATCCAGTTTTCTTCTAAACACATTAGGAATATGAGCATGGGCCTTACACCCGAAAGGTCTAAGATGTTGTACATTTAGTGTTCTACCCGTCCACCTCTCCTCCGGAATTCGACAATCTTCCGATGAGGGGCATCGGTTACGTACGTACGTTGCTGTGCTCACAGCTTCAGCCCAGAAACTCTTAGGTAAATTCGCAGCAATCAACATGGATCTCGAAAGGTCAAGGACTGTTCTATTGTACCGTTCAGCAATTCCATTCTGCTGGGGACTATAGGGTATGGTCAATTGATGTATAATACCATTTTCTTTAAGAAAATTGTCAAAATTTTTATTAACATATTCTTTCCCGTTGTCGCTCCTTAAACATTTAAGTAACTTCCCAGTTTGTTTTTCTGCCATAGTTTTGAATTTCTTGAAATAGTTGAACGCCTCATCTTTGCTTTTCATGAAAAACACACAAACTCTTCTCGAAAAATCATCAATGAATGTGATAAAATATTTATATCTCGAATTGGATTCCACAGGCATAGGCCCACAAACATCTGTATGGATCAATTCCAGCAACTCTTTGGTTTCATAGCTACTTGATTTCGGGAATGGCTTTCGCGATGATTTTCCTTTAATGCAAGGTTCACAAACATCCTGCATTTTCAAAACTGTGCCATCCAAGCCTTTCACCATTTCTTTCTTGTACATCATTTTAATTGAATCTGTATTTACATGGCAAAATCGTTCGTGCCAGTTTTTCTCATTTACTTGCCCTACATTGGCCTTTTCTTTCAAAACAATATTTTTAAGTGCATACATGTTTGATTCACCACGTTTAGCATGTATGATTAATTCATGTCCATCATAAACTTTACATGCTCCTTTCTTGATTACAATGTTATAACCATTCATTTCAATTTTAGCTATAGAAAGGAGTCTAAAGCAGAAATTAGGAACATGAAGAACTTCCTTAAGATTGAGAGTGAATTTACCATGTGCAGTTGTGGATATTATAGAGACTGTCCCTATTCCAACAATTTTACATTCCACGTTTGATGCAAGTGTGACCACTTTAGCACAATCCAAAGCTTGGTAATAACTGAAGTCTTCTTTGTATGGGGAGAAGTGACTACTGGCCCCACTGTCAATCAACCATTCGTCAGTTTGAGGAATGTTTGCCACATTGAGACAAACTGCATTTAACGATTTTTGGGGGTCTTCATATTTTGATTGATTTTTGTTTATTGAATCTTTTTGTCGACAAAATTTAGCGATGTGTCCTTCTTTACCACATATAGAGCATGTGAATGGCTCTTTTTTAGTGTATTTCTTAGCCAACATTGCATTATTTAATGACTCACTACATTCGTCTCTCTTCATTTGTTTCCTTTTATACTCACCGCATAATAAACTTTCGAGTTTCTCAGGTGTATAATCCTCATCTTTAAAAGTGCAGATCATACTCACAGTTGTCTCGTACTCTTCACCTAATCCGTTGATTATAACATTACATATCTGTTCTTGGTCTATTCTTGAACTCCCAGCCATTTCAACCTCTGAAGCATATCCCAAGATACGATTAACGTAGGTTTCCATGTCCTCATCGTTCAGCATCTTGGATGTGAAAAGACATTTTGATGCCTGGAGGCGGCGTAGTCGGGTCATTGGCTGAAACCTTAAAGAGAGTTTATTCCATAAAAGTCTAGGGCAGTTTAAATCTATGATGTCCTGTTGGATATCCTCGGTTATGGCCCTTGCGATTAACCGAAATGCCTTTCTCTTTTTATCTGGTGAGAAGGTAGCGAATTTGTCTTCATCATTAGTTGTGACCAATTCCCATAAATTTTGGTCTTCAAGCTCAAGTCTCACGTTAAATACCCATGTTTTGTAGTTCTTCTTGTTGAGCTTAACAATACTATACTTCGACTTACTATGTTCTTCTTCTTCCATCGCGCAGTAGAAACTTGAAGCCGATAACCTTTGTTAAAAACGTGTATACTTTGATAGAAAGCTCAATATGTATTTTATACAAAATCACAAAAAGGAATGAAGTTTCCTAAACTACAGAATGCTTGAACGTTTATAAACTGTTTGAAACCAAGACCACTTGTTGGTCTTGTCAACGATTAACATCAACAATTATATTGTCGGATGTTCATGCAGTGTAATAGTAAGTTATCTTATCTATAGGAACGCTTCGCATAGTATTATGACCTATGATAAATTATTGTATTATGATAGGCACCTAGTATTTTGGTGCCTCTAATCTGTCTGCTTAGATGGTGATATTGTATAAACACCTAACGATAATTGAAATTCCCCCTCACCCTCTAAATAACTGAAATCGACTCGATACTGGAGGTGTCCCCGCTAAACATGCACGAATGATCTGAGCCATCCACCCCTTTGGCCGACCCTGGGAACAAGGGAAATAATACGAACCCGAGCGCGAAGGGAGTGGCACCGTTCGGTGGCGCTTCATTTCGGCATTTGCCTGCAACTCTCCCGGGCCTTGCCCCGCTACCAGTGTTGAATACGCCTTCGAGCCCGCCAAGTCCCGCGATTCTGGATACCCCGTAACCTCCCACCACTATCAACCGCTGATAACAGTCAAGTTCACTTCTCTGTCCCCACTCCCTCCCTAACGCCGCTTATCGGTTGAAGAAGAATCCGTGGTATCAAAGATGCACCGGTTCATCTTTTTTGATTTGCATTTCGAATCACCTTATTGCATGACCGCGACGCGATCCACTACTTATCAATAACAGCATGTTATTCAATCGGCTCATTAATTAATCATCAACGACAGTACGGTTGTGAAAACTTTATGTACTACCCTGAAAGCGTACTAACTGTGTAACATTACCAACATTACCTACTTTATAATTTGTTGACATTTAAACGTGAAGATATTCATGAGCAGTGGCTTCGTTATCAGCGAACACAGGAGGAGATGTCAGCTACTTTGAACGTCCTTTTGTGGTTCATCACTTTTAAAACAGGTTAGGATTTATTTCGTCATATACTATAATTAATAATTGATAATAATTAGGTATGATTTGCACCCTCCACAACTCCATTGTTCTACTCCTCCCCCTCTATCTGCATACTTTCTTCTGGTCCCCCGTGTCAATGAGGTCCGCTATGTATACATTTGAATACCTGTCACATTCAGCTGCATGTTCTTGTCTACGATCAGATCTTAAACATGGCTGTGTCGCTTCATACAGCGAGTGTGGACATGAAGTTCATCACAGTGTAATGTTTGCATGATGACTCCATGCCACCAGGTCGAATTGCCACTACCAAATACTGTCTGATTCCTTCTTCAGTAACTTGAACAATAATTTCCAAGCTCTCAATGAAATCCATAAATACGAGAGACACTATTAGCAATATTAGGAACAGTTAGAATGAAGATTAAACAATAGGATACCTGGTTTGCTGAGGAAAACACATCCTTACTATATATTGAACTTACTGAAGGTATTCAAAGTTATTGTCTCTGAGCCATTAATTCAGCCAGCCTCAGAACTGTGCCATCAGACATACGTTTAGTGCATAATGTCCCGGTCACCAAACTACTTAATTGTGGCAAGACCTGTCGAGAGGTTATTGAGTCATCGAGGGAAAATAGGTACTAGTGCAGTAGTGGTCCCAAAAAAGCCTCGTCACGTTGAAAGGCCGCTCCTTTCAAGTGCAGTGAAAGTCAATTATCTCGGGTCAAGAAATCTTGTACCTAGACAATGACGTCCGACTAGTTATTATAAAACAAAAAACGATACTTCTATTACGTCGTTATATTGTTTCACAAGGTTTGCTTAACCGCTTAATGGTGGGTGGTGTACATCTACTTCATAATAATTATATGGTAATGCAACAAGATTGATGAACATGCTGGATGGTGTAATCACTTACAGTATTGGATCATAAAATAATTTTCCAAACGCTTCGTGGCTCCTCTAATAAAATCAGCTATACAACTATAAAGCAATGCACGATACTGATCAACGTGTTGACCCTCCAATTTTCAAGTCATGAGCCCCATCTGAGATTTGATTCTCTTGGAACGTTCTCACACCAGTGCAATGTGGATGGAATCTAAACAACAGCCCCATGTTCGAGAACAAAACAAAAGGTCCTGTGATATAATTCTGAAAGTTCGTGACTCTCAGCTATTTCTGACAATTTTCAGAAATTGTTGACCTCCAAAAACTGACTTTTGTTCATGCAAATTGCTTATGTTCGAACTAACTCTTCCTTTTGCAATTACGAACATTTTGGGAACAGCCAGATATTGTCTGGAACACACAAATTTTCTAGTTACCCATGTATTATCTTCATTTATTTATATAAATAACTTCTCCTTACCCCAGCCTTCTTTAAGAAAGAGTATTTTTCCAGTTGTCTTTTTTTTCCCCCTGCGATTTTATTATTTGTTGGGTGAAGGTGAGTGGTTCTCATTTTCTTTTGGTTTATTATTTTCAATAATGAATGTTTGGAATCGAGCACGAAAAAAAAATTGTTAACCCCCCTACTCAAAATTTGATGGTTTCCGTTTCAAGGTATGTAGAATCCGAAAATGCAATAAAAATATGTTTGTCCGTCCGCCGTACCCCGTACGCCGTACTGAGCACTTTTCTCAGTTACCGTGAGCCAAAATGCCGTTTTTTCAAATTTTTTTACGGTTTTAAATAGTTGTCGAACTTGGGAGTTTTTTAAGACCACCCGGAGCATTGTACGTCCAGCCGATCGTTCACAGTAATGCCCAGAAGTTTGCACCGGCAGGCATTTTCAACAGAATGGTGAATGAAATTGTATGCATTCAGCCCAAATATCATAACTAGGGACGCGGTAACAATCGGGATTCGGCCCGAGATCATTATTGCTAGGGAGCACTAGATTATAATCACGGATTATGAAGTCGAGTTGGTTGTTCTGTGATATTATTTAATTTGAAAAATGATAGCTCTTTTGGAGTTTGTTGATAGGTAGTGAAACTTGAACAAACGTTGGAGTATTATTGATGGGTAAATTATTACACAATGGTAAATTATTACACAACGGTTCATGATACCATCTACGTAGAAGGGGCTGGAGTTTGTTGGTAGGTATTTTGCAACTTTTTTCACTCCACATCAACAATTTCCCTTCAGAACTTCATTATTTGCGTTTCGTTTTGCCATTTTATTTACTGTTTGTCATCGACAGAATTATTTGAGCAACATTTAACTCGTGATTTAGGTAGGTACCTAGTAACGAGTACGGGGTTAGGTACTAGCGTACGGAGGTTTTGCGATCTACATGATATGTATAGAATAGTGCATATATTATATTATATAGACGGGTTATCTATACAGAGAGCTGTGATCTGTAACAGAAGGGTATTCTGTACGAAATAATAAACCGTTGTGCAGGGATTTGCAGCGTTTTATTTATAGCAAGTGACTGAGAGTACGCATTATGTTCGATACGAATGAAATAATTGAAAATTGTTGGTCTCACTTCTCCTACTGTAATATTTATCTTGCATTGTCATAACGTGTAATATCATAAAAATCGTACTCCAAAGGCTTCGACCGCCTGACAGGAGATACCTATAATTATTCTTATCACATTGTTATCATCCTTAATTTGAGAATGTTTACACATACATACATATACCCTAATTCAAGAAACTATTTAACAGATAACCCCCACAATGTAGGTTTGCGAGTTTTGACTCATCACATGAACATTTGTTGCTTGAGTCCATGGTCACACGCTTGAAAGGAGTTATTGAAGCCTTGACGGGATACAATCACGAATGGCCCCATTACAGGATGGTAATGGCAGAATGATCTTATATAATGGTGGTGTGGCCAGCTCAATGCACAACTAATGCATTGTTTGCATTGCATTAGAACCCCACCGTTGCATATGTATGGCAGTTAATTTAATTGAAACATTGGGTCCAGCGTTTTCAAACGAATCCCACTCCCCCCCCCCCCCCCCCCACGAGAAGTAAGCTGGTCATTAAACAGAGCATCGTTAATTGCAAAACGATCAATTACTCAAAGGAAAATCAATTCACCGAATATGTCACGATCAGCACTAATGGAATATAGTACCATAAATATACGACCAACCGCACTCTGCTACGATGAAAAGTTACTTTTCTATGAGCTCTCAAAGTTTTGACAACAACTGACATCATTGCACCCCTCTCATCAACGCTGGACCCCTGGCCTGGTGTGACGTTGGGTACTTGTTGCCAAAACTTTGAAAGCTCATAGAAAAAACTATTCATCGTACCTAGGAGAGTGCGGTTGGTCTCAACGTTTTTAGACTGGAATCTGCATTCAAAAATGTAAACAGAAGTCATGGGTAAAGTACTCCTCATTCTCGAAGTAAGCAACAAACTACCAGAAAATCACCATGTTTTAAATAGTCCATTTTGTGAATATTTCTGAAAAATAAAACTTGAATTTGTACATTGCGTTTGCCTTCACAAATTTTTCCCAGCGTCGACTGTCACAAAAATGATTGAATCACTATTGCATGATGGGAACTGCCAAATAAGCATGTACAATAATTTGAATACCTACTCCCTGAACCATTGTTTTCACTTTCTCAGAACCGAATTTAGGAAAGCCTCGTATGATTGCATGAAACAAAAAAATTGTGTTCTCCACAATCCAACTTTAAAATTTCTTGAAAAATTTGAAAGCGCTCAAATATTGTCTTCCCCATTGTTTCTTCCCGGGCCCAGGTGTCTTGTATCGTCTTCAAATAAATAAGCTTGTTCAAATAAGAAGTACTAGAAGGAGGTTGGGAGAAAGAATCATTAAGGAGAATAATAAGGGTACATTCTCCTAGCGGGTTAAAAGGCTCATGCATTGGGAGGAAGAAGGAGCGTAAGTTAGATAGTACAAGGAAGGAGGGAGGGGATGTTCGCGCGGCGCTTTGATCTACGCAGATAATAACAAAGTTTAATTCGCTGTTCTGCATAAGGCTGGTTTCCACCAACACAGGATAAGGTGGATAGTTATCCATAATAACTTCTCAACATTTTTCCTCTGACTCGAAGTTGACGGTTTGAATTTATGAAACTATTCGAAACCGCTCGTAGTAGGGCAAAGCCCTATGTAATTACCTACCACAGTCCCAGCAAATACGAGTAAACACCATTGATTGTTCACAGACTATGGGATGGTAGGTAGGACATTAGGACAAGTTATATCCTCCTCGATGAACGGGGTGGAGCTGATAACTGTCGATGTTTGTCGATTTGCCCCCGCATAAAGCGTTGGTCTGAGGTCGACCGTCTACTTGTCATGAGGCCCGAGGTCAGGGCTACGGATGTAGTTAGCCGAGACGCTACTTTGATAAACGCCCCTCTACACTTGTCTGTCTGTCTTACCGTAAAAACGCTGCAAAGTATTACACAGTGGTTCATGATTTTCCTGTGTAGATCACTGTTTCTGTGGTCAACACCAACCCTCGTGCTTCCCGCAGAAAAGCCCCCGACCCGGTCATTTTTGAACTTCTGATGGTTGCAACCTAAGTAGGACCCTCGGCATATTTCCAAATTGTCACTTAGGTAATTTTGATGATTCGTTTGGCCGTGAAATACGAAATTGTACCTATCCACAAACTCCGAAATAACCATCTTTCTGTTACATAATTATCACGAAACAACAAACTCGATATCATAAAGCCGTGCGTGATTATAATCTGCACCTCTCTAACAATGATACTGTTAAGCGAGCGGGCACGTTCAGAACTACTTACTTACTTTATTTTCCGTTCACTATACCGAACTACTTTCATATAGCAAAACCGACTCAATGTGTCTTGACAACTATTTTTTTCCCCGTCATGCTCACACACAAATGCCCTTGCAACACCATTCCCCCTTTTCTGAAAATATTGTCCCTATTTCGAGCCAAAGAATCCCATCGAAGAGTTAGAGTCATACCCTTGGCAAATGGCATTTCACTATTCCTCTATGTCTTTCAAATCCCCATCATCGCCCTGGTCATCCTCAACGGCCTTCCCCTCTTGACTGAGACTACTAGGAACTTCCACGGAAAATCAGATAACCTTCTCTCCCTCCAGCAGTGGGGGGTCCGGCTTTGATATCACCATAGCCCGGTTCCAATTGTTGTATCGAATCAGCCTTTACGGGGTTCTTCTTCGTTTCTGTCATGGAAACTTTTCCCCAGTCACCTAGGGGTCTTCATGTTCCACCAAGCTCTCCAGCATCCATGCTGTTCATCTCTTCCTGCCCGCACTCCTTTTCTCTCTCATGGTAAGCCGGTGACCGGTTGACACACAGTGAAAGGATAACACAAGTTACTTTAGAACACTGGTAGAAGTATTCGTCAGAAGTGAGTTTGGTACAATTTAGAAGCGGGGAGGGGGAAATTGATCAATTGACATAGCAAAGTGCTGGACAAGACCACAGTGCACCGGGGGGGGGGGGGGGGGGATTGACACAATTAATTATGAAATGCGGAGGACAACAATAGTTACAATAAGTTACCTCTACAAAAGGCTCTCTGGCGTTTGTTGCAAACGGGGAGAAATTTCAGAATTTACGATTAACAGAAGTCAATATTACTAATGGACTTTATCGTATGTGTGGCAAACGGCGTTAATGGCAAAAGTGGAACTAGTGGCAAACGTAGAGAATCCACGGTAAACAAGGTAGACATGGTATTAGTGGCAAAATCGAAATAGGCCTCAGTGGCGAAAGTGGATAATGCACAGGTACAACGTCGCTAATAATTATGATCATCAGTGGTAATCGTGGGGTGTGAAGTTACAGTTCAATTCAAGCATGGCCTGTTTACCTGGACTTTTGAGATGGTACAGAGAAATTCGATCGTAAATGCAAACATTTATGACAAATGCCACATGTGTTAGAGGGACACCGACATATTAATTAAAACTGTTCTCCCGATCTCTCGAAATAGGTATACCTACGTACACCTCATCGACCTAAGGGAAATAAAGAATTATGCTTCGGAATTATAGCGCGTATTTTTACATCAGGTTCTCAAAGTGACCACCTCCTTGTTGACGACACATGCGAGCTCGTTCGAACACAGATGAGGTAGCGTCTCGAATCTCGTGACGTTGCTGCCTCATTTCATTGCAGCACCTTGTAATCCTGCCTAGCAGTTCCTTTCGGCTGTCGGCACGTGCCTTGTACACCTGTTGATCGTATTATGGTTTGATGTTGTGATCTGTGAATGGTTTATTGGGGAAGCGACAGACAACCCGGTGTTTGGAAGCCGGATCCTATGGACGGACGAGGCCACCTTCACACGATCCGGAATTTTCAACATCATTCGAACGCAGTTTTCTCAAAACATTGTGTAGATAAAAATAAATTTGAGCACACCTTTAAATGCTGTTGAATTGCAGATGTTTCTTCCGAAGAGAGGAACGATCGGGTATGGGTAAAAATAGCGTTCAAAAATACTATCAAGTTCAACAAGGAGGTGGTCACTTTGAGAACCTGATGTAAAAATACACGCTATAATTCTGAAGCATAATTCTTTATTTCCCTTAGGTCGATGAGGTGTACGTAGGTATACCTATTTCGAGAGATCGGGAGAACAGTTTTAATTGCGTTGGCGAGGCTCGGAAGTGTCACCATTCGATTCAGCGTAAAAAATTAATGGAGTGCCGACCAGATACACCCCATACCTCTCCAAGTCCTGAAAATATCATTGTTCGTGCAGAACCCTCGATTATGCTAAACAGTATCACGTTTTTCCTCATTCGAACGCAGTTTTCTCAAAACATTGTGTAGATAAAAATAAATTTGAGCACACCGTTGAAAAGCTGTTGAATTGCCGATATTTTTTCCGAAGAGAGGAACGATTGGGTATGGGTAAAAATAGCTTTCAAAAATACTATAAAGTTCAACAATAACGTTGTACCTAATTGACAGCATTTTCAGTTTAGCGTGATTTTGGTTTATTATTTTCGAAAATGAACCATTGGAATCGAGCATGAAAAAAAACGCTGCAAATCCCTGTACAGAATACCCTCCTGTTACAGACCACAGGTCTCCGTATAGATAACCCTTCTATATAACATATGTACTATTCTACACCCTCCGTAGGTTAGTACCTAACCCCGCACTCGTTACTAGGTACCTACCTAAACCGTTGTGTAATAATTTACCTGTACAGGTTCCCCTTCTACGGAGATAGAATAATGAACTATTGTGTAATAATTTACCCATCAATAATACTTCACCGGTTGTTCAAGTTGCAAAAGTACCTATCAACAAAATCCAGCCCCATCTTGGTAGATGAGACTTTGTGTAATAATTTACCGTGGTGTAATAATTTAACGTTGTGTAATGATTTACCGTTGCGTAATAATTTGCCGTTGTGTAATAATTTGCCATTGTGTAATAATTTACCCATCAATAATACTTCAACGTTTGTTCAAGTTTCAGAAGTACCTACCAACAAAATCCAATAGTCCATCACTTATCAAATGAAATAATATCGCAGAACAACCAACTCGACTTCATACAGCCATCCTTGATTATAATCAGGTGCTCCCTAGTGATGATATCCGGGCCGGATTTATAACGTTTGATTCACGATCAGGGAAAAGAGGAAACCTAGACGAATATGGCAACATACCAGAGCCCCATGCGATAAAACTAAATTGAATAGATTGAAGAACCACCTGGATAATTTATCAGCAGAAATGAAGCAAGAAACGCACTTAAGACTAATTCATAGTTTAAATCCGGAAAAAGCTACGGAATATTCCCTTTGGAAGATTACCAAATCACTCAAGCAGCCGAAGGAACATGTACCTCCCATTAAAAAAGATGATGGGGAATAGGCAAAAAGTCCTACTGAAAAGGCAGAGATTTTTGCTGAACACCTCGAGAACACATTTGTGCCACTCCCCAGGAACAGTGATGAAGGAGGCTTACCGATGGTATCCTCCTCCACGGATATACACTTCGTACAACCAGTAACGCTCAGTGAACTGAAAAATCTAATTCGCAATCTCGAAACGAACAAAGCTCCTGGATATGATCTCATTACAGGAAAGGCAATTAAGCAACTTCCAGAGGAAGGCATGCGAATGCTATTGTATCTGATAAACGCGGCATTGAGACTGAAATATGTACCCCGCTGCTGGAAAGTGGCAGAGGTTATCATGATACTGAAACCTGGGAAAGAATCCAAGAATAAAGAGTCCTACCGACCTATATCATTACTACCAGTAATATCTAAGCTCTTTGAGAGATTACTGATACAAAGATTGAAACCAATCGTTCAAGAAAAAGAGCTAATCCCCGACCACCAGTTTGGATTCAGGGAAAAACACTCTACTATAGAACAAGTGCATCGTGTAACTGATGTAATAGAGAATTGTCTAGAAAAGAAACAAGTTTGTGCAAGTGTCTTCCTGGATGTTTCCCAAGCTTTTGACAAAGTCTGGCATCAAGGGTTAGAGTACAAACTTGAGAGAGACTTACCGAAGCCATTTTTTCAAATTTTGAAATCATATCTTTCCGAAAGACATTTCAGAGTGAAACACGAAGGAGAATACTCCAGTCTCAAGAAAATAAGGGCAGGTGTCCCTCAAGGAAGCGTGATTGGGCCCTTACTATACCTTCTGTATACACGTGATGTACCTAGCAATGAAAACACGACAATCGCAACTTTTGCTGATGATACTGCCATACTTGCGGTTGGTGACTCAGTAGAGGAAGCAACTAGGAAATTACAGCATTCTGTTGATGATGTAAGCGCCTGGACCAAAAAATGGCGACTGAAGCTTAATGAACTGAAATCTACTCATACTAACTTTACGAACAAGAACATAACAACGATACCAGTCATGATGAATGGCCAACAGATCCCCTACGCTAATACAGCAAAGTACTTAGGGATGACTCTTGATGCCAAATTAAGATGGAAGGAACAAGTGATTAAAAAAAAGATCAGTTAAATATGAAGTTCAAAAAAATGTACTGGTTGCTAGGCAGATATTCTGAACTATCTGTACACAACAAATTGCTAATCTACAAGCAAATCCTAAAACCTGTGTGGACTTATGGTATCCAGCTCTGGGGCTGTACTAAAAAGACAAACAGCAAGATTATACAAACTTTTCAGAACAAGGTACTGAGGAGTATTGTCAACGCCCCTTGGTACATCAGAAATGATGACCTCCATCGAGACCTCAAGATGGAATCCGTCAGCGAAGTGGCCAAGCAACATGCGATTAAATACGAACAGCGGCTTCATGAACACATGAATCCAGAAGTTCTTCGACTCCTAGGCAACAGCAACGCCACCCGGCGGCTTGATAGAACAAAACCTTTCGACCTTGTGATGTGACAATGTGACAAGTGTAGTGATTGAGTGTTCTCTTGAGTTACAGCCACTGGGCTAAAAACTCTACAAACAGTTGAATAATATTATAGCAAACTAACTTGATGGGCTAAACTCAGTTGTTATGTTACTGATATAGCAAAAATATATCGATTATTAAAAAAAAAAAATTTAACTCGTGATTTAGGTAGGTAACGAGTACGGGGTTAGGTACTGTCCTACGGGGGGTCTGCGATCTACATAATATGTATAGACTAGTACATATTATATAGACGGGTTATCTGTACAGAGATCTGTGATCTGTAACAGAAGGGTATTCTGTACAAAATAATAAACCGTTGTGCAGGGATTTGCAGCGTTTTTTACTTATCCAGCTCTCGTTAAAATTTTTGATTATGTATTGAGAAGAAAGAAAATTTAACGCTTTTTCTAATGGTATCCAAATTTGAATTTACGTCGTAACTTGAGAGAGTTACGGCAATTTTTATGACTCAAGGCCTAAAACACACAAAAAATTGTAAAGTGAAAAACGCTGCAAATCCCTGCACAACGGTTTATTATTTTGTACAGAATACCCTTCTGTTACAGATCACAGCTCTCTGTATAGATAATCCGTCTATATAATATGTACTAGTCTATACATATTATGTAGATCGCAGACCCTCCGTAGGTTAGTACCTAATCCCGTACTCGTTACTAGGTGCCTACCTAAATCACGAGTTAAATGTTGCTAAAATAATTCTGTCGATGACAAACAGTAACAAAAATGGCAAAAAGAAACGCATATAATGAAGTTCTGAAGGAAAACTGTTGATGCGGAGTGAAATAGATGCCCCTCCTGCGTATCCAATATCCCTCATCTCAAGGATAATACTCTGTGAGGGCCATAATTAACGAAAAAACACCCAAAAATATCCATTTCTCAGGTGCGTATGGGTAAGAAAAGTAGTGTGAGGTTCCACACAAGATGTTTTACAAGGTTTTTTGCTCAGGAAAGTCACTCAACAAAAATATTTTTTGTGTGCATGAATTCAGTGCATGTTCGGGTTTTTTAAATGCATGTTGGCATGCATGTTTGGTGTCAAATTTTTGCATGTCGATCCGGGCTCTAGTTATTACCTGACCGGTTCCACCACTCAAGAGTTCTTTTAGGGGAGAATGGGAAGGAGGTTTGAGGAGAGAGAGAGAGAGAGAGAGTGAGAGGTCATCGACTTGAGGTTTGAGCGTGGAATGCCAAGCTGGGTGAAAAGAGCGGGTTTTATAGGAGCTCTTCCATCCTCCCCCAGTCCTCGGACGGTCGTTAGGAGCGGTTGGTGGATCAATGGAGGGAGAGGGCTACCTATCTCACTTGAGTCACGTAGGCCATCCATTCACTTGGTTTATTTTGGACAGTCTTAAATGTGTACATTCGAGTGGTATTCTGGAAGGGAACCACAACACCGGTGTTCAATGGAGTTCAGTTCCTCAACGAGAATGACCAATCCGCTTCACTATTCAATCCATCAATAGCTGCGTGATGCTGCAGGACGAACATAATGCTAAATTATTATATTCATGCTGTCCCATCCACATTAATTTCATACTATGTCATATTTCTTTTCCAAGATTTTAATATGAATCTTTCCACTACGTCTCAAATGATGATATTATACAGATTGACTAGTCATCTGCACGCGATACGGGCTGATACTACCTGATACAGTTGACATTTAGATCGTGCCGTCAGGGCAGTTTTTTGGTTTCTAATCCATTGTGCAAAAATCAATTTTGATGCTCCTACTCTACTAGGACACACTGCATCTGACACACAAAATGCACAACAATGTCATGTTGCACAACAGACACCTCTCCCACAACTAGGGTATCGGGCAAAAGAAGGGCTTCCAACACAAAGAGGACATACATCGTTGGATCAATCAGTGACATTAAATCTTTGACCTTGACATAAACATTGAATTAGATTAGACTCGGAATGAAACCAACTTCTGACGTATACATAGGTTAGGTATATGCTAAATTTTCATCGCGTTTTAAAATTATAATCGAAATAGAATTTTCAACGTCTGAAGATTGACACAAATAGAAAAAACGTCCTCTCAAACATGGCATAAATATATGAGTAAGTAAACAGGCGTTTCAGGCTGGGACTGGTGTCGCGGACGTGATCGGCTGTCCTCTCGGGAGAACAAAACGCAGAAATTATTACCCAACGGTTTATTATTATTTATCTGTATAGATTCCCTTCTGCGTAGATCACTGTTTTATTTCGAGTACTGGAGCCGGCCCGGGAAATCACAGTTTCATAAAAATGCGCGGGATCAAATCATTCAATAATAAATTGTTTGTTGTTATTCATGAAGCATAGGGTAGATAATGAACTGTTGTGTAATAATTTGCCTGTTTATTGCCCCTTCTGCGTAGATCAGTGCTTTCTTTGGTCGGTACCTACCCTCGAGCTCCCCCCAAGAAAGCCTTAAGTCGAGCCCGAAGTCGAGTACAGGAGCAGGCCTGGGAATTACAGGTTCATAAAAATGTGCTGGGATTAAATAATAAATCATTAATTAGTTTTTGTTATTCATGAAGCATAACGTTTCTTCAAGCTGCAAAACTACCTAAAAACAAAATCCAGAGCCATCATCAAAATCAAGAGCCATCATTCTTCAAATGAAATAATATCACAGAACAACCAACTCCACTTCGTCAGCCATCCATGATTATAATCAGGTGCTCCCTACCATCTGTTCCGGATTTATAACCGTTTCATTCACCACCATATTGACGAAGCTTTTCGGTGCAAATGAACGGGTGGTCTCAGAAATGCTTTAGATCAAGAACAATTTAAAACGCTGCAAAGTCCTTGTCACATGGGTTTGATATTCGATTGGGCTTACCAACAGAAATGTTGGCTCTCCATTTACTGTTTCTATCATGCAATGGTTGAAATAGCTATTTCTGATGGTTTCCACCAATTCTGTCCCCCAAAAACACAAATTACACTTTTTTTCAAATTATTTTTGAACATTGATAGTGCCATTTAACTGTCTTGTATAATTTGTTGACACTTTTGGTTTATTATTTTAAATAATTAACCATTCGAATCGAGCATGAAAATGAAAATTCTAACCCCCCTCAAAATTTGATGGTTTACGTTTCAAGGTATGTAGAATCCGAAAATGCAATAAAAACTCGGCGCCGCGCCTCGGCGGGGGCTTCGCCCCCTGCACCACCGGATGACTTCCGCTTAAAGCCTGACGGCTAAAATGTGGTGTACCTGACCCTTCAAGTTTTTGTCCCCCTCGCTGTATTATATAAGATCGGCTGTTTCTTACCGGTGTACCCATGTGCACCCTTACTTCACGCGCGGCTCATATGAAATTATTGGTAAATTCATATAAACTAGTAGGTAGAAATCTACTACTTGAAACGTATATGTGATCGTTTCTTCTGACGATGTCTTGTCTACATTTCTTGAGCACCATAGATGATACATGTTAAAACGTGACAACCAAACAAGCGTCATTGTTTACTATCCATTTATAACATTCATTTATATAGTTATAGTATGAAACTAGGAAATAAATACCAAGAACAAATACGAAATAAATTCGTGATAAATCAAGAGCTTTCCAACGAATGGAAAACGATTTTTGTCCGATGAAAATGAAAGAAGTTTCATTTCCCTAGCAACTACTCGGTTGTACGTGAAAACCACTATGCATTGTGCGCGCTACTTTTGTCTCACTATTTGGTCTCACTTTTTCCTGTCGCTTTTCGGCGGGGGTCCCATCGCAAAAACCTGAAGGGTCAGGTTAAAATTTCTGTCTGTCCGCCGTACGCCGTTCTGGCCACTTTTCTTAGTTACCATGAAACAAAATTGATGAAATTGGGGTTATAGGTTCCGTTCGGGGTCTAGTTGGTCCTCGAAGCTCGGCGTTACTGTCAGTCATCTCTAAGGGGTTCAAAATAGGGGTTGGAATTTTCAGAACGCCGTAGCTCGGAAACTTCCGATAGAAGGGCCGTATGGTCTTTTTTACGTTAATAAATTTGTCTTGAGCTAAACCATTTTTGAGACCACCCGGAGCATCGTACTTCCAGCCGTTCGTGTGCTCCAAAAAGCTTCGTCAACACGATCGTGAATCAAACGCTATTAATCCGGCCCGGATATCATCACTACTGAGCACCTGATTATAATCAAGGATGGCTGTATGAAGTCGAGTTGGTTGTTCTGCGATATTATTTCATTTGATAAGTGATGAACTATTGGATTTTGTTGGTAGGTACTTGTGAAACTGGAACAAACGTTGAAGTATCATTGATGGGTAAATTATTACACAATGGTAAATTATTACACAACGGCAAATTGTTACACAACGGTAAATTATTACACAACAGTTCATCTACCAAGAAGGGGCTGGATTTTGTGAGCGGTGCTTTCATTATAGGTATTGACCACAGAAGACAGTGATCTACGCAGAAGGTGCATCTATTTCACTCCACATCAACAATTTTCCTTCAGAACTTCATTGTTTGCGTTTCTTTTCGCCATTTTAGTTACTGTTTGTCATAGAAAGAATTATTTTAGCAACATATAACTCGTGGTTTAGGTAGGTACCTAGTAACGAGTACGGGGTTAGGCACTAACCTACGGAGGGTCTGCGATCTACATAATATGTATAGAATAGTAAATATTATATTATATAGAAGGGTTATCTATACAGAGAGCTGTGATTTCCAGTGTTATTTATACAAATTTATGGTGATTGCAGACAATTTCCCAGGCCTCAAAAGCTCATTTTACTAATAGAAAAACCCTATTTTTCCTTCCATTTCTCACCCATAACACCCCTGGGTAAATTCCGATCGGGCTGGGGGAAAGTTTAGGGACACAACTAGGGCCTAAACGGAGCATGTGTGCGAATGAATGAATTTTTTAGACCAAAAATGAAGTAGATATGCTTGATACGGCGTACCGCAGACGGGCATTGGATTTTTGGAATCTACGCACCTTGAAACGGAGGAGAAAACATTTCAAGGGGGTTTCAAGGGGTTTATAGAAATTTTTGCTGAGCGATTACATACAGGTTACTAAACCAAAACGTAAACTCCCCCCCCCCCCCCCCCCATCACCTAACCCCTTCTATCGAAAGTTTTCGAGCTACTGCGTTCTGAATATTTCAACCCCTATTTTCACAGAGATGACCGACAGTAATGCCGAGCTTCGCGGACCAACTAAACCCCAAACGGGACCTACAAACCAAATTTCATTAATTTTGATTCATGGTAGGTAACTGTTATAAATTTTACTTGAGCATCAACCCAATTCAACGATACCACAAGTTATAATGAACATTTGACATCAACAACTAACAATACGATCCATCTGTGAATACATCCTCACCACATGATCTTCATGTGGAGTGTATCAGGCTCTGCCTTCTTCTCCCTTTTCTTTGCCTCTCCCTCTGTCCCCCAGTAAAACTTCTTGAAGAATTCATTCTTCTGCCGTGGTAATGCCTTCGCCAGAAGAGCCGCTGCGTTGTCCACTGTAGGTATATATTATACTCCATTTTTGAAATTTTGAAATTTGATCAAATCGCGAACGAAATGGTATTTGATATCTATGTGTCGAGTGTGTGAATTGACGCTATTCCCCTTTGCGAAATTTAAAGGGGATTGGTTATCGCACCGGATAACAGGTTCACCTTCCACTGGGTATTCCAGCTCCTCCGAAATATAATTTAACCAAATCATCTCGACGCAACAGGAGGATAAGGATATGTCTGATGCGTTCCAGGTATCACGTCGTCAGAAATGACAAAGAAACAAATGATTCAGTAATTGATACAAGTAACTCAGCTATGAATAAGGCCACAAACTCCGCCTCCATGGTCGAGAGAGCCACGGAATTTTGTTTATTATTATTATTATTATTATTATTATTATTTCATGGCACTACAATCCGCGAGGGATCAGGGCCTCCTGGAGTGATGTCCGCCAGTCATCTCTGTTAATTGCTGCTGCTCTCCAGTTCCGAATTCCCAGGATGGAACGCGCATCTCCCGCCACACCGTCCACCCAGCGCAATTTCGGTCGACCCAATCTTCTTCTTTTGTGGATCGTTTCGTCCAGAAGCTTACGAGGGATCTCTTCTGGACCCATTCTGGCTACGTGTCCGGCCCAACGGAGTCTTCCGACCTTTACGAACGTGACGACATCCGAATCACCGTACAGGCTCATGACTTCGGCGTTGGTTCGTCGTCTCCAGGCGAGCTCCTCCGGGTCAAACACGGCCCCCAGAATCCTACGGAGAACCTTTCTCTCAAACCGGCGCAGTTCTTCCTCAGTTGCTCTTGTTAGCGTCCATGTTTCAGAGCCGTAGGTCAAGACTGGTCTTATAAGGGTCTTATAGAGGCGAAGTTTTGTGGCCCGTGAAATTACCCTGCTTTTCAGCTGTTGCAGGAGTCCGAAGTAGCATCGGTTAGCTGACTGGATTCTTCTATTTACTTCGGCTCTCATATCATTCTCGGCATTCACTAGTGAGCCGAGATATACAAATTCAGCAACAGATTCAAAGGTGCAGTCATTCACCTGGACTGTGTCAGGGACGGGTCTGGAGGGGTTCGCGGCCATGTACTTGGTCTTTGGCTCATTTACTTCGAGGCCAAAGTGTGATGCTGCCATCTGAAACTTGGTAAATGCTTCACACATTGAGTCGAACGTTCGGCCCACAATATCAATATCGTCAGCATAGCCCAGAAGCTGCGCCGAGCAATTAAAGATGGTCCCTCCAACCTGTATGTCTGTAGTTCTCATGGCGGCCTCTAGGGCAAAGTTGAATAATAGACATGCCAGGCCATCCCCCTGACGAAGTCCCCTGCGGGTTGTAAAGGAAGGAGATAGATCTCCGTCCACACGGACAAAACAACGGACAGACCTCATTGTGACTTGAATGAGGCGGACAAGCTTTCTTGGGACTCCCATGGTCAGCATTCCCTGGTACAATTCTTCCCTCAGTATGCTGTCGTACGCTGCCCGGAAATCAACAAAAAGATGGTGAGTCGGGATATTGTACTCATGTGCTTTTTGGAGCATTATTCTGAGGGAGAAGATTTGATCCGTGGTCCCCTTTCCTCTCATAAATCCTGCTTGATAACGGCCTATTTCCTTTTCGGCAAAAGGGAGGAGCCTCAGAAACAGGATTCTTGACAGGATTTTGTAGGCGCAAGATAAGAGGGAAATTCCACGATAGTTACCACAGTCCAGTACGTCTCCCTTCTTGTGGATAGGACATATTATGGTGTCGTACCACTCCTCTGGAAGCGTCTCCCCTTCCCATATATCCATGATTATATTATGGAGGACTTTAACAAGCTCCTGGCCACCGTGCTTAAAGAGCTCTGCAGGCAAGCCATCAATGCCTGGAGCCTTATTATTTTTCAGGCTCTCGATGGCCTCCCGAACCTCCTCAGAGTCCGGTGGTTCCATGTCTCCATCTTGGATGTCAATATCTTGTTGACTAGTTCCCAGCTGTCCACCATTTAGGAGACCATTGAAGTGGTTCTTCCATCTTTGAAGGATCCCGTTTTTGTCGTTCAGCAGGGTCCCATCCAGATCCTTACAAGCAGTCGTGAAGGGCTTGAAGGGCCTTCTTTTCCTATTCACCTGCAGGTACAGCTCTCTTATTTTGTTCTGAACACGGAGTTGCTCAATACTCTCCATCTGTTCTGACTCCCACTTTCTTTGCTTTCTGCGGTGAGTCTTCTTCTCCCGTCGCCTCAATGCTTTGTAGAGTTCCTCCGAGCTTCTGGTTCCGTGCCGCTGTAGCTTGAGCTTGTATGCCGCATTTTTCCTGGTTGTTATAGCATCACATTCTTCGTCAAACCAGGAAGTTCTTGAGGGAGGTGGCTGGTTTCCTAGCACTTCGCTAGCTACCGTCTTCATGACCTCCTTACACGCTTCCCATTGCTCGTCTATGTTTCCCTCTACTGGAGTGCTACGGAGCTTCTGATCCATGAAATCAGCGAACTGAGTCCTAATTTCAGGATCCTTGAGCTTCTCCACATTTGGCTTCGGCTGTGCTCTTCCCCTGAGGTTACGGACGGTGGGGATTCTGGCCTTTACTTTTGCCAAAACCAGATAATGGTCTGAATCAATATTGGCCCCTCGATAGGTTCTGACATCTTGCAGACCGGAGATGTGCCTGGAACTCATAAGGATGTGGTCGATTTGGTTTGTTGTGATCCCATCGTTCGACTTCCAAGTAGCCAGGTGAATTCTTTTATGTCGAAACAGGGTACTGCCAACAACCAAACCTCGAGAGGCAGCCAATCCAATCATCCGTCTACCATTGTCGTTAGTTTCATTGTGTAGACTGTTGGCACCAATGGTTGGAGCATAGACTTGCTCCTTCCCCACCTGTGCATTGAAGTCCCCAATGACTATTTTAATGTCAGCCCGTGGGGCTTGATCCAGACTTTGCTCCAGGGCACCGTAGAAAGCATCCTTGTCCTCCTCTTCTGAGGGTTCTGTCGGGGCATGAACGCTCCACAAGCTGTAGTTGTAGAACTTTCCCTTCATTCGGATATAGCATATTCGATGATCGACTGGCTTAAATCCGATTATTAGCTGTGCTGCCCTTTTTCCAACTACAAACCCCGTCCCAAAGTTATGGAACTTCTCGTGGCAGCTGTAATAGACTGTGTGGCTTGCTTTCTTCATCATTCCATTTCCAGTCCATCGGATTTCCTGGATTGCAGCAATGTCTACCCCGAAGTTGTCCAATTGTCGAAGGAGCAAATGAAGTGCTCCTGGTCTATATAGCGACAATACATTCCATTGTCCAAGTCGAAAATCAATTAGGCGGGCGTTATGTCTTTTCCGTGAGATCAGTCCGGCTTTTTTCTTTTCAGGATTCGTAGTGATTGTTGTTTTACAAGGTCGGGTTACCGGCCCTACGCTTAACCCCCAACCTGGAGGACCAGGTCTGCTGGGGACGAGTCCCCTTCAAGCTGCAGGCAGAGCTCCCTTCCTGCTTCAGGGCCGGGGATGGTGTCGCGGGCCTTACATGCCTGAGACAGGCCTATCGTGGTGCCCCTTTCAGGATACAGGAAGGTCCCTCCGAAACACGGAGGGGTGGGCCCCCTTTTAGTCGCCTTTTACGACACGCAGAGGATACGTCAGGGAAATTCTAGGCCACTCCCTGCAGGGCCAGTTTTGTTTATTTTGTTAATTTTGTTTATTGCATTTCCAAAGATTGGTGTTCCCCCATGTTGGATGACAAACCCTGTTGTCGACCTTCTGTCGTCAACTGAACCAGCCCGTTCAGAGTCCGATAACGCTAAAATTTCCTCACCGCCTTTACTTATTATTAGCTCTTGGTCTATAGTACCTTTTAAGTATCTGGGGACTCTCTTCCCTGCTGCCCAATGAATTCGGCCCGGATTTGCGGCAAACTGTCCTAGTTTGGACACCACAAATGCCTAATCTGGCCTGGTAGCTTGTGCTAAGTACACTAGTTTTCCTACTAATCTTCTGTATGGTTGTTCAGCCATAAATTCCTTCTCCTCCTTTGGTTTTGGGGATTGCGTTTTATTCAGCTGTTGTTTTGGATCCACAGGGGTTGTCACAGGCCTGCATTGATCCATCTTAAATTCATTCATTATTTCGTCTATTTATTTCGATTGATTGAGAGCAATAGAACCATTCTGCCTTTTCTTGATTCTATCCCTAATATATACTTTAATTCTCCTAAATCTTTCATTTCGAAACTCCTCCTCAACATTGCTTTTGTTTCTTCAATTCCTTTGTCATTTGTTGAAATTATTATCAAATCATCTACGCATACTAGAACAACACTTTTTGCTAATACTGTATCACGAAAATATATATACACGGTTCAGCTTTGCATTTGCTCATTCCTTCCGCAAGAAGTTTTCTATCCAATGTCTCGTACCAAGATCTACCAGATTTTCAATAATCTACAAACCTTACCTCCCGAACCAGCGCTCACTGCCCCCTCATCCTGTGGTATTTTACTATCTATTTTCATTATCAAACTCGTCAAATTCATTGAAATAAACTTTATCTAAAATCGTTTTAAAAATCGCTTTTTTAAAAATCGTTTTAAATGGGTATATTCCTTCTTCAAATGTTACATCTCTACTGATGATTACTCGTACTTTCCTATTTTTGATATCTCAAATACGGTATCTTTTTGCAACGCTGGAGTACACTAATAGCATTCCCATACTAGATCTATCGTCCAATTTTCTTCTTCTTTCTTTGGGTACTTGGAAAAAAAACGCTGCAAATCCCTGCACAACGGTTTATTATTTTGTACAGAATACCCTTCTGTTACAGATCACAGCTCTCTGTATAGATAACCCGTCTATAAAATATAATATGCACTACTCTATAACAATGTGAATCGCAGACAGCGTTGGCCAATAGAATTGCAGAACCATTTCCGACCATGCCAATGCGCACCATGCCAATTAGACAATTTGAAATGAATTCCAATTCAAATTAAAGTCCAATTCAGATTGATGGTATACCAATTTTTACAATATTCTAAGTGAATTCCAATTGCAATTGAAAATTTTGATTGATTGATTGATTGAAAGGCATAGGCCAGTCATAATGAATTTATGCCAATGCGCACCATGCCAGTCTAAACCATTCGAAATGAATTCCAATTCCAATTAAAGTCCAATTAATCCATTTATAACCACTGAAAACAATTGAAGACTATGAACCCCCTCCCCGGACAATATTGGATACAACATTGTTGCGAAATCCCTTCCCGTAATGTGGGGCCTATTCCACCAAACTCTGTGAATAAATTGATCGATTGATTGAATAAATTGATTGATTGATTGAATCGAGCAAGAAAATCTCGGGCCAATTTTTGGTTGATAGCGTCCCTGGTAACGGGAGTTGGTCTAAATGTATACAATTTCACTCACCCTGCTGTCGAAAATACCTGTCGGTGCAAACTGTGAAGGAACGGAGGGGCGTAAAATGCTCCGGGTGGTCTCAAAAAACTCGTAAGTTCAAGAACTATTTAAAACCGTAAAAAGATTCACGTAAAACAAAGGTATAGGCGTTCTGAAAATGTCAACCCCTATTTTGAACCCCTTAGAGATGACTGACAGTAACGTCGAGCTTCGAGGACCAACTAGACCCCGAACGGAACCTATAGCCCGAATTTCATCAATTTTTATTCATGGTAACTAAGAAAAGTGGCCCGTACGGTGTACGGCGTACGGCGGACAGACAGAAATTTTTTTATTGCAGTTTTGGATTCTACATACCTTGAAACGTAAACCATCAAATTTTGAGGGGGGTAAGAATTTTTTTCTTGCTCGATTCCAATGGTTCATTATCTATACCTATATATAATAAAACAGTGTCTGTTTGTTTGTCTGTTTGTTTGTCTCGGCATCAATTGAGAACGGCTGAACGTAGAAAGTTGCGGCTGGTACCATTTGACGCAGAATTTATCTGGGAAGGTTTATGAAAAATCCGCATTTGAATCTGTCCATCCGTTGAAACGCTATGAATGAAATACTACTAAAAAACGTGTTATAATCACTTCTATGAGGACGTTTATGCTTATAATAACTTTGAACGTTTGGACGTAAATCCGATTGTAATTAGATTCTGGATTCAGCTCGACGAGTACATTCAAGTGGTACTTCAATCAGGATGTTAGTGGGAGGGGGGTACAGGTTATGAGAGGGGGGGGGGGGGTCTACAGAAATTTCAAAACTACTTGACCAATTGGAGTGCAACTTTGGGAATTTGTTGTGTGAACATTGAGGAATGTTTCTAACCAGGTAGGGAGGGTTCATAGGATACGGGGGGGGGGGGGATTAAATATATATCATAAAACTGTTATGAGTGGGGCCTGTCCTAAAGGGGGTGTCTGTTCTACCGTTGCGAAGCGCGGGTACACAGCTAGTTGAAAATAATAAACCAAAACTTTGCAACCAAATGGTCGTAAGTATCTGACACTTATCCTGACACTTACTTCCTGTCCATTCTTCCTGTCTGGAATTTGATTACTGTCCAAAGTTGGGCACCTATTTTGAATGTAATATGCTGTACTTACAGCCTTTGCCCAGAATGTTTTCGGTGCATTTGCTGCAACAAGCATTGATCTTGTCAAGTCTACCATTGTTCTGTTGTATCTCTCAGAAAGTCCATTTTCCATCGACTCCATGTCTTCATTTGCTAATATTCTCGCTGTTTATAGACTTTTGGAGGCTTGAAGTCTTCGCAATCGTGTTATTATAGGTTGGAATCTTGAAGCTAACTTCCTCCAAAGGCTTCGAGGGCAAGTTAAATCCAATATGTCTTGTTGTAATTCTTCTGTAATAGTCCTTGCAATCAGTCTGAAGGGTTTTCTCCTTTTCTCTTCTGAGAATGTTGCAAATTTTGTGTCATCTTCTGTGGAGATGATTTCCTATAATTGTTGGTCTTCTAATTCTAATGACCAAGTTTTGTAATTTCTTCGGTTCTACTTCACAAGTCACTTATCTAGACCTTGCTGTTTTATTCTTCTTCCGTTGTTAGCAGAGTAATCCTGGGTTCCATAACCTTTGTTATAAATTTTACTTGAGCATCAACACAATTCAACGATACCACAAGTTATAATGAACATTTGACGTCAACAACAATACGATCCATCCGTGGATACAACCTCATCACATGATCTTTGTGATGAATTTAAAATGGCGTAAAATTCACCACGAGAGGCGAGGGGGGAATTAGCCCGTTCTGGTTAAGGGCGATACCTCCACCATGTGCTGGATCTTTTTGGATGTGTGTGCGGTTAAGGGCGGACCTCCACCGATCTTTTAGGGAATTTGCCAGTTCTGGTTAAGGGCGATACCTCCACCATGTTCTGGATCTTTTTGGATGTGTGTGCGGTTAAGGGCGGACCTCCACCGATCTTTTAGGGCAAATTGCCAGTTCTGGTTAAGGGCGAACCTCCACCATGTTCTGGATCTTTTAGGTTTAGGAGAGAGATGTGGTAAGGAGAGAGAGAGAGTAGCCAGCGGCTAGAGGGAGCATAGAATGAGTAAAAAGTCGCAGGATCCGGGGTTATATAGACCCGGAAGCCTTCTCCTTCCAACCCCCTGTTGGGAGATGATGGAGGGGCTCCAGGTTGTGTACTGGATCCTGCGGCTTGTGTCCCCACTCGTACCGTTTATTGGCAAGAACTAAAGTTGGCTATTGAATTATTTGTGAGAACTTAAGACTACTAGGAGTGGTTCCTGGAGGGACTCACGACAATCTTCATGTGGAGTGTATCAATAACTAAGAAAAGTGCGAAGTACGGCGTCAGGCGCACGTTGTGCTGTGTACGGCGCGGCGTGCGGCGGACGGGCAGAATTTGTTTATTCCATTTCTGGATTCTACGTTATACCTTGAAAGGGAAAATATCAAATTTTGTGGTGGAGGGGGGGTAACTTTTTTTTTCATGCTCGATTCATTAAGTAGTGAAAATAATAAACCAGAATTGTATTCGGCCATTGATTTTACTCGTAGCTACCTACTGCCCCACTGCCGTAGGCTGCGACGAGGGGCGTTCGGATTCGAACAGATGGACCGCAGTCGCCACCTCAACCCCAATCACCGAGTGACGTATGTAGTATGTTGCGCTCGGCCATCGGCTCACCTTACAAGTATGGTATAATGCTTGCTCGTTTTTATGAATCGCTGCGAGGTTAATGAACCCCATTCAAGAACCCCAACTGAAAAGATGATTGTTGATATAAGTAAGTTTGACATCTTTGATGTATCTCACACTCAAATCTCATACATTAAACAACTCTGAAACTCAAGCTCGATTCCTCGAACACCATTATGTTCTAAACCTCTCAAGAAACTCTCTCTGTCTCTCCGAATAATATTTGTGAGCTCAAGGTTCTACACATCCATTACACCATGACCCCTAGATTAATAAATCCATCTGTACAACAATCGAATGTTTCGCGTCAGATGTCGTGAAGAAGGCATCCGAATATTCCCAAGAATTTCAAAGCCGAGTAAAGGGAAACCCCGCATACTCCGCCACATAGTTGAATATCACAGTTTGTACCCCCCTCCCTTTAACATCCTCCTCGTCATCCTATGCTGTGATAGCAGACCCTTTTATAATAGTAAGCTCTCGAAGGAACCCTTTGATGTGTATGAGGGCTGGATGGTTATTCGTACTTTTTCATTGTTGATGCTGCTACACGAGCAACCGCATTTTGTGCGTACTTACCTTCCAAACACGGGATACGATTTTTTTTTGCCTGGACCTTTCGGAATCCTGATCTTTCAAAACCTATGCAAAAACGCTGCAAATCCCTGCACAACGGTTTATTATTTTGTACAGAATACCCTTCTGTCACAGATCACAGGTCTCCGTATAGATAACCCTTCTATATAATATATGTAATATTCTATCCATATTATGTAGATCGCGGACCCTCCGTAGGTTAGTACCTTACCCCGTACTCGTTACTAGGTACCTGTATAGGTGTAATAATTTATTTATTTATTTAATTTTTAATTATAGGTGTGTAATAATTTACCTGTATAGGTTCTACGGAGATAGAATAATGAACCGTTGTGCAGATTTGCCCACCAATTATACTTCAACGGTTGTTCAGGTTGCAAAAGTACCTATCAACAAAATCCAGCCCCTTCTGGGTAGATGAGCCGTTGTGTAATAATAATTTACCGTTGCGTAATAATTTACCGTGGTGTAATAATAAACCGGTGTGTAATAATTAACCGTTATGTAATAATTTGCCGGTGTGTAGTAATTTGCCATTGTGTAATAATTTACCCATCAATAATACTTCGACGTTTGTTCAAGTTTCAGAAGTACCTACCAACAAAATCCAATAGTCCATCACTTGTCAAATGAAATGATATCGCACAACAAACAACTCGACTTCATACAGCAATCCTTGATTATAATCAGATGCTCCGTAGTTATGATATCCGAGCCGGATTTATACCGTTTGATTCACGATCGTGTTGACGAAGCTTTTTGGTGCACACGAACGGCTGGACGTATGATGCTCCGGGTGGTCTCAAAAAATTGTTTACAAGACAAATTTAATAACGTAGAAAAAACCATACCCTTATATCGAAAGTTTTCGAGCTACGGCGTTCTGAAAATTTCAACCCCTTAGAGATGACTGACAGTAACGCCGAGCTTCGAGGACAAAGTAGACCCCGAACGGAACCTATAACCCGAATTTCATCAATTTTGTTTCATGGTAACTAAGAAAAGTGGCCCGTACGGCGTACGGCGGACAGACAGAAATATTTTGGTTTATTATTTTCAGTAATGAACCATTGGAATCGAGCATGAAAAAAAAAATTCTTACCCCCCCTCAAAATTTGATGGTTTACGTTTCAAGGTATGTAGAATCCAAAACTGTAATAAAAATATTTCTGTCTGTCCGCCGTACGCCGTACGCCGTACGGCGTACCATGAAAGAAAATTGATGAAATTCGGGTTATAGGTTCCGTTCGGGGTCTAGTTGGTCCTCGAAGCTCGACGTTACTGTCAGTCATCTCTAAGGGGTTCAAAATAGGGGTTGAAAATTTCAAAACTCCTATACCTTTTTTTACGTGACTCTTTTTACGGTTTTAAATAGTTCTTGAACTTACGAGTTTTTTAAGACCACCCGGAGCATTTTACGTCCCTCCGTTCGTTCACAGTAAGGCCCCGAAGTTTGCACCGACAGGCATTTTCGACTCCAGTGTGAATGAAATTGTATACATTCCGACCAAATCTCGTTACCAGGGACGCGCCACAATCGGAAAATCGGAAATTGGGCGGAGATAAAATCATTGCTAGGGGCCACCTGATTATATTGGCGGAGTATGAAGTCGAGTTGGTTGTTCTGTGATATTATTTCATTTGAAAAATGATGGCTCTTTTGGAGTTTTTGATAGGTAGTGAAACTTGAACAAACTTTGAAGTATTATTGATGGGTAAATTATTACTACACGATGGTAAATTATTACACAACGGTTCATTATACCATCTACGTAGAAGGGGCTGGAGTTTGTTGGTAGGTGCTTTTGCAACTTTTTTCACTCCTCATCGACAATTTCTTTTCAGAACTTCATTATGTGTGTTTCTTTTTGTTAGGTACTGTTTCTCATCGGCAGAATTATTTTAGCAACATTTAACTCGTGATTTAGGTAGGTACCTATTAATGAGTACGGGGTTAGGTACTAACCTACGGAGGGTATGCGATCTACATAATATGTATAGAATAGTACATAATTATTACATTATATAGACGGGTTATCTATACAGAGAGCTGTGATCTGTAACAGAAGGGTATTCTGTAAAAAATAATAAACCGTTGTGCAGGGATTTGCAGCGTTTTTATTGCAGTTTTGGATTCTACATACCTTGAAACGTAAACCATCAAATTTTGAGGGGGGAAGAATTTTTTTTTAATGCTCGATTCCAATGGTTCATTATTGAAAATAATAAACCAAAAGTAAAAATGTATCTCATAATAAATGTTCCCGTGAGGAGAAAGGTGAAAATTAGGTAAGGTCATTTTAATGGTCGGACATCCATAAATAAATACCTCCTCAATTCACACCGGAATAATAAAATATAAAACTGGAATTCCATCACTGATATTTTGAATAGATAAGGACATACGATCAATTTTCAATAGAAGTAAATGATAATAACTGTTTGTGTACATATCGAGACCTAATTTATTTCAATAAATAATTTGCAATTTAGGCCACCTATGCCACAATTCTTATTTTGGTTCATTATTTACTATAACAAACCTTTGGAATCAAACATGAAAAACAATTAGCCCCTCCTCAAAATTGTATGGCATATTAGTACCTACTTGAGTTTCATCAGGAATTGAATACCCACGAAATTCATGATTCGAGAAAAGAAGCACCTGTGTTCAGCTACTTCTGACAAGTCCCTAAACAGTTCATTATCGTATTTACTTTTTACGGAAAAATCCAAAAAACTTAATACCGAAAGAAATCTTCATTTTATATGAGGGAGAATAAAATGAGATGCCCTAATTACATCTGTCATGATATGCATATTGAACATCACAAAAACTTCTAGATTTCTATGGTGACCTGTAAGGAAACTTCATCGTCAAAAAGGTACGTTTCTTTACTCCTTGTCCCCCAAATTAGAAGTTGATTAGGAAGTTTACTTTTTCTCATAACCGGATGAATTACAATTTCTTTCTTAAAATTTTAGACTCCGTTGGTACAAAGGGAAAGTCGAAGGGGGTCGGCCATGGTCGACGGGAAAAACTGAAGAACCCTCGGCCTTGTTCAAGTTACTTCATTAGAAGCGGTAATTTGTAAGTTTTTGACATGCAGATTTGCCGAGCTAGCGCCTTTCCCTTCAGACAAAAGGATTTCCTTTGGTTAGAGGTTTTCGAGATTTAAAGGGACCTCTTCGTTTAGAATATGGAAAGACAGCAACCGTTGCTTTGATGAATGAAACAAGCACACAGAGGTTATTACGCCCCGTTCAAACCAAATGATTAGTTCTAGAAATGGTGGGGGGGGGGGGATCTCGCTTACACTGCCTTACTTGAAATGTATTCTGAATAGCGGAATAGCAGACAAATTGTGAGATATTTCAAACTTGCCTGGACCTTTAGAAAAATTATAGTCCGAGAATGTAATTATAATTTTATGATCAGCTCTATTTCGTTTGCAGTACACAATGTGTCACCATGAAAGTCGATACTTCCGACATATGGTAGGAAAATACCATGTCGTAGTGTTTATTTCTTATTTATTTATTTTATGTATCTATTTATTTTCTTCACTACGCCTACGTATTGTTATACATAGGCTGTTACTAATGAATGCTTTTGAATGCTTTTCTTCCTCTTATAGTTGAACTGCATACCGTTTAACTTTAAACTAAAAAAAAGCTGCAAATTATTACACAGCGGTTTATTATTTACCTGTATAGATGCACCTTCTGCATAGATCACTGTTTTCTATGGTCACTACCTACCCTCAAGTATTTCAGCCAGCCAGGGAATAACGTTTTTTGTTCTAGTTGCAAGAATACCTGCCAGCAAAATCCAAAGTAACCATCATTCTTCAAATGAAATAATATCTCGGAGGAGCCAACTCGATTTCATCAAGCCATGCACGATTCCTATCAGGTGTTCCCTAGTAATGATATCGGGGCTGGGAGTATGAATGCCTTTTCATTCACGAGCATGTCGACGAAGGTTTTGGGTGCAAACGAACGCCTGTATGTACAGTGCTCTGGGTTGTCTGAAATGATTTCATGTGATAGCGCAACCAACGGGTTCATTAATTACGATGAAGAGGTAACCCGCAACTTCGACACTCACGGTCTCCAGCGGTTTAGGGTAGGCTGCGGCGTAGTATCCTCCGCACTTTCCCTGTCCACTAAGCAGGCAAAATACCGCAGGAGAAACTATCTGAAACATGGGAGAGAACAGCAATAGAACTAAGTGCGATTCAGGACGAAGCGTTTAATACCAAAGAGAATGTGGATACTTTGTAAATGAGGATGTTGGTTCCTCTACATCAGCTTAGTACTGCAGGGTTCAATAGTACGCATAGCAACTCCGAAAAACAAACTTCAACGAAACTTTTATGAAGTAAACATTGTTTAGTACCCTCAGAGGCCATGTTCTATTGAAAAATCCCGTCACCGATTTAAGGGGACTTCCAACAACACCATGTGCATCATATCATATTCTGACCTCAATATTCACGGGTGTGCGAAATAGCTGCCCATCCAAAACCGCCAACCAATGAGGACCATGCAAAAACGAGTAGGTAGGTTGTGAGGGTTTAGGGGATAACTACCAGGACTGTATTTATCGCACTTCAGGGGCAAAGTGCTACTATGAATGGTCAAAAATAAATTAAAACAATGATGAGACACTGTGGAATAATGGTTTAGGAATGGACAATGCATGTTTGATATACTGTAGTTTGTCAGCATAATTCAGAGCACATTTTTAATCGGAGTAACACACATTGCATTCTCACCGGTACATTCTCTGTGTGATTGAGAAGGCCAAAATCTCAAGCACTCCAAGTCGAAATACCCAACTAAGTCTACAAAGGACCCACTCAACTTTCTCGGAACTCGACGCAACGTTCGATCTGTGCGAAATTTTGAGATTGTGAGAAAATATAATATGATGTATTTGACCAGACGGAGATCCTAATAAAGTTTCTCGTATCTCCAGCACTTTCTGCGTTACTGAAAATTAGTCCTTGATTTGAGATACTGTCGTTACATAACTATTATGATTTGTGGAATCTTCTGCTTCGAGCAATCTGCTCAAGTTTGAGGGAAAACTCATCTAATTTGATTTATGTTGTCACACATATATGCAGGAACACCGAGAATCGAAAATGTTTCAACTTCCATTGCAGTTTTGCTTTACTATTTACCGCAACGAACCTATGGAATCCAGTGTTGGCTAAATTTGGAATTTTTATCATGTACCCAAGGATCTTGCGTGCGTCCGAGCGTGTTTGTGCGCGTGTGTGTGCGTGCGCGTCTGTGTCGTGCGTGCGCTCGTGTGTGTGCGCGCGTGCGTGATTGCGTAAGTGCGTGCGTGCGTATTTCCGATCGGGCTGCAAAGTTTCGGGACACAGCTAGGGCCCAAATGGAGCCTGTGTGGGAAAGAAAGAATTTTTTAGACCGAAAATGAAGTAGTTGTGCGTGATATGGCGGACGGCGGACGGACATCGCATTTTTGGAAACTACGCAACTTGAAACGTAAAAGAAAAAAATTTTAGGGGGTGTTATAAAACATTTTTGCTGAGCGATTACAGAGGTGTATTATTCACAGAATAATAAACCAAAACGCTGCAAGGTCCTTGTCACATGGGTTTATTATTCTATTGGACATACCTACAGAAATTCTGGAAATACAATTGTCGTGGTTCCCCTAAAATACCTACATGTACCACTCCTATGTGGTGTTGTAAGAATCTATACATATAATAAAACAGTGTCTGTTTGTTTGTTTGTCTGTTTGTTTGTTTGTCTCGGCATCAATTGAGAACGGCTGAACGTAGAAAGTTGCGGCTGGTACCATTTGACGCAGAATTTATCTGGGAAGGTTTATGAAAAATCCGCATTTGAATCTGTCCATCCGCTGAAACGCTATGAATGAAATACTACTAAAAAACGTGTTATAATCACTTCTATGAGGATGTTTATGCTTATAATAACTTTGAACGGTTGGACGTAAATCCGATTGTAATTAGATTCTGGATTCAGCTCGACGAGTACATTCAAGTGGTACTTCAATCAGGATGTTAGTGGGAGGGGGGTACAGGTTATGAGAGGGGGGGGGGGGTCTACAGAAATTTCAAAACTACTTGACCAATTGGAGTGCAACTTTGGGAATTTGTTGTGTGAACATTGAGGAATGTTTCTAACCAGGTAGGGAGGGTTAATAGGATACGGGGGGGGGGTGGCAGTTAGGGTTGGCATTGGGAAGGTTTCTGATCAGTTGAGGAGGGGGGGGATACAGGCATATTAAAATACATGACCGTTTGCTCCATTTATTTAAATCGCAGCAACACGCGTCTGTTCTACCGTTGCGAAGCGCGGGTACACAGCTAGTTGGCCAAATAAACGAAGGTAACGACGAGCTGGGTAGCGCCAAGGGAGAAAGCCTCCCTCCTCCGTCAACCTTTCGCAAAGGTCGTAACGACCGACTGTAGAAGAGGGACGGGTGGAAGAGGGCCTATATAAACAGCCCTCCTGGCCCAGCTCGCCATTCGATCGAACACACACACACACGACTAATCATTCACCACACCTCCTTCCTTTTAGCGCCTGTTGTCGTTCATGCTCGCGCGGCGCTCAAAGGACTCCTAAGGAGCAACTAATACCTGCTGTGGTTCATGCTCGCAGGGTGCTAGCAAAATATATTAGTACCTAATAAAAGATATTAGTAATAGGTCCTTTCTATCCCTATTCCACACACATAACGTTAGTGACACCCACATAGGAATCACTGCAACATTTATTGTTTCTTTCATGTGTAATTAATGAAATACCTGTTGTTGATGGTTTTCACCAACTTTGGCCGTCAAAAACACAATATACCTAATCTCCTATTTTTGAAAAATTATCTTTGATCATTCATACAGCCATTTAATTGTATTGATTCACCTGTTGAAACTGCCTCTGGTGTTATTGTTGTTTGTTGTAAATGACACGGGCAAATGCACAATATTATACAAGTTTATGGTGATTTCAGACAATTTCCCAGGTTTTTGGCACATAAAAATTGAATTTTGGGAGCTGAACCTTCGTCACAACCTCAACTCATCACTCTTTAGCCAAAATCAACTTCATATTCGGTCTTCTCGCCCTAAAAAACATGGAAAACGATATATCACAAGCTCGTGTTCACTAAAACCTCAAAAAAAGTCGAAAAACCCTATTTTTACCCCCATCTTTCACCCGTAACACCCCTGGGTGTATTTTGATCGGCCTGCAGAGAAACTGTTGGGGGGGGGGGGGGGGGCAAACACCAGGGGGTATGGGGGGTATGACATATCTACTAAGGAAAGGGGGTCCAGGGTTTTTTCCCCCGCAAATTTGTTTAAATTAATATTACATTTAGATGTAGGCTAATTTTATGCTTCCTTTTACATATTTAAAGTTTCAATAAAAGAATAAATACAAACAAAATCAAAGTACCCTTTTTCAATTCATTAAATTAGCATTGCTACATTCCAATAATATTCATTCAAAATATTCCTTTTTAAAAGAATAACTTTTTAAAAGAAGGCTATGATATTCTAGATAACTCCAGTAGTCATTTTCATTATTTATCAATTCTGCCACCCTTAAATCGCGCCCCTGCTGCCGAGCTTCACAGCACAACTAGAACCCATATGTTCCCAAATGGGGACCCAAACTGTGGGCGGAAGAACGACGGTTTTAGACTGAATTTTAAATAAATAAGGTTGAAACCGTTAGAACCTCAATTTTCCACCCTTTGGTCAAAGTTGACTTCATATTCGGTCTCCTCGTCCTAAAAAAAAACATGGAAAACGTTGCCTCACAAGCTCATGTTACTAAAACACCAAAAAACCCTATTTTTACCCCCATTTTTCACCCATAACACCCTTCGGTATTATTCCGATCAAGCTGCAAAGTTTCAGGACACAACTAGGGCCTGAATGGTGTGCGAAAGAACAAATTTTTTAGACCGAAATTTAAGTAGATATGCATGATACGGCGGATGGTGGACGGACGGCGGTTGGAGGACGAACATTGCAATTTCGGGATCTATGCACCTTGAAAGGTAAAAGAAAAAAATTTGAGGGGGTGTTATAAAATTTTTGCTGAGCGATTACTTGGGTGTATTATTTGCAGAATAATAAACCAAAATGACGGCCGTAAAAACCAGCAGGATGTTTGTCGCCAAGCAACTTCTTGATGACGGCCCGGTGACGGGGAGCGAACTGTGGCGGCTGAACATTGACCCATTTTGGTCCTTATAAAGTCAAATTTGATCCACTCTTTTTTGTGTAAAACATATTTGCCATCAAAATGGTCCCTGTTTCTGTCGTGAGTCACCATCCCACACTATGTCAGGTGAAATAATATTGATTTTAGCCCTTAACATCAAATTTTGACCCCCAAAACCAAATTTGACCCCCATTCTGTATGAAAAACAACTGAAATAGTATTTTTCTGTCTTTACTCACCCTTCCATACGACTTCCAGTGACTTTATGCCAACGTTTGCCTTTTTAGACTTTTTACCAATTTTTGACCCCTAAAAACTTAAATTAGACCCCCTTAGAATATTTGAAAATTTCTCATCTTCGAACTCACCTTTTGGTTTATTTGTTTTGCAATAAGAACTTTTGGCTAAATTTGGAGTTGTGGTTTATTATTTTCAATAATGAACCATTGGAATCGAGCATGAAAAAAAAAGTTCTAACCCCCTCAAAATTTGTTGGTTTACGTTTCAAGGTAGGTACAATCCGAAAATGCAATAAAAATATTTCTGTCCGTCCGCCGTACTGGTCACATTTCTTAGTTACCATGAAACAAAATTGATGAAATTCGGGTTATAGGTTCCGTTGGGGTCTAGTTGGTCCTCGAAGCTCGGCGTTACTGTCAGTCATTTCTAACTGGTTCAAAATAGGGGTTGAAATTTTCAGAACGCCATAGCTCGAAAACTTTCAATAGAAGGGAATTTGTCTTGAGCTAAACAATTTTTTGAGACCACCCGAAGCATTGTACGTCCAGCCGTTCGTGTGCACCAAAAAGCTTCGTCAACACGATCGTGAATCAAACGTTATTAATCCGGCCCGGATATCATCGCTAGGGAGCACCTGATTATAATCAAGGATGGCTGTATGAAGTCGAGTTGGTTGTTGCGCGATATTATTTCATTTGATAAGTGATGGACTATTGGATTTTGTTGGTAGGTACTTGTGAAACTTGAGCAAACGTTGAAGTATTATTGATGGGTACATTATTACACAACTGCAAATTATTACACAACGGTAAATTATTACATAACGGTAAATTATTACACAACGGTTCATCTACCAAGAAGGGGCTGGATTTTGTTGATCGGTACTTTTGCAACTTGAACAACCGTTGAAGTATTATTGATGGGCATGTTATTACACAACGGTTCATTATACTTGACCACGAGGGTAGGTACTGACCACAGAAAACAGTGATCTACGCAGAAGGGGCAACTATTTCACTCCACATCAACAATTTTCCTTCAGAACTTTATTATTTGCGTTTATTTTCACCATTTTAGTTATTGTTTGTCTTCGATAGAATTATTTTAGCAACATTTAACTCGCGATTTAGGTAGGTACCTAGTAACCAGTACGTGGTTAGGTACTAACTTACGGACTCACTACTACCTATCTAGTACCTACTAACTACGGATTTACTACTCTATACATATTATGTGGATCGCATCCACATAATATGTGTATAGAGTTGTACATACTATATCATATTATTATAGACGGGTTATCTATACTAAGAGCTGTGATCCGTAACAGAAGGGTATTCTGTACAAGATAATAAACCGTGCAGGGATTTGCAGCGTTTTTTATTGCATTTTCGGGTTCTATATACTACCTTGAAACGTAAACCATCAAATTTTGAGTTTGGGGGGGGGGTTAGAATTTTTCTTCATGCTCGATTCAAATGGCTCATTATTGAAAATAATAAACCAAAAATTTCTGTCTGTCCGCCGTACGCCGTACTGACCACTTTTCTTAGTTACCATGAAAAAAAATTGATGAAATCCGGATTATAGGTTCCGTTCGGGGTCTAGTTGGTCCTGGAAGCTCGGCGTTACTGTTAGTCATCTCTAAGGGGTTAAAAATAGGGGTTGAAATTTTCAGAACGCCCTAGCTTAAAAACTTTCGATAGAATGGTATGGTTTTTTTTACGTTATCAAATTTGTCTTGAGTTAAACAATTTTTTGAGATCACCCGGAGCATTGCACGTCCTGCCGTTCGTGTGCACCAAATAGCTTCGTCAACACGATCGTGGATCAAACGGTATAAATCCGGCCCGGATATCATCACTGGTGAGCACCTGTTTAAAATTAGTTGTACTAAAGTGTACTACTGGATTCTCTAAAGTGTAAATTGGATTTATTAAAGTGTACTGTTATTGTTTTTTCTCACGTTTCGAGAATGAATTGACTTCAATTCGAAGGATTGTAGTCATTCCTTATTCCTTGAGGCCAAAACAGGGGTTACACAGATGCCCTATAATTAAGAATGTTTCTTCTTGAGGTAAGTTTTATTATGGGAGCATGGCTAGAGCTTGGATGTGTAGGATTGATTTTTTAATTGAATTTCTTTCAGTTATACCTAACTCCTAAAAAAAACACTCCCTGTAAAAAAAGATGCCAAGCTACAAAAGGTGTGATATCCAGGTTGTGCCAAGCACTGTGCCTAATAATCTTACGTCCACATCCGACAGTTCATTTTCGACGTTAATTTTGAGGTATAGACTAGACTTAGCTAACAGGGTGAGGAGTGAGTTAATCTTTAGGAAGTGTGCTGCTTGGCCGGTCTAGTTACTGATCTATTCAGTTCCTACACGAAGGATTCGAAGCCATCAAAATTAATGATTCACATGCTATGTGCCTGATATGTCGTAGACAGACAAGCAGCACACTTCCTAAAGATTAACTCACTCTTCACCTCAAAATTAACGTCGAAAATGAACTGTCGGATGTGGACGGAAGATTAGTAGGCACGTAGAATTTGAATCATTAATTTTGATGGCTTCGAATCCTTCGTGTAGGAACTGAATAGATCAGTAACTAGACCGGCCAAGCAGCACACTTCCTAAAGATTAACTCACTCCTCACCCTGTTAGCTAAGTCTAGTCTATATACCTCAAAATTAACGTCGAAAATGAACTGTCGGATGTGGACGGAAGATTATTAGGCACAGTGCTTGGCACAACCTGGATATCACACCTTTTGTAGCTTGGCATCTTTTTTTACAGGGAGTGTTTTTTTTAGGAGATATCACAAATTTTGAAAGGTCGCAAGTAAGTTTGGAGGGGGGGGGGGGGGGGTGAGGTATTGTTTTTCAAGACGAGGAGACTGATTTCCGATACCTGAGTTTGTTGTTGAACTTTGTGAAAACTTGTAATTTTTTGTGCTTCCAGTTGGATGTTGTTCATATAGTTGTGTGGGTACCCACTTACACAAAATAGTAAATTAAGTGAAAAGTAAGAGAGGGGGGGGGGGGGGGAGACGACATTTTCGAAACCGTTTTTGGAAACGAGTTTTGGAAACCATGGTTGAAGATATTAAAACCGAATTGTGATGAATTTAAAATTGCATCACGGTGGTGTGAGGGAAATTGCCCAGGCGGTTATGTGATAGGGCGGCGACTCGTGCGATCTTCGATGGTTGATAGAGCGAGACGAGGCGGCTGCGGAGGTCGTCATACGTAGCGGCGGCGTCGGGGGAGATGTCCGACGTCTGGAGGAGAATGTCGTATGGTAGCAGGGAGATGATGTGGGAGTAGCGAGTTTTCTGGCTGCGGATGCCTGCGGCCGAGAACGCTGCGTCCACCTGAAAAAACCATAATGCGGGGTCATGTGAGTAGAAGGGTGGTAATGAGAGAGGGAGAGACGCAGAGGTGGTCATGACGTCGGCGGCGGTGGCGGCGGCCGCAGCGGGCGTCGTCGGCGAGGTGGTGCCGGGCGGTGAGAGGGTGGAGAAAGGGTTGTCGACAGCGGCTGTTGCGTCGGTTGTCGTGGCGGCGGGCGGCTGCAGCATGGCTGGTCGGAGGAGCGGGGCGATTGTGTGTTCGGGTCCATGGTTCGGGTCTGTTGCAGGCTGAAATTTGAAAATCAAAATTTCAAATTTCAAATTTGAAATTCGCAAAAATCGGGAGCGGCGGTGTGTGGCTGAGCGGAGATGTGAGAGGGCTGCGATCTCCGAGCGGGTGAGTGAGTGGTGGGCGAAAAATGCGAATTTAAATTGACTGACTTTGACTGGTTTTGACTGAATGAATTTGAAAATGGACCGAACTTAACTGGAGACTGGGGTTTGACACATGAGAAGGGAAAAAGAGGAAGGTTGTGTGAACGTCGGGTTCACCACTGTGATGAATTTAAAATTGCATCACGGTGGTGTGAGGGAAATTGCCCAGGCGGTTATGAGCGAATCACCACCGACATCTGGGATCTTTTTGGATAGGTGAGAGGTGAGTGGTTGAATTTGCCTAGGCGGTTATGAGCGAATCACCACCGACATCTAGGATCTTTCGAATGAGAGGTGTCCAGGCGGTTATGAGCGAATCACCACCGACATCTGGAATCTTTTGGAAGAGGAGGTTGCCTAGGCGGTTATGGGCTGACCACCACCGACATCTAGGTTCTTTTGAGAGGAGGAGAGAGCAAGGTAGAGGAGAGAAGAGAGAGCTGGTTAGAGGAAGTGTCGAATGAAGCTAAAGTCGCAGGATCCGGGGTTTTATAGAGATGTGAGTCCTCTCCCTCCAACCCCCTGTTGGGGGTTGATGGTGGGGCTCCAGGTTGTGTACCCTGGGTCCTGTGGCTTGTCTCCCCACTCGTTTCGTTTATTCACGGAATCTATCTTTCGTGGTTGAATGTTGGTGAGAACTTAAGTTTACTAGAGGAGTGATCCCTGGAGGGACTCACGACACGAATCAAGCTAGGAGGTAATAAATACCTAATCTAAATGGATAAACAGAAGGAACTCACGCTATAACGGTGTTAGTTGAGGTTGACAGCTGACCAGTTGTTCACTGCTGCGCAGACCACTTATAAATGGATAGACATCCGAGAACCGGGAATGAGAAACGGAAATGGTTCACCCACCCGAAGCTGAAATCAATGTGGCGCAACAATATCCGAAGCCTGAATGAATGTGGTGCAACAATCAAGCGAGGCGGTATATCTGATCCGAAGCCTGAATCAATGTGGTGCAACGACGATATTCTCACACAAGCAATGCTAAAAAGGCTTGACACTTCACATTGGAAAGGGTAGACCTCCCGTTATTCGCCATGTCACTTCGGCGTTACAGTTTTTAATTTTCGTTTTGATGGAAACACCCAAAATCACTTCACGCATTAACATGATTTGGATCGGTACTAAATTTCATAAAGATCGGTCTAGGGAAGAGGGTATATAAGTGGCGTGACAAAGAATGGGTGGAACAAACAAGCCCCCATCCCCCGGAACCCCCCCTTTGCTTGTGCGAAAACGGTTACAACTCCCAAAAGGTACCTGATCTACATGCCAAATTTCATAAACATCGGTCATGGGGAAACGGTAGAAGTGGCGTGACAAAGAATGGGTGGAAAAAAAGCAAGCCCCCTCCCCCGGAACCCCCCCTTTGCTTCCGCGAAAACGGTTAAAACTCCCAAAAGGCACTTCACCACGCCAAACCTGATCTACATACCAAATTTCATAAACATCGGTCGAGGTAAAAGGGTTGAAGTGGCGTGACAAAGAATGGGTGGGGAAAAAAAAATGGGAAGAAAGTCACCAAACACGTATTTTGAGCCCTATTTTTCGCAGGTTTTCGAAACACCTACCGCTTCGAATTTGGTGTCAGGCGACTCAGGGTGTTTGCCCCACAATATATATACGCGCGAATAAAATATAGAAATAACGGGGAAGGCCCAGGAGGGGGCCAAAGTTGGCCCGATTCTTCGCTCAGTTATATTAGGCTCAGGGCAGCCTGGCGCGGGTTCATGCTTGGCATCGCTCGGCTGCCGCCTCGCTTGATTCAGTGCTCGTACCTTCTTGTACAAAGACTGAAATGGAAAAATGGTTTTTCTAAAGGCTCTGAGTGATGCATTACTGACATTTTTGTGGTCGATTTGGAATAAGGTTAGTACTATTCTCTGGATAACACTGGCATGATATTAATGGGTGAACTATAGCGGTACTTGAGCAAGCTGAATCACCCCTCTGCTATAATAATATAACCTTTTTCAGCATTCTACCAGGCATGTAGTAACTGACCAATGTGATGTAGCTGATCATGATTTTATGATCGGAATGGTTGGTACCTAATTTTATGGTTCGCCGACATGCAGTTATTGATTTTTCCTGTGATGGTATTTAGATGTTGCAACCTGATGTTTTGACCTGACATTAGAGGTTTATGTATTGGAATACCTAAATGGAATGCTATGATGTCTCGTTCCTGTTGTTCTGATTATGATGTGGACATCTAACCTTGTGGATCATGGTCAATCAGTTGTATAATGTGGCTTGCGCACCTGTGATGGCCTGAGGGCCAGTGACATTGAAAAGTCCATGGCATTTATTTGACGAGCTCTCGTTCTATGCTCATCTTCAATGATTTGTCATCTGCCATCGCACGCCGGTGGAATCCCGGCTAACAGCGAGTATGGGGACGTCTATACTTTGACTCTAGCGCTGATGTTTTCCCCGCTGAGGTGCGCCACATCATGTGCTTGTTAAGAGAGTAATAGTTATCTCGATGGGTTTACTGGCTTTAACTGCTAGTGATGTGTCAGTTAGCAGTGACGATGGTGCAATCAGCCCTATTGATGACTTGTGGTATACCTGGGGGTTTTCACTGTTTTGGGATGTGAACTGTGTGGGCTGTTCTCCATACATTTTTTCTTCCGGTTAAGAAGGGATATCGATTAGGCTCCTAATGCTTTGCTCTACGCCATGGCCTCCTTTAATTTGATTTTGATATTCTGTTTTCTTCTAATACTTTGTCTAGGCCTCCTTGTTTGTCAGGCCTGGCCAAGTGGTTGCTTACAGTTGCTGCTCACCCAATTTTTGTCATAGGTGGCGGTCGAGACGCCCTTATCTCAGGAAGGCCGTGTTGTTGCCTGGAGATTGAAGCGTGCACTGTAAATTGAAAACGACGCCAGCAGCTGGATCGAGCCGCTCTGGTTGGATAAGCTATTTCCCATAATGAACTCCGTTAAAATGACACACAGTGTCCCAGTGGAACGAGTTGTAAACAGACGGACCAAAAAAGTTGGTTGTGTGTTCGATCGCCATTATCGATCTAGACGCCTGTTTTCGTAGAAGTGTAGATCAAGTGTCCAGAAGGAAAGTTTACTTAGATTCATTTTGCTTTCTTGGCTCAATTCGATGAATAGATATAATATGCATATACATTTTTGTTAATAATCTAGGGGTGGTATCAGGATGCTCTGAAAACGATTTCCTATAAAATAAATTCAAAAATTTTTGTTTTAAAAATTTTGGACCCATTGCAATAGTTTCATTTTTTTTAATTCGCTAACATTGTTGCGATCAATTTATCTTACCTAACGTTACCTGTAACATGTAGTGCTTTGTTAAATTTACATTCAGCTTTGTAAAGTCAAATCTTACATTTTATATTTTCGATAACCCCATTCAACAATACTGGCTACGCCAGTGAATCACAGGATTGGGGAAATGTTACTAGAGTGGATTCGGAGAAAGCATCCAATCTCCCAAGTCGAGGGCTGATTGATTGATCAAGTCGTTTATTTTTGGTTTATTATTTCAATAATGAACCATTGGAATCGAGCAAGAAAAAAAAATTCTTACCCCCCTCAAAATTTGATGGTTTACGTTTCAAGGTATGTAGATTCCAAAACTCCAATAAAAATATTTCTGTCTGTCCGCCGTACGCCGTACGCCGTACGGGCCACTTTTCTTAGTTACCATGAAAGAAAATTGATGAAATTCGGGTTTTAGGTTCTGTTCGGGGTCTAGTTGGTCCTCGAAGCTCGACGTTACTGTCAGTCATCTCTAAGGGGTTCAAAATAGGGGTTGAAATTTTCAGAACGCCGTATCTCGAAAACTTTCGATTGCAGGGTATTGTTTTTTTTACGTTATTAAATTTTTCTTGAGCTGAACAATTTTTTGAGACCACCCGGAGCATTGTACGTCCAGCCGTTCGTGTGCACCAAAAAGCTTCATCAACACGATCGTGAAAAAAACGGTATAACTCCGGCCCGGATATAATAACAACTACGGAGCACCTGATTATAATCAAGGATGGCTGTATGAAGTCGAGTTGTTTGTTCAGCGATATTATTTCATTTGACAAGTGATGGACTACTGGATTTTGTTGGTAGGTACTTCTGAAACTTGAACAAACGTCGAAGTATTATTGATGGGTAAATTATTACACAATGGTAAATTATTAAACAACGGCAAATTATTACACAACGGTGAATTATTACACAACGGTAAATTATGACACCACGGTAAATTATTACACAACGGTAAATTATTACACAACGGCTCATCTACCCAGAAGGGGCTGGATTTTGTTTATAGGTACTTTTGCAACTTGAACAACCGTTGAAGTACACAACGGTTCATTATTCTATCTCCGTAGAAGTGGAACCTATACAGGTAAATTATTACACAACGGTTTAGGTAGGTACCTAGTTCGAGTACGGGGTTAGGTACTAACTACGGAGGGTGTAGAATAGTACATAATATGTTTTATAGAAGGGTTATCTATACAGAGAGCTGTGATCTGTAACAGAAGGATATTCTGTACAAAATAATAAACCGTTGTGCAGGGATTTGCAGCGTTTTACCTGTGCAACCATCAAGAGGTGGCCTTCCTAGGTGGCTGAAAATAAAGCTTCAGCTCATTATTTTTATCCGAAGGCACCCTAGAAGAATTCTCCAGACCTCAACGTCTTCAGACTTCATCAAACTAACATCGACCCTAACCCTGACGTTGAATTCGGAATACAAAAATATCAACCTGGAAAAAACGTTCGTAGATTGAATTTTCCATGAACTCTCAACATTTTGGAATTTTTGTTATGCAAACAGTGAACTTCTAAGCTGTCAAATTTGACATGAAGTCAATTTTCGTCGTCTGACTTGATGCCTTTAGACGTAGCCGCTCTCCCCTTTTGGAACAGGAGGCGAATTTCCGTGTCAACGAAATCTGTTTTTTTGTCGGTCTGTGTTTTTTTTTTTGTGAACAGTCACTGCCAGGAAGTTTCTCATAGTAGAAACACAAAGCTTCTGCTTTTGGCAGGCTCAGGCGCCAAGCGCAAAGACAACCTACGCATAAATTCACTCCTCCCGTCTATATACTAACACATAGATTCAGTTTACACAGTTGCACACCTATATTGTTGATGGTTGAAATTAGCTGGCCTTCTATGGCTGAAATGTATTTTGAAGGTAGAAAACAATATCCCATATCCCTTGTGACTCAACAAGATTGTCGGCGGTATCGTTGAACTGTTTCTCCTTGTTGGGACATGTACCTATTATAGTAGTTGAATAACTAATCGTATCATTCCAAAAGGATAGATATCATGGATTTTGAATAGTTTTCATGCTAAACTCCCTATCAGGACGTTGAGATTATTGCTCTCTTTTTAAGTAGGTTAGTACATACAACGATCGAAAGCTTACATACCACTATGTTTATTGCGTGTACCTTACTCGATGTGCGACTGTGATAGTACCTACATAGTGAGCGGCATTGGGATTAATATTGAAATGAAGAAATTCTTGAATTCTTCAAACCTTCATACGGCGTTGGTACAGGCTGCAGAAAGAATTACTACTTTCCCAGCCGCATTATTTCAAGGCGTTCCCCTGAAACTTCTCTTTCACAGCCGTTAAGCACTGTTAACATTCTAATAAACTTGGAAAACGAAGAGTTACCATCACGTGCCTCGAGATTCAACTTTATATAAGAGCCTTGGCAATGTAGTTCGAATCAATATTTTGCTGTTTACGAGTCACAGGGATGAGAAAGGTCCTCGACAAATGTCTTAATGATTAAAAGTCGTGTGAAATGGTGTCACGAATTAAGTGCCAATTGTAATTTAGAAGTTCTCCCACTAATGAAGGGTTTCAAACAACCAGTTCATCTAGAGAATTACTTCACCCGTACCGACATGAAAATTATACCTATGGCTTCATTTAATTGCTTTCGTGGGCTGCTGCAGTGAGATCGATTATTATCAAACGCGTAGTAAATGAGTTCACACGTAGTAGTTACATTTATGAACGGATGAGTAGCCCCTCCCTTCTTGGTTATGCGAATGTCGACTTACTGTTTGTATATAGAGCTCCAATAACTTGGGCTGACCTATATGAACTTATATACAGGGTATACGAGCACAATAATAATAATAATAATAATAATAATAATAATAATAATAATAATAATAATAATAATAATAATAATAATAATAATAATAATAATACAGCCAGTGTCAGGTGGACGAGGGCATTACCCCCCTCAGTCTGTGCGTGCCCAATGCTGACCCTCTTGGGAAAGTGGTTGAGGATGTGGCCAAAGGTGAGGCCTGGGGAGCGAAGGAGCTGCATGGGCGATTCCGCTCACAGCTCCTGTCCCCCACTGTCGACAGCTCTGCCTCTTGCAGATGGTTGGTGACTGGTTCCCTGTATGTCGAAACCGAAGGGTTCATGATCGCCATACAGGACCAGGTCGTGGCGACCCGCAACTACCGAAAGTATATCATCCGGCAAGCTGGAGTACAGGACGTGTGTCGCATTTGTCGAGCCACTGGTGAGACAATAGATCACGTCCTGGCGGGTTGCCCGGCCCTTGCTCCCACCAAGTACCTGTATAGGCACAACATGGTGGCGCGTATAGTCCATCAAGAGCTGGCCTTAAAGCACGCTCTCGTTCAGGACAGGACGCGCTACTTCCAGTATGAGCCAGTCAGGTACTTGGAGAATGAAAATTACAAGATGTATTGGGACAAGGAGCTACCGACCGATCTGCCAATCACCGCGCGCCGGCCTGATATTGTCCTTGTGAACAAGGCGGAGGGAACGACCTACCTAATTGACATCTCTGTACCTCTCACATCAAACCTCGAAGCCAAGCACAGGGAGAAGGTAAATAAGTATTTATCCCTTGCTAACGAGATAAGGACGATGTGGGAGCAGGAGGTGTTACGGATCGTTCCCGTGGTCTTGTCTGCCACCGGGGTGATACCCAAGAAACTCCATGAAAGTTTGAGGATTCTTGGGTTGCCCGGTGGACTTTACGAGGACATGCAGAAGGCCGTACTGATTGCTTCGTGTAGCCTGGTGAGGGAGTTTTTGGGGGAGGCTATTATGCCCGACCACTGAGCCCTCCACATGCACTTGCGGGTGGGAATAAGCACCTTGGGCCCCCCACTCGCGTCACCCTGTGGCACTTTTTACCCCCCACGGGTGATGACCACCAAATAATAATAATAATAATAACCCGCATGGGACAGTTGATGTGGATAACTGTTGATAACTGTTGGGGATTAACGCTCCCCCGGGTACCACAGTTCAATACACTCCACACACTCATCAGAACAGTACACACCCACGCTCACACTGACAGAGGCACACTTACTGAATACCTGGCCGTAGGTTTAAAAGGCACACCCCACCCACTCATTTATGGAGAAAAATTCAAATGATAATGTTATCAGGCCGCTGCTTGGGGACCGCCAGGGTACGTCTGGAGCTAGCGCTGGGCGTGACAGCATGCGAACCGCTAGTGGTACATTGCTTATCCGGCAAGCATGTACCGGGCAACCCGAAGAACAACCAGCCGCTGATCCATCTAGCAGCCAGCCACCATCTTTACCAGCTGCAACTGGGAACCGTGTTTCCCGAGTGCGGGTTCACCCGCTATTGCCCGAGACCACGCAAGCAGGCAGAAGACGTATGCGCATGACATGGAGCCCCGAAGTTAAAGAACATCTCATGCTCACATACTATCGAGTCACTAAAATCGAAACAGACATGACCATCTATAGAGAAAAGCTGCATCGCGCTTTTATTGGTCAGTGTCCTGATGTACCGGTTACAGCACAGAGGCTTTCTGACCAGGTTAGGGCAATTAAAAGAAATAATCTCATTTCAGGTGACAGACTTGAGCGGATAAAAGCAGAAGTAGCCACAGAACAACAGCAAGTCCCAAACATGGTTCTTCCACGACAGGAAAGTGAGAATCACGCAGAAGTGGAAGGTGAAAATGATGAGGGGAGGACAGAGTTGGGCCCAATACGTTCTGAGAGCCCAACACCCCGGCAGATGCTGCGTACAGCAACCCTCAGCCACAACCCCATGACATATCAGCCCTGCCACGACCTTAGTCTGCATTCAGAGGAGTTGGTAAGGGATCTCAGGGACCGACTTGATCTTGCTCTCCTTGAATATGGATGAATGGATCCAACACTTCGGCCAGCGATTCCCAAACAGAAGACCTCAAAAAGGTTTTACGTGGCGGTGCAGGCAATGAACAAGTATGTGCTGCCTCCCAGGTTGGGGGATGTAGCTCGTTTTGAAGATGTCCATTCGGCTATATATTGTGCAGCTCTGGCATTGGATCGTTACAATGGATCAACCATTCAGCCTCATAGAGCAGTTAACATGCAAAAAGAGTACAAGCGGGTCCTTCCAAAGTGGCAGCAGCGGCTTATGAAAAAAATCGAAGGCCTAAGGGCTGATATTGCGAGGATGATTGAATTCGTGAAAGGAAACCCAAGTAAAAAGCTTCAAAGAAAAGTCGAACAGATACTTATCAAGCGAAGAATGCATTCCAAGTATGATCGCCTGAATCAGCGTCATGCAGAATACCTGGATATGCTCAAGCAAAGGCTGGCAGTCTACACTGCCAGGATTCACAGGTATACTAAGTCGAAAAGGAGAAGGGATGATAATGGGCGGTTTAACAATGATGAGAAGGGGTTCTATAGGGAGCTTGGGGGTAGGCGGGATCGGGTTGTAGCCACCTGCACGGTACCAATGGATGACATGGATGACATGGTCGAAACTGGTGGTGCATAATGAGGCAGCACCTTGGATAAATTTGGAGAAGAATGCCTACTCTTCAGTAGAGACTATGGCTGACCCAGTGGTGTCATTGGAAGACCTGAAGAGTGTTATCAAGGACAGCCATAACTGGAAGAGCCCTGGTACTGATGGGCTGCACAACTTTTGGTACAAGAAGTTTGAGTGTACACATGTTCATCTTGTTGCCTACTTATCGAATTCTTGCAGTTCCCATGCTGGATGCCATCGTTTTTGACGGAAGGACGTACCACTATGTTTCCAAAAAATCAGAGGCCTGGCCACCCGTCGGAGTTCCGACCAATCACCTGCTTACAAACCTTCTACAAGATCCTGACTTCTTGCTTGTCAAGATTTATAGGAGCGCATCTGGATCATAACAGTACCCTTGCTGAGGAGCAGAAAGGGTGCAGGAAATGGATGATGGGGTGCAAGGAGCAGTTGACGGTTGATTCCGTTATCCTCGACCAAGCTTACAGGCAAAACAGGAACATCTCATGCAGCTATGTGGATAACCGCAAGGCGTTCGACTCGGTACCTCATTCCTGGTTGATTGAGGTGCTTGGTATTTACAAGGTCAGCCCTCTTCTCATCACGTTTTTCGAGACTGTGATGGGGCGGTGGAGAACACAGATGACTATGCCGGGGCGAGCCAGTGCGCAGCTGTCAATCAAGCGGGGAATCTTTCAAGGGGACTCACTTAGTCCTCTATGGTTTTGTATAGCGCTGAACCCTCTCTCACATATCCTCCAGCTTGCGAAAATGGGCTACCTTGTTAAGGGGTCTGACTCTTCCTTCTCTATCACCCATCTCCGAAATAGGTCTGTGGAGCTCAGACCAAACCACTGTCGAAGGTTCTTTAACCATGATGTTCTCCTCCACCCACGCCCCCGTCTGCCAGCTATTACCCCCTGCATAATCACTTACCCGTGAAATGGCCAAAGTACTCCAGCTTCACGTTTACTTATACCTCTGGGGTCTAATCCAATCTGCGCAATACCTCTAGATTCTTCACCCTGTCTACCCAGGGTATTTCATCAGCATACGACAATACGTCCAAATTTAAAATGCTTGGAGTTCATTTCATGTGGCTTCGGTCAGTGTCCAAGTCTATAAACCAAAATAAAGTATGCTGGACTTGATGGATTTTTCCCTCACAGAATTAACATTGATTACTTAACTTATTACTTAACTAATTTTCTTCATATACACTAGAGAGGTATGAGAGAGATTTAGCAAATAAATCTGACTATAGATACTATTATAACATTCAAATCATTGTAGAAGTTGATATAACCTCGACAGTAATAAACCAACCGTTAATCGAACCGTTTTTATCCCAAGGCACAGGTTGAATTCAGAGTCGTTTTCGAGAGAACGGTAAGCCACCTGTGTAATATGCCATCATCAACAACAGAAACGGTTAAGTGGGGAGCTAAGCTCCAGATTTGAGTTTGTTAAAGGAGGTCGGAGGTAGGCTTCCTATCCCTACTTACGTGGTAATACTCTAACGGGGTTGAATATGTTCTAGCCCTATTGTTCGAACAGTGAGGGAACAATGGACGAATTTGTACGCTCTCCTAGCCTTCTCATTCAATGATCCATCTCAAGGGCCCATTAATACCTCTCGTGGAAGGCAAATTCACTTAAGTCCTTACAAACGACTATCTTACAAGTGGCTTATTACTCGTGCATTCCCTGCATCTGCCCTTTTCAATCTTTTTGTTATTTTGGTTTATTATTTTCAATAATGAACCTTTGGAATCGAGCATGAACATTTTCTTAACCCCCCCCCCCCCCGTGGAATCCAAAAATGCAATAAAAAATTAATACACCGTACGCCGTACTTTGCACCTTTCTAAGTTACCATGAACCAGAATTAATAAAATTTGGTTTATAGGTCCCGTCTGGGGACTGGTTGGCCCTCGAAGCTCGGCATTACTGTCGGTCATCTCTAAGGGGTGAAAAATAGGGGTTGAAATTTGCAGAACATCGTAGGTCGAAAACTTTCAATATGAGTATATGGTTTTTTTAACGTTTTTAAATTGATCTTGAACTAAAGAATTTTTTAATACCACCTGGTGCATAGTACGACCAGCCGTTCATTCACACCGAAGTCAACATGATAGTAAATAAAACTGTATAAATCCGGTCCACATAATTATATCATTGCTAGGGAGCATCTGATCATTATCACGGATGATAATAATAGCGTATGAAGTCGAGTTGATTTTTCTGTGATTAATATTTCATTTGAAAACGCTGCAAATCCCTGCACAACGGTTTATTATTTTGTACAAAATACCCTTCTGTTACAGATCACAGCTCTCTGTATAGATAACCCGTCTATATAATATTGTTATAGTTTTTATCGTTAGTCTAAATTCATACACTAATTCGAACACCGAACTGAACTTGTATTCATAAACATCTAAACAACTAACATAATATGCAACGAAGGAACTCAAACAACTAATGCAGTAACCTCACATCACTCCCCTTCTTCAGCCCCCTCTCGCAAATCCTGACTGTCCGTGTGAAATGGCGCCAAGGTGTCAGCATGGACTATGCGAGCCTTCCCCTGGGGTGTCCTGATCCGAAGGACAACCGTTGACAAGGCTTTTAGCACTTTGCAAGGTCCAATCCAAGGGGACTGGAGCTTCGGACACACGCAGAGCCGCCTCTGAGGTCGATAATGGCGACAAGGTCGCCTGGCTGGAACTTGGGGACGCTGCTACAGATGTCATATCGCCTCTTTGTCTGGAGTGCCCCTTCCGTCAGCCGCTCTCGAACCGTCTCGTGCACCTTCTCCAGACCGATCCTCAACTGGGCTGCGTAGTTTGTGACTGGCATCTTCTCCCCAGGTGCCTTCCCCACCTGCAGATGCACGGGCAACGTTACCTCTCTCCCCAGATTGAGCTCGGCAGGGGAAAAGCCCGTCGTCGCATGTTCTGTGGCTCTGTAGGCTAACAGAACTATGGGCAAATGGAGGTCCCACTGTGTCTGGTCACCCTCAAATCCCTTGGCCAGCATCACCCACAGAGTGCAGTTCTAGCGTTCTACAAGCCCATCGCTCTGCGGCCTCCCCGGCGTGGTACGTGTTTTGTGGATCCGAGGCAGCTGCATAACCTCTCTGAATACCTCTGACTCAAAACTCCGACCTTGATCTGAATGCATCTCCAGGGGTATGCCATAGCGGGAAATGACGCTGTCCACCAACCCCCTGGACACCGACTCTGCCGTCATGTCTGGCATTGGGAATGCCTGTGGCCACTTGGTAAAATAGTGAACCACCACAGCTATGTACCGGTTACCTCTCGGTGTCAATGGTAGGGGTCCCAGGATGTCGATGGCGACCCTTTCAAATGGCACTCCTGACGTGAGGGTCTGTAATGGGGCTTTCTTCTTGGGTCCCCCTCCGCTCCTTTACCCACACTGCTGACATGTCTTGCAATACATTTTTACATCTTTGACCAACCCAGGCCAAGCCCGTGTGCGGACTCCAGGACTTCCTTGCGCCTGGCCAGTGGAGCCAGAATTTGGCTTACCAGCTTCTTGTCCGACTCGTCTTCCCATAGCCTAGTCAGTACCCCATCCACCAGGCATAGGCTATCCATCATCACCAAAAGTGCCTTCACAGTAGAACTCAAACCTGCTACCCGGGGCCACGCAGGTCGCTCCCCCATTTCCACCCACTTGTAGATGGGTCCAATGTCGGAGTCTTGCAACTGTGCCTCCCTCCACGCCTCTGCCGACATCCGCGTTCTGCCAATCAGCAAAGCAGCCTCCTGCTTCTCTTCCAGCCGACGGCAATATTTGCAGTCAGTCTCTAAGCAAGGTCAGCGAGACATGGCGTCCGCCTTTCCATGCTGGGCCCCTGGGCGGTACTCAACTTCCAAGTTGTACAGGGATAGAAATTGTAGCCACCTGGCTAATTGTCCGTCTATATCCCAAAAGTTGCGCAACCACTGTAGAGAAGCACGGTCGGTCCTCACCAGGACCTTCTCTCCGCTGTCTAGCCCATATGACCTGAAGTGTTGCAGCGCCTTTATCAGGCTCAGTAGCTCCTTGCGCGTTGCACAGTAATTGCGCTCCTGCGGGCACAGGCATTTACTGAAGTAGGCAAGGACCCTTTCCTCCCCATCTTGCCTTTGTGACAAGACGGCTCCTACAGCACGGTCACTCGCCTCAGTGTCAACCACAAACATGCCTCCTGGAACCGGATGCCCCAATATAGGTGGCTGTGTGAGTGCCCTCTTAACATCATCAAATGCTGCTTGACAGTCTTCGAACCAGACAAACTCCCATGTGCTGTCCCGCTGTGCATATAAGGGACTCATCCGTGCGGCAAAATCTTTTACGAACCTCCGATTATATGAGCACATGGCCACAAACGTCCGAAGCTCCTTAACGTTCTTTGGCACCGGCCACTGGAGCACCTTGACGGCCTTCATTGGATCCACTGCAAGCCCTTCTCCCGATATCACATACCGTAGGTATGTCACCTGTCTCAAAAAAAGGCGGCACTTCTTTGGGTTCAGCTTCTCCCCAGCTGTCCTTAAAACTCCAAGCACCCTTCGCAGCCACTCTACATGGTCCTCATCATTGGGGTTATCGATCAGCACATCGTCAAAATACACTTTCGTTCGTCCAGCCCACACCTCCTCGTGTAAGATCCTCCCCATTGCTCACTGAAACGTGGCTGGTGCATTGCATAACCCAAAAATGCCATGGTAGTGAACTGTCACAGTCCCCGTGGAGTGCAGAAAGCTGTCTTCTCTTTGTCTCCCAGTTCCATCGGCACCTGCCAATACCCGCTCTGTAAATCAAGGGTGGAAAACCATGAGCTGCCGGCAAGGTCCCCAATCAACTCCTCTATCTTTGGCAGGGGGAACGAATCCTTTTTGGGCACCAAGACAATCGGGCTTGCCCAGGGACTACAAGAGGCTTCAATGACCCCCGTGCTCTCCATCTCTGCAATCAGCTTCTCCACTTCAACTAACCGGTGGGGCGGGATTCCTCTGGGTGCTTGCCGAATGGGTTGGTTGTCCCCCACGTCAATTCGATGTGTACAGCCTTCAATCTTCCCCAATTCTTTTCCCAACCTGGAAAAAGCATCTCTGTAGTCCACCAATAGTTCCTTCACCATCCGTTGCTGTCCCGCATCTAGGTGACCCTTAGCATCCTCAAAGAGTTTGAACAGGTGGGTGGGTAGGTCTCCCGGCTCTTTGGTTTCCTCTCCTCTTGCTGGCCCTATGTCAAACGGAGTGAGCTGGTCCGGGTCATCCCCTTCATCGTCCAGTTCCACAACTCTGCAGGGATCTTCAGGTATTCCATCAACCCGCTTCCCCTCCACAGCCATCCAATTACCAGCAGGGTTGATCAGGCACTTATGGTTGGCCAGGAAGTCCATGCCCAGGATACACTCCTCCTGTATGTTTGCCACCAGTACCATCTGTTTGCGGTTCTTCCCATCCCCAAAATCAAGCTGAATGTCTGCCAGGCGTACGGGTAGCTCCTGTGTCTACCACAAAGTCACAGGGAATCCCATTAACCTTTCCCAACAGAACCAGTGACGATCCAACTGAAGCTCTGTAGATAACACTTTCCCCTGGGCTGGTGTCGCCGGTCCGAGGACAAGGGGACATGTCTCCTGAGGTCGGTTTGTCCCCATTCATTCTAACCTCTTTTCGTTTTCCGAATGTGCGTGAGTGCCTGGTGGCGGATCCTTCCGTGCTGGGACTGGCCTACTACCCCAGTGTGGAACATGAGCACTCATGGGCCGAGGTTGGTGGCAATGTCTTGCAAAATGCCCTAGTCCAGCACAACGCCAACAAGTAATGGGCCACCCAGATGGTATCTCCTGACGCTGCTCCCTTGCCTGTCCCCGGGGACAGCTATCCTCTTGAACACGCAACATTGGACTGGTGGTCTGGCCCTCAGTCTCATCCAACACTGAGAGCTCGTCACGCACTGCTAGCCGACAAGTCCCAGTGAGGGGCACGTGCAGGACGGCTTCCAATCTTCTGGCCACTTCGATTGCTTCATCCATCAGTTTTGGCCCAGCTGTCAACACCTTCTCGCGTAGGGAGAGATCCCTCAGGCCTTTCACGAATAGGAGTACAACCATGAGCTCTGTCCCTTTCGATATTTCCGGTAGGGCCCGGCGGGCTAACTTTCTCATGGCCTGGTGGTAGGAGGCAACATCCTCTTTAGGTAGCTGGTATCGGGTCGTCAACAGGGTCATGAATTCTTGCTCCTGGTTCCTATGGCTAAACCTCGTCTCCAGAGCACTTTTCAGGGACCCATATGAAAACGGCGTCCCAACCTCGGCCAATACCTCTCTGGTGGCGTTTGTCAATGATGAGGCTAAAGCTACCGCTTTGGTATCCTCATCCCAGCTGTTTTGCCCCGCGATCAGCTCGAACTGTAGGCAGTAAGACTCCCACTCTTCCAACCCCCCAAACTTAGTAGGCTTGAGTGTGAGGCCCTGCGTCTTTAACCCAAGCCCCTTATGCTGCATCGGCTGCGGCTCAGGCACCTCCTGTCCACCAACCAACAGAACCAACAGAATGTTTTTGGTTCATGGTAACTAAGAAAAGTGCAAAGTACGGCGTACGGCGGACAGACAGAAATTTTTGGTTTATTATTTTCTATAACGAACCTTTGGAATCGAGCATTAAACAAAAAATGTTAACCCCCCCTAAAAATTTGATGGTTTACCTTTCAAAGTATGTAGAATCTGAAAATGCAGTGAAAAAATGTCTGTCTGTCCACCGTACGCCGTAGGCCGTTTTTTTTTTCAAATCATCTCTGATCATTGATAATGCCCTTTAATTGTCTTTTTTCACCTCTTTACACTTTTGGTTTATTATTATGTAGATAGTACCTATGTATTCGCTCAGCAAACAATTTTTATAACACCCTCTCAAAATTTCACAAAAATATGATCAAATCACCTGAAGGAAAAAACCAAGATGTTTTCCTTGAGCTTTCTAAAGAAAGGAACGTCTCAGGCTTCATAAGCTTTCCATTTAATTCCACCGCTGTATCCAGTCGAAATAGAGTGTAATTGGATTGGTGGCTGTACAAAATGAGATAGGCAGGTTACTGAAACAGGTGGCTGAGAAGTTTCAATTCATTCTAGGTGATAGATACATAATTTTGTTATAATTTAGTCGATGAAATAACAGTGTTGAGATAATAATGAAGTTGCCTACAACTTGACTTTATTAATTCTTTTTGTTTTATTTTTCGCATATATACATGGGTTTCCGATTATACAGTGTTTGGGCTATATTAAAGTCCAATGCAAAGAATCCGACCCAATCCAAAGATCTACGACACTGCTTATTCGAATACAAAAAATATGGTAATAACCACAAAACCAAATTTAAAAAAATACGAGTCCGCAGACTTTGATTGGTAATAAATAAAACTAAAAAAAAAACTGGGAATTATTACACAACGGTTTAATTTTTCCCTGTACAGATACCCCTTCTGCTTAGATCACTGCATTCTGTTTGAGCATAATCAGTCCTTTTATTCGGGAGAATTTTGATTCTCACGTGAGAAAATAGATTACCACGGATTTCGTGTTTGCGTATGCGTAGTGGGCGTTTATTATACTCTTGTTCTGTAATTCATAGGGAACATGAGGGGCCCAATCTCCTATTCCTAGAAATTTCATTAAAACCGGATTCGTTTTGATGAAGTTATGCGTATGTCAACATGATCGTGAATGAAACGGTGTAGATCCCGCCCAGATATCATTGCTAGGGAACACCTGGCTGTATGACATTGAGTTGGTTGTTCCTTGATATTATTTCCTTTGACGAATGATGGTTATTTTGGATTTTTTCGAGTGGGACTTTTGTAACTTGAACTAATTTGGTTCGTTCTCCCTCCGTGTGTGTCCGCAAACCCTTGCCACACGCATAACTTCCTCAATTCGACTCCGATTTTGATGAAATCGGTGGGCTGGGCCCCAGATGGTTCACTATGAATTTCAAAACGCTCGAATCACTGTTTGGACCACTGCGGATTCGCAAACACGAATGCGGTATAACAATTTCTCGCGAATCAATGACCCGATTTTGTTCAAATTCGGTGGGTAGTTGCGGTCGTAGCATCTAGGTGACGCTCGGATCATTGGTATGACCACTGACGCGTGTGCAAACGCGAAATCCCTGCTGACACGAAGGGCTAATCAAAAACGTCTATTGTTTTGATTTCGCGGTAAATTCACACTAAAATTCGCCACATCAGTTACCATGAACCAAAATTAATTAAACTAATTGCACGGCTGGCTCCAGTACTCGATTTACGGCTTTCCTCGGGGAAGCAGTGGGTAGGTATTGGCCACAGAAAACAGTGATCTACGAAGAAGGGGCATCTATACAGGTAAATAATGATCCGCTCTGTAATAATTTGTAGCGTTTTATTTTTGAGAGTTGTAATTTTATTGTAAAATAGAATTTGATTTTCCCTGATCTGGTCTTCCAGCCTTTCCAGTACTAGGACTAGCGTAATATTTAGTTTCTGGGTTTGGCGTTCAGAATTTCTCTTAGATTATATTTGGTTTATTATTTTCAATAATGAACCATTGGAATCGAGCATGAAAAAAAAAAATTCTTACCCTCCTCAAAATTTGATGGTTTACGTTTCAAGGTATGTAGAATCCAAAACTGCAATAAAACGCTGCAAATCCCTGCACAACGGTTTATTATTTCGTATAGAATACCCTTCTGTTACAGATCACAGCTCTATGTATAGATAACCCGTCTATATAATATGATATGTACTATTATATACATATTATGTAGATCGCAGACCCTCCGTAGGTTAGTACCTAACCCCGTACTCGTTACTAGGTACCTACCTAAATCACGAGTTAAATGTTGCTAAAATAATTCTGCCGATGACAAACAGTACCTAACAAAAAGAAACACACATAATGAAGTTCTGAAAAGAAATTGTTGATGAGTGAAAAAAGTTGCAAAAGTACCTACCAACAAACTCCAGCCCCTTCTACGTAGATGGTATAATGAACCGTTGTGTAATAATTTACCGTTGAGTAATGATTTACCGTAGTAATAATTTACCCATCAATAATACTTCAACGTTTGTTCAAGTTTCACTACCTACCAACAAACTCCAAAAGAGCCATCATTTTTCAAATGAAATAATATCACAGAACAACCAACTCGACTTCATACTCCGCCAATATAATCAGGTGATCCCTACCAATGATTGGCCGTATTCACAAATTCCTATTGTGGGCGCGTCTCTGGTTACGAGATTTGGTTTGAATTGTATACAATTTCATTCACACTGGAGTCGAAAATGCCTGTCGGTGCAAACTTCGGGGCCTTACTGTGAACGAACGGCTGGACGTACGATGCTCCGGATGGTCTTAAAAAACTCGCAAGTTCAAGAACTATTTAAAACCGTAAAAATATTTACGTAAAAAAATGGTATAGGCGTTTTGGAAATTTCAACCCCTATTTTGATGAACCCCTTAGAGATGACTCACAGTAACGTCGAGCTTCGAGGACCAACTAGACGCCGAACGGAACCTATAACCCGAATTTCATCAATTTTTTTTCATGGTAACTAAGAAAAGTGGCCCGTACGGCGTACGGCGTACGGCGGACAGACAGAAATATTTTTATTGCAGTTTTGGATTCTACATACCTTGAAACGTAAACCATCAAATTTTGAGGGGGGGTAAGAATTTTTTTTTTCATGCTCGATTCCAATGGTTCATTATTGAAAATAATAAACCAAAATATTTCTGTCTGTCCGCCGTACGCCGTACGGGCCACTTTTCTTAGTTACCATGAAAGAAAATTGATGAAATTCGGGTTATAGGTTCCGTTCGCTGTCTAGTTGGTCCTCGAAGCTCGACGTTACTGTGAGTCATCTCTAAGGGGTTCAAAATAGGGGTTGAAATTTTCAAAACGCCTATACCATTTTTTAACGTGAATATTTTTACGGTTTCAATTAGTTCTTGAACTTGCGAGTTTTTTAAGACCATCCGGAGCATCGTACGTCCAGCCGTTCGTTCACAGTAAGGCCCCGAAGTTTGCACCGACAGGCATTTTCGACTCCAGTGTGAATGAAATTGTATACAATTCAAACCAAATCTCGTAACCAGAGACGACCCCACAATAGGAAATTTGGCGGAGATAAAATCATTGCTAGGGATCACCTGATTATATTTGCGGAGTATGAAGTCGAGTTGGTTGTTCTGTGATATTATTTCATTTGAAAAATGATGGCTCTTTTGGAGTTTGTTGGTAGGTAGTGAAACTTGAACAAACGTTGAAGTAGGTATTGATGGGAAAAATTATTACTACGGTAAATCATTACTCAACGGTAAATTATTACACAACGGTTCATTATACCATCTACGTAGAAGGGGCTGGAGTTTGTTGGTAGGTGCTTTTGCAACTTTTTTCACTCCTCATCAACAATTTCTTTTCAGAACTTCATTATGTGTGTTTCTTTTTGTTAGGTACTGTTTGTCATCGGCAGAATTATTTTAGCAACATTTAACTCGTGATTTAGGTAGGTGCCTAGTAACGAGTACGGGGTTAGGTACTAACCTACGGAGGGTCTGCGATCTACATAATGTGTATAGAATAGTACATATCATATTATATAGACGGGTTTTTGAATTCAAATTAATTTGGAATTCAAATTAATTTGAATTGCAACTCATTTCGAATATTGTCTAATTGGCATGGTGCGCATTGGCGTGGTCCGAAATGGTTCTGCAATTCTATTGGCCAACGCTGTCTGCGATTCACATAACATGTATAGACTAGTACATATTATATTATACTGACGGGTTATCTATACAGAGAGCTGTGATCTGTAACAGAAGGGTATTCTATACAAAATAATGAACCGTTGTGCAGGGATTTGCAGCGTTTTGATTATTATTTCATATAATTATGGGTGTTCATCACCCGTGTAGGGTAAAAAGTGCCACGGGGTGACGAGAGTGGGGGGCCGAAGGGCCTATTCCCACCCGCAAGTGCATATGGAGGGCTCATTGGTCGGGCATGATAGCGTCCCCCAAAAAATCTCTCACCAGGGTAGACGAAGCTATCAGCACGGCCTTCTGCATGTCCTCTTATAGTCCACCTGGCAACCCAAGAATCCTCAAGCTTTCATGGAGTTTCTTGGGTATCACCCCGGTGGCAGACAAGACCACGGGAACGATCCGTACCACCTCCTGCTCCCACATCGTCCTTATCTCGTTAGCAAGGGATAAATAATACGTGCCTACCTTTTCCCTGTGCTTGGCTTCGAGGTTTGATGTACAGAGATGTCAATCAGGTGATGTGAATGTGTTCACATCGGATGAAATTATTATTACTATTATTATTATTATTATTATTATTTTTATTATTATTATTATTATTATTATTATTATTATTATTATTAGCCTATCACAACAAAACGTTGGGTGGAAATGGATCTTGTCCACGGCAGAGGCAAGTGGGCAAGAGTTACGATTCTGTTTATTTCTAAAAGAAATCATAATCGGTGGATTTAATCGAGCCTAGCACTATGGTTTTGCTCAGTCACGGGGCCATCTCCTTAGACACGACGCACTATACGGCAAGTACTAAGGATCACTGCCTTTTGCATCACTTTTGTAACATGCGTCTTGATCCCGGAGCTTTTCGAGTCCTTCTTGGAGGAAGCGTGGAATCACGCCTCGGGCTGAGATCACAATGGGCACCGTTGTAACTCGCTCAACAAATATCCACTGGTTGCGTTTTTCTATAGTGAGATCGTTGTATTTCCGAGTTGTGAAGAGTGGTGGGCACTTTCCAAAACCGCTTGGGGATCATACATGTACTATGAAGCGCCATCATGAGGAAGCCGCAGATGATCTGCCAGCTCAGAGTGGAGGATCTTCGCAACACCATCATGTCTGGCCAGGTCTGATCAGGTCTGATATAGCGCTGAACAAATTGTGTGAAAATTAGCGAATATGTTGATTTCGATGGTCCTGCTTAGGTTCAGCGACCATCAGCATTTCCAAAATTACTTTTTCGGGCGTTCGAGGGGTCGAAATGTGGGCAGTAGAAGGAGGTGGTGGAATTGCATATTATTCACATGTAATTGCCGAACGTTAGCGAGCTTAGACTCTGGTGGCCTTTTTGTCGTGCCTGTGCGTCAAAATGAGTGTGGGTGCATGGGTAGACCAATGTATCCACCGCATAAGATAACCTTAATAATTCAGGATCTTACGCTAATAGGAATTGTGATCAACGCAGAAGGGATATATGCCGTAAAATAATAGACTTTTATAATAATTTGCAGCGTTTGATATTTGAGCCCCTGTCTAAAGATCTTGTTCAGAGCTGCCGGATGTACAAGGCTATCGTATTTTTCAGGAAACTAAACTCTCCGACTGATAGAGCTGAGCCGCGATTCTGCAAATGGAATACACAATTGACCTCGATTTTCACAGTGAACTGAGCCCTTGGCCCTTTCTGAAACGCTCCCTTTGTTTCTGGTCTTGGTAGAATTTGTTCGTTAGTATTCCAGTGCTTGGCTCTTTCATTGTTCGATTTACCCGTGATCCAATCTGACCAAAAGGGCGTCGAGAAGTGCTTCGTAAAATAATGGAATCGCCTGTGATATCGTGGAAGGGGGGGGGGGGACCAATTCTATTTATCTTTTGGTTTGACAATCAGAAATGCAAAGGAAACATGAGGAATATTGACCTGTATTATCATTTATAGAACGCATAATAGGTATTGGCATAATAGGTAGGTACATGATGGAAGACTATTTCCATGTGTGTTTTTGAGCTTCCATTTACCTTAGGTTTTCGTTTTGAATTTGATTTTGATGTTTACTGAAGGCGATTACTAAGCTACTAGATTAACCGTGAGACTAATTTCATTCCTGTTTCACCTACAAGGTTGAAATTTGAAATGGAGCCATTTCGACTCCCAACCCTTCTGCGTATCTATTTCGCTGATGAAATCCGAAATGGAGCCTCTGTAGGATTGGTGAGTGAGAATGACGAGGTGAGGGCACTGTCTAATCAGCTGCGTGAGCCCTGAGGCTAATTTCATTCCTGTTTGACCTATAAGAAGATGAAATTCGAAATGGAGCCTCTGTAGGACTGGAGAGTAAGAATGACGAGGTGAGGACCCTCCCTAATCAGCTGAGTGAGATTTCATTCCTGTTTGACCGAAGAGGATGAAATTGGAAATGGAGCCTCTGTATGACGGGTGAGTGAGAATACGAGGTGAGGACCCTTCCTAATCAGCTGCGTGAGCCCTGAGGCCAATTTCATTCCTGTGTGGCCTATGAGGATGAAAATCGAAATGGAGCCTCTGTACGATTGGTGAGTAAGAATGACGAGGTGAGGACCCTCCCTAATCAGCTGAGTGAAACTTTCTTCAATCCCCAAATTTCTCCATTTACAAAAAAAGTTCTTCAATCCCCCAAGTTTCTCCATTCACACAAAAAAAGTCTGCCATTTCGAGTAGGCAGTATAGCTTCCTCAGTTCTAACACATGAACGTGTGAGAATAGTTTGGTAGGTTCGTTTTGATACGGGACGATCTGCGATGCTACCCGCGTGTACCCTCAAAATTACAGCTATCTACGACTATTTTTCGCGTTGTTAAAAGCGTTACAAATGAATGGTCAACACCATGTAGCGCATGCGCAGACGAAAGTTATGGTACGATTCCAGTGAAATTCATATGGAACTATCAAAGTATTATTCCTGATCAATCCGCCAAAATCTAAACTCATTTCTACGATATATAAGATAGTTATGGGCGTTTCAAGGATTTCACGTTTGCGCATGCGCAGACTGAACGATTTTTATTATTTTAAAACAGGGCCATCTGCAGTTCAACCGGCGTGTACCCTCGAAATTTCAGCTCTGTACAACTGTTTTTCGCCTAGGTAGAAGAGTTACAAAGAAATGGTCAACATTTCATGTTAGCGCATCCGCAAACGAGAGTGACATCACGATTCCAATGAAATTCATTTGGAACCATCAAAGTATGAAGAAAGAAAGTATGAAGATGAGTGAACTCATTTCAGCGATATTTAGGGTAGCTATGGGCGTTCCAAGTATTTCGCGTTTGCACATGCGCAGACGAAAGTTACGGTATTTTTTCAATGATTTTCGTATGGAACCATCTGTGACCCAAACCGCACCTACCCTCCAAATTTCAGCCCATTTAGACCATTATTTCTGGTAGCTATGGGGCGTTACAAGGAATTACCGCAGACATACAGAAAGACAGACTGACAGACAGACAGGGAACCAAAAACGTTCCCTGATGTCTGAAACGCAAAATGGAAGTGGAAATTTTCATTTAAGAGGACATAACTTTTTTTTTTACTCAATCATTTAGGTAACATGTTTTATTTGGATAATAATTATCAACATTACAACGATGGTATTGTAATAAGAATAGTACTTCACCACTAGTCATTTCATCACCCTTTGAGGATCGTGCTGTTGAATCCATCCAGCAGCACTGGCAACCGTGGTCCGAGATCCGACCCCGGACAATCAATGGGGAGGGCGGCAAGTCAACTGAAGACCTGCTGTTGATGGAGGGAGGAGGTTCAGGCCTCTTCTGGCTGTGCCGTCAGGCGGCTTCTCTCCTCCCCATTGTAGGTTCGAGTTCAGCTCCAAGCCCCACAGCGCCCCCATGGTCGGCCGGCCACATGCTGAGTAGCCGTTCTCATGAATGCAGACCATATAACGCTCCTCCTGTTACTCGTACTCCTTACTAGGCCTACCTAATTCACGAGTTAAATGTTGCTAAAATAATTCTGTCGATGGCAAACAGTAACTAAAATGGCGAAAAGAAACGCAAATAATGAAGTTCTGAAGGAAAATTATTGATGTGGAATGAAATAGATGCCCCTTCTGCGTAGATCACTGTTTTCCGTGGTCAGTATCTACCCTCTGGTCAAGTATAATGAATAGTTGAGTAATAACTTGCCCATCAATAATACTTCAACGGTTGGTCAAGTTGCAAAAGTACCGATCAACATAATCCAGCCCCTTCTTGGTAGATGCACCGTTGTGTAATAACTTACCGTTCTGTAATAATTTACCGTTGTGTAATAATTTACCGTTATGTAATAATTTACCGTTGTGTAATAATTAGCCGTTGTGAAATAATTTAACGTTAAGTAATAATTTACCCATCAATAATACTTCAAAGTTTGTTCAAGTTTCACAAGTACCTACCAACAAAATCCAATAGTCCATCTGTTATCAAATGAAATAATATCGCACAACAACCAACTCGACTTCATACAGCCTTCCTTGATTATAATCAGGTGTTCCTTAGTGATGAAATCCCGGCCGGATTTATACCGTTTGATTCACGATCGTGTTGACGAAGCTTTTTGGTGCACACGAACGGCTCGACATACAGTGCTCCGGGTGGTCTCAAAAACTTGTTTAGCTCAAGACAAATTTAATTACGTAAAAAAAACATATCCTTCAATCGAAAGCATTTGAGATACAGCGCTCTGAAAATTTCAACCCCTATTTTGAACCCCTTAGAGATGACTGACAGTAACGCCGAGCATGAAGGACCAACTAGACCCGGAACGGAACCTATAACCCGAATTTCATCAATTTTATTCATGGTAACTAAGAAAAGTGGCCCGTACGGCGTACCTACGGCGGACAGACAGAAATATTTTTATTGCATTTTCGGATTCTACGTACCTTGTAACGTAAACCATCAAATTTTGAGGAGGGGGGGGGGGGGGTTAAGAATTTCTTTTTTCATGCTCGATTCCAATGGTTAATTATTGAAAATAATAAACCAAAATTTCTGTCTGTCCGCCGAGCGCCGTAGGCCGTACTGGCCACTTTTCTTAGTTACCATGAAACAAAATTGATGAAGTTCAGGTTGTAGATTCTGTTCGGGGTCTAGTTGTTCCTCGAAGCTCGGCGTTACTGTCAGTCATCTCTAGGAGTTTAACTAGGGGATGAAATTTTCAGAACGCCGTATCTCGAAAACTTTCGATGGAAGAGTATGGTTTTTTTTAACGTTAGTAGGGTAGGCAAGGGAGGGCCGGCATTTTGTAATAATTTGCGCTATTTGCCCCAGTACCTATTGCCAAGTACCTCGTGTAAAATATATACCCCCATTTTGGCTTTAGCGAGAATCGTCTCGAACTGTAGTCACGCCGTGAATCCCCTCCCCACGCTAACCCACACATCCTACCTGTGCTGCGGGTCTCGGTCCTCCTACAGCTCGACCTACCCCTCCAGACCGGCGCACCTTTCAGACGAGGTTGAATCAACCCACCCTCCGCGCCCTCCTCACCTTACCTCGCCTGGTTACTACTGTTACTATTAGGGAATTAAAGAATTACCCCCACTCCTGTCGAACCACCACCCACAACTCAATTAGAATATGAAAATCGAAATCAGCGTGATTTTTACATTATGAAACCCTTTTTTCCCGATTTTATACTGTTAGTATTAGAGACTTAATATAATTACCCCCACTCCTGTCCAACCAGCACCCACAACTCAATTTGAATGTGAAAATCGAAATCCGCGTGATTTTTACATTATGAAACCCTTTTTCCCGATTTTATACTGTTAGTATTGGAGAATTAAAGAGGCGCCACTATAAACGTGCGCGAGTTGTAATCAAGGGTGTTTTTGACGATTTATACGAGGCTGATCTCGTGGATATGAGGGGTTTCCCCGATCGTGGGTACCGATTTTTATTAACAATCATCGACGCTGGCTCGAAACGTGGATTCGCGGCCCCGCTGAGGTCCAAGAGTGGTCCTGTGGTGGCTAAAGCCCTTGATAATGCGTTTGAGACCTTTGGTTTCAACCCGCGGCTCCTGGCAACGGACAGAGGGACGGAATTTTATAATACCCACGTAAATGAACTGTTGAAGCGTCGTAATATAACGCTATACTCTAGCTATAATTCGCAAGGTGGGTAGATCTTATCTCCGATATCGTAAATACTTATAACAACACTGTACATTCCAGTAATGAATCTAAAGTGTTGGGTAGACTCTTCCCTCCCACGCGGGATGACGCGTGGATTAAACCTAAATTTAAAGTAGGCGACAGGGTGCGGGTATCGAAAGTTAAAGGTATTTCCACGAAGGGGTATGAGCCAAATTGGTCGAATGAGCAGTTTACCATTTATAAAATACGTGACGAACCCGTCCCAAGTTTCTACCTGAAGGATATTTACGACACCCCCATTCAGGGTAGGTGATATAACGAGGAGCTAAAACGTGCAAACTACCCAGACTCGTACCTAATCGAAAAGGTACTCAGAAGATCCAATGGAAGAGCACTCGTAAGGTGGTTGGGTTTCTCACCAAAGTTTGATTCGTACGTCCCGATCAAATCGCTTGAAAATTAGCCCGTTTAACGCCAGGTGAGGGGAGCAGACTCAAATACTATCATCCCACCTTGTAATTCGGCTGGTCCAGAACCCCACACACGAGTCACGGTGAGGAGGGCTGGGGTGGTCATGGTGAAGGAGGGCGCGGAGGGTGGGTTGATTCAACCTCGTCTGAAAGGTGCGCCCGCCTGGAGGGGTCGGTCGAGCTGTAGGTAGACCAAGACCCACAACACAGGTAGGATGTGTGGGTTAGCGTGGCGAGGGGAATCACGTCGTGACTACACTTCGAGACGCTTCCGTACCCCCGCAAAAGTAAAAATGGGGATATATTCAATTTTAAATAAAGTACTTGGCAGAGCGGTCGGGGGCAAATAGCGCAAATTATTACAAAATGCCGGCCCTCCCTCACCAACCCTACTTACGTTATTAAATTTGTCTTGAGCTAAGCAATTTTTTGAGACCACCCGGATCGTTGTACGACCAGCCGTTCGTGTACACCAAAAAGCTTCGGCAACATGATAGTGAATCAAACGGTATACATCTGGCCCGGATATCATCACTAGGGAGCACCTGATTATAAGCAAGGATGGCTTTATGAAGTCGAGTTGGTTGCTCTGCGATATAATTTCATTTGATAAGTAAAGGACTGTTCGATTTTGTTAGTAGGTACTTGTGAAACTTGAACAAACGTTGAAGTATAATTGATGGGTAAATTATTGCGCAATGGTAAATTATGACACAACGGCAAATTATTACACAACGGTAAATTATGACAGCGGTAAATTATTTGACAACGGTAAATTATTACACAACGGTAAATTATCACAACCGTAAATTATTACATAACGGTAAATTATTACACAACGGTTCATCTACTAAGAAGGAGCTGGATTTTGTTGATCGGAACTTTTGCAGCTTGAGCAACCGTTGAAGTATTATTGATGGGCATGTTATTACACAACGGTTCATTATACTTGACCACGAGGGTAGGTATTGGCCACAGAAAACAGTGATCTAGCAGAAGGGACATCGATTTCACTCCACATCTACAATTATCCTTCAGAATTTCATTATATGCGTTTCTTTTGCCGTTTTAGTTACTGTTTGTCATCGACAGAATTATTTTAACAATATTTAACTCGTGATTTAGGTAGGTACCTAGTAACGAGTATGGGGTTAGGTACTAACCTACGGAGGGTCTGCGATCTACATAATATGTATAGTATAGTGCATCCCTACTATATTATAAAAACGGATCTCTGTCTGTCTGTCTGTCTGTGTGTGTGTCTGTCTTTCTATGCACGGCCAAACGGCTCGACGGATATCGACCAAATTTGGCACGAATATCCGGTAGGCTCCCAAGTTGTGCAACGTCGCATTTTTAATTCCCTCACCATAGCGGAACTATGGTCGACCATGGTCAACTCCTGAATGGCTTGACGGATATCGACCAAATTTGGCACGAATATCCAGTAGGCTCCCAAGTTGTGCAACGTCGCATTTTTAATTCCCTGACCATAGCGGAACTATGGTCGACCATGGTCAACTTCGTTAATTGAAATGGTAACCCCTATTTTTTATCGCGTATTCGTAATCTACGTGAAATTCTATCTACGATCGACCCTTCGGACTACCCCCGCGGTCGACCATAGCGCATCCATGGGCCCCTCCATGGTCGAATCCCGAATTGCTCAACGGATATCTACCAAATTTGGCACGAATATCCAGTAGGCTCCCAAGTTGTGCAACGTCGCATTTTTAATTCCCTGACCATAGCGGAACTATGGTCGACCATGGTCAACTTCGTTAATTGAAATGGTAACCCCTATTTTTTATCGCGTATTCGTAATCTACGTGAAATTCTATCTACGATCGACCCTTCGGACTACCCCCGCGGTCGACCATAGCACATCCATGGGCCCCTCCATGGTCGAATCCCGAATTGCTCAACGGATATCGACCAAATTTGGCACCAATATCCGGTAGCCTCCCAAGTTGAACGTAGGCGCATTTTTAATTCCCTGACCATAGCGGAAATATGGTCGACCATGGTCAACTCTTGAATGGCTCGACGGATATCGACCAAATTTGGCACGAATATCCAGTAGGCTCCCAAGTTGTGCAACGTCGGAATTAAGTACGATACTGCGTACAGCGAATCTCGGATAGCGAGCGAAGCGAGCGGTCATGCTAGTATATTATATTAGGGGTATATATACAGAGAGCTGTGATCCGTAACAGAAGGGTATTCTATACGAAATAATAAACCGTTGTGCAGGGATTTGCAGCGTTTTTTTCGTCGAATTTGTGCGTTTTTGCGTTCGGTCCGGTTCTGGTGACAGATTTGGATTCGTGGTACCTACGTGCGTTTTGCCCTGTTTGCTGTTTGTGATCTTGTGGATTGATCGGCATCGTAAAACAGATAAGTAGGCTAGCTTCTGGTCAATAGCTTCTCCATTCATGTAGGTACCGGCCGTCGGGTCATTGTTTCGTTGTATTTTAGTTTACTATAATATTGTGTTTGTATCACGTGAATTCGGTGGGTAATTTAGTGTCGAAATTTTCGTCATTTTCGTATGACGATAGAGTGTTGATGAAAATTTTAGGGAGAGATAAGACTTTGCTTAATATAAAGGATTTTGCAGTAAATAAATAAAGGGAAGGGTGCTGTTGCCTTGCGGTACCTAATTTGTAGAAATCTCTGTTGGTTTTGTGTTCTGGTTTGGTGCCCCACCGTTTTCAGAGCCCACACACCGCTACTGATCGTAACATTTTCGTTTTTGCTGTTGAAGCTGAAGTAATCTGTCGATTCTCTAAGAACATGACCAACACCAAAGTTGTTTCTAGGTCAGCCCTTAGCCCGACTCAATACCCACTTCAAGATCCCACAAGAAGCTCTCCTCACCCCATCACCGTTTTGACCCACAAAATTTGAACATTTTCTTTGGAGTACTTGATCGTCCTGTAACAGTTATGGTGATGTATGACAATGCTTGGTCATTTGTAGGTTTTACCGATTTTCGGTCCATTGTTTTCAAATGTTGCTCATCTTCGAGATCTTCCTTTTGGTTTATTATGTTCAATAATAAACCGTACGAGTACTGCGCATAATAACCGGAGCGGGATGACCTTGACATAGTGACTACCGTGATCAAGGATACACATGTGAGGATGAACCACAAGATGGCCGAGCACTCCAACCCCTTGATCGCAGCCATCCCCATCAATCAACGCCGTCTTCAAGACTCACTCTTAGGTGACTAACAATAAACTGGTCAGAGGGTAGTCAATGGACTACACCTCACCACCTGTGCGACGTGAATTAGGGTTTTTCTTATCCTACTATATTCTGTTGGCGCCAAACTGTAATGTTTCTACTAACAATGAAGTTTTCTGTTTAAAAAAAAACAAAAACAAAAAAAACACGGAATCGACCAGAAAAACCAATTCCCCCCCTCCCCCCCCCCCCTCAAATTTGTTTTCAACAATAAACCATTGGAACGACCATGAAAAACTGTTTTAACCCCTCCCCCCCCCCCCCTACCTTACAATTTGATGGCTTACGTTTCAAGGGACGTAGAATACGAAAAATCTAATTTTAAAAAAAATGCGTTGCCGTAGGGGGCGTCCAGCCGCCAGTGGTTTGTGTTCATGACGGTACGTTTATTGTCGAATGAAATCTGGGGGACACCCCCAGACCCCCGGATTGTAACAGTTTAGATCAAGGATCAAAGCCAGGAAACAAGGAACATGTTTTTCGAATAGGTACATGATAACAGAGGATATAGAGATATGTAGAAAAACGTCTGCCAATTCGAGTAGGCACTATAGACTAGTTGTGTAGGTTCGTTATGATGCGGGACCATCGGCGATCCAACCAAAATTTCATCTCTCTACGACTATTTTTCGCGTAGTTAGAAGCGTTATAAGGAAACGGTCAACATTTCATGTTAGCGCATGCGGAGAGGGAAATTACAGTAAGATTCCAATGAAGTTCATATGGAACCATCGATGTACCTATTATACTGATCGACCCTCCAAATGTGAACTCATTTCAACGATAATTATGGTAGTTATGGGCATTCCAAGTATTTCACGTTTGCGCATGCGCAGACTAAACGATTTTCATGATCTTGAAACGGGACCATCTGCGATCCAACCCGCGTATACCCTCAGAATTTCAGCTCTCTACGACTATTTATCGTGTAGTTAGAAACGTTACAAGGAAATGGTCACCATTTCATGTTCGCGCATGCGTAGATCAAAGTTACATTACCATTCCAATGAAATTGATTTGGAACTACCAAAGTATTATTCCTGACCGACCCTCCAAGTTTGAATTAATTTCAACGATATTTATGGGTAGTTATGGGTGTTCCAATTATTTCACGTTTGCGCATGCGCAGACGAATGTTACAGTACTTTATCAATGATTTGGGTACGGGACCATCTGTGACTCAACCCGCATCTACCCTCGAAATTTCAGCCCACTTCGACCATTATTTCGGTAGTTATGGGTGTTGCAAGGAATTACCACAGACAGAAAGACACGGAACCAAATATGTTCCTCGATGTCTGAAACGGAAAATGGTATTTGGAAATTTTCATTTTGGAGGATGTGATGAATTTAAAATTCTCATCACGGTGGCGTGGAAGGTAGGAGGATGAGTGAGATTTTACCTAGGCGGCTGTAGTCAACCGTTCATCTAGGTAAAGGAAAGGAAAGGAGGAAAAGTCGCAGGCGGCTGTAGTCAACCGAACATCTACGACTTGGGAGGAGAGAGAGGTGGATGGGTGAATTTTACCTAGGCGGCTGTAGTCAACCGTTCATCTAGGTAAAGGAGAGGAAAGGAGAGGTCCCTTGTCTAGGCGGCTGTATTCAACCGATCATCTAGACAAGGAGGAGGAGAGGAGGTGAAATTCTCAGGCGGCTGTAGTCAACCGATCATCTGAGAAGGAAGGTAAGAGAGAGAAGAGAGAGCTGGTTAGAGGAAGTGTCGAATGAAGCTTGAGCTCCAGGATCCAGGGTTTTATAGGACTTGGGGGCCTCTCCCTCCAGCTCCTTGCAAGGAGCTGGTAGTGGGGCCCCAGGTTGAGTAACCCTGGGTTCTGTCGCCTGTCCCCACTCATATCTTTATTTACGGAGCTTTAGTTTGGCGTTTGGATATTGGTGAGAACTTAATATTATAGGAGTGTTCCCGGGAGGGACTCACGACAGAGGTCCCCCCAGTTTGAACCAATATTGGTGCTGAAGGCGCAAGATGACAGGAGCTGAGGGCTACGGCAAACAAAAGGTGGTTGCTGAAGGCGCAAGGTGACAGGAGCTGAGGGCTACGGCAAACAAGAGGTGGTGCTGAGGGCGCAAGGTGACAGGGGCTGAGGGCCGGTGCAAACAAGGGGTTGAACTGAAGGCGTGTCTTAATTCTAGGAGTAACATGGTATAGGAAGCATAGGTAGTATTAACATGGTATAGTAAGCGTAAGTAGTAGTGACATAGGAAGTATAGGAGTAAGCATAGCAACTAAGTAGTAGTAAGAACATGGAATAGTAAGCGTAGGTAGTAGTGACATGGTAAGAATAGAAGTAAACATAGTAATTATAGGAAGTAAGTAGGATGAGTTGACGAATATGTACAAGGTTGGTAGGAGAATATTGACAGGGGTGACATTGCAAGGATGATGAGAGTATTTACAGGATGATATTTACAATAGTGGTCAGTATTCATAAACATTGGGCATTTATAAAAGTGATCGGCATGGGCGAGATGAAGGAATATTTACAACATTTACAGCATTGACAACATTTACAATATCTGTGCAAATTTGGGTGACAGATCGGAACGGGGTGTTGGAAACCGCCGATTCCTGGGTGTGTGTTTTGTGTGGTGAGTGATAGTGAGTGTGTGAGTGAAGTGTGCGGGGGTGGTGGGTGGTGGTAGCTCGTGGCGAGGCGGGCACGGCGGGGCTCCGAGTTCCGGTACAGTGCGAGTGGATTAAGAAGACACCAGCACTGTCCCGGAATCTCAAGGCCCCGCCGTGATTGCTCAGAGCGGGGCGGGGAATTCGGCCGCCGGGACGCGGGGAATGTGGGGACGCTCCCTCCGTCCATTTCGCCGCCCGGGCCGTTTCGTCCCGGCGGAAACTATTGGGATATCCCCGGTGATGGAGGGGGGGGGAGGGGGCGTTGTGGGTTTGGGGGGTTGGGGCGCTTGAAGGGGAGAAGTTAAAATTGGGGGGTCGAAATTTACTGGGGGAATGGTGATTTGAACGGGGGGTGGGGGGGCATGAGTTCCGCGAGGCGGAACTCGCGAAGGATGGAGGACATCAATGGGTCTGTGGGGGAGTAGGGAGGGTGTACTCCCGTGGCTTGTGCTGTGCGAAATTCGCGCAGAATTTTCCACTGGGGGTACTTCCATTGCCGGGGCCGGGGAGGTAGTCCGGAGATCCGTGGCGGGACGAAGAAAAGCGGTGATGTCGGCCCGGGCGAAGGGGGTAGGGGGGAGAGCGGGTCCGGGACGAAAACGTCCCGGAGAATCGCCGCCATTTCCGGATCCGAATCGAAATCCGGAAACGGCGACGGAGGTGACGGGCGTTGTGGAGACAGGGGATGTTGCATTGCGAACGGACGGCGGGAGACTGATAGCGTTAGGGGGTTGGGTTAGCACAGGTGCGGGTTTACACCTGGCTAACGGGACTGTATGTGGTTTGCCGTCAATTAACAGGGTTGCGGTGGTGTGTGTTGTGCGGATGACTTGAAAGGGCCCGGCATAAAGTGGTTGGAAAGTTTTATGGATGCCGGGCTCTTTCAGGTACATGTGTGTGGTGGTGAAAAAGCGTTTGGGATAAGTGGTGTCGTTTGTCGGTGTTGTTGAGTGTAGCGGCTCCCTGTTAATTGACGGTGTGTGATTTGGGGTGAAAATGTCGGCTGGTAAACGTAGTGGGTCTTTAAAGGCATTTTGTGCGGGGCTGGTTTGGTCTGATGGACGGGCTGATGTGCGCAGGCTGAGCAAAATGTAGTGAAGGGATTTTGTCCAGGAAGGGGAATTGGCTGATGTAGAAATGGCCTGCTTGAGGACCGAGTGCCACCGCTCTATTTTCCCGTTGGATTGGGGATGGTACGGGGTAGTGTGGATTTTTTGGATTCCGAGGGAACGTAGTAAATCGGAAAAGTGGGCGGATTCGAACTGCCTCCCTTGATCGACCGTGACTGTTCGCGGACACCCGTAACGGCTAACCCATTGGGTGAGGAAAGCCGTCGCGACGGCGTCCGCGGTGATGTGGGCGAGCGGGATGCACTCCACCCAGTTGGTGGCACGATCGATCATCGTGAGGCAGTATTTCTTCCCCTCGGACGGGGGAAGGGGGCCCACTAAGTCCAGATGTACATGTTCCCACGGGAGGGAGTCGGGGATGGTTTGAGGGGGAACATGGGGGTGGGCCGAGACCTTGAATCGCTGGCACTTCTGGCACCCCAGAACCCAGTTACGAATATCTGTGTTCATGTGGGGCCAGAAGTACCGCGTTTTGATAAGGTCTCGGCTAGCCCTGATGCCAGGATGGTGGAGGGAATGGTAGTGGAGGAACAACTGCCGCCTCAGTTCCGGTGGGACGTAAGGGCGCGGTGAATCGGCCGTTACGTCGCACCAGAGGTTGAGGGGCGGCAGTTGTTCCAACTTGGATGCGGAAATGAGGTTGGAGAGGGCTGGGTCAGTGTAAGGGTTTTGTTTGTTTCTGAGGGATTGGGGGGAGGGGAATGGCAGTAGCTCCGCCACCGGCGCGGGGGTAGGGGTGGGTCGGGAGAGCGCGTCCGCCACGCAGTTGTCAGCCCCCGGCAAGTATCGGATATCGGACGTGAATTGTCCGATAAACTCGAGTTGCCGGAGGCGACGCGGGGAGGCGGATTTACGGTTTTGGAGGAGGGCGTGGGTCAGGGGCTTGTGATCGGTGATGACAGAGAACTGCCTGCCCTCCACGAAGTCACGAAAGTGCTTGATGGCTTCGTGGATGGCGAGGAGTTCTCTGTCGAACGTGGAGTAATTTTTCTGGGTGGGTGACAATGTTTTCGAGAAGAAGCCTAGGGGCTGGGGGGCGGCGCCGGTGTGCTGGTGGAGCACTGCCCCGATGGCCCAGTCGGACGCATCGGTAGTGATGGAAAGGGGTGCGTGGGGATCGGGATGGGCTAATAGAGCGGCGTCTACTAGGTCCTGCTTGCAAATTTTGAAGGAGGAGGTGAGTTGGGGGGTCCAGGTGATGGGGCGGTTGTCATTTTTTTTTTGAGGGTTGGGGGATGGCGTGTATGAGTGGCTGTTGATGTTGTGCTGCGTGTTTTATGTGTCTGCGGTAAAAATTTAACATACCCAGGAAGCGGCGGAGTTCCGTCACAGTGCGGGGTTGTGGGAAATCAATGATGGCGTGGACCTTGTCCGAGAGGGGCTTGATGCCTTCGGACGAGACTTGGTGGCCGAGGCAGCGGACGGAGGGTTGGCCGAGAACGCATTTTTCGGTGTTAACGAGGAGGCCCTCGGCGGAGAAGATGTCGAGGATCTGTTGGAGATGGTTGAGGTGTTCTTCTGGTGTTCTGGAGGCTACAAGGACGTCGTCGAGGAAGCAAAAGACGAACGGTAGGCCTCGCAGGATGCTGTCCATATAGCGCTGCCATGTCTGTGCTGCGTTCCTCAACCCGAAGCCCATTTTCACGTATTCGAATAAACCGAACGGGGTAATGATGGCGGTTTTCGGGACGTCGGGGGGGTGGATGTTAATATGATGGAACGCTCTGGAAATGTCGAGGGTAGAGAAGATGGTGGTACCGTGGAGATGGGACGAGAAATCCCGTAGGTGGGGAACGTTGTACAGGTCAGGTGTAGTTTTAGCGTTTAAGCGCCGGTAGTCCCCGCAGGGGCGAATATCCCCATTGGGCTTCTGCACGATGTGGAGTGGAGAAGCCCAAGGGGATTTCGAGGGGCGGATGATACCGTCGGCTATTAGTTTGTTGAAGTGCTGTCGAGTTTTTGATAGTTGAAGAGGGTGGAGTCGTCGGGCCTTCGCTGTGATGGGGGGGCCTGAAGTCTCGATGTGATGTTGGACGGTGGAGATGTGGGCAGAGGGGCGGCGCTGGGGGCGGTAGTTGAGGAGGAGGCGTTCAAATTGTGTGGGGGGGCGGTTTATTGCGTGAATAAACCCGGGTATGGGTTTATTGGTTTGTGGGTCGATCAGGCGCGCATTCCGGACGTCGACCTGGAGGCCGAAGTAGGCGAGGAAGTCGGCCCCCAGGATCGCCTTCTCCACGTCCGCCACGGTGAAGTCCCACTCGTACGCGAGACCGCTCATGTGAACTGATGAGCGGTATGTCCCGTACGAGGGGATGGTGGTGCCGTTGGCGGCGTAGAGAAGCTGCCGGTGGCAGCGCGCCTGACGCCGGAGGATGTTGTTGGGGAAGATTGAAAGCGCCGCCCCTGTGTCCACCAGGAAAGGTATGTTAGTTTTCTTACAACGCAAGAAAAGTCGCTGGTGGGTCGGAAGGGTGTTTTGCAGGATTGCGGAGGTGGGTATCTGTGCTGGAGGTGGTCGGTCCTCTTCGAATGAAACGTGGGGCGTTTTTTTGCCGTTCCGGAGGGGGGGAACGGTGGTGTCGGTAGGGAGGTTGGTCCGCTTTGTAGGAGGTGGGTTGGTCCCGCTCCGGGGAGGGGGAACGGTAGTGGCGGCGTGAGGGGTGGCTGCCCTGGAGGCGGGCGTGGAGGGGTCGTTCCGGGTTGGAGGAACGGTAGCGGCGGCGTGAGTGGCGGCCGGAGGGGGTTTTGCCTTGGAGGTGGGTGTGGAGGGGCCGTTCCGTGGTGGGGGAACGGTAGCGGCGGCGGGAGTTGCGGCCGGAAGGGTGGCTGCCCTGGAGGCGGGCGTGGAGGGGACGTTCCGAGGTGGGGGAACGGTTGATGGCGGGGTGAGGGTTTTGGCGGCGCGGGCAGGCGCGGCCGGGAGGTTGGCGGCCGTGGCGGCGGCGTAGGAGGGGTAACGGGGCTTCGTGGTGGTGGTATGAATGCGGGCGGGGGGGGGGGGGGTTGGTCATGGTCCCCCCCGTGTTGGCGAGGAGGGGGGCCCGCCGGGTTTACCGGCGGGCGTCCGCGTTTCCCTGCTTAGGGGTGAAGGAGCAGGGGGGCTGGCATTTGCGGGCCTCCCCACCGAAGTTGACATGATAGAAACATCGGTGGGGGGGGTCTGCTGGGAGGTAGGTGGTGGTGGTGGGGCGGTTGGAGGTGGAGGGGCGTGCAGCGGCTGGGGACCGCCCTCTGCGCTGGCGAGGAGGGGATGCGTTGCGGCGTTCGGGTGAGCGCTGGCGGCGGCGGTCGGCTGAGGGGTCGCGTCGGCGATCTGTCGAAGCGGGGCGACGTCTGTCGAGGGAGGGGGGCCGGTTGCGGTCTCGGGACTTGGTGCGGTCCCGTAGAGGCGGGGGGTGACGTGGCGTACGTACTTCGCCGACGGTGGCCGCTGCGGCCAAGTCGTGAACGGTATCCGCGAGTTGCAGGAGGGGCTCGTCGGGACCGTCGAGGTGGCTGGCCAGGGCCATCTGTATGGGGTGGGGGAGGGCACGTAACCAGAACGTACGTGCGATGTCAGCGGTCATAATACCCTGCAGCTGGTGTCGCAGCCGTCGGTAGAGGTGGGAGGGCTTGAGGTCGCCGAGGTGTTGAGGTTGGGAGAGGGCGGCGACTCGGGCGATCTTCGACGGCTGGTAGATGTTGATGAGGCGGCTGCGGAGGTCGTCGTACGCAGCGGCGGCGTCGGGGGAGATATCCGAAGTCTGGAGCAGGATATCGTATGGCAGCAGCGAAATGATCCGGGAATACCGAGTTTTCTGGCTGCGTATGTTAGCGGCCGAAAATGCAGCGTCCACTTGGAAAAACCATAGTGCGGGGTCGTGTGCGTAGAAGGGGGGCACCGACAGAGGGAAAGCTGCGGACGCCGTCATGACGTCGGTGGCGGCCGCGGCCGTAGCGGCGGCGGTGGCTGCGGTGGCTGCTGCGGATGCGGAGGAGCCGGGTGGTGAGAGACTGGTGAAGGGGTTGTCGGCGTCAGTCGTCGCAGCGGTCGGCGGCTGCAGCAGGGACGGCCGGAGGATCGGCGGCGTCGGTGAGTTCGGGTCCATGTCTGTAACTAAAATTCAAAAATTTGAGGTAGTTTTGAATTTTGAAATTCGCAATCGGCGGAAGCGGAGGTGCGTTGAGTTGAGAGTTGAGCGGTGAGGTTGGGCCAAGAATTGCGAATTTACACTGACTGTTTGAAAGCTGAATTTAAAATAGGGGACACCGAACTAGACTGGGGCGACACATGAGGTGGGTAGGAAGAAGGTTGAGTGGACGTCGGGTTCACCACTGTGATGAATTTAAAATTCTCATCACGGTGGCGTGGAAGGTAGGAGGATGAGTGAGATTTTACCTAGGCGGCTGTAGTCAACCGTTCATCTAGGTAAAGGAAAGGAAAGGAGGAAAAGTCGCAGGCGGCTGTAGTCAACCGAACATCTACGACTTGGGAGGAGAGAGAGGTGGATGGGTGAATTTTACCTAGGCGGCTGTAGTCAACCGTTCATCTAGGTAAAGGAGAGGAAAGGAGAGGTCCCTTGTCTAGGCGGCTGTATTCAACCGATCATCTAGACAAGGAGGAGGAGAGGAGGTGAAATTCTCAGGCGGCTGTAGTCAACCGATCATCTGAGAAGGAAGGTAAGAGAGAGAAGAGAGAGCTGGTTAGAGGAAGTGTCGAATGAAGCTTGAGCTCCAGGATCCAGGGTTTTATAGGACTTGGGGGCCTCTCCCTCCAGCTCCTTGCAAGGAGCTGGTAGTGGGGCCCCAGGTTGAGTAACCCTGGGTTCTGTCGCCTGTCCCCACTCATATCTTTATTTACGGAGCTTTAGTTTGGCGTTTGGATATTGGTGAGAACTTAATATTATAGGAGTGTTCCCGGGAGGGACTCACGACAGAGGACATGAACTTTTTTTACTCATTCACGAATCCAAGGCTTCCCTGCCTTCGGTAGTGAGGAAGCAAAAAAACTTCGTGGGATTTCCAAGCCTCAGACCAGCGACCTAACGCAATGCGATGTAATACACGTCCTCAGCTGTTTTTGGTGTTCTTAGGGCAGGTACAACCCCCTCGGCAGTTTTCGGCTTAGTGGGGTCACGCCGTGCTCTCTCGTGTGGTAGGAGTAGTGGGGGGGGGGGGTGGATGGCAGGAGTGGGGTAGAGGGAGAGCTGTGTGGGTGACGGTGAGGGGAGGGAGTTCCCTCGGACTGGACTGGACTGGACGATTTCGAGCCTGGCTTACGCCCGTAAAAACATGTTCCATGTTAAAATTTCCGTCCGTCCACCGTACGCCGTCCGCAGCTCTTTCCTTAGTTTCCATGAAACAAAACTCACGAAATTTGGTTCGTGTGTTTGGGTCCCGTTTGTGCTCTAGTTGGTCCTCGAAGCTCGGCGTTACTGTCACTCAACTCTAAGGGGTAAAAAATAGGGGTTGAAATGTCCAGAGTAGCCCTCTCGGAAAATTGCATTTTGAGGTGTGGGTTTTCTCGTATTTTAAACAGCTTGATTTTTTTCTGAATTATTGATATCATCCGGAGCATTTTACGATGATGCCTTAAACTTTGCTATTCAATTTTCCGTATAGAGGAGGGTGTATAATGAAGGTATCAAGCTGTGTTGACAGCGCACATCACTGGTCTCCTGCTAGCTGGTAGATATAGCGCAGTGGTCTAACAGACAACTGATACGCTAAAGTTCCCCGAGATCAAAACCCTATCGGGACTGCATTTTTGTTCACTCCACATCAACAATTTCTCTTCAGAACTTAATTATTTGTGTTTCTTTTTGCCATTTTACTACTGTTTGTTATCGACAGAATTATTTTAGCAACATTTAGCACGTGATTTAGGTAGGAACCGAGTAACGAGTACGGGTTTAGGTACTAAGCTACGGAGGGTCTGCGATCTACATAATATGTATAATAGAATAATGTATAGTAGCTATGATTTTTTTCTTGCCAAGAAAAATATTTTGCCGAAATTTGGGATATCCGCCTCGCGGTTTTCCTCCACTCTCCTTTTTCTCAACGTTGTGCCTAGTCCATTACCCACAGCCCGGTCTGATTTTTGAGATACTGATGGTCGAAGATTTCAAGTAGTGGTCTTCCTCAAGTTTCATCTAAATCGGATGATTCGTTTAGCTGTGATGTGCGAGCAATATAATATATAGATGGAGAACAATTAGATTAACAGGCCTATTATCTTCCTGAAATATCGGTATAAAACAGTAAAATTTTGTGATTCTAATTTAACCAATGTACAGAAGGATTATACATACTTAAACTTACGTATATGTCAAATTTGAATGTTCGGATTTCCTATTGTCGTCAAATTTGTGTTCAGGAGGTGTTTCTCATGAAATTGCGCAGGTAAAGTTTCCGCTTCTGAGAAACCGACCCTGATAAATCATGAAGTTCATAGACAAGATTGACAATTACAACGAGTATGTTTTTCGTTCTAGTAATATTGTGAAAGGCTACTGACCCAGATTCTTTCTGTGAAAAAAATTTCGAAGTTAAATTAAACTGTTCATTGGATGTTGTTCATTACCATGGAAGGATGAGATTGTCAAGGCATCGCAAGCAAAGTCGGTTAGTCTCCTCGCTTCCCCCTGTCAGCCTTAGCTGAAACTACCCTCCCAGAACCCACACGCCCGCCCCTGGTCACCTAACTAGCTAATCTCCAACCTCCTGTCTCCAAAAGGTGAAGGCGACGTCGGTACGGCCTGTGGAAGTGTCGCATTACTCTCCCGTGATCGGTGTAGAAGAAGGGTCTTTAGGGTTTGCCAGTCCTGTGGTTTTTGGCGTATTGTGGCAAAGTTTTAATTGGGCAGGCAGGTTCGAGGCTCTAGTCGGGCTTCGTTTCCCCTTGAAGTTACTCAGTTCCGTTTCACAGTTCTACAGCTTCAAGCTTCAGAGCGCAGAAATAATGTTGGCGATTAAATAGCATTGCAAGCATAATTAGATCGAACCCAAAGTAGGGGAGAGGGGGTGTCTCTGATTATGAAGAAACCGTCATTGTCATTGGTTTGAGGAGAGAACCGCATCTTAAATTTGGATATCCGGTCAAAAGATCATTATTACGAGGAAGATGGCCCACTTTCTTCGCAACCATTTCATTTGAAAAAGAAGACCCATCCTAAATATTATGGAATACGGCCAAGTCAAAATACTATCCAAATGCTCAGATGTCACTCAAGTTGAAAAAATGAATAAAAATAAAATAAATGAATGAAATGCATGTACTCGTAGGTTAAACACCCAGCCAAACAGCGTTGAAAGAAATTTCATGGTTTGGAGGGAAGGAGCAGGTTTCTATACACACTTCCAACAGGTGGATGGGGGGGGGGGGGGGGAGAGGAACAGGTTTCTATATGCACATCCAAGACCGAGGTGCGAAGCACCGCGCATGCTACTTCGGCAGGCAAAATGGGTATCAATCCTTTCTACGGCTGAGGAGGTTTTTTGGCGTTAGAGATACGTAAGCACAGGGTGAGACGTACCTACTATAGGCGGTGAAACGGTAGGGACGACCCAATCTGCAGACTACATTCCATTTTAATGGACAAAACCCTTTCAAACTCGCACTACTGAAACGGATGGTCCCACGGCATATCAATCTTCAACCAGCCACGTTTACATTTTAACACAGATTATGTGCATAGGAAATAACCTTCGCTTCGACCTGCCTCCCTCATCCCCTTGCCCTCCATTGATTACAAACTTCTATGGGCGGATTAATAATACAAAACTGCACTTTGGTTGCTTTAAACTTCCCGCATATTTCAGTCTAAGATTAGCCGTAGTCTGGCCTAATTTATAGTCAGTTTCAGATGAATTATTGCGCTACCTTCGAAGTTAACCATGCAAGGTGGCTGGACAAGGATTCTTGAACCAATAATGGGATGAGCTTTCAACGTTGCGAAAAACTTATGTACATAAACGTGCACAACTTCTTCTTAGGCACTCATTTTATTAATCATTCTATCCCAATCAGTGCACTAATTTCTAACCGACAACTTGATTAACCGCAGCCACTTTATTATTTTTCTCTCTGTCCATAATACTTCCGTGTGAAGGAAGAACGACTCAACTCAAAATTATTGAGTTTTCGGAAATCAGCTTCCAAGTTTTCCAACGAAAACTCCTTATAGGTTCACTACAGGGCATCCCCGCAACCCCCGTTTTTTCCAAATGTCCAATCATGTTCAACTTGATCGATAGCTGTCAAAAAATACTCCAAACACAAGTTTTTTCAATCGACTTATTGCAGTTGAGTCGAATATCGATTATTCATGGTTGATTTTTGGAATGTTTGTGGAGTAAAAACAACTCAAATCCCCTTTGAGTCCAACGGTTTGGACCCCGATCCTGAAGCCAACGGTTTGGAGGAAAAACGACTCAACGGCGTTTTCAGCTAGTTGAGTAGTTTTTCCTCAACAAATAAATAACAAAACTCGCAAGTAAGGGTGTTTCAATCGAGGCGTTGAGATGTTTTTACTAAAAAACACGGAGTTGAGGCGTTTTTCCTCAAAATTAACCAATTTCCAGATTTCATCCCCAACAATTTCAACTCCTTCTGGGTCGAATTTTGGAATTTCAATTAGACCATCAAAAAGGTGGAGTTAAAATTAGGGGGGTTACGTGAAAATCCCATTTTCGACAATTTTTGAGTTGTCGTTCTTCCTTCACACGGCAGAATAGCTGTGAATAGTGAAAACATAGCTATCTAGTTAGGTACAGCTTCACTACCTACTTTCCTTAATGCTAAATTATATTGAGGGGCCTGTGCCAAGATATGTCCTCCGAGGATCAGCTATGATAGTGGAAGATCAACATTCAGGGGTTTTACGACCCCATAAAAGGACATGGTCCTATTAGAAAAAATAAAAATAAAATAAATAAAAAAATTCAGAAAATAAAATGAGAAAATAATTAAGCGGTCACTGCACGTTCAAGTTCAAAATCCGTACCGAAAGTTTATTTGCATACGAATGCCGTTTCCAATCGTAATTTACGATCTATTACTGTCCCTCCAGAGTTCGTTCGACTCGTTCTTCTGGGGATGTTAGATAATTTATCTCCGTTATTACTACTTGACTCCTTAATATCCAACTTGCCCTACCGGCGGTTGACACTAACTTAATTATGGAATTCAAGAGCTGCGATGGTTCTGTTTCAATTTTGTGAGACAACCCTCTGGGGACTGGATGTACAGATACAGGCAAGGGTAGATCCAGCGGGCGCCACTGAACCTAGTTGATAAGTAAGGGTGGACCGGACTATTGTGTGCCACAGTGGTTATGCGGATATGCACAGACAGTATAGATAAATAGGCATAGGATAGGGATGGGCTGACAGGAATACACTGTACTTTCCCCTACATGCTCACATTGCTAACAGAAAAATAACTGTATATGACGAACTCGTAACCGCACTTTGGGACGACTTGAGACGAATGGACAATTAGATCCGAAGTCCTATATGTATAAACTTGAAAGAGATTATTAGGCTTCGTTATCTGAGAATAAGGGTAGCCCAAAGGATTTGGATAGTAGAATACTTCGTAACCCTTCATTAAACAGGGAATATTGTTGTTGTACCAGCAAAACAAATTTGAGCAGGTCCAGTTCGCAGCATGTTACGCATTGAAGCCGATTGGTAAACAGTACTACAATCCCCCCTCCCCCCATATCGGCCCTTCCCTCCACAAACTAGGTAAGGAATTTGTTGTTGATGCAGGTATTTTAGGAATTTTGGAATCCATTACTATTACTTGCCTGAACAAGTTTTACATTTGGGGCTTGTAGCATGCTCAAGATAGATATTTTTCGTAACGTTTTATGGTTAAATACTTATCAAATCGCTGGAAGGATGATCGATTGAGCTTTGAAAGTTTCCCCATTCTATTCAGCGTGCTGGAAAACATGAAAAACTACACTACACACACTTTTTCTGACAGATGGCCCTACTAGTGACAGCGTTTAGCCATTCCCTGGCACAATGGTGGAACCAAAAAATATACAGCAAATTTTGGAAGCCTAAACACATTTTTCTGACAGATGGTACCACTGGTACCAGCGTGGCGCCTCTCTCGTCGAGGCCGTCGAGACACCAACAACTATACAGCAAATTCTGGGGTCCATGGAGTTTACTGCCAAAAACTTCATGTCAAAATATCAAAAATTACGGCTTGTACAGTCATATTACCCACCACTCACTGAGGTTCGGCAAATGTTGACACCGAAGCGCTATTGATGCCGTAGTCAATAATTTCACAAACGATCTTCCGTTTATAGAGGAATGAGTCACTTATGCTTATTTTCCTCCTATTTCAGGAGTCATTTCAATTGATATACAACCACCAATGTGTTTGTGAAATTTCGACGGAGTCCAGTTAAATACTTTCGGGTTTTTCGTTCCAATCTTGGGGCATTAAAATGAAATTTAAACAAACCGTCCACCTTGGGCAGAAAGAAGAAGAAGCTTGGGCTCTTATGTCAGCGGATACGATTTGGGGTATGACTATACCTAGTTTAACAAAATTCACCCCTTCCAAGTTAAAAAAAATAGGGATCTGAAAATTACAAATCTTTATCACAAAGATTAACGTGTTCATTATTTTAAATCAAAATACCTACGGATTTGAAGACAAATATCGAAATACTTCCCTCCTTATCCCACAATTGTTCATCAGATTAAACGTCGTATTACACACCATTGAGTTTTGATAGGAGGGGGAATAATGGAATATAATATATCGTTGCCCAGTATCGTGCCCACTTGTGGGTCGCGTGTCTGAACAAGGTGCGATTGAGGTTTGAGTGGGGGTAGCAAGGGGGTATTGAGCCTCAAAGGGATTATTTCTATTTTTTTAACCTTGAAACACCACAAGCTGATTAATTTTATCCAACTGTGATAAAAATAAAAACTATGCAAAGTCCTTGTCACTTGGGTTTATTATTCTATCGGACATACACTACAGAAATGTTTGTTGTTTCTTTCATGCGCAATCAGAATTGAAATAGTTACTTGAGATGGTTTCCACTAATTTTGTCCCCCAAAAACACGACCTGGGCTCCTTTATTTATTTATTTATTTTTATTTTTTAACGGATTATTTTTGAACATTGATAGTGCAATTTAATTGTCTTGATTCACCTGCTAATACTACTTTCAGTGTATTATACAAATTTATTGTGATTTCAGACAATTTCCCAGGTTTCTGACTCATAAAAAATGAATTTCGGGAGTTTAACCCTCGTTACAACCTCAATTCTTCACTCTTTGGTCCACATCAACATCATACTCAGTCTTCTGGCCCTAAAAAACATGGAAAACGATACCTCACAAGCTCATGTTCACTAAAACCTCAAAAAAACCCTCGAAAACCCCTATTTTTACACCCATTTTTCTCCCATGACACCCCTGGGTACATTCCAATCGAGCTGCCGTGCTTCGGAGCACAACTAGGACCCAGAGTTGTTCCCAAATGGGCTGCCGTGCTTCGGAGCACAACTAGGACCCAGATTTGTTCCCAAATGAGGACCCTAAACTGTGTGCGAAGGAGGATGATTTTAGACCGAAATTGAGCGTAAAATTTAAGGCTGAGACTTCGTTAGAACCTCAATTTTCCACTTTTTGGTCATAACCGACTTCATATTCGGTATTCTCGTCCCAAAAAACATAGAAAACGATACCTAAGAAACTTGGAGAAGCTCGTTTTACTAAAACACAAAAAATACCGTACCCATGTAACCTATGTAATCGCTCAGCAAAACATTTTTATAATACCCCCTCAAAATTTTTTCTTTTTCGTTTCAAGGTTCGTAGATTCCAAAAATGCAATGTCCTTCCGCCGTACGCCGTCCGCCGTATCACGTGTAACGGCTTCATTTTCGGTCTAAAAAATTCGTTCGTTCGCACACGTGCTCCATTTTGGCCCTAGTTGTGTCCCGAAATTTTGCAGCCCGAATATACGGAATATACGACGAACGGCGGACGGAAATTGCATTTTCTGAATCGACGCACCTTGAAACGTAAAAGAAGAAATTTTAAGGGGGTGTTATAAAAACTGTTTGCTGGGCAAATACATCGGTGTATTATACGCAGAATAATAAACCAAAAACGAATTTATTCAACAAAAAAGCTGCAAATTATTACAAAATGTTTCACTATTTTCCTTTATACCCATCTACGTAGACCACTGAATTCCTATTTGCGTAAAACCCTAATTTAGTAGAGTCGTTTATTGCCGTAGATACCTACCCACTGACGCGCGCGTGTGTGTGTGTTTGCGCGTGCAAAAATATCTCGATATGCTCTCTACCTCTCGGCAATTATAGTTACATAATATATGAATTTTTACGGCCCTTATCTCCTGTAACTCATCATTTCGGTCACACGAAACCCCACTCGATCATTTTTGCTGAACCTAAGCAGGACCTTCGAGATATCCCCAGTTTTCATTGGGTACAGGTTACCTATACCTAAGTCCATCTATCACTGATGGGAACAACTTATTGTAATCACGCATGGCTTTGGGTTTATTATTCTGTGAATAATACACCTATGTATTCGCTCAGCAAAAAATTTATATAGCAACCCCTCAAATTTTTTTCTTTTCCGTTTCAAGGTGCGTAGATTCCAAAAATGCAATGTCCGTACGCCGTATCACGTGTACCGGCTTCATTTTCGGACTAAAAAATTCGTTCTTTCACACACATGCTCCATTTGGGCCCTAGTTGTCCCGAAACTTTGCAGCCCGATCGGAATATACCCAGAGGTGTTATGAGTGGGAATGTGTATAAAAAACGCTGCAAATCCCAGCACAGCGGTTTATTATTTTGTACAGAATACCCTCCTGTTACGGATCACAGGTCTCCGTATAGATAACCCTTCTATACAACTTATGTAATATTCTACAGGGTGATCCACTCGTAGATGCAAAAAAAATTTGCGTAAAACTACATCAAAAATGGAGTAAAACGCAGCCAACCGCATATTTTTATCTCAATCCGTTCTCGAGATATGATTATTAAAGGTTTTTTCAGGAAAATCGTGTTTTTTCCTTTTAAACTCAAATTTCTCCACTTTAACTCATTTAATTTTACTTTTTGACCTCATTTTCGGAATCAGCGTTAAATGTTCCATACGCATGGTGTACTTCAAGTCTTGAAAAGTACCATCTAGAGACCACAACAACCTCAAACATTAGACGAATTTGAAAAATAAAATTTCTGAAATGTTATTTTTTCAAGAACGGTTGTTCAAGTAGCAAAAGTACCTATCAACAAAATCCAGCCCCTTCTGGGTAGATGAGCCGGTGTGTAATAATTTACCGTTGTGTAATAATTTACCGTGGTGTAATAATTTACAGTTGTGTAATAATTTACCAGTGTTCAAGTTTCAGAAGTACCTACCAACAAAATCCAATAGTCCATCACTTATCAAATGAAATGATATCGCAGAACAACCAACTCGACTTCATACAGCCATCCTTGATTATGATCAGATGCTCCGTAGTTATGATTTATACTGGGCCGAATTTATACCTTTTGATTCACGATCGTGTTGGCGAAGCTTTTTGGTGCACACGAACGGCTGGACGTACAATGCTCCGGGTGGTCTCAAAAAATATTGTTCAGCTAAAGACAAATTTAATAACGTAAAAAAAACCATACCCTTCTGTCGTGAGTTCCTCCCAGAACCACAACATTGTATCATAGCAAACTTTAGTTCTCGCAAATAAACGGTACGAGTGGGGACAGAAGCCACAGGAGCCGGTGCACAACCTGGAGCCCCACCATCCTCTTCCAGCAAGAGGATGGTAGAAGGCCTCCTGACCTATATAACCCCGGCTCCTGCGCCTTCAAGCTCATTCTACGCTTCCTCTATGTCGCTGACTTATCCCTCTCTCTCTCCTCACCTCATCTCTCTCCTACACCCAAAAGAACCAGATCATGGTGGAGGTTCGCCCTTAACGAGCCTGGCAAATTCTCCTAAAAGATCGGTGGAGGTACGCCCTTAACCTCACTTCCAAAAAGAACCAGATCATGGTGGAGGTCCGCCCTTAACCAGCCTGGCACACTCTCCTAAAAGATCGGTGGAGGTCCGCCCTTAACCGCACGCATCCAAAAAGATCCGGCTTACGGTGGAGGTCCGCCCTTAACCAGATGCCGGCAAATTCCCCCCTCGACCGCTCGTGGTGAATTTTTCGAATTTCGGCGAAAGTTTTCGAGCTACGGCGTTCTGAAAATTTCAACCCCTATTTTGAACCCCTTAGAGATGACTGACAGTAACGTCGAGGTTCGAGGACCAACTAGACCCCGAACGGAACCTATAACCCGAATTTCATCAATTTTGTTTCATGGTAACTAAGAATAGTGGCCCGTACGGCGTACGGCGGACAGCCAGAAATATTTTTATTGCAGTTTTGGATTCTACATACCATGAAACGTAAACCATCAAATTTTGAGGGGGGGTTAGATTTTTTTCTTTTTTTCATGCACGATTCCAATGGTTCATTATTGAAAATAATAAACCAATTGGTACTTATTGTGTTTTAGTAACCTGTTAGTAACATGAGCTTTTGAGGTATCGTTTTCCATGTTTTTTGCGACGAGGAGACCGAATATGAAGTCGATTTTGACCAAAGAGTGGAAAATTGAGGTTCTACTGAATGTTCAGCTCCCAAAATTGATTTTTTATGAGTCAAAAACCTGGGAAATCGTCTGAAATCACCATATATTTATATAATAACTGTGATGAATTTAAAATTGGCTTATATTCATCACGGTGGTATGAGGGAATTGCCCCAGCGGTTATGAGCGAATCACCACCGACATCTGAGATCTTTTTGGAGAGGTTTTGCCCAGGCGGTTATGAGCGAGTCACCACCGACATCTGGGATCGTTTCGGAGGTGTCCAGGCGGTTATGAGCGAATCACCACCGTCATCTGGAATCTTTTGAGGAGAATTTGCCTAGGCGGTTATGGGCTGACCACCACCGTCATCTAGGATCTTTTAAGGATTGGTTGGAGAGCAGGGTAGGAGAAGAGGGAGTAGCCAGCGGCTAGAGGAAGCGTCGAATGGTTAAAAAGGCGCAGGATCCGAGTTTTTATAGGAAAAGGGAGCCTTCTCCTTCCAACCCCCTGCTAGGGGTTGATGGAGGGGCTCCAGGTTTTGCACTCTGGATCCTGCGGCTTGTCTCCCCACTCGTACCGTTTATTCATAGAAACTAACTTTAGCGGTCAAATATTTGGCGAGAACTTAATCTGTAGTGGAGTGGTTCCTGGAGGGACTCACGACAGAGGTCCCCCCAGTTGGAGCAAAAGGTTTGACAAGGCTGAGGGCTACGGTACAGATGGGGGCTGAAGGCAGAGAGTTACAAGGGGGCTGAGGGCCAAGGCAAACAGAGGTAGTGCTGAAGGCAGGGCAAAGGGTTACAAGGGGCTGAAGGCCAAGACAAACAGAGGTAGTGCTGAGGGCAAGGGGTTACAGTAGGCTGAGGGCGCGGAACTTATGGCTAGGGTGCGCTTACGAACTAGGCTTAAGACTAGGCAAGGTATACAAGAGGGCTGAGGGCCTGAGAGCGACATAAGATATGTGGTGAAGATATTTACAATGAGAGGGGAGAGTATTTACATGGTGGTGGGTAGTATACAGTATAGTGATAGGTAGCATAGTAGTAGAATTAGTTAGTTATGTACAATTGTTTAGTGAGTAATTAGCTATAAGTAATAGTTGATATAATAGTTATTTACAAGGTTTGGGCATAGAAGTTATGTACAATAGTGCTATGTACAATGGTTCTTACAATATAAGTCACAATCGGTTGGGAGGGATGTACACGGTGGTTGGTGCGCGGAAGTCCGCCGTTTTTTAGGTTTGTAGGCCGCCGCCATACTAAAGTTACCGTGTATATGTGTAGTGGTGTGTGTATATGTGTGTGGCAGGGTGATGTGGAGGGTTTGGTGAGGTGGATGACGGGGCCAGCGAGGCGACACCCTCCAACGGTCTTCACCAACGTGAAGGGTGTGAAGGGGTGGTGAAGGGGGTGAGCCGTTGGGAGCCGGTACCCGGGACGTCGCGGAGAGCTGCGGCGACGTCGGGGTCCGGTGAGTGAGATGGAGGAGATGTGAGATGTTGTTGGTTCGGTGAGAGGGGGACTTGTGTGGCGGGGTTGTTCGGGGAGGACCGGGGCTGGTTTAAATCGGGCGAGGGGTACGGTGTGGGGCTTCCCGTCAATTAACAGGGTAGCCGTGGTGTGGGCGGAGCGGATGACCTGGAAGGGCCCGGCATAGAGGGGTTGAAATGTTTTGTGGATGCCGGGCTCCTTCAGGTACATGTGAGTGGCGGTGTAGAACCGTTTCGGGTAGGTTGTGTCATTGGTGGGTGTTGTGTTGCTGGGTGTTGTGTGGTGCAGTGGTACCCTGTTAATTGACGGGCTGTCACATGTGAGAAAAATGTCGGCGGGTAAACGTAAGGGGTCTTTAAAAGCGTTTTGAGCGGGACTAACGTTGTCGGAAGGGCGAGCGGAGGTGCGTAAGCTGAGGAGGACATATGGTAACGTTTTGGTCCATGAGGGGGATGTAGATGAGGTGGAGATGGCTTGCTTAAGGACAGAGTGCCACCGCTCTACTTTCCCGTTTGATTGGGGGTGATAGGGGGTGGTATGGATTTTGTGGATGCCGAGGGAACGAAGGAGATCGGAGAAGTGGGCTGATTCGAACTGCCTCCCCTGATCGACCGTGACTGTTCGAGGACACGTCGGGGTCACCACTGTGATGAATTTAAAATTGGCTTATATTCATCACGGTGGTGTGAGGGAATTGCCCAGGCGGTTATGAGCGAATCACCACCGACATCTGAGATCTTTTTGGAGAGGTTTTGCCCAGGCGGTTATGAGCGAGTCACCACCGACATCTGGGATCTTTTTGGAGGTGTCCAGGCGGTTATGAGCGAATCACCACTGTCATCTGGAATCTTTTGAGGAGAATTTGCCTAGGCGGTTATGGGCTGACCACCACCGTCATCTAGGATCTTTTAAGGATTGGTTGGAGAGCAGGGCAGGAGAAGAGAGAGTAGCCAGCGGCTAGAGGAAGCGTCGAATGGTTAAAAAGGCGCAGGATCCGAGTTGTTATAGGAAAAGGGAGCCTTCTCCTTCCAACCCCCTGCTAGAGGTTGATGGAGGGGCTCCAGGTTGTGCACTCTGGATCCTGCGGCTTGTCTCCCCACTCGTACCGTTTATTCATAGAAACTAACTTTAGCGGTCAAATATTTGGTGAGAACTTAAACTGTAGTGAGTGGTTCCTGGAGGGACTCACGATAATAACACTAGAAAAAGTGGATCAAGACGATTAAATGGTACTACCAATGATCAATGATAATTTGAAAATAAAAGGAGCGTACCTAATTCGTGTTTTGGGGGCCAAAATTGGTAGAAACCATCATAAATAGCTATTTCAATTATTTAACATTAAAGAAACAATGAATGAACAGCCAACATAATAGTAGGTGTGTCCAATAGAATAATAAACCCATGTGACGAGGACTCTGCAGCGTTTTTGTGTTTTAGTAACATGTTAGTAACAAAGCTTTTGAGGTATCCTTTTCCATGTTTTTGGGGACGAGAAGACCGAATACGAAGTCGATTTTGACCAAAGAGTGGAAAATTGAGGTTCTACCAAATGCTCAGCTCCCAAAATTGTTTTTTTATGAGTCAAAAACCTTGAAAATCGTCTGAAATTACCATCAATTTGTATAATTGCACTAGAAAAAGTGTCAACATGTGGATCAAGACTATTAAATGGCATTGCTAATGATCGAAGGTGATTCGAAAAAAATGAGCGTAATTTGTGTATTTGGGGGGAATTTGTGGAAACCATCATGAATAGCTATTTAAATGATTGAACATGGACGAAACTATAAATGAACAGCCAGCACTTCCGTAGGCATGTCCAGTAGAATAATAAACCAATGTGACAAGGACTTCGCAGCGTTTGTTCATGGCCAATCATCTGAATGAGGTAGGGTGATGATGAATATGTTGAGGGTCACTTAGGTTCGGCGACCATCAGAATTTCAAATTTTGTATGTTGGGCCAAAATTACGCCTTACGAAGGTGGCAGTGGAGAAATTCATATCTATGAAACTGTAATTGCCGAATCTTAGAGATCTTATCCTCTGATCACCGCAAAAATAGGGTTTATTTATGGTCTTACGTTCAAAGGAATTCTTTAACTCTGAATCTATGCAGAAAGGGTATCTGTACAGGAAAATAGTGAACCGTTGTGTAATAATTTGCAGTTTTTTCGAAAGCTTGTTGAGAGCGGTTAAATTGGAGCAATGAGGCAGGAGGTAAAGGTGCTAGAGCCCCAGCTGCCATAGGCAGATTTTTACAAACCCTAACAAAGAAATTGTCGGAATGAAGCAGAGAGAAAAAGTTTACGTGGGAAAAACCTGTTTCGTCGAGGAAAATGCGGTTGGCCAGTCGGGCAGCGTACGAAACAGATGTAAAACAAGAGAGTAAAGCGCGCGGTTTTGAAAACGCCTCACCTCCCTGCCAACAAAAGGAAAATTTTTCCTTCGCTCACAACGAGATCCGCCTGTTGTCACCTACAGAAACAATGTACCATTCAGTCTAGGAACGTACGTTTCCAACCACTAGAAGGACGAGTGGGGAAGTCCTGCAAGTTTTACTCTGAAGTTAGTCGTACCACTCTTCCCACAGACAGACTCTCGAGAGCCACCGTATTAGAGTCTTCAAGGAATTGAAGAGTTTTGGAGTTATGGTGCCGTCGCATTTCGAGCATTATTCGAAATTGAAAGCATACCCTCATAATCCTATCATACTATGATAATAACAATAATAGTCATTGGTATGTCTAGAACGGCTACGTCCAATTTGATCGCAAAACTATAGCGAACCTCCTAGCATATAATTAGAATCCTCCAATCTCTTATCTTCCTGACACAATCCGACGGTGCTTCGCTACGAAATCTGGATGAGAAAGTGAGAATATTTCTGCTCACGGGAAGTGGCTATGAAGTGTCTGCTGTACGAGGTTCTCAATAGGAAGTTGTGGAACGGTAAATGGTGACGGTGGTTACAGTCACTTGAATGAGCGAGCAAAGCATATTCATGATACTCGTATAGCCTACTTCAGGGGTGGAATTTACAGTAATACATAGAGCAATATTGTTGTAGGCAGTACTTTAGATGAAACTGGGCGGATAATTGCAGAATATTTGCCGAGAAATTTGCAGTAGGGGCTATTACAAGGTTCAGAAATACGGAACGGGTGACGGGACAGTTGACTGGGGAGCGCAGAGCTCCTGCCCTACGAAACGGATCCAAATAGTATTCATGAAATATTTCTGTCACGGTACCCTTTAAAATATACCATTCCTGTAAATATTTTAGATTGATACCAATAAAGCAACGGAGGAGGCGATCTGTGCGACGCAGCAGTCGGGGGCCAGGTGTCTCTCCCTCCTACGGCTCGCAACGGTTTCCAACGACCGTTGGTGGATGGGGGAAGGGTAGAGGCGCCTTTATACGGCGCCCGGCTAGCCCAGCTCACCATTCATCCAACTTCTCTCTTACCAGCGCCTTCTCTCTCCCATCAAACCTCAACCTCATCAACTCACCCTTCTCCTCAACCCTATGTTCTCGTCGTGGTGACAAACCGGACGAGTATTTCCTTCCCAGCATTCAATGCGGTGACAAACCAGGAGAGTGCTCTTCCTAATATCCAATGCGGTGACACACCGGGACGATATTTCCTTATCCCAATGTCCAACGTGGTGACAAACCGGAAGGATATTATCCCATCCTAGAGACACATCCAAGAAGATGACAAACCACGCGGATACGCTCTCGCACTCCTCTCTTACCTCCTAACTCGACCTCACCTTCTCAACTGCACCTCTTTAACCTCACATATCCAAAACCTACCTCAAACCACGCCATCACCACCGTGGTAACCCTGAGGTTCTGAGCCAAAAACGCAGATCGAACCGCAGCCCATCATGACCGTCTGCTTCCTCATATGCCTCAGTGCTCAAAAACCCTCGACTCTCTGACGACCAGCTACTCTACACTGCAAACGGTACCTGGATACCCTCCTACGGTACTTACTGCTCCAACGTCCACCTCAATGGCCACATCTACGAGTGGAACTTCACCATCACAGACGTCCAGAAGCCGATCCTGGGGGCCGACTTCCTCTCGTACTTCAGTCTCCAGGTCGACATGAAGAACTTCCGTCTCATCGACCGTGTTTCTCGGAAACCAATCTGAGGGTTCATCAACGATGTAGCATCACCTCCCCCACCTGACCCCAAATTCACTGCTCTCCTGAACACCTAAAAACCTGCACCACAACCAACGTCGCATCTCTCTCAGGTTCAGCATTACATGGAGACGACGGGCCCACCTCTCTCCGCACTACACCCACTCCATCTGTCACAGGCCAAAGCACACTTCGAAAAACTGATCAAAGAGAAAATCATCAGACCCTCAAACTCCCCATGGGCCTCTCTGCTCCACATCATACAAAAGCCCGACGGACAAATCCGCCCTGCGGAGTCTACCGCAGGTTGAGTTCGAGAACTGCGCCCGACATGTACAATTTCCCACACCTCCGCGACTCCTCATCCCACCTCCATGGCGCCACCATCTTCTCCACCCTCGACATCTCTCTGGCGTTTCACTATGTCCCGAAAACCGCCATCATCGCGCCCTTCAGACTCTTTGAGTACTTAAAAATGGGATTCGGCCTCTCCAACGTGGCCCAAACATGGCAGCAGAACATGGATCAGATCCTCCACGGCCTTCCCTACGTCTTTTGCTTTCTAGACATGTTTTGATCGCCTCCTCTTCAGCCCAACAGCACTACAACCAACTCCTACAAGTCCTAGACATATTGCGCACGGAAGGCTTAGCGATTAAAAATCAAAATGCGTCATAGCACTACCATCTGTCAAATGTCTGGGGCACTTGGTCACCTCACAAGGAATCACGCCGCTTGCGGCTAAGGTCAACTCCTTATGACAGTTCCCACGCCCACAGAACGCCACTGAGCTCCGGCGATTCCTTGGAATGCTCCACTTCTACTGCCCCCATATCAAACACGCCCCCCACCATCAAAAACCCCTCGTTGACGCCATTCCCCAACTATCTGAAAAGCAGGACCACCACCAAATCACATGGCCCCGGAGCTACAAACTGTATTCAACAAATGCAAGGAAGACCTTGAAACCGGCGGCCCTCCTTGCCCACTCAGCACCCAATGCCACTATCTCCATCATGACTGATGCCTCTGACTGGGCCATCAGGGCTGTCTTACACGAGCACATCGGCGTCACCGTTTTTTTTTCCAAAACCCTAACGGAGGCCCAGAAGAAGTATTACCTCTGACAGAGAACTCCTCGCCATCTTCGAAGTTATCAAACACTTATGTGACTTCGTGGAGGGCCGGCAGTTCTCTGGCGAAATGGACCACAAACCTCTCACGCACGTCCTATTACAGGCATGGAAATCAGCCTCCCCTGTGCCGCCTCCAGCAGCTGCAGTTCATTGCACATTTTACGACGGATATCCAGTACACGCTGGGGGCGGATAACACCGTGCTTGATGCCCTCTCCCGACCAACCCCTGCCCTGATTGTAGAGCTCCTACCATTCCCCCCTCCTCAGCACCATGGGGCGCACCAGCAACCAGCCTCTGACCACGCACTTCCCAACCTCATCACCACCCTCTGTCTCCAGCAACTCCAACCACACCACCTCTGGTGTGACACCTCCTTTGACACCCCACGTCCCTATGTACCACCCGGCTTGTGGCAGCAACATTTCCAGAACTACCACTCACTCCATCACCCAGGGATCTCAGCCATCCGGGACCTCATCACAACAGCGTATTTCTGGCCCAACTCAGACTTACGCAACTGAGTTCTCGGGTGCCAGAAATGCCAGCGCTTCAAAATATCAGCCCACCCCCATGTCTGACCACAGCCATTTGGTGATTCTTTACCATTCCAACATCTCAACATAGTTGGCTCGTTTCTCTCATCCGAGGGGAAGCGTTACTGCATGACCATGATCGACCGGGCGACCAACAAGGTCAGATGCATCCCACTCGGCCACATCACCATGGACACCGTCATCAGGGCCTTCTTAATATTAGGGTCCGAGGGTGGTTGATCAGAGTAGGCAATTCGAATCGGCTCAGTTTTCTGACCTTCTCCGCTCCCTCGGCATTACAAAACAATGTACAATGGCCTACCATCCACAATCAAACGGCAAAATCGAGCGGTGGCACTCGGTCCTAAAGCAAGCTCTCTCCACCTCAAACAACACAGCCTCCTGGACTAAGGCTGTTCCCTATGTGACGTTGAGCCTTCGGACCTCAGCCTGACCTACCGATGGCCTTAGTCCTCCTTTACAACTACCCGCTGACATATTTCTTAAAGAGCCATCAAACACCCTTCATCAAATGCAGCCGACCACCATTACCAACACTGCTTATCCTAAACTACTCTGCTACTCAGATGTACCTGAAGGAGCCAGGTATCCACAAGACCCTTCAACCCCTCTATTACGGTCCCTTTCATGTAGCCCGCACAATGAACTACCCCTACTCTGCTAACTGACAGGAAACCAAACACCACTCCGCTCGCCCGCTGCAAGCCAGCTTTTACCCTCGCCAACCCCCCACCATCCCAACCTCTACCAGAACATCTCACAACTCTTCATAGTCTCCTTCCCGCCTCGAACCATGATGGATCTCCTGGCCTCGACCTCCCACTCACCCTCTCCCCCATCGACCAACCCAGACGTCGCTGCTGTCTTGCACGACGTCTGTCTCCCGCCACCGCTATCCCCACTTCGTCGCTCTCACGAGCCACCTTCACATCTAGCTTTGGACTCCCCCACGGCGGATTACCAGACTACCTCCCCGGCCCCAGCAATGGCAAGTGTCTCGTGGGTGAATATTCGCGACTTCTACATCACGAATAATCCCCCATAGCTTCCGCGAGGAAGATCAGGGCTGGGAAATATAAGCGACGCCAGCAGCGCACCTTCCTGGCAGCCCCTCCATATTTTTCTGCCCCGCTCGATCACAGCAGGGTCTCTGGCACGTTCCTGACTGAGTACCTGACATCAGTACTCAGCCAAGAACTCCCTGTTGCCCCACTGCGACTCTCAATGCAGCTCGTCTTCAGCCTGCACTTCAACTTCTTCTGTACATATTTCACATACCTTTGTACATATTTTTCGCCTTTTTTGCCTTCAGGACACCCTTGCATCTTTGCCTTGAATTCTTGTTTGCCTCCAGCGCCCTGCTTGCTTTTCTTCTTAATGTTAAAATCTTTCCCTCCTAGGGCTCCCAACGGTTTCCAACGACCATTGCTGGACCGGGGGAAGGGTAGAGGCGCCTTTATAAGGCGCCCGGCTAGCCCAGCTCACCATTCATCTAACTTCTCTCGTACCAGCGCCTTCTCTCTCTCACCTAACCTCAAACTCATTAACTCATCCTTCTCCTCAACCCTATATTCTCTTCGTGGTGACAAACCGGACGAGAATTTTCATCCCAGCATTCAACGCGGTGACAAACCATGCGAGTGCTCTTCCTTATATCCAACGTGGTGACAAACCGGAAGGATATTATCCCATCCTAGAGACGCATCGAAGAAGGTGACAAACCGCGAGGATACGCTCTTGCACTCCTCTTACCTCCCCACCCAACCTCACCCTCACCTGTTCAACCTCACCTATCCAAAACTTACTTCAGACCACGCCATCACCACAATTTCTATTCACTGAAATAATCCGAAATTATCTGTATACTTACCATGTACCTACCGGAAAATATCTCAAGTCACGACAGAAAACTTGGGAAATTCACGTTTTCAATAGCAGGATCCGACCCGCTCCTCTTTATTATACAAACCATCAATGACAGGGAACTACCCAGCTTTTCAGCTGTGCGACCATAATATAGCTGCCACTTCCTACCAGTAGGTCCCAAACACATACATACCTACATTACGGAGCAAATTGTGTAGCCGATTCGAGTAGGTGGCTTATTGCCGAGGTGATTCTTTACATGGTTCGTTAAGGGGTTCGTTACCGTACTTAATTGAGCATTATCTCTTCTGCCTAATTACGCGTCGTAAGCTGAGCGAGTGTGAAAAAGGTTTTGCCGACGTGCGAGGCAGGTAGCTCATCTGATGAGTTTCACTTGTATAAGGACACCACGGAAGGGTGGGCTCGGCCGTCGACGTCTCGTGACCACGCGCAGTTTTCACGCCTTTTAACTGCCCCATGCTAACTTGAGCTTATCGTCGTGCCCTATTGAGTTTCCAACAAGCTGTGAACGCGTAACCACCAGCACCTAACACCGGTTTTTATAGAACTAGGTGCCCTTCCAACTTGTCAACCATGAAATGAATGGTCTTAGTAGAAGTCGTAAGCTCTTAATTACCGCGATGATTGCCTACCTCTCGTGAAATATGAAGTAGGTATAATATTCTACAACGGTTCACAAAACACCTAACAGGCATGTCGTGGTCAAACTAGACAATCGACAGGTTCTAAAATGAACTCCCATCACTGGCGGTGGAGGGCGTCCATGAAACTTACGGTTTCGATGCTTCAATATAAATATACTCTTTAAAATGGGGCCAGGGTGCCCAAGCTTATATTACTTTCCCATTTTTAAACGAAAGTACGTTCCATTCTAAGAATTTCAGACCAACCGACCTCTCCTATGATAAATAGTTCTGTTTCTATGAGCTTTCAGAATATGTTGACAACAGGTGACGTCATTGCACTCGTCCCCGCCTGGGTGCGGCCCCTTCCCCAATATGGAGTCACTTGTTGCCGGAAATTGCAAAGCTCATAGAAGAACGCTGCAAATTATTACACAATTATTAAATTTATAGATGCCCCTTCTTCGTAGATCACTGTTTTCAGTGGTCATTATACCTACCCTCGTGCTCCTCCCCTAAATCGCTTACCGGAAACGGCCCGGGAATTACAGTTTCATAAAAATTCGCGGGATTCAATAATTGTATAATTCTAAAGTATTTTTGTTTTTCATGAAGCATAACAACATTTTGTTCAACTTATAAAAGTACCTATCAACAAAATCCAAAAGAGCCATCATTCTTCAAATGAAATAATATCACAAAACAACAAACCTGGTTTCAAACAGCCATGCGTGATTATAGTCATGTTTCCTGGCAGTGATATCTGAGCCCATTGTTGGCAAATGGTGAATAAAGGCCGAAGCCATTTAATAATTTAAAAAAAAAAAAATCTGAGCCGGATATATACCGTTTCATTGATGATATGATAACGAAGCTTCTCGGTGCAAACGGGTAGCTGCACGCTCAACGCTCCGGGTGGTCTCAAAAAATCTCCAGTTCGAAAACAACTCGAACAACAACTACTCGATATGGGGATGCAGCCGTACCCCAACTAAAAACGCTGCAAAGTCCTTGTCACTTGGGTTTGTTATTCTATCGGACATACCTACAGAAATGTTGCTGTTCATTTATTGTTTATTTCATGCGCAATAATTGAAACAGTCTTTTTAGATGGCTTCCGCCAATTTTGCCCCCCCCCCCCCCCCACCCGAAAATACGACCTCGTCACCTTTTTTTCCTCATTTTTTTTTTCAAACAAATTTCTGCCCCTGGCGGCAATGGACGGTTGAATTTCAACGCCCATTTCAAACCAAACAACGGTGAATCATGCTTGTTCACCACAATAACCGGTAATTCCATGTTAGCGCCAAAAGCCTCGACGGTGACACAGCTTACGCCCAGTTTCCTCCACTAAATCCGTATATGCGCGCAAATTAGGATGTGGTTCGAGGGCCGGTCTACCTGTGTTTCCACGTTCTCTTACTAATGACTGACTGGCAGGCACCCGAATCAAACAACATTCGAAGTGATCTCTGGTTGACCAGGACGTTCAGCGTTACTTTTGAGCCGTTCTTCAAGATCTGTCGGCATCCTAGCCCCGATCCACCATCACTTTCGGATTCTGAATATTCTAGATCTACTGGGGCCTGAAGCTGATTCGCCCGCTCTTGTCCTCTTGCATCTTGTTTGCCGTTTGACTTGACGATGGCCCTTCCTTTTTTGACACAAGCCGTTGTAATATGATCTTTCTTTCAACACAAAAAACATTCCTTACCTAGTGCCTTACAAACTTCATTTGCACCATGCTTGTACCCCCCACATGCAAGACAGTTTCGGCCGACAATCAGCACCAGGGGAGAACGTCTTTTGACTGGAGGCATATGGCTTGTGGCACTATTAACGTGATTGAGCTCTAGCCCTGCTCTTAACTTCACCAACTGGGATTGAGCATTTAATCCCCGTTCCAACTTTAAAGCCAACGCTTCTACCTCTGCTAAGGTGTGCGAGTTACCAGAGAACGATTTCAAAAACTCGAATTGCCAGGAGTTATTGTTAATCCCCAATATAATTTGGTCTCGTACCCTTTCAGAGAGTGAGGTGCCAAACGAACAGCGCCCCGCTAACGCTTTCAAGTCACTTATGAATCACTGCACCTTCTCATCTTCACCTCGTTTTCTAAGAGAGAATTTTACTCTGTCCGTTGTGGTACTCCTCACATCTGAATAATAATTGTCAATCACCGAGATCAGTTCGGTATACTGGCACTCACCAACTCGGCGAGGTCGGAAATGGTCGACAAGAAACTTGATCGTTTTAGACCAAATTTTTGTTAGCAAAGCCATTCGCCTCTCTTTTTCCTCGTTTACCCCCGCTGAGTTCAGTTCTAGCTCACAATACTGTAAGTAATATTCCCAGTCTTCCTCTTCAGGGTCGAACTGGCGAATGTGTAACTTGGTCTTCCCTAATGCTTGTCCTGCATAACTCCCGCCGTCTCCAAAAGTTGATGAATCATGCCTCCTCTGTCTCCGAGACATTTCACAATTGAATAACTTGATTTTCCTTCGTCGCCACTTGAAATAACTTGAGTCGTGATATGACTCGGCAAAGTTAATATTATATATTATATCACACAAACTACAAGATTCAACTATACAACATTTCTGGGTTGTCAAGCAGGTGACTTGCCACCAGATGCTTGCTTAGTGGAGTCCTGTCCAACAATAAGTACCTTAGCAACAAGATTCTCGACACGCGACCTGTTGTACACTGCGGATAAGTGTGAATAAGGAGACATCTGCTGATAAAAATGCAATTTAACCCCCTTTTCCCCATGAGCACTGGCAAAAATATTGGTGTCAATAGTGTTATGTGCATATGACTCTCTTTACACTCAAGTACCTATCAGAAATTCACGCACATAACGCCAACTGCCCAATTGAATAGCTTCCCACCTAATTATTATCGTAGCAATTAGCGTCCTATACCAAATTATACAGAACAACTTGTAGTAACTACCAGCCACATACCTCATTTTTCCCAAATTTTCACTTGACCCCCTTTACCCTGCAGACACAGAGTTATTCATGAAGGATAACGTTTGTCCAAGTTGCTAAAGTACCTATCAACAAAATCCAAAACAGGCATCATTTTGGTTTATTATTTTCAATGATGAACCTTTGGAATCGAGCAAGAAAAAAAAATCTAAACTCCTCAAAACTTGATGGTTTACGTTTGAAAGTACATATAAGTAGAATCCGAAAATGAAATAAAAACATGTCTGTCTGTCCGCCGTACGCCGTACTGAGCACTTTTCTTAGTTACCATGAAAAAAACGCTGCAAATCCCTGCACAACGGTTTATTATTTTGTACAGAATACCCTTCTGTTACAGATCACAGCTCTCCGTATAGATACCCCGTCTGTATATTATAATACGTACTATTCTATACATATTATGTAGATCGCAGACCCTCCGTAGGTTAGTACCTACCTAACCCCGTACTCGCTACTATGCTAAAATAATTCTTTCGATGACAAACAGTAGGTAACTAAAATGGCGAAAAGAAACGCAAATAATGAAGTTCTGAAGGAAAATTGTTGATGTGGAGTGAAATAGATGCCCCTTCCGCGTAGATCACTGTTTCCTGTGGTCATTACCTACCCTCATGGTCAAGTATAATGAACCTGTCGTGGATCCTCCCAGACCCACAACTCTGTATTAGCAAATATTATATCTCGCAAATAAACACGCAGCAGTGGGGACGAAAGGCGCAGGGGTTGGAAGCCCAGCCTGGTTCCCCACCATCCCCTACAAACTAGGGGATGGAGGGAGACAGCCACTGGGTCTACAAATACCTGGCGCCTGCCTCTTTTTCTTCATTCTACGCTTCCTCTAGCCGCTGGCTACTCTCTCTCTTCCTAACCTCTTCTCTCTCTCCAATCCTCAAAAGATGCTGTGCATGGTGGTGGTCCGCCCATAACCAACAGCCAAAACCCCCTAAAAGATCCCAGGAAAGGGTGGTGATTCGCTCATAACCCGCCTGGGCATATCCAAAAAGATCCGGGTGTTGGTGGTGGTCCGCCCATAACCTTACCCGGCAACATCCCTCAAAAGATTCCGTGCATGGTGGTGGTACGCCCTTAACCAACGGACACCTTCCAAAAAGATCCCAGGAAAGGGTGGTGATCCGCTCATAACCCGCCTGGGCATATCCTCACATCACTTAACCACCAATTTAAAACGCCAATTTAAAATTCATCACAGTGGTGAACCCGACGCTCACACAACCTTCTCCTCCCTTTCCTTTCTTCGCAACGAGACCTCAGCGAATTTAAAATCTCACCCTCACATTTGACATTTCAAATTTCAAAATTTCAAATTCCAAATTCAAACGCTCCCCTTCACAATCTACAGTCACATCCATCACCGATTCGAGTCATTTCGAATTTAAAATTTTCAGCCTCACCTAATTTTAAATTCGAATCACCCCCTTCATCATAGACTCCGACTCACAATCCACTTAATCGCCTCCCGTTCTCACACCCCCTCCACCTTGACGCCCCCTACGACCTCGGCGACTGCTCCAGCCGCCGCTGCGGACAACCCCTTCTCTGTCCTGACGCCCCCTGCGACCACTGCGGCCACCTCTGCGCTCTCTACGGATGTCATGACTACCGCCTCCTCGTTTCCCCTTTCGCTGCCCCCCTTCTATTCCCATGACCCCGCTCTGTGGTTTTTTCAAATCGATGCAGCCTTTTCCGCCGCCGGCATCCGCAGCCAACGGACCCGCTACTCCCGAGTCATCTCTCTCCTGCCATACGACATTCTCCTGCAGACGTCCGACATCTCCCCCGACGCCGCCGCTGCATATGACGACCTCCGCTCCCGCCTCATCTCCCTCTAACAACCCTCCAAAATCGCCCGAATTGCCGCACTGTCGCAGCCACATCAACTCGGCGACATGAAACCATCCCACCTCTTCAGGCGCCTGCGACACCAGCTTCAGGGGGTGATGACTGCGGACATCGCCCGTACCTTCTGGCTACGGGCCCTTCCCCACCCCATCCAAATGGCGCTCGCCAGCCACCTCGACAGGCCCGACGACGACCTCCTCCGCCTGGCGGACACGGTTCATGACCTCGCCGCGTCCGCCAGCATCGGCGAAATTCGCACCCCTCGCCCCACCGCCCCCTCCCGACAACGGGACCGCTCCTCCGAGCTGCACCGACCTCCCTCCACGGACCCCCGACGACCCCCCTCTACGGATCGCCGGACTAACCCCTCCACGGATCGCCGGAGGGTACCCTCCCCGGATCGCCGCCCCGCCGGCGATACACGTCCGGCCCCCTCCTCACGCCGGTCCAAACCAAACTACCTCCCCACCGACCCTCCCCACCGATGCTTCAACCACGTGAACTTCGGTGAGGAGGCTCGCAAATGCCAGCCCCCCTGCACCTTCTCCTCCGGTCAGGGAAACGCCGACGCCCGCCGGTAATTCCGGCAGGCTCCCCTCCTCGCTTCCGCGGGGGGGACCCCCCTGATCCCCCCGCGGGCCTCCATCAACGCCACCTCAACCACGCCTGTTCCCCCACCTCGGAACGAGGACCAACCACCTCAACGCCTCTCCTACGCCGCCATCGCCGCCGCCTCTTCCACGCCCGTTCCCCCACCTCGGAACGAGGAACACGTACCGCCACGCCCCTCCTACACCGCTGCCACTCGCCCCCCTGCCACGAGCCAACCAGCTGCACCCCACGCGTCTCCTTCGCCGTAGACGCCTCCCCACCACTGCCACAGTGACCCCACCCCTCCGCCGCTGCCACAAACACAACCTCCGACGCCACTGTCGCCAACTCACTCTCAGCAACCAGCGCCACCCCTCCACGCACATACTCCGAGGCCGCCCCCTCTACCACCACCGCCTCCCCTACCGACGCCATCTTACCCCACTCGGCCCCCTCCCACCAACGCCTCTTCATCCACTGCAAAAAGACCAACGTCCCCTTCCTCGTGGACACAGGGGCGGCCCTCTCCATCTTTCCCAACTCCATCCTCCGTCGTCAGGCGCGCTGCCACCGACAAATCCTCTACGCCGCCAACGGTACCACCATCCCGTCCTACGGGAACTACCACTCCACCGTCCACCTCAATGGGCTTGCCTACGAGTGGATCTTCACCGTGGCGGACGTAGAGAAGGCCATCCTGGGGGCCGACTTTCTCGCCTATTTCGGCCTCCAGGTGGACGTCAAAAACGTGCGCCTGATCGACCCCTCCACCAACAAACCCCTCGCCGGTTACATCAATTCCGTCCACCCTTCCTCAAACCGCTTCACCTCCCTCCTCCTCAACTACCAACCCAAACGCCGCCCCTTCTCCCACCTCGCAACAATTCGACACCACATCGAGACTACAGGCCCCCTCTTTTTAATTGCATTTTCGGAATCTACATACCTTGAAACGTAAACCATCAACTTTGGGTGGGGAGGGAGGTTAAAATTTTATTATTTTTCATGTTCGATTCCAAAGGTTCATGATTGAAAATAATAAACCAAAACCTACTGTTTTAAAATATATCCAATAGGTAGGACCTACTTCAACTTAGCACAACATAGCCGCGAGTATTTAGTACGGAGAAATTTGAATTGAAAAATATGAAACGATTGGCAATCAATAAAAAGTAGAAAATTGAACACTTTTTGCCTCACATGAATTTGGCGGTAGGGCCAACCAAATTGGCTAAATTGACTCAATTGGAAAACGATTGGAAACAAATTTTGTAGGTTTGGTTTGACCAGTTCGGTTTTTTCGCGATCAACCCCCCCTAAATTGCATATTTTTTCTCACAAGGTATAGAATTGAAGAAAACAAAGTCTGCCAATTCGAGTAGGCAGTATCGGTTCTTCACTTGAATCACATTAACGTATAGAATAGTTGGTTAGGTTCATTCAGTGGACAGATGGAGATCCCATTCATGGGTTACATGCAGTTGAGGCCATCCAACACCTCAACTCCATCTGTCTTCCAATTTAAATGTTTTACGACGATTTGCAGGGTGGTTAAGGGCGCTATGAGGATCTGACGCTTGCGCATGCTCAGACGAAAGTTACGGTACGATTTCAATGATCATGATATGGGGCAGTTTGCCATCTAACTCGCGTGTACCTTGAAAATTTCAGCTTTCTGCGACTATTTTTCGCGTAGTTAGTAGCGCTACAAGGAAATGTTCAATATTTCATGTTTGGGTGTGCGCGGACAAAAGTTACAATACGATTTCAATGAAATGTATAAGAAACCGTCAAAATATTATTTCTGATCGACCTTCCAAGTAACCATAAGTTCCGAAAATGCAATAAAAAAAAAAACGCTGCAAATTATTACACAAGGGTTTACTCGATATGATTGATCTCGAAATGAAGAATTTTTGAGACAACCCGGAGCATTGTAGGTACCACCAGCCGTTCGTCTGCACCAAAATGATCAACATGATCGTGAATGAAACGGTATAAATCCGGCCCATAATATCATGTCTAGAAAGGAACTGATTATAATCAAGGATTGCTGTATGAATTCGAGTTGGTTGTTCCTTGATATTATTTCATTCGAAGAATGATGGCTGTTATGGATTTTGTTGATAGGTAGGTACCTACTTTTGTAAGTTGTACAGACGTTATGCTTCATGAATAACAATGAATAATTAACATTATTGACTTATTTAATACCGTGCATTTTTATGACAATTCAATACCCGGGCCGGCTCCAGTACTCGATTTAGGGCTTTTCTGGAGGGAGCTCGAGGGTAGGTATTGACCACAGAAAACAGCGATCTACGCAGAAGAGGCATCTATAGAGGTAAATATTTTGGTTTTTCATTCTGTAAATAATACACCTATGTATCCGCTCAGCAAAAAATCTTTTGAACTCCCCCTAAAACATAAATAATATTGATAAAGGGTGCGTAGATTCCAACAATGTCCGTCCGCCGACAACCGCACGCCGTAGCATCCATATCTACCTTTATTTTCGGTTTAATAAATTTGTTCTTCCGCACAGAGACTCCATTTGAGCCTCCTGAAATTTGAGTGTCCTGAAATTTTGCAGCCCGATCGGAATTAATGTACGAAGAGGGTGTTGAGGCCAAAAGTGGTTGTAGAAGTAGGGTTTTTATGGTGTTTTAGTAACATGAGTGTATGACGCATCCTTTTCCATGTTTTTTAGGGCGAGAAGACGAATATGATGCCGATTTTGACCAACGCGGAGAATTGAAGTTCTAACAAAGTTTCTGAGTTTAATTTATCATCAATATTGCTGTAAAATCGTCATTATTCCGCACACAGGCTTCATTTGGGCCCTTGTGTGCTCCGAAGCTTTGCACCCCGATCGGAATACACCCAGGGGTGTTATGTGTGAAAAATGGGGGTAAAAATAGTTTTTTAAAGGTTTTAGTGAACATGGAGTTGTGAAGTATCGTTTTCCATGTTTTATGAAACTTTAATTCCCAGGCCGGCTCGTGTACTCGATTTAGGGCTTTCCTGGGGTGGGGGGACGCAAGGGTTGGTATTGACCTCAGAAAACAGTGATCTACGCAGAAGGGGTATCTATGCAGGCAAATAATAAACCGTTGTGTAATAAAAAGCCTTTTTTTTATTTTCGATTTGGAGGGGTTTTTCGTTATATGGACCATGTGCTTCGTGAAATCAAAACTTATACAGCGAATTCCCGTGGTCTTAAGAGTGCACCTTTAAAATTCAAGTCATTCAGTCAGTGTGACAAATGCCGCCCAAATCCAAGCTTCACTTACATTCCGCAACTTGTCTTTGCTACATACAGATACATTTCACGATGTACAAAGCTTTTAGATTATTAGTTGTTAGACATACTTGAAATGATTTTCCGCGTACCTACTTGTTCTGTGATCAGAAAAATACATGCCATCATAGTATTATGGCAACAAACAAAAAAATTGTTCAATAAGAACTTGTTTGGTGTCACAGCTATGTGGAACATTTCAATATCGAGAGCCCTTTGAACGAGGATGAATAGGAACGAAGAATGAATTCTCTAAATTTGTCCGGAAACAATAAAGAGAAAGGATGTGCTCCCCTTCCATTTATAGCTGAACTTCCAATTAAATGATACAAGCATTGGGTGTTCAGCCGTGAAAAGCCGGGAAAAAACATATGGAGGTGAGGGGGAGAGGCAGATAGACAATAAGAGGGTGGTTCTGTGAGGAAGAAAAGGAGGTGTGGAGGGGGGATCGCATACCAGAAGGGTGTGCTGCTCTCTGGGCAACGTACTGGGCTATAAAGCGTGTCCCTGTCACTCCCCCGTTGTGTTTAGCCTGGTATTGTTCACTAAGACCCCTAAAACAACCCCCTGGACTCCAAATAGTACCAAAACATTTTCAAGCACTCCCGCAATAGCGATGGATAATTTTGCTACTGAATCGTTTGGTCTGGCCTAATCCATGGACGAGATGGCTCGGCACGAAGCAGAAAAGTTCATTCAGCGTGGCCATGACAGCGAATTTCCGAAGTAATTTTCGTACTGGAACTGATAAACATTTCCCATGGGTTTACCGATGGATGTGAACATTCTCTTAGCCCGAAACTTTTCGGTAATTTAAATTTTGACAATCTTCCCCCATAATTATGGGAGAGTCGGGGTAATGCCGTGCGTCGGGTAATGCCATACACGACAGTTCTCAGAATGTGGCTCACTCGATTGAGGCTGAAAGGTACTTAAATCCTTGTGGGAGACGCGGGAACCAACTTCTAGCATTCACGCGTTGCTAAGAAAATCCCACTTGACATTACTGCTGTGAATGTGATTCAGCCATTTTGGTTTATTATTTTCAATAATGAACCTTTTCAATCGAGCATGGAAAAAAACTTTTTAACCCCCCCTCAAAATTTGATGGTTTACTTCAAGGTAGGTACCTATGTAGATTCCGAAAATGGAATTTGAAAAAAAAACGCTGCAAATCCCTGCACAACGGTTTATTATTTTGTACAGAATACCCTTCTGTTACCGATCACAGCTCTCCTTATAGATAACCCGTCTGTATAATATAATATGTACTATTCTATACATATTATGTAGATCGCAGACCCTCCGTAGGTTAGAACCTAACCCCGTACTCGTTACTAGGTACCTACCTAAATCGCAGTTAAATGTTGCTAAAATAATTCTGTCGATGAAAAACAGTAACAAAATATGGCAAAAAGAAACGCAAATATATGTAATGAAGTTCTGAAGGAAAATTTTTGAAATGGAGTGAAATCCCTTCTGCGTAGATCACTGTTTTCTGTGGTCAATACCTACCCTCGTGGTCATGTAAAATGAACCGTTGTGTAATAACGTGCCCATCAATAATACTTCAACGGTTGCTCAAGTTGCAAAAGTACCGATCAACAAAATCCAGCCCCTTCTTGATAGATGAACCGTTGGGTAATAATTTACCGTTGTGTGATAATTTACCATTGTGTAATAATTTAACCATCAATAATACTTCAAAGTTTGTTCAAGTTTCAGAAGTAACTACCAACAAAATCCAATAGTCATCACATATCAAATGAAATAATATCGCAGAACAACCAACTCGACTTCATACAGCCATCCTTGATTATATTCAGGTGCTGCCTAGTGATGATATCCGGGCCGGATTTAAACCGTTTGATTCACGATCGTGTTGACGAAGCTTTTTGGTGCACACGAACGGCTGGATGTACAATGCTCCGGGTGGTCTCAAAAAATTGTTTAGCTCAAGCCAAATTTAATAACGTAAAGAAAACTATAACCCTTCTATCAAAAGATTTCGAGCTACGGCGTTCTGAAAATTGCAACCCCTATTTTTAACCCCTTAGAGATGACTGACAGTAACGCTGAGCTTCGAGGATCAATTAGACCCCGAACGGAACCTATAACCCGAATTTCATCAATTTTGTTTCATGGTAACTAAGAAAAGTGCTTAGTACGGCGTACGGCGTACAGCGAAAGGCGTACGGCGGACAGACAGAAATTTTTTTATTGCATTTTCGTATTCTACATACCTTGAAACGTAAACCATCACACTTTGAGGGGGTTAGAAATTTTTTTTTTTTCATGCTCGATTCCAAAGGTTCATTATTGAAAATAATAACCCAAAAATTCTTTCCGTCCGCTGTACGCCGTACTTAGCACTTTTCGTAGTTACCATGAGCTAAAATGGACTAAATTTGGTTTATGGGTCCCTGTCGGGGTCTAGTTGGTCCCGAAGCTCGGCGTTACTGTCAGTCATCTCTAAGGGGTGAAAAATAGGGGTTGAAATTTTCAGGACGCCTGTACCTGTTTTTTACGTGAATGTTGTCACGGTTTTAAATAGTTCTTGAACTTACGTGTTTTTTGAGACCACCCGGAGCATTGTACGTCCAGCCGTTCCTTCACAGTAAGGCCCAGAAATTTGCACCGACAGGCTTGTTCAACAGGAGGGTCAATCAAATTGTAAAAATTCAGCCCAAATATCATCACTAGGGAGCACCTGATTATAATCACGAATGGCTGGGTGAAGTCGAGCTGGTTGTTCCGCGATATTATTCCACTTGAATAATGAAGGCAGTTTTTGGATTTTGTTGATTGGTACTTTTGCAAGTTGAACAAACGGTGAAGTATTATGTGGGTAAATTATTGGACAATGGTAAATTATTACACGACGGAAATTATTACACAACGGTTCATTATACCATCTAAGTAGAAGGGGCACAACTGTCAAAACAGCAGCTTGTTTGGACTGCTCTTTCAACTGGAGATGGGAGACTGACCGAGGCGACGGACAGACACGGAAAAAATTGATGTCTGATGAAGCAAAAAATGGTAATGAAAATTTTGATTTTGGAGCTTTTTTCTATTCTTTACAAAGTTTCCTACCTTCGGCCGTGTGGAAACAATAACTTTTTGAAATCATTGCTTGCAACTAAATAGGTACTGGTTACCTACGGAAAACCCTCCCATCCTCATTCATAACCCCCAACTACGAGAAGGTTCAACAACCCCTTTTGGCTTTGCAACATTTTTTTGGTTTCTCGAGCCAAGCAAATCACATCACGAGAGCACGGCAACAGATTTATGAAGAGCGGAACTCGAGAATAATGTTCAGTGGACCCGTGAAATAAAAACTCTTCTACATGATTCATCGGTGGAAAAAAGACGGGTTCCCAAGATCAATGTTATATTATTTGCAAGGGTAGACGACTAGTGTATATGTTTCATTCTGATTGGTAAGTAATGTTTGTTTGGTAGGCACGGATAAAAACAAAGCTCCGTAAATCTGGTTTCATTATTTTTCTGGACTGTACGTGTTTCTATGTGTATTTTCCACTTGCGCCTCCCAGCACACCCTCGCATTTCCCTTTTCACACCCTTTCCGTTACTCGAAGTATTTTTTCAACATATCTATGGTTCCAACTCTCAGTAAATACTAGTAGATGAACGGAGCGGCACAAACCATATGAGATTGCAACAAACCATTATGATATGGATGTGTCGTGATAAATCATATACCTACCTAATAGTTATTAAGTATTACTCGTATACTTCGATTGTCTTGGAAACCGTATTATTTTATGAATTATCAGAAGCTCCCTTCGCTCGCTTAAAGCATACGGCTGATAAGATACTGACTTACAAAACAATCGCAGATGAATAATTCAACGAATTTTTATGATAGCAAGCAATCAAGACCATCATCAATACCACGTCGCTTGAAGATTATCAAATCGTTCCTGATCGTGGTTCCCATTTTCGCAATTTTGGTTTATTATTCTGTGAATAATACACCTATGTAATCGCTCAGCAAAAAATTTTTATAACACCCCCTCAAAATTTTTTCTTTTCCGTTTCAAGGTACGTAGATTCCAAAAATGCAATGTCCGTCCGCCGTACGCCGTCCGCCGTCCGCCGTCCGCCGTATCACGTGTACAGGCTTCATTTTCGGTCTAAAAAATCGTTCTTTCGCACACATGCTCCATTTGGGCCCTAGTTGTGTCCCGAAACTTTTCAGCCCGATCGGAATATACCCAGGGGTGTTATGAGTGAAAATGTGTATAAAAACGCTGCAAAGTCCTTGTCACATGGGTTTATTATTCTATTGGAGTTCTAGAGATTCTTGTTGGCTGTTAAATTTATTGTTTCTTTCATGTGGAATGATTGAAATAGCTATTTCTGATGATTTCCACCAATTTTGGCCCCCAAAACATGAAATAGGTACGCTTTTTTTTCTTTTTTTTTAGATCATCTTTGATCATTGGTAGTGGCATTTAATGGTCTTGATTCACCTGTTTACACTTTTTCCAATGTTATTATACACATTGATGGTGATTTCAGACAGTTTTCAAGGTTTTTGACTCATAAAAAACCAATTTTGGGAGCTGAACCTTTGGTAAAACCTCAATTTCCGCGTCTTTGGTCAAAATCGACATCATATTCGGTCTTCTCGTCCCCAAAAACATGGAAAAAGATACCTCAAAAGCTCATTTTACTAACATGTTGCTAAAACGCAAAAAGTACCTATTTTTACACACATTTTCACTCATAACATCCCTGGGTATATTCCGATCGGGCTGAAAAGTTTCGGGACACAACTAGGGCCCAAATGGAGCATGTGTGCGAAAGAACGATTTTTTTAGATCGAAAATGAAGCCTGTACACGTGATACGAGGTACGGCGGACGGCGTACGGCGGACGGCGGACGGACATTGCATTTTTGGAATCTACGCACCTTGAAACGGAAAAGAAAAAATTTTGAGGGGGTGTTATAAAAACTTTTTGCTGAGCGAATACATAGGTGTATTATTCACAGAATAATAAACCAAAATAGGTACTTTTTGCGTTTTAGCAACATGTTGGTAACATGAGCTTTTGAGGTATCGTTTTTCATGTTTTTGGGGACGAGAAGACCGAATATGAAGTCGATTTTGACCAAAGAATAGAAAATTGAGGTTCTACCAAATGTTCAGCTCCCAAAATTGATTTTTTATGAGTGAAAAACCTGGGAAATCGTCTGAAATCACCATCAGTTTGTATAATAACACTGGAAAAAGTGTCAAGACGTGGTTCAGGACGATTAAATGGCACTACCAATGATCAAAGATAGTTTAAAAAAAAAAGAAAAAAAAGAGCGTACCTAATTTGTGTTTTGGGGGCCAAAATTAATGGAAACCATCAGAAGTAGCTATTTCGATTATTACGCATGAAAGAAACAATTAATGAACAGCCAATCTTTCTGTAGGTATGTCCAATAGAATAATAAACCCATGTGACAAGGACTTTGCAGCGTTTTTTTGTTGCTAAGGGCATTCAAGGATAAAGAGTTTGAGCATGCGCAGACTAAAGTTACTAAGGAATTTGATGATACTGAGCCAGAAACTCATCTTTACACTAACCTGACCTTGCCCTCAAAATGTCGGCTCATTTCGATCATTTTTACGGATAGTTACGGGCGTTTCGAGGATTGGCGTGCAGACGCACATTCGTACTCGACTACTCTTGTTCGGTCAAAAATGGAGGTGAACACGCTTCATTGATCTAAGTACCTATTGAAGTTGTATAAAAAGTGTCAAATGGAACACTTCAGGCTTTGGCCACTATTGAGGGGCCGACCCTAAAATTCAAGTGGTCCAGGACATTTTACGTATAGTTTACACAAATATGCAACAGAAAGTGGGGTTACTACCATCAGAAACCAATTTATTGTGGGTTCAATACATTAAGCGCAAGCACCATCGATCAAAATATTTAAGTCCATCTGGAAAGTGGCAAATCGAAGACCCAAGGCTTAGGCTGCTTTTGACAACCCTCTCCCTCCGCTAAGTCCTGTTCCTCATGGTCAGTGAATAACGCGGTTCACTCAGGTAATGGAGTTACAGTAGTTACTTCTAGTTATAGTGGTTACTTCTGGTTACAGCAGTTACTCCTAGTAACAGTAGTAGTTACAGTAGCTACTCCTAGTTAAAGTAGTTACTCTTTCGTCCGCCACATGTCCATGCTGTTCAGGAATTTCACCTCATCTTATCAGAGAGTTCTACGTAAAAAATCGTGGGGAAAAATAGCAAAATCGCTCACTAAGAAAGTTTGAGAGACATTTCCTCTAACAAAGAGGGAACGTAGCTATGAAACGCGACTGGTAAAAATGAGGACATGTTCTAAATTGGTTACATGATAAAATAACCATGATTAAGGAAGGGAAGGGGGTTCAGCAAAAACGAAAATGTTTAGGTGACATGTAAAAGGGTGGAAGGTGGGTGGAATTACCAACCGAATTTTGGTTTATTATTTTCAATAATGAACCATTGGAATCGAGCATGAAAAAAAAAAAAATTCTTACCCCCCCCTCAAAATTTGATGGTTTACGTTTCAAGGTATGTAGAATCCAAAACTGCAATAAAAATATTTCTGTCTGTCCGCCGTACGCCGTACGCCGTACGGGCCACTTTTCTTAGTTACCATGAAAAAAAATTGATGAAATTCGGGTTATAGGTTCCGTTCGGCGTCTAGTTGGTCCTCGAAGCTCGACGTTACTGTGAGTCATCTCTAAGGGGTTCAAAATAGGGGTTGAAATTTTCAAAACGCCTATACCATTTTTTTACGTAAATAATTTTACGGTTTTAAATAGTTCTTGAACTTGCGAGTTTTTTAAGACCATCCGGAGCATCGTACGTCCAGCCGTTCGTTCACAGTAAGGCCCCGAAGTTTGCACCGACAGGCATTTTCGACTCCAGTGTGAATGAAATTGTATACAATTCAAACCAAATCTGGTAACCAGAGACGCGCCCACAATAGGAATTTGCGAATACGGCCAATCATTGGTAGGGATCACCTGATTATATTGGCGGAGTATGATGTCGAGTTGGTTGTTCTGTGATATTATTTCGCTTGAAAAATGATGGCTCTTTTGGAGTTTGTTGGTAGGTAGTGAAACTTGAACAAACGTTGAAGTATTATTGATGGGTAAATTATTACTACGGTAAATCATTACTCAACGGTAAATTATTACACAACGGTTCATTATACCATCTACGTAGAAGGGGCTGGAGTTTGTTGGTAGGTACTTTTGCAACTTTCACTTTTCACTCCTCATCAACAATTTCTTTTCAGAACTTCATTATGTGTGTTTCTTTTTGTTAGGTACTGTTTGTCATCGGCAGAATTATTTTAGCAACATTTAACTCGTGATTTAGGTAGGTACCTAGTAACGAGTACGGGGTTAGGTACTAACCTACGGAAGGTCTGCGATCTACATAATATGTATATAATAGAATAGTACATATCATACTGTGATGAATTTAAATTCTTCATCACGGTGGCGTGAAGGAGAGGAAAAGTCGCAGGCGGCGGATACCACCGAGCATCTACGACTTTGGAGTAGATAGAGGTGAGTGAGGGAATTTCACCTAGGCGGCGGTGATCCACCGATGTAGGTGAAGGAAGGAATCTCACCTAGGCGGCGGTAATCCACCGATGTAGGTGAGTGAGGGAATTTCACCTAGGCGGCGGTAATCCACCGATGTAGGTGAAGGAAAGGTAGAAGGTAAATTCCCAGGCGGCGGATTCCACCGAGCATCTGGGAGGAGGAAGGTAAGAGAGAGAAGAGAGAGCTGGTTAGAGGAAGTGTCGAATGAAGCTAAAGCTCCAGGATCCAGGGTTATATAGGACTTGGAGGCCTCTCCCTCCAGCTCCCTGTTGGGAGCTGGTAATGGGGCTCCAGGTTGTGTCCCCTGGATTCTGTTGCCTGTCTCCCCACTCAGATGTTTATTAGCGGAAGGTAAGTTTTACATATGGATATTGGTGAGAGCTTTAAGGTTGCTAGTGGAGTGTTCCCGGGAGGGACTCACGACAGAGGTCCCCCCAGTTCGAACCAATGTTTGAGATAGCTGAAGGCTCAAGGTGACAGGGGCTGAGGGCCGCGGAAAACAAAAGGGGAGCTGAAGGCGCAGGGTGACAGAAGCTGAAGGCTGATGCAAACAATTGAAGTGCTGAAGGCAGAATCGTGACAGGTCGTGACTTAAATCTAGGAGTCATATAGGAGTAACATAGAGTGACATAGACGGCTGACATAGATGGTAAGAGGTAAGTAGGAGTAACATAGGAGTAACATAGGAGTAACATAGATAGCTGACAAAGGTAGTAAGAGGTAAGTAGACGTTATATAGGCATAGCTTGACATATAGATAGTTAGTATGATAAGTATAGGTGTGGATGCGTGATGACAATAATGATGGCGGGGAAGTAGATGAATATGTACAGGGTCGTTATGATTGAAAGAGGAGAGTAGTACAGGGATGGTGGAAGATCGTGAATAGAATGATGATGGCGAGATGGTAGGCTTAGTATGTACAGGGTTGTTATATAGAAAACTATACAAATTTTTACAAATTATATACAATTATATACAGATTGGAGCGGGGTGGTGAAATCCGCCGTCTCCTGGGTGTGGGTAGTGTGTGGTGAAATGTAGTGAGCGTATGGGTGGAGTGAAGTGTGTGATTGAAGTGTGTTGGTGAGGTGTGGGCGGCGTCCGATGCGACGAGGCGGCCACCGCGGGGCTGTGAGGTTCGGTACAGTGCGTGTGGGATAATAAAACACAAGCACTGTCCCGAAATCTCAAGGCCCCGCCGTGATTGCTCATAGCGGGGCGGAGGACTTGGCCGCCGGGACGCAGGGGACGTAGGGACGCTCCCTCCGTCTGTTTCGCCGCCCGGGCCGTCTCGTCCCGGCGGAAACTATGGGGGATATCCCCGGCGGTGGTGGGGGGGGGGGAGGGGGTGTTGTTGGCTTGGTGGGTTGCGGTGTTGGTGGGGGAGAATTTGAAATGGGGGGGTCGAAAATGGAAAATGGGGGCGTAGCAAGGGGGGTTTGAAATGCGGGGGGCGGGGGTTTGCTGAAGGCGGGGGGCTTGATGTGTGGAAGGGGTGGTGGGGGTGGCATGAGGAGGGCGAGTTGAAGATCGTGGAGGAGCGGGGCCATGAGAGGATCTACGGGGGTATAGGGAGGGTGTACCCCGGTGGCTTGCGCTGCGCGAAATTCGCGCAGTATGCGCCACTGGGGGTACTTCCACCGCCGGGGCCGGGGAGGTAACCCGGAAATCCGTTGCGGAGAAAATTGAAGCGATGATGGAGGCCCGGGCGAAGGGGGTAGGGGGGAGAGCGGGTCCGGGACGAACACGTCCCGGAGGATGGCCGCCATTTCCGGATCCGAATCGAAATCCGGAAACGGCGACGGGGGAGACTGTTGAGGTGGAGAGAGATTGTTCATGGGAAACAGACGGCGGGAGACTGATGGCTGATGTTGGTTGAGGGAGAACAGGGGCGGGTTTGCAGCGGGCGAAAGGTACGGTGTGGGGTTTCCCGTCCATTAGCAGGGTCGCGGTGGTCGGTGTTGTGCGGATGACTTGAAAGGGCCCGGCATAAAGGGGCTGAAAGGTTTTATGCATGCCGGGCTCTTTTAAGTACATGTGCGTGGAAGTGTAAAAGCGTTTGGGGTAAGTGGTGTCGTTTGTCGGTGTTGAGGTGTGTAGCGGTTCCCTGTTAATGGACGGGGTGTTTTGTGGAGGGAAAATGTCGGCCGGTAAACGAATAGGGTCTCGGAAAGCGTGTTGTGCGGGACTTGTGTTGTCTGAAGGACGGGCGGAAGTGCGGAGGCTAAGTAATACGTAGGGGAGTGTTTTTGTCCATGAGGGAGATGTGGCTGACGTGGAGATGGCTTGCTTGAGGACCGAGTGCCACCGCTCTATTTTCCCGTTGGATTGGGGGTGATAGGGAGTGGTGCGGGTTTTTTGAATCCCGAGGGAACGGAGCAGGTCGGCAAAGTGGGCTGATTCAAACTGCCTCCCCTGATCGACCGTGAGTGTCCGCGGACAGCCGTAGCGGCTGATCCATTGGTTGAGGAAGGCCGCGGCGACGGCGTCCGCGGTGATGTGGGCGAGTGGGATACACTCAACCCAATTGGTCGCACGGTCGATCATGGTGAGGCAGTACCTCTTCCCCTCGGAGGGGGGAAGAGGGCCGACCAGATCCAAGTGGACATGTTCCCACGGGAGGGAGTCGGGGATGGGTTGAGGAGGTACATGGGGGTGAGCCGAGACCTTAAATTGCTGGCACTTCTGGCACCCCAGAACCCAGGTACGGATATCTGTGTTCATATGGGGCCAGAAGTACCGCGTCTTGATGAGATCCCGGCTCGCCCGAATGCCGGGATGATGGAGGGAGTGGTAATGGAGGAACAACTGCCGCCTCAGCTCCGGCGGGACGTAAGGGCGCGGTGAATCGGCCGATACGTCGCACCAGAGATCGAGGGGCGGCAGTTGTTCCAATTTGGAGGCGGAGATGAGGTTGGAGAGTGCGGGGTCGGAAGTTGGATTTTGGTGATTTTTGAGGGTTTGTGGGGAAGGGAAGGGCAGTAACTCCGCCACCGGCGCAGGGGTGGGACGGGAGAGGGCGTCGGCTACGCAGTTGTCGGCCCCCGGCAAATAACGAATATCGGACGTAAATCGTCCGATAAATTCGAGTTGCCGGAGGCGACGGGGGGAGGCTGATTTACGGTTTTGGAGGAGTGCATGTGTGAGGGGTTTATGATCAGTGATGACAGAGAACTGCCTGCCCTCCACGAAGTCACGGAAGTGTTTGATGGCTTCGTGGATGGCGAGGAGTTCTCTGTCAAAGGTGGAGTAATTTTTTTGCGTTGGGGACAGAGTTTTTGAGAAGAAACCGAGGGGTTGGGGGGTGGCGCCGGTGTGTTGGTGGAGTACTGCCCCGATGGCCCAGTCGGACGCATCAGTGGTGATGGAGAGAGGGGCATGGGGATCGGGATGGGCCAATAGAGCGGCGTCTACTAGGTCCTTTTTGCAATTTTGAAAGGCGGTTGTGAGGGCGGGGGTCCAGGAATTGGGGCGGTTATCGTTTTTTTTGGCCGGCTGTGGGATAGCGTGTATGAGTGGTTGTTGATGTTGTGCTGCGTGTTTTATGTGTCTACGATAAAAATTCAACATACCCAGGAAACGGCGGAGTTCTGAGACAGTGCGGGGTTGTGGGAAGTCGGTGAGGGCGTGCACCTTGTCCGCGAGAGGTTTGATCCCGTCGGACGAGACTTGATGTCCGAGGCAGCGGACCGAGGGCTGGGCGAGAACACATTTTTGAGAGTTGATGGTGAGGCCCTCGGCGGCGAAGATGTCGAGTACTTGTTTCAGGTGTGCTAGGTGTTCCTTCGGGTCCCGGGAAGCGATCAATACGTCGTCGAGGAAACAGAACACGAAAGGTAGTCCCCGCAGAATGTTATCCATATAACGCTGCCACGTCTGGGCGGCGTTCCGGAGGCCGAAACCCATTTTTATGTATTCAAACAGGCCGAAAGGAGTGATGATGGCGGTTTTGGGTACGTCGGGAGGGTATATGTGAATGTGGTGGAAGGCTCTGGAGATGTCGAGGGTCGAAAATATGGTCGTGTTGTGGAGGTGCGAAGAGAAGTCTCGGAGATGTGGGACGTTGTAGAGGTCCGGAGTGGTTTTCGCGTTCAGGCGGCGGTAGTCGCCGCAGGGGCGGATATCCCCGTTGGGCTTTTGTACAATATGTAATGGTGAAGCCCACGGGGATTTGGAGGGTCGGATAATACCGTCTTTGATGAGGTTGTCAAAGTGTCTCCGGGCTTGGGACAGCTGGAGGGGGTGGAGGCGTCGTGCTTTGGCGGAGATTGGGGGGCCAGAGGTCTCAATGTAATGTTGAGTTTGTGAGATCTGTGCCGAGGGGCGGCGCTGGGGTTTGTATTGGAGTAGGAGGTTCTCGAATTGGGTGGGGGGGCGATCGACCGTGTGGATAAAGCCGGGGATTGGCTTCTGGGTGGAGGGGTCGAGCAGGCGCGCGTTACGGACGTCAACCTGGAGGCCGAAATAAGCGAGGAAGTCGGCCCCCAGGATTGCTTTCTCCACGTCCGCCACGGTAAATTCCCACTCGTAGGCGAGCCCGCTCATGTGGATGGATGAGCGGTACGTCCCGTACGAGGGGATGGTGGTACCGTTGGCGGCGTAGAGGAGTTGCCGGTAACAACGCGCCTGTCGCCGGAGAATGTTGTTTGGGAAGATGGAGAGCGCCGCCCCTGTGTCGACGAGGAATGGGACATTTGTTTTTGCACACTTCAAGAAGAGGCGTTGGTTTGCTGGGGCGGAGTGCGGTAGAATGGCGGAGGTGTTGGGGTCTGGCGGAAGGGAGGGGCTTGGTCCGTCTGAGGTGATGGGCGAGGGCGGCGGTGGGGGTTGGTCCCCCGCAAAGGATACACGGGGCGGTCCCTTGCCGTTCCAGAGAGGGGGAACGGTGGTGCTGACGGGGGTTTTGGTCCTCTGGGAGGCGGGCTTGGAGGAGCCGTTCCGGGGTGGGGGAACGGTAGCGGCGGCGGGAGTTGCGGCCGGAAGGGTGGCTGCCCTGGAGGCGGGGTTGGAGGGGCCGTTCCGGGGTGGGGGAACGGTAGGGGCGGCGTGAGTGGCGGCCGGAAGGGTGGCTGCCCTGGAGGCGGGCTTGGAGGGGCCGGTCCGGGGTGGGGGAACGGTAGCGGCGGCGTGAGTGGCGGCCGGAAGGGTGGCTGCCCTGGAGGCGGGCTTGGAGGGGCCGTTCCGGGGTGGGGGAACGGTAGCGGCGGCGTGAGTGGCGGCCGGAAGGGTGGCTGCCCTGGGGGCGGGCTTGGAGGGGTTGTTCCGGGGTGGGGGAACGGTTGATGGCGAGGTGAGGGGTTTTGTGGCGCCGGCAGATGCGGTCGGGAGGTTGGCAGCCGTGGCGGCGGCGTAGGAGGGGTAGCGAGGCTTTGTGGTGGTGGTGTGAATGCGGGCGGGGAGGGGTTGGTGGTGGTCCCCCCCGTGTTGGTGAGGAGGGGGGCCCGCCAGATTTACCGGCGGGCGTCCGCGTTTCCCTGCTTGGAGGTGTAGGAGCAGGGGGGCTGGCATTTGCGGGCCTCCCCACCGAAGTTGACATGATAGAAACATCGGTGGGGGGGGTCCGCTGGGAGGTAGGTCCTGGTGGGGCGCGCGGAGGTGGAGGGGCTTGCTGCGGCTGGAGACCTCCCCCTTCGTTGCTGAGGGGGGGAATTGTTGTGGCGTTCGGACGAGCGCTGGCGTCGGTGGTCGACGGAGGGGGTCGGTCGGCGCTCGACGGAGAGGGAGCGGCGCCGGTGGAGGGATGGGGGCCGGCGGCGCTCTTGTGACGGCGTCCGGTCCCTGCGCGGGGTGGGGGTGCGGGGCGCGGCGACGTCCGTGACGCCGGCGGCTGCGGTGAGGTCATGGACCGTGTCGGCGAGACGTAGTAGCGGTTCGTCTGGGCCGTCGAGGTAGCTGGCGAGCGCCATCTGCATGGGGTGGGGTAGGGCCCGCAGCCAGAAGGTCCGCGCGATGTCGGCCGTCATTACGTCTTGCAGCTGATGACGCAGGCGACGGTAGAGGTGGGAGGGCTTCAGATCGCCGAGATGTTGGGGTTGGGAGAGCGCTGCGACACGTGCGATCTTGGAAGGTTGGTATAAAGTGACGAGGCGGTTGCGGAGGTCGTCGTATGCGGCCGGCCGTGGCGTCGGGGGAGATGTCTGATGTCTGCAGGAGGATCTCATACGGGAGTAGAGATATGATGCGGGAGTAACGGGTACGCTGGCTGCGGATGTTGGCGGCCGAAAACGCAGCGTCGACCTGGAAGAACCAGAGCGCGGGGTCGTGCGTGTAGAAGGGGGGCAGCGACAGCGGGAACGACGCCGAGGCCGTCGTGACGTCGGCGGCGGCGTGTGCGGCAGCCGCAGCGGCGGCGGCAGCGGCGGCGGCGGATGCGGAAGAGCCGGGTGGTGAGAGGCTGGTGAAGGGGTTGTCGGTTGCGTCAGATGTCGCAGCGGTCGGCGGCTGCAGCAGGGATGGCCGGAGGAGCGGCGGCGGCGGCGAGTTCGGGTCCATGGTTGAGGTCTGTAATCAAAATTCAAATTGGGTGAGGTTTTGAATTTTAAATTCGCAATTTGCGGTAGCGGAGGTGCTTGTGGCGGAGAGTTGAGAGCTGTGTGAGCGGCGAGGTTGGGCCAAGAATTGCGAATTTATATACTGACTGTTTTAAATGTGAATTTAAAATTTGGGACACCGAACTAGACTGGGGCGACACATGAGGTGGTAAGAAGGGAGGAAGGGGAGAAGGTTGGATGAACGTCGGGTTCACCACTGTGATGAATTTAAATTCTTCACCACGGTGGCGTGAAGGAGAGGAAAAGTCGCAGGCGGCGGATACCACCGAGCATCTACGACTTTGGAGTAGATAGAGGTGAGTGAGGGAATTTCACCTAGGCGGCGGTGATCCACCGATGTAGGTGAAGGAAGGAATCTCACCTAGGCGGCGGTAATCCACCGATGTAGGTGAGTGAGGGAATTTCACCTAGGCGGCGGTAATCCACCGATGTAGGTGAAGGAAAGGTAGAAGGTAAATTCCCAGGCGGCGGATTCCACCGAGCATCTGGGAGGAGGAAGGTAAGAGAGAGAAGAGAGAGCTGGTTAGAGGAAGTGTCGAATGAAGCTAAAGCTCCAGGATCCAGGGTTATATAGGACTTGGAGGCCTCTCCCTCCAGCTCCCTGTTGGGAGCTGGTAGTGGGGCTCCAGGTTGTGTCCCCTGGATTCTGTTGCCTGTCTCCCCACTCAGATGTTTATTAGCGGAAGGTAAGTTTTACATATGGATATTGGTGAGAGCTTTAAGGTTGCTAGTGGAGTGTTCCCGGGAGGGACTCACGACACATACTATATGGAAGGGTTATCTATACATAGAGCTGTGATCTGTAACAGGAGGGTATTCTATACAAAATAATAAACCGTTGTGCAGGGATTTGCAGCGTTTTTGGATGTGCATTCCGCGCTCGGTTTACTACCTGAGTGAACCGCGAAAAATGAAACGAGAACGACATGGGAGAATAAAAGTTGATGGTGAGAGAATGCGGACACTTTTTTCACGTTCAGATGATATACAGACAATTGGGAAGTAATAATAATGCTGGTACAGCAATACAAGGCCTCGTATTTCCTTCTTCATAACGTGGGGGGGGGGGGGGGGGCTCGTGGGGTAAGAGCAAGGAATTCTTCTCGGCGAGAGGAATATGATTTATGGGAGCTAGCAGTCCTTTAAAATTTTTTTTTTTTACATTTCCGTTCTTTTCACCTTGCACCCCTTTCTTCGTTCTATTCTTATGAATGTACAGCATTAAAGCTGGCATCCACTCGGAAGCCATCTTTTAGCCGTCTAAAGCCATAGGGAGATGGAATAAGGCGTAGGCTCTGCCCCAGGGGCCGGAGCGAGGTAATTCGCTTCGCCCTCCACTAAATGTGCTCGCTGTTCTAACTAGTAGGAAAAGGAAAAGCTCAATTATTTATTGGAGCAATCAGCATAGTAGATTCTACATTTATTATGCGCAAGGAGCGGAAAGAGAGTGGCATTTATAGCGTTCAGAACGCGTAATAAATTCTGTTACGCCCAGGATTTACTACTGCTAAATACATTTCTTGATAGGCGAAGTAAATAAAATGTTACCTACACACTGGTTTTGATGACTTAGGTTTTATCGTCCACTGGAGAGAAGTGGCGACAGACAACAGCGACCCTCTAACGCGGCTACCAGGAGCGACCCGTTCTTTTTACAGTCGAGTACGAAGTGCGACCCGCTATTTTTACAGACAAGTACCTACGAAGTGCGACCCGGTCATAATCCCTTTCCATATTGGTGAAAGCAGTCTTCTCTTTATCTTCAGGCTACGTTTCTACCGGCCAGTACTAAATTTTCACACCAAGTACGCAGAACCACCTAATGCATCTAGCAAGTCTTAAATGCAGTGCATATTTATGAGTATTTTTTAAATCATCCTGTTGCGCCTCCTATTATAGTACATATATAATCTCGTAGATCCATATTTTTCGGTAGGAGAACTAAAGCGGACGCCGAGGACTTTTTGAAGGCTCAACGACGACATGGGGTCTCTTTCACAGGACAAGCATCTCCTGTATCGATGGCATGCTGAACCATATGGGTGCGTCCGACTAACTGGCCTTCTGATGCAAAAGCAACATAACATCTTTGGAGCAAATCGATTAACTTGTTCTATTCAAGTGAATTCGGAGCTAAATCTGATTTTGCCGAGGAACTGTAAGCCGGTTAGCTTGGCTGTGATTCAGAAATTTCCTGAATTTGGAATACTTATTCTGCACATTGCCATCGCTTCCTTAGGGGTATGCGAATTCCCTGAATTTGCTAACTCAACCGGCCCAAATTGACTCGTCGAAGAACATTTAAACCAGGATTGCTTTTTCTCTCAGTTTTCTGGCTGTGGCTCTACAACATTGATGCGACCTGAAGGCTTTTTGCTTTGTGAGCATTTTTAGCGAATATGGTCTCCTTGGTTGCATCCCCAGCACTCTGGCTTGGAAAAGGACAACTCCTTACAGTTAATAGCTCTGCCCTTCCATCAACTGAGCCCTTGTTAAAGCATACTGCAGGTTTTCAGCATAGCAGGATAAGATTTTCTTTGCCCCTGATCTTGCAGGAATCTCAGAAAGGCGAGTAAGGCGACTTCATCTCTACATCGCTCTGGCCAGTCGGGTGTCGCAAGCATGACAATTCGTTTAATATCCAAGGCAAACTCAGCAAGATACTCACATGGTCGTTGTTCCTTAGCATGGAACTCACTTTGTCACTTGAGGGAGAAATTCTATCGGCCAAATCTGATCAAGAGAGCAGAGCTGAGAAAATTTAAATTCTTCCTTTGTTCTGGAGGTACCATCGCTAGTACATCACCAAGTGTCGAAAAAAAAGTCGAATTTTTGGCCCTTACGCTCAACAGACCAACCATTTGCCGCAGATACTACGTCAAGATGACCAGCATAGCCCTCCCACGACGTACTGTCCCCATATACCATAAGAGCTCCCTCGTGAGAAACGGAGTTTTGTCTCAAGCTTGTTATTTGCGACCGAACCTCCAATAATAATTTGTCCGAGGTGTGTGTATCCATATTTAGAGGAGCTGATGGTGAAGGGACTGGCTGCGCAGAGACGGATTGAGCTCCACTTGACTGTGTTACGGACCGGTGAGACCGTTGCTGCCATTTTTCATTTTCGTCAACAACAGCAGGTTGACGAGTAAAGATCGTACGTTTCAAATGTGACACAATTAACTAGTGTCAAGCGTGCGAGTGCAAGAGCACGTGCGTGCGTGAGTGGGGTGCGAGTGTGTGTGTTGTGATTTTCAGAAACACAACTTACTTTTCCGTGTAACAACTGCCGAACTCTCTACAAAAAACATATGTCTAGGGTCTGGGAGTGTTGTTGCCACTACATTACAAAGGTTGACATCTCCCATTCATTTGAGTACCCCTCACGTCGGGTACTCAAATGAATGCGGGGTGGGGGGGGGGGATAAAAAACGGTTCGCATGAACTACATTTTTTCAGTCGGTTAGTGAACATCTTCGTTGGTTCTAATAATGCCTTGGAGTATGGTGGCAAAGGGGAACGTGTCCTAATAATTAACAGAGCTCACTTGAATCCCACAGCTCTATTTTATCCCTTAGCAAAGGGCCCATTAGGTCTACTTGAATTGAATTAGCCTTTTTGGTCTATTATTTTCAATAATGAACCTTTGGAATCGAGCATGGAACGAAAATGTTTAACCCCCCCATCAAAATTTGATGGTTTCCGTTCAAGGTATGTAGAATCCGAAAATGCAATAAAAAAATTGCTGTCCATCCGCCGTACGCCGTACTTCGCACTTTTCTTAGTTACCATGAACCAAAACTAACGAAATTTTGTATGTAGGTCCCGTTTGGGGTCTACTTGGTCCTCGAAGCTCTGCGTTACTTTCAGTCATCTCTTTAGAAATCTCCAGGACGCCGTTATCTCGAATTTTGGTTTATTATTTTCAATAATGAACCATTGGAATCGAGCATGAAAAAAAAAATTCTTACCCCCCCTCAAAATTTGATGGTTTACGTTTCAAGGTATGTAGAATCCAAAACTGCAATAAAAATATTTCTGTCTGTCCGCCGTTCGCCGTACGGGCCACTTTTCTTAGTTACCATGAAAAAAAAATTGATGAAATTCGGGTTATAGGTTCCGTTCGGCGTCTAGTTGGTCCTCGAAGCTCGACGTTACTGTGAGTCATCTCTAAGGGGTTCAAAATAGGGGTTGAAATTTTCAAAACGCCTATACCATTTTTTTACGTAAATATTTTTACGGTTTTGAATAGTTCTTGAACTTGCGAGTTTTTTAAGACCATCCGGAGCATCGTACGTCCAGCCGTTCGTTCACAGTAAGGCCCCGAAGTTTGCACCGACAGGCATTTTCGACTCCAGTGTGAATGAAATTGTATACAATTCAAACCAAATCTCGTAACCAGAGACGCGCCCACAACAGGAATTTGTGAATACGGCCAATCATTGGTAGGGATCACCTGATTATATTAGCGGAGTATGAAGTCGAGTTGGTTGTTCTGTGATATTATTTAATTTGAAAAATGATGGCTCTTTTGGAGTTTGTTGGTAGGTAGTGAAACTTGAACAAACGTTGAAGTATTATTGATGGGTAAATTATTACTACGGTAAATCATTACTCAACGGTAAATTATTACACAACGGTTTATTATACCATCTACGTAGAAGGGGCTGGAGTTTGTAGGTAGGTACTTTTGCAACTTTTTTCACTCCTCATCAACAATTTCTTTTCAGAACTTCATTATGTGTGTTTCTTTTTGTTAGGTACCTACTGTTTGTCATCGGCAGAATTATTTTAGCAACATTTAACTCGTGATTTAGGTAGGTACCTAGTAACGAGTATTTTCACTCCTCATCAACAATTTATTTTCAGAACTTCATTATTGTGTTTCTTTTTATTAGGTACTGTTTGTCATCGGCAGAATTATTTTAGCAACATTTAACTCGTGATTTAGGTAGGTACCTAGTAACGAGTACGGGGTTAGGTACTAACCTACGGAGGGTCTGCGATCTACATAAAATGTATAGAATAGTACATATTATATTATATAGACGGGTTATCTATACAGAGAGCTGTGATCTGTAACAGAAGGGTATTCTGTACAAAATAATAAACCGTTGTGCAGGGATTTGCAGCGTTTTTTTATGGTTTTAAATAGTTCTCGAGCATTGTACGTCCAGCCGTTCGTTCACAGTAAGGCCCGGAAGTTTGCACCGACAGGAATTTCCGACGGAAGTCTGAATGAAATTGTATACATTCAGCCCACATATCATCACTAGGGACGCGCTAACAATTGGGAATTGGCCCGAGATCATCATTGCTAGCGAGCACCTGATTGTATTCACGGAGTATGAAGTCGAGTTGGTTGTTCTGTGATATTATTTCATTTGAAAAGATGGCTCTTCTGGAGTTTGTTGGCAGGCAGTGAAACTTGAACAAACGTTGATGTATTATTGATGGGTAAATTATGATACAAAGGTAAATTATTACACCGCGGTAAATTATTACACGACGGTTCATTATACCATCTACGTAGAAGGGGCACCTATACAGGTAAATTATTATACAACGGTTTATTATTTGCCTTAAATATGCTTCATGAATAACTACAAAATAATTAATGATTGAATTACTGAATCCCGCGCATTTGTAGGAAAGTTTAATTCCGGGGCCGCCTCCAGTACTCGATTTAGGGCTTTCCTTTGGGGGGGTCCAGGGTATTGACCACAGAAAACAGTGATCTACGCAGAAGGGGCATCTATACAGGTAAATAATAAACCTTTGTGTCATAATTTGCAGCGTTTTTATCAAATAAATATTGTAGGTACTACTAAAACTAAAAACAAAAACCTGTCAAACGCATTACACTACACGGTTTATCATGTCAGAGGATGTTAAACTATTGCAAAATATTCAAAAGTTTTCCCAACGGCTTATTGTTATTTTCTGACTACATCACCTTCCTGCACACCATACCGTTGAAAGTTCGATATCAATCCGAATTTTTTATGACCTGCATTATTGAGGGGAGGTAAGAGTTGTTCCGTTGCTGTCCGTAGTAACGACTCCAGCTTGCAGAGGTCACGTAACTCATTAATCTTTGACGAAGTGTAACTGAAGGAAAAATGGGAAACCCAGAGCTTGGGACAACAAGCCATCAAAGTTCAACTCGAGGACTAGCGCAAAAACAAAAACAAACACCTCTTCGATCGCCCTGGGCGCAGGGGAAGCTATTTGAAAAAAGTAGTTTTTTTGGTACCGGTATGGGCACCACGGGCTCTAATGGGTTATACTTCGCCGGAAAAAGTAGAGGGGCATTAGGATCTAGCTGATGGATCCATGAATGCCCAAATGAGCTCCTGGCTCTTCTCTCTACATTGCATGTCTATAATAGATAGATTGGCAGAGAAAAATTGGTAAAACGCTGCTAATGGTCTTTGAATGGTTTCCAAACGAAAGATAACATGAAATTTCGTGATTATTATAGTGATAATTACGACATGATTATTGATATATGTAGATTTCATGTACCTATTATACTCCTTGAATTAACTTAGTAATTTCAGTACTTGCCAATATATTCATATTCATATCAATCTCAAGTTTATACTAACCGCAACATTTACCCAGTTAGTGAATAAGCAGACCAGACCGAAACAGATTTCCTTATACTCAACTGCACTAGTAGAACTTCACACTGCATCTTTAGCTTTCCTTCCTGAGCCTGAAAAGGCAACAGATTTCAGTAGAGATTGCCTTGGTGGGAGGCCAGAATCCTGGAGGCAGCTCGGAAATGACATCTGAATTATGAATGGGGAGTCTTATCCTGGCCCAAGTCGTAGATTTCTTGCTAATCTCAAGATCTTCGGCTCGTTACGTTGTGACGGTATATGGGAATCCCGTCCATCTTGGATGCTGGCTCTTCCCGATCTTTTTGACACGCGGCTGAAGGGGCGGTTGATTCGCGGAAACGAATCATCAACTCCTGGAGGCAACGCGTTATAATCTAACCATTGTCTCCGGGGGCAGCTGTCACACTGCCTCCCTACCTTTCTAGAGGATGGAGAGGGGGAAACTACGCTGTATGGGCGGCGTAGTTAAACCCCTCATCCATTACATGATAGCAGAGCGTGGTTGGTGGGTATGTGCTGGATTTAATCCTCGGTACCCCCTCCACTTTTTGAGAGCTTTTCCAGAAGGAATAGCTCTGAGGTTTTCCAGAAGGAATCCTCTTTTTAATACCCCTTTGTTTATCAATATACACTTCGGCCATTGGATTTCCTATTTTTATCAAATCAACCTCATGATTATTATTATTACAATCAACCTCATGATTACTACTATTAATAATATCAAACCTCATGATATTATTCTTAAGGCTGTTATGCCTGGCGTTCAACGTCTATTTTTGTAATTTTTCCCCTTGTTTTCCCAGTTGTTCCATCTTATGATGGGGGTTAGTCACCCAGAGGTTGTTCAGATGAACTTTCCTGAATCAGAACCTCTGACAACTACTTTCATGTATATTCCAGTTGTTCCATCTTATGATGGGGGTTAGTCACCTAGAGGTTGTTCAGATGAACTTTCCTGAACCAGAACCTCTGACAACTACTTTTTTCTTTCCCTTTTGTCCAAGTGCGCCAAGTGATATTGATAGGAGCTAAGTTCTCCACCAGTAACAATTCTCAGTAGTACCATTACGATGGAAGCTGTCAGCTTTGGAGTTTTTCAGATGAATCTTCCTGAATTAGAACTCCATACTACTTTCAGTCCCGTGTCTAACTTCACATACTTCTTCTTCAAAGAAGTATGTTTTTAAGGGGAGGAGTGTGACGGTATATGGGAATCCCGTCCATCTTGGATGCTGGCTCTTCCCGATCTTTTTGACACGCGGCTGAAGGGGCGGTTCATCAACTCCTGGAGGCAACGCGTTATAATCTAACCATTGTCTCCGGGGGCAGCTGTCACACTGCCTCCCTACCTTTCTAGAGGATGGAGAGGGGGAAACTACGCTGTATGGGCGGCGTAGTTAAACTTAAACCCCTCATCCATTACAACGTTCAATAGAATAGGTTCGGAAGCATTTTTTTTGTTTACGATTCTTTGGTTCTTCCTTGTTTGGTACCGGAAAATACTGAAAGCTTATGCTTGTGAAGTACCTATAAAAGTTTGTGTGGTCATAGATTGATAGTATTATTTTATTAGAAAACCATTATCGAGCAGGGACTCTTGCTCAAATCTACCTCCGAACATTTACAGCACCTTGTTGAGGAAATGAAGGTTCCACGCTCCTAGCTGATAATTCGTTCACACTCTCTGCAGCTTTCCAGTCATTGGGAAATGATTACCACGTCGTAGACGCCTTTTCTCGAACTTTTAATTTTTTCCATTTTATGTATAGCGGTTTTTAACTAATAGTTCTTTAATATTATTATGAATTAAATGAATGAAATGAATTAAACATTTACAGGAAATGACAGTAACTACAGTAATTTACAGGAAATGACAGTGTCGAGTAAATGTAGAATCAACGTAGGTTGAATTCTGTATCTCTTTCTCAACTGACAAAATAGGAAGCGCTGGTTTGACGTTAAGCAAACAAATTGATAAATTGAGTGAGTGGACTGTATTACGTGTATGTACAAAAGTTTTCTTCTACCTATGGCATGCCGCAAAAATACATTGAAAAGGAATTAAAATGAAAAATACTTAGGGGCTGGCCCGTGCTCAACAAAATTGAAATTATAAACTGAAATGTTCAACCTGGTGTCGCAGTAAACGGAGAAAATGAAATGCGGTGATGACTGAAGAAACGAAAGAGAACACTCCTGACGATGACGTCGTAAATCCGTGTGAAGAAGGATGCGGCGTTCTTGGAACGAACCGATGCTTCGATGGTTTGGTTTACAAAAGAAACCCGAGGCAGAATCGTGAAAACGATCTAAATTAAATTTCACTGCGGAAAAGGGTCGGAAGCACACACTTGGTGGTAGGTATATAAAAACATTGAGAATGCCGGTGATAGCGAAACGTGATCTGATCGCGGGTGAGACTCCCTTATCCCAATAATTTGTCCTCACACGGTCCACTCTCCATCCTTGCGGGCGCTTGATCCATAGGCAACAGGTGGCGCCAACATCCCGCCCACCAAAATTTAAATTTAAATTTTATGAAGGAATGAGATCAGCGGGTGGTGATTCAGGATCAGTGATGGGTTTCAAGGACACTAGCTTGGATACAGGTCGTGTGAAGACTCCACTGGCTGTGCGAACTTCTGCTACCCTTGTGACGCCGTCTGCTCCGGGGCTGGTCCTGACAACTCTTGCGAGTGTCCAATTGGAAGGTGCCTCCTTTGGTTCCTTGAGAATCACTAGCTCGCCAACTTCAAGATTTGGTCGCTGCGTAGTCCACTTGGTACGGAGCTGAAGCTGGTGGATGTACTCGCGTCTCCATCTCTTCCAGAAATATTGTACTCTCTGTTGGACCAACTGCCATCGTGACAGCCTATTCATGGGTAATTCCAGAAGAATTTCCTCTGGTCTAGCAACCAAAGGCGCTCCAATCAAAAAATGACCTGGGGTTAAAGCTTCAAGACTCTCTGGATCATTGGATACAGGACAGATTGGTCTTGAGTTAAGCACCGCTTCTATGCGGCACAATATAGTGGATAGCTCCTCGAATGTTAGAGGGGTGCCTTTGGAGAAGTGGCGAAGAACAGATTTGGTCAATTTTATATTGGCTTCCCACAAACCACCGAAGTTTGGGGATGAAGGAGGGTTGAAAGACCAATCCACTCCCTGAGTGGCCAAGTGTTGTGTTATCGAGTGACCGGTATCCCTACTCCTGTACCACTCCCGTAGCTCGTTCAACTCACGGTTGGCTCCAATAAAGTTGGTACCACAGTCAGAGTGAATTCTCACAGGTAAACCTCTGCGTGAAATAAACCGGTCCAGGGCAGCCAAGAATGCAGATGTGGAAAGGTCTGATACAAGTTCGAGGTGCAGCGCCTTTGAAGCCATGCAGATAAACAGACATAAATATGCCTTAGAGGTTTGCGCCTTACGACGAAGAGAAGCTCTGATTTGTAGCGGGCCTGAAAAATCCACCCCTACATGCAGGAATGCTCTTCCCTCAGCAAAGCGAGAACGTGGCAGATCTCCCATAAATGGTGCCTTGGGCTGTTGGGAAATCTTAAAACAAGCAGCGCAACGGTATATTCTCTGCCTGATTATGATTCGTGCTGACAAGATCCAAAAGGAGCTATGCAGAAGAGCTTGTAACGCAGATGGTCCGATATGCAGGTGTATTTGATGATAGTGATCAACAAGTAGGCGGGTTAAATGGCATTTACCTGGAAGCAGAATTGGGTGTTTCACCCCTTCCGGTACGGGAGCCTTACTCAATCTACCGCCCACCCTGATAACCCCATCTCCATCAGTAATAGGGTTAAGCCGATAAATGTGAAGATAATGGTTTGGACGTTTTGATTTGTCCATTAAATTTGCAAAATGCTGGCTCTGTATGATCTTCACCAGGGTGATCATAGATTGACGGTATTCACGAGTAGAGACGGGTGGAACTCTCTTCAAAATGTCTTGTATTGATTCAGCACCCTTGGAACAAACCTTTCCTTGCAAAAGGTCTCTCTTGCCTGTCCGCCATCCCACCTTAGCCTTCAAAAATCGCAAAATGTAAGACATGATCCTACACGTTCTTGGATAGGATGATAACGTTTCCATCCAGGCAATAATCGGTTGGGTATCCAACTGGGAGCTCAAGCATGCTGCACCTTTCACCTCGGGAAGAGACTCGATGGGGATCTCGTAGGTGCCAACAATCGGCCACTCTGGAAGGGGTAACTGTAGCCATTGAGGCCCGCTCATCCAAAGAGGATGGGATATGAAATCTGATGGGGATAAACCTCTCGATGAACAATCTGATGGGTTCTCATGAGTGGACACATGGTGCCAATCTTGTATACGTGTTGTTTCAACAATTTCCACCACCCTATGTGCGACAAAGGTTTTCAGGATTGAAGGGTCTGTTGAAAGCCATCCTAAAACGATGGTTGAGTCTGAGAACCAATAATGATTGGTAGGTAAAAGTGGGCAAAGAAAACTCTTGAGCGATTTGAACAGCCTGCAAAGCAGCAGTGCTGCTGATAGCTCCAGCCTAGGAATGGTGAGGGGTTTTATCGGAGCCAACTTAGTTTTTGCCTTGATCAAGTGAACCTGAGCATTACCTGCACCAAGTTCGATTCTCAAATAAATGCTAGCACTATAAGCAAGCTGTGATGAATCACAAAATCCGACGACATCAATTTGACCAGCATGTGCTGTGTCAATCAGCCGAGGTATGGTTACCTCACTAAGCTGTGGTAACTCATCAACAAACTTGAACCAAACATCTGCTATGGCAGAAGGAAGTTGTTGATCCCAATCAACTTTCTCCTTCCAGCATGCCTGAAGAATAATCTTGGCAAAACATACAATAGGTGAAAGGTAGCCAAGCGGATCAAAGATCCGTGCTATTGATGACAGAACGGAGCGTTTGGTAGGAGTAGTGGGAGGAACTTGTATGTTGTAGGTAAATGCATCCTTAGCAGGGTCCCATTGGAGTCCCAGTATCTTTATAATCTGATCGTCTGGCGATAGATTGAGTGGGTATTGTGAATTTGATTCATTCCCAAGTAGCTCTGGGCGATTTGAGGACCATTTACTTAGCTCAAAACCCCCACTCCTTAATAATTGTATGAGTTGCTCTTTGAGTTTTAAGGCCTTCTCAACGGATTCAGATCCTGTCGCTATGTCATCCACATAGCAGTCCTCAATAAGTGCAGATGATGCAATGGGATATGAATTACCCTCATCTTTCACCAATTGATGCAACGTGCGGATCGCTAAATAGGGGGCAGGCTTAGTTCCATAGGTTACAGTATCAAGCTGGTAATCCAAAAGCTCCTGAGTAGGATCAAATCTCCATAATATGTGCTGGAACTTACGATCTATTGGATTGATGAGTACCTGGCGGAACATTTTGACTATATCCGTTGTAAACACCACCGGATGCCTTCTAAACCTCAGAATAATAATTCCAATATCATTTTGCAAGCGTGGACCAGCGTGAAGGTAGTCATTGAGACTTCCATTAGATGTGCTGCATGACGCATCAAAGACAACCCGTAATTTTGGATTAATTTCATTAGCCTTGAAGACCGCATGATGAGGTATGGTGTATGCAGAGGATTGTGATGAGTCCCTGGACATATGCTGTAGCTCAATGTATTCTTGCATGAATTTAGCATATGCCGATTTCAAATCTGGATCCTTGGAAAGTTTTAGCTCAAGGCTATGAAATCGCTTGACAGCCAAATGGCGAGAACCGTTCAAGTTGGGCAGGGCCTCCTCTTTGAATGGCAGCGAAACTACATAACGTCCAGTGGCTGTTCTGTAGTGAGTTCTGAGAAAATGATCTTCGCACCATGAGTCGTCCGGTGATATTAACTGTCTTTCCTCCACCTCTTCGACTGACCAAAACCTTTTCATAATTTCCGCAAGCTCGTCGTTTTGAACAAAGAGCGCGGTTGCACAATGCTGCTGACTTGGTTTCTGGAACCGCCCGCCAACAACATAACCAAAGATTGTAGGTGTAACCTTAGGTATATTGGGAGCTACGTGAATAGGTTTTCCACTGATCACATCATAAAAGAGGTCACTGCCCAATAAAAATTCAATAGGGGCACATATCCAAAATTGGGCATCAGCAAGCGGAAAATTTTCATAGGCTTTGCGTAGCTGTGCAGGCATGGTAATCTGTGGGAGGTTGCCAGTGATACTATTCAGAATGACAGCTCTGGTGCTGAGAACAGTTGGATTTCCGTTAGGTGAACGTAGAGTGCATGTCAGTACACCGTGGGTGTTAGCGACAGCCATCTGACCAATGCCACTGATAGCTCCTTGAAAGTCATCAGGTTGAAAACCAAGTCTTCTTGCACAAGAATCGGTAATAAAAGAGTACTGGCTCCCGCAATCTAAAACCATTCTGATGTTATGGAACTGCCCAGAACAATCCATGATCTGTCCCACTACAGTTCCCAAGACAACACTGTCATGTTCATCTGAACCACCAAGCAACGATGCTCCATTTGTCACTACCTGCTGAATAGCAGTACGTTCAGGTAAATGTAGCCAAGTGTGATGTCTTTTCCCACAAGTATTGCATGTATTTTCAGAGGGACATGTCTTAGAGTTATGTTGACTGGAGAGACAATTTCTACACCCCGACCAATACTTCAACATGTCAAACCTGTCAGTTGGTGAAGCACCACGGAAAGTCGCACAGTGATGTAACGTGTGGCTGGAAGGACATGCTGGACATTGATTCGGAATTTTCTTTGAGCTCTGTTTATTTTTATTTCCCCCCTTGTCAGACGCCCATAAAGCCATTTTTGCAGTACCACTTGCTTTGCTAGTAGGTTTAGTGGGCCTCTGAGAACTACTTGTACTGGACGCCCTCGGAGTAACCTCACTGTCGTGAGTCCCTCCCGGGAACACTCCACTACAACCTTAAAGCTCTCACCAATATTCCTATGTAAAAATTACCTTCCGCTAATAAACATCTGAGTGGGGAGACAGGCAACAGAATCCAGGGGACACAACCTGGGCCCCCCCCAAAACTCCCAACAGGGGAGTTGGAGGGAGAGGCCTCCAGTTCCTATATAACCCTGGATCCTGGGGCTTTAGATTCATTCGACACTTCCTCTAACCAGCTCTCTCTTCTCTCTCTACCTTCCTCCTCCCAGATGCCTGGTGGTATCCGCCGCTCTGGGAATTCACCTCCTACCTTCTCCTCTTGTCTACATCGGTGGATATCCGCCGCCTAGACAAGCACCTTCCTTCCTTCACCCACATCGGTGGATTACCGCCGCCTGGGTGAATTTCCTTCCTCTCGCCTACATCGGTGGATTACCGCCGCCTAGACGAGATTCCTTCCACTCACCTACATCGGTGGATTACCGCCGCCTAGGTGAATTTCCTTCCTCTCACCTACATCGGTGGATTACCGCCGCCTAGGTGAAATTCCCTCGCTCTCATCTATTCACTCCTTCACGCCACCGTGATGATAAATTTAAATTCATCACAGTGGTGAACCCGACGTTCATCCAACCTTCTACCCTTCCTCCCTTCTTACCACCTCATGTGTCGCCCCCAGTCTAGTTCGGTGTCCCGCATTTTAAATTCACATTTAAAATAGTCAGTTTAAATTCGCAATTTTGGCCCACCCGCATCCGCTCAAACAACTCTCAACGCTCCGCTGCAACCACCTCCGCTGCCGCAAAGTGCGAATTTTAAAAATTCAAAACCTCACCCAATTTGAATTTTGTTTCCAGACACCTCAACTATGGACCCGAACTCGCCGTCACCGCCGCTCCTCCGGCCGTCCCTGCTGCAGCCGCCGACCGCTGCGACATCTGACGCAACCGACAACCCCTTCACAAGCCTCTCATCACCCGGCTCCACCGCATCCGCCGCCGCCGCTGCCGCCGCCGCTGCAGCTGCCGCACACGCCGCCGCCGACGTCACGACGGCCTCGGCGTCATTCCCGCTGTCACTGCCCCCCTTCTACACGCACGACCCCGCACTCTGGTTCTTCCAGGTCGACGCTGCGTTTTCTGCCGCCAACATCCGCGGCCAGCGTACCCGCTACTCCCGCATCATCTCCCTGTTACCATATGAGATCCTCCTGCAGACATCTGACATCTCCCCCGACGCCACGGCCGCCTACGACGACCTCCGCAGCCGCCTCATCAACTTATACCAGCCCTCCAAGATCGCACGTATCGCAGCGCTATCCCAGCCCCAACATCTCGGCGATTTGAAGCCCTCCCACCTGTACCGTCGCCTACGTCATCAGCTACACGACATCGTGACGGCCGACATCGCTCGGACGTTCTGGCTGCGAGCCCTTCCCCACCCCATCCAGATGGCGCTCGCCAGCCACCTCGACGGACCGGACGAGCCGCTACTCCGTCTGGCCGACACGGTCTACGACCTCGCCGCGGCCGCCAGCGTCACGGAGGTCGCCGCACCCCGCTTCCCCACCCCACGCAGGGACCGATCGCCGTCTGAAGAGCGCCGCCGGCCCCCCTCCCTCCACCGGCGCCGCTCCCTCTCCGTCGATCGCCGGCCGACCCCCTCCTCCGACCACCGACGCCAGCGCTCGGCCGACCGCCGCACCGTCTCCCCCGCCCAGCAACAGAGGGGGAGGTCCCCAAAAACGGCGCCCCACTCCAACTCCACGCGCCCCACCAGGACCTACCTCCCGGCTGACCCCCCCCACCGATGTTTCTACCATGTGAACTTCGGTGGGGAGGCCCGCAAATGCCAGCCCCCCTGCTCCTACTCCTCCAAGCAGGGAAACGCGGACGCCCGCCGGTAAATCCGGCGGGCCCCCCTCCTCGCCAACACGGGGGGGACCACCACCAACCCCTCCCCGCCCGCATTCACACCACCTCCACCTCGCCTCGCTACCCCTCCTACGCCGCCGCCACGGCTGCCAACCTCCCGGCCGCATCTGACGGCGCCGCTAAACACCCCACCTCTCCATCAACTGCTCCCCCACCCCGAGTCAACCCCCCCAAGCCCGCCTCCAGGGCTGCCAACCTTCCGGCCGCCACTAGCGCCGCCACTCCCGTTCCCCCACCCCGGAACGGCCCCTCCAAGCCCGCCTCCAGGGCAGCCAACCCTCCGGCCGCCACCAGCGCCGCCGCTACCGTTCCCCCACCCCGGAACGGCCCCTCCAAGCCCGCCTCCAGGGCAGCCAACCCTCCGGCCGCCACCAGCGCCGCCGCTACCGTTCCCCCACCCCGGAACGGCCCCTCCAAGCCCACCTCCAGGGCAGCCAACCCTCCGGCCGCCACTAGCGCCGCCGCTACCGTTCCCCCACCACGGAACGGCCCCTCCAACCCCGCCCCCAAGACGACCACCCCTCCGGCCGCCACTCGCGCCGCCACTACCGTTCCCCCTCCCCGGAACGGCAAAAAATCACCCCGCGTCTCCTTCGCGGGGGACCAACCACCGCCATCGCACCCGCCCATCACCTCGGACGAACCAAGCCCCCCCCCTCCGACGGACACCAACACCTCGCCAATTTTACCTCACTCCGCCCCAGCTCATCAACGCCTGTTCCTGAAATGTTCAAAGACGCACGTCCCCTTCCTCGTCGACACAGGGGCGGCGCTCTCTATCTTCCCCAATAATATTCTCCGGCGACAGGCGCGCTGTTACCGGCAACTCCTCTACGCCGCCAACGGTACTACCATCCCCTCGTACGGGACGTACCGCTCATCAATTCATATGAGCGGGCTCGCGTACGAGTGGGAATTTACCGTGGCGGACGTAGAGAAAGCTATCCTGGGGGCCGATTTCCTCGCATATTTCGGCCTCCAGGTAGACGTCCGTAACGCGCGCCTGCTCGACCCCTCCACCCAGAAACCCATCCCCGGGTTCATTCATGCAGTGGATCGGCCCCCGTCCCAGTTTGAACAACTCCTCCTCAACTACAAACCCCAGCGCCGCCCCTCAGCCCACATCTCACAGACCCAGCACTTCATAGAAACCTCTGGCCCCCCAATATCCGCGAAAGCACGACGCCTCCACCCCCTCCAACTCTCACAGGCCCGCAAACATTTTGATCTCCTCATCAAAGACGGCATTATCCGTCCCTCCAAATCCCCGTGGGCTTCTCCACTACATATTGTGCAGAAGCCTAACGGGGATATCCGCCCATGCGGCGACTACCGCCGCCTCAATGCCCGTACAACCCCAGACCTTTACAACGTCCCGCATCTCAGGGATTTCTCTTCCCACCTGCACAACACAACCATCTTTTCTACACTCGACATCTCCCGTGCCTTCCATCACATTCACATCTACCCCCCTGACGTTCCTAAAACAGCTATCATCACCCCTTTCGGCCTGTTCGAGTATATCAAAATGGGTTTCGGCCTCCGTAACGCTGCCCAAACATGGCAGCGTTACATGGACAACATACTACGAGGCCTACCCTTCGTCTTCTGTTTTTTGGACGACGTACTGATCGCTTCCCGAGACCCAACCGAACACCTCGCACACCTGACACAAGTACTTGACATCTTCGCCGCCGAGGGCCTCACCATTAACACTCCGAAGTGCGTCCTCGCCCAGCCCTCCGTCCGCTGCCTCGGCCACCAGGTTTCGTCCGAAGGAATAAAACCCCTACCGGACAAAGTTCACACCCTCACCGATTTCCCACGACCCAACACTGTCTCAGAACTCCGCCGTTTCCTGGGTATGTTGAACTTTTACCGTAGACACATCAAACACGCGGCACAACACCAACAACCACTCATACACGCTATCCCACAACCGGCTAAGAAAAACGATAAACGCCCCATTTCCTGGACCCCCGCCCTCACTACCGCCTTCCAACAATGCAAACAGGACCTAGTTGACGCCGCTCTATTGGCCCATCCCGATCCCCATGCCCCCCTCTCCATCACCACAGATGCGTCCGACTGGGCCATCGGGGCAGTACTCCACCAACACACCGGCGCCACCCCCCAACCTCTCGGCTTTTTCTCCAAAACTCTGTCCCCCACACAAAAAAATTACTCCACCTTTGACAGAGAACTCCTCGCCATCCACGAAGCCATCAAACACTTTCGTGACTTCGTGGAGGGCAGGCAGTTCTCTGTCATAACCGACCACAAGCCCCTCACCCACGCCCTCCTCCAAAACCGAAAATCAGCCTCCCCCCGTCGCCTCCGGCAACTCGAATTTATCGGACAATTCACGTCCGATATTCGTTATTTGCCGGGGGCCGACAACTGCGTCGCCGACGCACTCTCCCGCCCCACCCCTGCGCCGGTGGCGGAGTTACTGCCCTTCCCTTCCCCGCAAACCCTCAAAAACCATCAAACTCCTACCTCCGATCCCGCTCTTTCCCATCTCATCTCCGCCTCAAAATTGGAGCAGCTGCCTCCCCTAGATCTCTGGTGCGACGTATCGGCCGACACACCGCGCCCGTACGTCCCACCGGAGCTGAGGAGGCAGTTGTTCCTACACTACCACTCCCTCCATCATCCCGGCATTCGGGCGAGCCGGGACCTCATCAAAACGCGGTACTTCTGGCCCCATATGAACACGGATATACGTACCTGGGTTCTAGGGTGCCAGAGGTGCCAGCAATTCAAGGTCTCGGCTCACCCCCATGTACCTCCTCAACCTATCCCCGATTCTCTCCCGTGGGAACACGTCCACTTGGATCTGGTCGGCCCTCTTCCCCTCCGAGGGGAAGAGGTATTGCCTCACCATGATCGACCGTGCGACAAATTGGGTAGAGTGTATCCCACTCGCCCACATTACCGCGGACGCCGTCGCCGCGGCCTTCCTCAATCAATGGATCAGCCGCTACGGTTGTCCGCGGACACTCACGGTCGATCAGGGGAGGCAATTCGAATCAGCCCACTTTGCCGACCTGCTCCGTTCCCTCGGGATTCAGAAAATCCGCACCACTCCTTATCACCCCCAATCCAACGGGAAAATAGAGCGGTGGCACTCGGTCCTCAAGCAAGCCATCTCCACATCAGCCACTTCCCCTTCATGGACCAAAACCCTCCCCTACGTTCTACTTAGCCTCCGCACTTCCGCCCGTCCTTCAGACAACACAAGTCCCGCACAACACGCTTTTCGTGACCCTTTACGTTTGCCAGCCGACATCTTCACCCCACACCCCACCCCGTCAATTAACAGGGAACCACTCCGCACAACAACACCACACAACGACACCACCTATCCCACACGTTTTTACACAGCCACTCACATGTACTTGAAGGAGCCCGGCATCCACAAAACATTTTCACCTCTCTACGCCGGGCCCTTCCACGTCATCCGCTCCACAAACACCACGGCTACCCTGTTAATTGACGGGAAGCCCCACACTGTACCCCTCGCCCGATGTAAACCAGCCCCCGTCCTCCCAGACACTTCGCCCCACACCACTCACCCGACCACCCCTACACCACACACGCCACACATCACCTCCATTTCGCCCGCCGGACCCCAACGTCGCCACCCACCTCCGCGACGTCCCGGGTACCGGCTCCCACCGGCTCTTCCCCTTCACCACCGCCCCGGCAGTGAAGGGGCCCCTCTGTCAGTCTTCACTAACGTGAAGACTGTTAGAGGGAGTCGCCTCCCTCACCCCATCACCTCACCATCATTATACACTCACCACATTACACTGCACACTGTCCACACCCAGGGAACGGCGGATTTCACAACCCCGCTCCGATCTGCCTCCCCTGAAACCGTACCAAAAAATTGTACATACCTGTAAATACCTATACATACCTGTAAATACTACTTGTAAATACCTTGCACCTGTAAATATCTAGCTATCTATCTGACTATCACCCCTCTTATCATCATCATCGAACTCATCACCTTTGTAAATATTGTCACTTCATCAAATTTTTCATCACACCCTCCTTGTACATATGTTTCCCATCATCAAATTTCGTCTACTTACATCTACTTACTTCTACTTATGTCTTACATCTACTTACATCTACTTACATCTACTTACATCTACTTATCTACTTATGTCACCTTATGTCTACTTTTGTCTACTTAGCCCTACTTATGTCTACTTATGTCAACTTATGCCTACTTATTCTACTACTTGTATATCACCCTAGATTTAAGACACCTCCGGTCACTCTTCTGCCTTCAGCACTGCAATTGTTTGTTTCAGCCTTCAGCTCCTGTATCCTTGCGCCTTCAGCTTCCCCTTTTTGTTTCCGCAGCCCTCAGCCACTGTCAACTTGAGCCTTCAGCTACCTCAAACATTGGTTCGAACTGGGGGGACCTCTGTCGTGAGTCCCTCCCGGGAACACTCCACTACAACCTTAAAGCTCTCACCAATATTCCTATGTAAAAATTACCTTCCGCTAATAAACATCTGAGTGGGGAGACAGGCAACAGAATCCAGGGGACACAACCTGGGCCCCCCCCAAAACTCCCAACAGGGGAGTTGGAGGGAGAGGCCTCCAGTTCCTATATAACCCTGGATCCTGGGGCTTTAGATTCATTCGACACTTCCTCTAACCAGCTCTCTCTTCTCTCTCTACCTTCCTCCTCCCAGATGCCTGGTGGTATCCGCCGCTCTGGGAATTCACCTCCTACCTTCTCCTCTTGTCTACATCGGTGGATATCCGCCGCCTAGACAAGCACCTTCCTTCCTTCACCCACATCGGTGGATTACCGCCGCCTGGGTGAATTTCCTTCCTCTCGCCTACATCGGTGGATTACCGCCGCCTAGACGAGATTCCTTCCACTCACCTACATCGGTGGATTACCGCCGCCTAGGTGAATTTCCTTCCTCTCACCTACATCGGTGGATTACCGCCGCCTAGGTGAAATTCCCTCGCTCTCATCTATTCACTCCTTCACGCCACCGTGATGATAAATTTAAATTCATCACACTCACTTCCACTCAAAGTGAGTGCCGTACACTCGCCCTTCAAGAACTCGTAGAAATTTGAAAATGATGGAAATTCAGTCTCTAAATTCTTGCGTTCAAAAGCATGACGAGTTCGTTGATCAATGCATCTCATAGCCAATGTTAGTAATATGAAGTCACTAGAATTGGGAATGTTCAACTGGTTGAAGGCCACAATGGTTTCACAAATATTTGATATGAAGGAACAGAGTGTTGGAAGGTCAGGCACTTCCTCAAGTGGTTTAAAATCAAGAACCTTCCTCAAATAGCTAGCACCCAGTATACGTTTATTATCATAGTGATCATTTAATAGTTTCCAGGCTTGGCCATAGTTTGCCTCCAAAATTGGCAATGATTTTATCATAGTAAGGGCAGGTCCAGATAAGGAGGTGAGCAAGGCTCTATATTTTTCCATTGTTGGAATAGTTTCTTCCCTATGGACCATGGCCTGAAATGTGTCTCGATAGAAAGGCCATTTTTCCATTGCCCCGTCAAATTTCGGGAGGTTGTCTGCTGGGTTTCCAATTCGTAGTGTTCGTGAAACTGAGAATGTCTGAGAATCTGAATGGGAGGGGTCCAGAGATCTCGTAGGTGGAGGGTCAAAGGTCCTTAACGTTGAAAGAGCTTCATAATAATACCTATCACAGTCTTGTTGGGAACTCTTCTCCCTAGTTGAAGGGAATGTATCTATGGACCCTGCCTCCACATGAGCATCTATTAAGTTGTTCCAATGATCCTTGAAGTCCTGATAATGATTCCGAATTTCTTCCATCATTCCACGAAAAAGCGCCAATTTCGTACGGTCACTCTGAACCTCACGACCAAACCTAGCGATACTTTGGATTTTAGCACTGGCTGATTCCAACTTTACACCATGGGCGATTATTTGTTTCTTCTCAGTCGCCATTTTCAGGGAAGAAAGTTGTGGCTCAAGATTTAAGGTACAAACAACAATGAATGCTTCAGAAGGAACGTGAATGACAAGGCACACCTGCTCAAGGTGGGAAAGTTCAATGTTTGCCAATTTTGAAGTTCTGATATAAGTAACAATAATTGTTATTGTTGTGTTTCAATGGAAACTAGCTACAAAATGAGTAGCTTTACTGCTAGTACCGCTATGTGCGATTATTACTAGAGTATCTAAAGAACTTAACTATAATACGAACAAGTACAAATAATAATCAATAGGTACCTAATGTAGGTACAACATAATAAAATGATACAGTATACTATGAACCTGAGATAAATTAGAGGACTAAATAGATAATTGCGACTAAATAGGTAGGAGGTATTTATCAAATTTTTATGAGCAGGTAAATTTGTTTTCAAATTGCTCGTGACTAGTTAGCTACATTCACGATAAACTCTGTGCCAAAACGAAATCCGTGGTTCGCAAGGACCATTTTATGTCGAGTAAATGTAGAATCAACGTAGGTTGAATTCTGTATCTCTTTCTCAACTAATAGGAAGCGCTGGTTTGACGTTAAGCAAACAAATTGATAAATTGAGTGAGTGGACTGTATTACGTGTATGTACAAAAGTTTTCTTCTACCTATGGCATGCCGCAAAAATACATTGAAAAGGAATTAAAATGAAAAATACTTAGGGGCTGGCCCGTGCTCAACAAAATTGAAATTATAAACTGAAATGTTCAACCTGGTGTCGCAGTAAACGGAGAAAATGAAATGCGGTGATGACTGAAGAAACGAAAGAGAACACTCCTGACGATGACGTCGTAAATCCGTGTGAAGAAGGATGCGGCGTTCTTGGAACGAACCGATGCTTCGATGGTTTGGTTTACAAAAGAAACCCGAGGCAGAATCGTGAAAACGATCTAAATTAAATTTCACTGCGGAAAAGGGTCGGAAGCACACACTTGGTGGTAGGTATATAAAAACATTGAGAATGCCGGTGATAGCGAAACGTGATCTGATCGCGGGTGAGACTCCCTTATCCCAATAATTTGTCCTCACACGGTCCACTCTCCATCCTTGCGGGCGCTTGATCCATAGGCAACAGGTGGCGCCAACAGACAGTATTTTCAAACATACCTGTAGTGATCGGCTGCTCCCTATTAACAATGTAATAGCGTCACTTGAGGTATGAGCCGCGTCTTGGCGGCTTCCCGGAGCGGGGTTCCCCTACCCCCCTCCGGGTCTGTAATAAGGGGTATAAAAGGCGATGTAATTAACCAATAAACAGTCAATCAAGTCACAACCCGACTCAAGTAGTCTCGTGTACTTATTGCTCCCGCTGGAACATCACACTGGTGACCCCGACGACGAACACGCAACCTTCACCGGCTACCGGCTTCTGCGAACAGCGTCTCGCCTTCTCGCCCCTAGCGACTGCTCAACGCGCACCTTCTCGCCTCTAGCGACGGCTCGATACGCACCTTCGCCGGCTTCCTGCCCTCTGTGAATAGCGCCCCGCATTCTCGCTTCCAGCGACGGCTTAAAACGCACATTCGCCTTGACCTTCAACGGACTTACAAAGTCCTTTTCAGGACCACTGTCTGTTTCAGCCTTTCAATTTCAGCCACCTCGGACTTTAGCGACCGCAACGCCAGCAGAGCAACGTACCCTTGCCCCGGCCATCTTCGGACTAACACCGATTCTTTAAGAACCATCGTCCTCTTGCGATCGACAGCAAACCCCCCACCACTCGTCACGACCAATCAGCGTCCTCTCTCAAGCGACCAACCAGCTATCGTCTCTCCAGCGAACCAACCAGAGAACATCTCGCCGTTCTCGCTGCCATCGCGACCATCAACGGAGCATTCATTCCTCAGATCTACAACAAGAGAACAGCTAAGAAGAAAATGGAGACCAGAGCTATGAAGACACTGGAAACGGCACTAGCACCTCTCAAACTGCGGCCTTTTGACCCGGCTTTCCCGCACGTCTGGTTCGCACAGCTCGAACTAATTTTCGCCCAGGAAGGCTTGAAAAATTCTGAAGCCCGCTTCACCCGTACCTTCCTCGCGCTCGAGCCTCGCCAAGCGGACATCTGTACCGACATCGTCGCCTCACACTCCGCAAGCTACCAGACGTTGAAAGACCGGCTTATCGCAGCTCATGCACCCTCAGATGGCTCCCAGCTCACAACTCTGCTTCAGCCTTCGGTGACAGACGAGCTGCCTTTGGCCCTCGCCAGACGCCTTCAACGTGCTCTTCCCTCGGAAACTCCGACCTCGCTTCTCCGACAACTCTTCTTACGATCTCTACCTGAGAGCCTTCGCCTTCACATCGCAGCCAGCGTAGAACCTGATATCACGAAGCTCGCGGCGGCCGCCGACGGCCTTATACCCTTCGTAACACATCCTCGTGTGGCTACCGTCGACGAGGAAGTTCAAGTGATCCAGCACCGCCAACGAATGCGGCCTTCTACGCAGCGACAAACATCCCCTCAACGACCTAACAAGAAGTTCTGCTTCTACCATAGAAAATGGGGCTCCCGAGCGAAAAAATGCATCAAACCCTGCACCTGGCGAAACCAACCGACGGAAAACGCAAACACACTTCATCGGAAAGAAACACAACTCGGCACCCTACGAACGGCTAAAAGCTCGGAGATCAACACATACGACAACCACTGCGCCTCGGTACACCTACCGCCCTATGAAAGGACATTCACCGTAGCAGACGTCTCAACACCGATCCTCGGCCCCGATTTTCTAAGCCTTGTTGACCTTCTGAACGCCCGCCTCATCAACGCAGCCACTAGCCTCGTACGCCCGGGAAATTTCAGCTGTGCAACCTCAAATAACACACCCTACTTCCAGGCACTACTAGACGCACACGCTCCTTCAGAAGCTCCCTGCGAGGCACCGTTCGAACACCATATTGTAACGAAGGGCCCGCCATGTCAAGCGAAACTCCGACGCCTAGCCCCGGCCAGCTATACGAAGACAAAAGCCCACTTCGCAGAACTCCGAAACGCCGGCATCATGCAACCATCGGAGGCCCCTTGGTCAAGCCCTCTACATGAAGTACCGAAGCCAGACGGAGATATTCGCCCCGTCGGAGACTACCACGCCCTCAGCAGGCTCACTGTCCCCGATCGATACACGGTGCCGCACCTCCACGACCACAACGGTACCTTTCAGGACGACCACACTTACTACGTTCGAACTCGCCCGCACCTTCTTCCGCTGCGGAATCGGCGAAAAAGACGACCTTCTAGTAGCCTCCAAAGATATCAAAGAACATTTTACGCACGTAAAATTATTACTCGATACTCTAGCCAAATATGGCCTCGTGAAACGCCTACACTGTGCCTTAAAAGATGCTATCATCGCTACCTCCTCGTCAAGAACCTGGGCATCGGACCTCAAAGACCTCCTTCTCGGCCTACGCAACAGGCCCGGCCCCGACGGCTACTCGCCCTCACAGCGACTTTTTTCGGCGACTCCACGACTTCCAGTAGACCTGTTCACACAACCGCCACCCGCTATGATACCGCTTCTAACACACGACTCGTACCGAAGTTTCGCAGAGGCCTATTTACCGTACACAATTCGAGCAACACACGTATACGTAAGAATCAATACACCGAAAGCCAAACTCGAACCCCCTTACGTAGGACCTTTTCGAGCCCTCACAAACGACGGGAAGACTATTTGTTTCGAAAACAATGACTCCACGACACCAACAGTCTCCATCGATAGATGCAAGCCAGCTCCGCCTCCCTCAACTGTGATTGGTCAAGAAAGCTCGCCTCCTATTGGCCAACCGAATTCATCCACGGATTCCGCGGGTATAAAACACGGACCGCGACCCGCGAAGGTCATTCACTCTCACAATGGCACCGAACACACCTTCGAAAACCATTTCGAAGCAGCAACTGCTGAGGGACCTCGCACTGACACCTTCGCCTCCGGGCCATCACGCCTCGCCCACGAAAAGACGAAAGACGAAGCCAGTACTCCCGGGGAGGTGTCCCCCGACCACAACGGTACGAGAAGCTATGGTAATCACACGGAACAGCGCCGCCCCTATACCGTCTCGGCCATTCATCAACCCAATGAATCAGATGATGAAACCACCACAGGGAATCACCCCACTTCATGTCAGCGGCCCGCCAGACGCCACGGGGCCACCCCCCAACCACCACGCTGATGCTCCCGCCTTTCGCCGGGAAGTGCTTCGACTGCTGCACACACGGCTGCCGCCGCCCCCAGCTCCAGAGCATCGGTATACAGGTGTCCCCCGACACAATTACCACTGGGACCCAGGCAACAAACAAGAGGACGCAAGAGGAGCCGCCAACCGCTGCAGCTGCGCCGCAAGTGCGGCCCATTTCACCTGCTCCGGCACCTCCTGCCTCGCCGCCCAGCAGAGTCACTCCCGCCAGCCGCCCCTTCCAGAGGTCTCCCAGACGAGGCCCCCGACATTATCAGCGGAACCACCTCCGAGCACGCTCCCAGTTCCGAGCACGCTCACAGATCCCGCACCGCAGCCGCCGCTAATGCAGGATGACACCGCAACAGCAAACCAAGACAACACGCAGCCTCTTCTACCTCCACCGACGCCTCAACACGATTCACCGTCGAAAATGAATTTATAATTGCAGTATTTAACTTCAATTCTGGGGGGAGCAGTGTAGTGATCGGCTGCTCACTATTAACAATGTAATAGCGTCACTTGAGGTATAAGCCGCGTCTTGGCGGCTTCCCGGAGCGGGGTTCCCCTACCCCCCTCCGGTTCTGTAATAAGGGGTATAAAAGGCGATGTAATTAACCAATAAATATGCATTCAAGTCACAAACCGACTATTGAGAGTCTCGTGTACTTATTGCTCCCGCTGGATCATCACAATACCTACCTAAACATGTTTTTCAGAGATCGTCTGATGATTTCCTGCGTAATTCAACATGCCCATAAATCCCAACATTCTTAAAGTAACAATACTAATACAAATAAAAAGTCCTCTACCATCACCATATAATGTGGGTTATCTACTTCCTATCCAGTGTAAGCACATTCTCCACCCAGGTTCTAGTCCTGAGAATACCTGATCAAACTACGACTTGTAGTATAGATAACGCTGAATTTTAGATTATAGGCAACCATTGGAAATATTTTGTGTTTGTGAAGCCTCTGCTCCCCATAACAGGCAAGTTTTGGATAAAAGGATGTGAACTGTGAACATTGCAGTAGGTACCGGATGTAACATGATTTTATTCGAATGTTGATTTAACGCCATATTCATTCTCGCAGACACATTACTCCACTGATCCAGCTAGATTTTATCTCCACGTGGGTAAATAATTGACTGAATTCATCATATTATTATATTATCGCAAGTTCGTAGGATACCGCTTATCTCAACACACCAACATGAAACTTCGTCGTGCGCCCAAAATCCATGCTATTCTTGAGCCCAAAACCGTTGCTTTTTCAGAGGCATTTTGCCCACTACGAGCCCAAACCCATGACGCTAAAATTAATATGTGGCTACTAATAATCTTATTGCAGTCGTAGTACTGGAGTTACAAACTAGAAACACGATGGTGAATATTTTAAAGTTCAATCGTACTTGATTATACGTCGATACATCGGTACATTTCGATTTCCGATACAGTAAGCGGTAAGCAATGAAAAACAATCTCAACCCCAATGGGTGTAGGTAGAAGCTTTTCTAAACTTATTCACTGCCGCTTGAGCCGTAGGCTGGTGATGCTCTCTGTCCAGAGGTTCATTGCTGAACAGGAGTTGAGCTACCGTTTATTATTACCGACGTAATTCAAAGCATTCTAGTTATAATTGTAGTGGTACGTATCTAAGACGGAATGAAGCATTTTTATGATTCCTCGTATCTGGATCACGGCATTACGTGGTAGTTGCTTTAAGACTTGACCTGTGGTTAGATCGTACCCAGGTGCTTTCTTCATTTTTTATCTCGTTTTAGCGAATTTTCGAAGAAAAGGAAGCTATTGTTCTCGGTCCAAAATTTTTAAAACTCGAATTTCCGAAAGATTTTTATACCAAAATCCGTTTCAGACCATCCTGAATTCACTGGCGAAAGACACCAAAAATTATATATATATATATATATATATATATACATGTAATTCTGAAGAAAGTGGGCAGTTAGACGATTGCTCAAATGTAACGGTGACTGGGTGTGGGTACACGAACCCAAAAGAACAGTTGGACGATACCCAAAATTGCAGCCTCAATGGACGGGACCCTGGACCGTCGTTCAAAAGAGGAATGACGTACTTTATCAAGTATAGCTTGGGCGCATGAAAAAGTTCATTCACGTCAACAGGCTGACCCGTGCTGATGTCAAGAAGACGGAGGGGGTAGTGTGATGGAAACCATCACATGGCTTATTGTTGACACGAGTTAAAAATCAGGTTGTTACGTTCAAGTTTTTGGTTGTATGGCTTGCTGAAATATAGTTATCCATTATCCTCGTTATTCGCGTGGTTTTTTGTACAATACGTAATGACAGACTCCTTCACGATCTTGATGTGGATAGTGTATATGAAACCATTAATAAAATCGCCATCGCTCATCTAAAGGACTAAGAGGTCATGTCAGTATTGAAGCTGTCCAGTTACTTGGTGTGGACGACCTGCTAAGAAGAATGAAGAGGAGGAAACAGCACGAACTAGCACAGTGAAAGGGCTGTAATTAATTAAAATTTCAATGTTAACAAAAAGTGTAAAAACAAGTTTTGTATCTTCATTTTGTGATTTATTATAGTAAATTGGTTCAAAAATAAATTACTTACTAGTGAGTTGTAAACTTGCTGTAATTGAAACATGATATCAAGAAAATTAAAAAAACTTGTCATAAGAATTCATTTTTCAAGCAATACAGTATCAATTCCAAGTGATTTAATAAGGGGCCGAACCACTGACAAGAATTGAGTGACAATTGGCGTCTGACATTCAAAATAGTTGTGATCACTGGGTGTTTACTACACCCGCTGAAATTAGTTAGTTTATTAACCCCGTCAACCCGCCCCATGCAGACACTGCAAATCTCATCTCCAAAACGGCCTATGCGTGTCAGTAGTGTATATTCCATGGGTTATCTAGTTGGATTGGTGTTACAGCTAATTAACCCGGCCTGTCTACATTTTCAGCTTGTCAAGTCGGTCACCTCTCTCGTGCTAAGTTTCATATCATCAGCTTCCCTGCTTCTACTCCACGAACAATTTTAAATCCACCGCCCGCTATCATGTGTAGATTAGGGCCAGCCATTAGGTACCTACAGGAAATCTCGTACCTATCCCTTTCTGGAGCATCGAGATAATACTGTTTCACCGTTCCGCCATTCCCGTCAGTATTTACCTCTCAACGTCATTAACCCAAGTGATTATTAGTTGTACAACTACATCAATTATTGGAAGGAACAGAAGAATTTGTAATGTCGGATTTCGTTCTTACCAAATGTAATGTGCCAGAAGATTCTACTTCCGACACCAAAATATCAGGCCTCGTTTTCCTTAGTGTACTAGTTAGTGGATGGCAAAGCTAGTAGGCTAAATGGTTTGTGTGGAATACAACATGTACCAGGGAAATTCTTTTCCATTTCGGGAAACTCTTTACAGATTCCAACTAGCTTTTCTAAAGAAGCAGGCGTCAGGTTTGCACAGTGCTGACTCAGGTTTTATAATGCTGAGACCAAGGAAAATAACTGATGCCTGCTGGCTGACCAAGAGACTACTACAGTACCTGGGTAAAGGTGTGTGATAAAACGATGTACTGAAGTATGAAAATATATTAGAAAAAGCAAGCTACAACAATAGGGGACCACGAGGTTCGGTGAAAACTATGAAAACTCACTGTAAAAGGTAAGTGAATTTAGCAGGTTAATCGGGACTCTACTGAATGAAGGTTCTGATTTGGGGTCAATGCTAGGTCCAACAAGTGGTATGGGTCCACTTTTGGGGGCCAAGGCTCGTGGGGGGTGGGGGTGGGGGGGGGAGACAATTGCTACGAGGTTCTGTAACAGAATGGAGCAGTCCTCTGTTACCTCCGTCAAGATATCATGAATATTGGATACCTGAAGGACACTACTACGTGACACAAATGTCGCAAAAAGGATAAATCAAAAAGGTAAATGGGTTCAGGTCCTACCTCTCCTGGAAGATGTGGAAGCTCCTAGCTCTGGCAGCCTCTTCAGCTGTGCTCTTTTCCAGCTCCTTCAGATCTTCTGCTAGGATGTCCAACCAAGGCGAAGCAGTATCATCTATAACAGGGAGGGCTTCATGACAGAAATGGGTTCTTTACTGACAATGAACCCCGTGCTTCCTGGCGGACGTTTTCTCCGACAAATACTCTGAACTGTCTCTACTCCCGTCTCTGGCTGTCACTACAAGTTGTTTCCAAATCGGAATCAGTCAAAAAAGAAGTCCAAATCACGCTGTATGCTAGGGGGCACTTTAACTGAGGTCTCTGAAACAGGTCTCCAACATATGTGTGAAACAGATCTACCGCTTCACGTCTCATGGGAAGGTGCCATCATGGCGGCCTCCGCGGGGTTATATACTCCTCCCTTCTCCTCCTATTTCGCCCCTTCACTGGCACGGGGAAACGGCGTAGGCAGTCCACATCTACCACCCCTGCAACCACCGAAGTCAAATCGTCGACACTGCCCGAGTCAAAATGGCAGCGCCTTTTTGATTTGATTACAAATTTAAAGAGATATCAAGAGATTCTAGGAGAGAAAAAGGACATGTTTACAACTTGAACAATTATCCCAATGTTAATATCCATTGTGGAATGAGACAATGATAATGTTGTTTCCACTGATCAGAAATCGTCAAGTAAAGTTAGTGAGGAACACCTTAGTATGGACCATCACTTTATCTGTAATAGGCCTGTAATAATTAGTAATAATTTATCTGTAATAATTAGTTCCTTGGGAAACTACGCTGTCTTTTGGTTCCTTAGGCTCCTGAGTCAAAATTAGTTAAGGTAACGTCATCGCCTAAATCGCGATAAAATATCGAACAAATAACTCAAAAATCTATTTTGGAAATAGATAATACATCATCCGAGCATAGCAGCATCGAAGTCAGGTGATTCCATAAATGTTCCAGGACTTGGCGATTTGCATGGAATGATTATTGTTGCTACAACCATGCTGCGATAGGTCTTCCTCTCGGAGGAAAAGGTTCATCAGGCGATGTCAGTGGACTCTAGTCACTATTATTTTTAAATTCATTTAAGACATCACGGCATTCAGCTCTGACAGTTCCGAAAGGACGTGCAACTAGTAGGTAACAGGTGCCTGTTATAATGAGAAATTATCGGGAGGATAATGAAGGGTTAAACGCATTTCCTTAAGGCTAGCCCGCCGGCCCGCCCTGATTCTAGTAATAAGAGAAATTATTCGAGATCAGCTTCCCGAACATTAACGTCCGCATCAATTTGGACAACAAGCTCACGTACCTCTATTACGGGTAGCACTTACGCACGGATTGACAGGAAACGTACGGTCATCTTCTAATTCACGTGTGCCGCTAAATAGACTGGAAATGGATGGACTAGTTGGAAATTCCAGGAGGCTCATTTTCAGCAGTAAATTTACGTGTTCCCCGGAAATAGCGCATGACTTCTGGGAGATGAAGTCCTTTTATTCCGTCCTGGACAGATCTAGGTTTTCGAAGGCTACTACTAATCAATTTGATGGTAGGTAAAAATCGTGTTTGTGATCGAATCGACTCTAAACATCAGGTTCGGCATCGGTATCAGAGAGCAGTTGTAGGCATCGAAGAGAAGCCACGAAAAATTCGCACTTGATAATGGCAGTTTCACCAATTTCTCATAGGGATAAGTCTGACAGTGAATCTTATCGCTACCCAGGAACCCGTCGTGAAACCTTCAACTCCGCTTCTAACAGAGCATCACCCCAGCCACTCCATTCTCAAGGCTGGACACATATTTTCACGGTATTATCTGTAAGAAACATGAGGGCAACCACCTACCATTCAGACGTGATTTTCTCCCCTAATTAGTGCAGTAATATGAAAAATAACCCTACCGTTTGAAAGATGAGATCTCAGACAGTTTTTCCCGTCAATCACCCATTGCATATTTTTGAGACGTTGAGCCGTTTGAGTGAATAGTGACTGTGTATTTGCCGGATTACCTCCCCATCACTTCCTACGAGCAACATTTCGAAGAGTTAGAATCTGTTTCCACAGCCTACTCAGACTTCCGAATTGTGTTGGTTGGGGATTATAACCTGCCAAACGTTGACTGGACTTTATGGAATCGAGATTCAATCCCAACTCAAGCTAATCTTAAAATTTCAACGGTTTTTGAGTTCATTCAGTTTTTCAATGTGAAGCAGTTTAATCACCTCCTGAATGCTTCTGGAAACGTTATCGATCTTTTTACCGACATTGAGTGTGTGATGGTGGAGTTGTCCGAACCGCTGGTTGATGTGGATCGAGCCCATCCTCCTTTTCAATTCAGCGTCTCCTTATCAACCGCTTCTCTTTCCGGTCATTCTTCCAAGCGATTCGTCTATAACTTTAAGCGTGGAAACTATGAGGGCATGAATCAATTCCTCCTTTCCTGTAATTGGGATCTGTGTTCCTCGTTCTCACTGGAGGATGCAGTGGCTGGGTTCTACAGGGTTCTCGAGGATGCCATCGTGAGATTTGTTCTGAAGACTGCTGTTGTTGATTATTCATTTCAAAAATGGTTTTCACAGGATCTTATCTCGCTCGTTCGTCGGAAAAATTATGCCAAATCTCGCCATAAGGTCACGGGCCTCGATTGCGACTATGATGTCTACTCTGAACTTCGAACACGTTGCAAGGCATTATCTAGATCCTTGCACTCGGTTTACGTCAATTCCGTGCAACAATCGATCCATCATGATGTGAAGGTATTCTGGAACTATGTTAATTATAGGGAAGGTACTAATAGTTTACCTCAGTCAATGCATTATCACGATATATCAGCCAACGATCCCCAGGCGATTGCCGACTTGTTTGCGCGTCACTTTTCCTCCGTTTTCAGTTCAGAAACTGTTGAAACTGATAGGCCTCCAGTGGACGTTGTATCACTGGGTGGTCTGGAGGTTTCTGTGGGTTCAGTCACTGCTGCGCTTTCCAGCCTTGATGGATCTAAGGGAGTGGGTCCTGATGGCATTCCCCCTGTTTTGTTGAAGTCCTGTTAGTCGAGTCTTGCCCATCCTCTGACCACACTGTTTAACAGGTAGTTGTCTTCTGGAATATTCCGTACTCAATGGAAGGCATCATACGTGACTCCTATTCATAAAGGGGGTGACAGGGCTGACATAGTGCAATATCGTCCCGTGTGCTCAATCTCAACTATACCGAAAATCTTTGAGAAGTTGATAGTCGAACATGTAGTGCCTCTCTTCTCTGCACACATAAGTTCCCGAGCAGCATGGATTCGTCCGCAGGAGCATCTTCAAACTTGTTGGAGTTTCAGGAGGATACCCTGAGAGCATTCGGTGAGGGGCTCCAGGTCAACATGATCTCGACTGACTTCGCCAGGGTGTTCGACAGACTCTCGCATCAACTCATCCTATCTGTTCTGAGCTTGCTGGGTGTCTTTGGGAGCTTTTTGAGCTGGGTGCCCAGCTACCTTGTGGGCCGGACTATGATGGTAAGGGTGAGGGATATCACGTCCAGGCCGTTGCTATCTCTGGAGTTCCTCAGGGGTCTCTGGGCCCCCTGCTCTTCCTGCTTGTCATTAACAGTGTGGACACTGCCCTCGGTGGGGTCCGATTCCTCCTGTTTGCGGACGACCTGAAAATCTATCGCAAGGTGGAGTCACCTTCGGATTTTCTGATTCTGCAGGATTGCATCAATGCCCTGCTGGAGTGGTGTTCGCTTAATAGCCTGGCCCTCAACCCTTCGAAATGTTCGGTCATGACCTTCCACCGCTCCTTGGCCCCGTTTCACCAGGACTACTTGATTCGCGGCACATTTTTGAGACGAGTTACCACTATGCGGGATCTTGAGTGCTTCTCGACTTCCAGCTCACCTTCTCTGACCACGTTTCTGCCGTTTCGAGCCGGGCGATGCGTGTCTTGGGATTTATCAAGCGTAGCACAAGAGACTTTGACCATGTTCTAGCGATAACTGCACTTTACAAGGCGCTAGTTCTGCCAGTGTTGGAGTACTCATCTGTTGTTTGGAGTCCATTCTATAAGTGCTATGTCAACCAGTTCGAAAGGGTTCACCACAGATTCTTGAGATACATAGCTTACAAGCTCCATATTCCTCAGGAAACAGTTGATTACGATGCCCTGGACAAAGAGTGTATGGTGAATTTAAGTTGATGTGAAATTCACCATGAGAGGTGGAGGTAGTTGGATGAAGGATAGGTGTGAATTTAGAGCTAAAATTGTGGTGTGTTGATTTTTGGTGTGTTTGCGGTTAAGGGCGAACCTCCACCGAGCGTGTGTTGAAAAGGTAAAAAGTGAATTTAAGTTGGAGAATTTGAAGGCATGAAGTGCGTGTAATTTTGGTTGTGTGTGTGTGTGTGCGGTTAAGGGCGGACCTCCACCGAGCGTGTAATAAATTTTGTCAGGTTGGTTAAGGGCGAGACCTCCACCATACCTGACTAAATTTATGTGTGTGTTTGAATTTAGGTGAGTGTGTGTGCGGTTAAGGGCGGACCTCCACCGAGCGTGAAGTGTGTGTCATCCGGATCGGTTAAGGGCGAGACCTCCACCTGATCCTGATGAAATGTGCGTGTGTGAATTTAATGGTAAATTTGTGTGGAAAGTGTGTGCGGTTAAGGGCGGACCTCCACCGAGCGTGTAGTGTGTTTCATCAGGGTTGGTTAAGGGCGAGACCTCCACCTAGCTCTGATGAAATGGGTGAGTGTGAATTTACTGTGTGTGTGAATTTACTGGGAGAGCATTTGAGAAGTGAATTTTAAGAGAGGAGGTATGAGGAGAGAGAGAGAGTAGCCAGCAGCTAGAGGAGACGTAGAATGGCGAAAAAGGCGCAGGATCCGGGGTTTTATAGACTCTGAAGTCCCCACCCTGGTGGTGGGGTTTCAGGTTGAGCCGGATCCTGCGTCGGTTGCCCCACTCTTACCGTTTATTCCCAGAGCCTTATTTTCACAGGTTGTTTTTGGCGAGAACTTAATTGTAGTGAGTTGGAGTTCCGGGAGGGACTCACGACAGAGGTCCCCCCAGTTTGAGCAAAAAAAACAAAATTGTAGGAGCTGAGGGCACAGAGTTACATGGGCTGAAGGCAATGAGAACAGTAGTGGGGCTGAAGGCGCAGGGTTACAGTGCTGAAGGCGGAGACAAACAATGTGGAGCTGATGGCGATGTGGTACGGAAAGAGATTACAGCTGCTGAGGGCGACGGCAAACAATCAGGACGCTGAAGGCCACTTATGACTAGGAGGACTTACGTGCTAGGATACAAGGTGAGTGGTGATGTATTTACAGAGGGTGTGAGCTTATAGATAAGGTGGTACGTACAGAGGGTGAGATTTGAGGCACAAGATGAGCTTATTGATGAGTAGGGTGAGGAGGTATGTACAGTGGTTGGGAGCTAATAGATAAGGTGTTATGTACAGCGGGAGTGAGCTTATTGGCAAGATGTGAGGTAGGTACAGTGGTTGGGAGCTTATAGATAAGGTGGTATGTACAGCGGGAGTGCGCTTATTGGCAAGATTTGAGGTATGTACAGTGGTTGGGAGCTTATAGATAAGGTGGTATGTACAGCGGGGTGAGCTTATTGGTAAGATTTGAGGTATGTACAGTGGTTGCTGTGTTATGTACAGAGCATGAACATGAGGGTGTGTGATGTGAATAAGAGGGTGAGGTGCAGCAGGTACGCTGCTACGAGCGAGTTTGGGTATGGTTGGTTGCGATAGTAGAGAGAGGTGCAATGTAGTGGTGCGATATGGACATATAGGTATGCGTAAGGCGGAGAGAGGTAGCTGAGGGTGATGAGTATTGACATTATAGACAAATGGAGGTGGCATATGTTAAGTTGTGTCCGCATTAGACAGGTTGCGTATATAACGGCTGATAGAATGAAGGTGTATGGGGTAGGGAGGTTGGGAATGGGGGAGGCCGCGCAGAATGTGAGGGAGGAGTGGTATATGTAGGATAAGTAGAGGAAGAGAATTGTGAGGAAAGTCGAGCGAGCGAGCGAACGAACGTGAATTTGCACGGTAGGGCGTGGTGGGCTCGCATGCCTTGTGTAATTAATTGGACACACGGTACGCGAGCCACACGAGGCCCCGCCGTGAGATGGACGGGCGGGGCGGTTAAACTGGGCCGCCGGGCCGTGGCGTCGCCGCCTCTCGCGTCTCCCGAGCCGGACGTGCCCGGCAGAGGCTATTGTGGATATCCCCGGCAGTTGGGGTGGGGGGTGGGGCGCGGAGGTGGTGGCGGGGTCGCCGGATGCGGAGGTCGAGGGGGGGTCCGAGCTTGAATCCGGGGATCGGACGGGACGTAGGGCTCGTGTACCCCGGTGGCCTGTGCGATCTCGAAATCGCGGATGATGGCCCACCGGGGTAGGCGTAACTGCCGGGGCCGGGGAGGTAGTCCGGTGATCCGTGGCGGAGGAAAAGAAAGCGGTTGAGGGGGCTCGGGAGACTGACGGATGGGCGAGAGCGGTGTGGGGGCGAAGATGTCGCGGAGGATGGCGGCGATCACCGGGTCCGAGTCGAAATCCGGGTAGTCGGGGGACTCGTGACCCGGGAATTGAGACGGAGGTGACGGGGAGGGCTGGTGGTGCGACATGGTCAGTGGTTGGAGAGAGACTGTGAGGAGTAGCGGGATCGGGGAGAACAGGTGCGGGTTTACAGCGTACTAAGGGGACTGTATAGGGTTTCCCGTCAATTAACAGGGCGGCGGTGGTGTTTGAAGTACGGATTACGGGAATGGGACCGGCGTAAAGTGGTTTGAAGGTTTTATGCATTCCCGGTTCTTTGAGGTACATGTGTGTTGCCGAGTGAAAGCGTTTGGGGTAAGTGGTGTCAGTTTTAGGGGCTGAGGTTTGGGGGGGGGTCCCTGTTAATTGACGGGGTAGCGGGGGGAAACACGTCAGCGGGTAGCCGTATAGGGTCTTTAAATACCCGCTGGGCCGGGCTGACGTCATCGGAGGGGCGCTGGGAGGTTCGGAGGCTGAGAAGGATGTATGGGAGATGTTTGGTCCAAGAGGGGGTTGAGGCGGAGGTGGCGATAGCTTGCTTGAGGACCAGGTGCCACCGCTCTATCTTGCCGTTCGATTGAGGGTGGTAAGGGGTGGTGCGGTTTTTGGCGATGCCGAGGGAGCGTAGTAGGTCGGTGAAGAGGGTGGATTCGAACTGCCTCCCCTGATCGACCGTGATATTCCGCGGACAGCCGTAGCGAGCGATCCAGTTAGATAGGAACGCGGTCGTGACGGTGTCCGCAGAAATTTGGGCGAGTGGTATACACTCGACCCAATTTGTTCCACGGTCAATCATGGTGAGGCAGTACCGTTTTCCTTCCGAAGGGGGAAGGGGACCTACTAAGTCCAAGTGGACGTGCTCCCACGGCAGCGCGTCTTCAATGGGTTGGGGGGCGACGGCGGGCGACGCCGAGACCTTGAAAGTTTGGCACTTCTGGCACGCGCGGACCCAATTTCGGATGTCCGTGTTCATGTGCGGCCAGAAGTACCGCAACTTGATAAGGTCTCGGCTGGCGCGGATGCCGGGGTGGTGGAGGGCGTGGTAATGGTCGAACAACTGCCGCCGGAGGTCCGGTGGGACGTACGGCCGCGGAGAATCGGCCGTCACGTCACACCAGAGGTTGTGGGGCGGCAGTTGTTCGAGTTTGTTGGCGGAGAGGAGGTTGGTGAGGGTTGGGTCAGAATTTGGGAGTTGGTGGGAGGCAATGATTTGTGGTGAGGGGAAGGGGAGCAGTTCCTCTACTGGCGCCGGTGTGGGGCGGGATAGGGCGTCCGCCACACAGTTCTCCGCCCCCGGCAGATATCGTATATCGGACGTGAATTGCCCGATAAACTCAAGCTGCCGGAGGCGGCGGGGTGATGCGGTTTTCCTACTTTGGAGGAGGGAGTGGGTGAGGGGCTTGTGATCCGTTATGACAGAGAACTGCTTGCCCTCCACGAAGTCACGGAAATGAAGGATGGCTTCGTGGATGGCGAGGAGCTCTCTGTCAAACGTTGAATATTTCTGTTGACGGGGGGATAGGGTCTTGGAGAAAAACCCTAGGGGTTGGGGGCCGGCGCCAGTGTTTTGTTGGAGGACTGCTCCAATGGCCCAATCGGAAGCGTCTGTAGTGATGGAAAGGGGGGCGTGGGGGTCGGGGTGGGCAAGAAGAGCGGCGGCAGACAGGTCCTCTTTGCATTTTTGGAAGGCGGCATCGAGTTGGGGAGTCCACTCGATGGGGCGGCGGTCATTTTTACGTGCAGGTTGGGGGATGGCCGCTATGAGCGGTTTCTGGTGCTGGGCGGCATGTTTAATGTGCCGCCTGTAAAAATTGATCATCCCCAGAAACCGTCGTAGCTCCGTAGCAGTTTGTGGGGGCGGAAAGTTTAGCATCCCGTTGACCTTTTCGGGGAGGGGAGTGATGCCGGAGGCGGAAACGAGGTGCCCAAGACAGCGAACGGTGGGTTGGGCGACGGCACACTTGTCTTTATTTATGGTGAGGCCTTCCGCGGCGAAAATAGCCAAGACCTGGCGGAGGTGATCATGGTGCTCCTCCGGGGATCGTGAGGCGATCAAAACATCGTCAAGAAAGCAGAAGACGAATGGGAGACCCCAGAGGATCTGGTCCATGTACCTCTGCCAGGTCTGGGCCGCGTTGCGGAGGCCGAAACCCATTTTAACGTATTCAAATAACCCGAAGGGGATAATTATCGCTGTCTTGGGGATGTCTGGGGGGTAGATGGGGATGAGGTGGAATGCGCGGGCGATATCTATGGTGGAGAAAATGGAGGCGCCATGGAGGTGGGAAGAAAAGTCGCAGAGGTGGGGAACATTGTACAAGTCAGGGGTGGTGCGAGAGTTGAGGCGGCGTTAGTCCCCACAGGGTCGTATCCCCCCGTCGGGTTTAGGAAGGACGTGGAGGGGCGACGCCCATGGGGAGTTAGAGGGGCGGATGATGCCGTCCGCGATCAACTTATTGAAATGATCGCGGGCTTGTTGTAGTTGGAGGGGGTGGAGGCGGCGAGCTTTGGCGGATAGGGGCGGTCCTGTTGTTTCTATATGGTGTTGTACGGAGTTGAGGTGGGCTGAGGGCCGGGGTAGGGGTTTGTAGGAGTGGAGAAGTTGGGTGGTGCGATTTGAAGGGGTGACTGAATTTATAAACCCATGGAGGTGGGTGTGAGTGGAGGGGTCGAGCAAGCGCCCCTGCTTGACGTCCACCTGGAGACCGAAATACGCAAGGAAATCGGCACCCAGGATGGGCTTCTCCACGTCCGCCACGGTGAACGTCCATTCATAGGCAAGTTCGCCGAGAATAATTTGAAAATCGTACGTGCCGTACGAGGGAATGGACGTTCCGTTGGCGGCGTATAGTAGCTGACGGTCGCAGCGCACTTGCCGACGGAGGAGGGAGTTGGGGAAGATGGACAGGGCCGCCCCTGTATCGACGAGGAAGGGGGTTTGCGTTCGCTCGCATCGGACGAAAAGGCGTTGGTGGGAAGGAGCTAGGTGGGGGTACACAACGTCTGTGGGTGAGGCGGCGGGAGAGGGTTGAGGGGCGGGAAGGGGGTTGTGAGGTTTGGTAGGTAGGGTGAAGGAGACCTGTTTGCGGGGGGGTGTATGTGTTTGCTGAGTTGAAGGGTCGGTGTCGGCGGAGGTTGTAGGTGTGGTGTTGCGGTGGCGGCGGTTGCGGCGCTTGCGTCTGGAAGGTGCGGGGTTGCTTGGCGGGGGCGGTGTCGCGTTGGTTGTGGTTGTTCGCTGTGCTGTGAGGGCGGAGGGTGCGGCCGCGGCTGCGGCCACTGCGGCTGTTGTGGGGTGCGTTGTATGTGTCGTCGGTATCATGCGGACGGCGTCAGCGTTGGTTGCGGAGGTTGCGGCTGTAGGCCGTGCAGAGGATGCGGCCGCGGCGGGGGTCGCTGCGGCGGTTGCGGAGCGTTGGGTAGGCGTCGTCCGGATCGTGCGGACGGCGTCAGCGTTGGTTGTGGAGGTTGCGGCTGTAGGGTGTGCGGAGGTTGCGGCTGCGGCGGGGGTCGCTGCGGCGGTTGCGGAGCGTTGGGTAGGCGTCGTCCGGATCGTGCGGACGGCGTCAGCGTTGGTTGCGGAGGTTGCGGCGGTAGGGTGTGCGGAGGTTGCGGCTGCGGCGGGGGTCGCTGTGGCGATTGCGGAGCGTTGGGTAGGCGTCGTCCGGATCGTGCGGACGGCGTCAGCGTTGGTTGCGGAGGTTGCGGCTGTAGGGTGTGCGGAGGTTGCGGCTGCGGCGGGTGTCGCTGCGGCGGTTGCGGGGCGCTGGGTAGGCGTCGTCCGTGTCGTTCGGACGGCATCGGCGTAGGAGAGGATCAGCGGCGGCGGGGCGGGGGCGCCGATGCGGCGGGTTGTCGGAGGTGAGTGGGGTAGGGGGGAAAGGAATTGTGTCGCAGGTGCGGCGAAGTGTCGTGGTTGTGGTGTTGCAGGAGGGTTGAGGTGTCACAGGAGCGGTTGCGGTGCGGCGAAGTGTTGTGGTTGTGGAGTTGCAGAAGGGTTGAGGAATCGCAGGAGCGGTTGCGGTGCGGGGAAGTGTTGTGGTTGCGGTGTTGCAGAAGGGTTGAGGAGTCGCAGGAGCGGTTGCGGCGCGGGGAGGCGTCTTCCGGTTGGGGCGGACGGCGTCGGCATATGTTGCGGCGGAGGCGATGTTGGCGGGGGGAAAGGCTGTGCGGTCCCCCCCGAGGGTGCGTGGAGGGGGGCCCGTCGGATTTACCGACGGGCTGCGTCGTTTCCCGGCGCCGCGTTGAAGGCGCAGGGCGGCTGGCAGTTGCGTGCTTTGGCGCCAAAGTTGACGTGGTAAAAGCAGCGGTTGGGGGGGTCCGCAGGGAGCCACTGCTTCCGAGGTTGTTGTGCGGGGGAGGGGGGTGATTGGCCCTGCGGTGGTTAGTCGTCCAGACGTTGTGTGGGCGAGCGCCCACGTCGGTCGGAGGGGGTCGTCCGACGGCAGTCGGTGGAGGAGGAGCGGGCTCGGCGGTCGGACGATGCGGGGCGTTTTGTGCGGTCGGATGATGGCGGGCGAAGGGCGGGTTGTCGCACTTCGTTCACCGCTGCGGCGGAGGAGAAGTCGTGTATAGTATCGGCCAGGCGGAGGAGATCGTCGTCGGCTGCGTCGAGGTGGCTGGCCAGTGCGATTTGGACAGGAGATGGGAGGGCCTTGAGCCAGAAAGTGCGCGTCACGTCAGACGTCATCACGTCGCGGAGCTGGTGACGCAAGCGACGGAAGAGGTGAGACGGCTTGAGGTCGCCGAGGTGCTGGGGCTGCGAAAGCGCAGTGATGCGGGAATATTTCGACGGCTGATACAAGGAGGTGAGGCGGCTGCGAAGGACGTCGTAGGGGGCGGTGCCGTCGGGGGCGATGTCGGACGTCTGGAGTAAGATATCGTAGGGGAGGAGCGAGATGACCCTCGAATAGCGGACCTTTTGGCTGCGGACGGCGGCGGCGGAGAAGGCTGCGTCGACTTGGAAAAACCATAGGGCCGGGTCGTGCGTGTAGAACGGCGGAAGGGTGGAGGGGAGTGCGGACGCAGCGGTCATGACGTCGGCGGGCGGTGTCGCAGCGGACGTGGGGTCGGTGGGCGGTGTCGCAGCGGCCTGCAGGGTGGATTGCGCCGTCAAGAGGGGTGGCGAAGTGCCATCAGGAGACTCCATGATGAGAGGGGAAGAAGGAAGCGGGAACGTCGGTGGTTACCACTATGGTGAATTTAAGTTGATGTGAAATTCACCATGAGAGGTGGAGGTAGTTGGATGAAGGATAGGTGTGAATTTAGAGCTAAAATTGTGGTGTGTTGATTTTTGGTGTGTTTGTGGTTAAGGGCGAACCTCCACCGAGCGTGTGTTGAAAAGGTAAAAAGTGAATTTAAGTTGGAGAATTTGAAGGCATGAAGTGCGTGTAATTTTGGTTGTGTGTGTGTGAGTGTGCGGTTAAGGGCGGACCTCCACCGAGCGTGTAATAAATTTTGTCAGGTTGGTTAAGGGCGAGACCTCCACCATACCTGACTAAATTTATGTGTGTGTTTGAATTTAGGTGAGTGTGTGTGCGGTTAAGGGTGGACCTCCACCGAGCGTGAAGTGTGTGTCATCCGGATCGGTTAAGGGCGAGACCTCCACCTGATCCTGATGAAATGTGCGTGTGTGAATTTAATGGTAAATTTGTGTGGAATGTGTGTGCGGTTAAGGGCGGACCTCCACCGAGCGTGTAGTGTGTTTCATCAGGGTTGGTTAAGGGCGAGACCTCCACCTAGCTCTGATGAAATGGGTGAGTGTGAATTTACTGTGTGTGTGAATTTACTGGGAGAACATTTGAGAAGTGAATTTTAAGAGAGGAGGTATGAGGAGAGAGAGAGAGTAGCCAGCAGCTAGAGGAGACGTAGAATGGCGAAAAAGGCGCAGGATCCGGGGTTTTATAGACTCTGAAGTCCCCACCCTGGTGGTGGGGTTTCAGGTTGAGCCGGATCCTGCGTCGGTTGCCCCACTCTTACCGTTTATTCCCAGAGCCTTATTTTCACAGGTTGTTTTTGGCGAGAACTTAATTGTAGTGAGTTGGAGTTCCGGGAGGGACTCACGGCAGAGTGCAATATGATGAGTCTCAGTGGCAGGAGATACTTTGCCGACGTGTCCTTTTTTCACAAGCTGGTGTTGGGTTGTGTGGACTCGCCGTCGCTCCTGGCCGAGGTTAATATCCAGGTTCCGCGTCTGAGTTCACGAGTTGCCAGCACCTTCTGGGTCCCTTTCTCTCCGACCAATTACTTGTACCATCGCCCGTTATGCCGATTACCAAGAGAGGTTAATCATGCCATCGTAGAGTGCCCCGAAATCGACTTTTTTTTCTCATTCACTACCTACCTGTGGTGCGTAGGAAAGTAATTAGTTTTCTCATTAACCAAAACAATATGTAGCCGTTCATTTTCTTGTCAACTTGTATCTGTTTCAATGTTTAACATGTTTTCTTAATTTTCGTGCGGACACTGTTTCATACGTCTCTTCTCATTTCTTATATTATTCTTGTATTATGCCTATTGTATTGGGCTAGCCCGTATTAAATAAATAAATAAATAAATTTTCAATTTTACAATGTTATTTAAGGGAACTATGGCCATTTCAGTGGTATGAGGTCAAATGCACGAAAAAATCTTGAAAGAGAAAAATCTGACGAAAACAAGGGGTTAAGAAAATTGCAAGGAGAAAAATCGCTTATCGAAATGATGCTTTCATCAGTGCCAACTTCACTGACAATAAATTACGAAACCGTTGGTTAGAGCATGGATACTGAAATAATTCGATTATTTAACTGAGTGTTGTAGTAAGCCGTGGGTAACCCCGAAGAACCTCTCAGTTTCCCGGGTTATGCTGCCAGTTTTCGCGGATTCGCGGATACAGATCGATGGTATCCTTAGTAATGTCAAATAACGTCACGATGTCGCCGAACAAAACTGAAATTACATGAAAGGACTCACTTTTTGAGGTTAGAACCAACTCACTAAACCTCATTTAAAACTCTTATCTGGCCGTCCTCAGACCAGATAAATTTGAACTTCGGTAGGCCCTTAAACACTCTCATTGAAGCTAACAGCCGTTTTGTTGTTACTGCTGGTTAAATCTCCCTTAACTGTTACTTACAATTGATAAACCGGCCCTTAGAGAGTTAAAAAAAAAAAATGCATACAACTTTATTACACTCACCAAGATTAAATTAACGAGCATAGGTAGTAACGATCTTTTAACGAGTGGAGAGATTTGAGGGGCCTATCGTATTTATAAATTTGGGATGCTCCGTCAGCAGGAAATATGCATATCAGCAGTAATGCTGATAAATGTTATATACGGTACGTTAATAGACCTTACGAAGTGGAAATAACAATTAAGTCATGGGGACTCACGAAGACGTTTTGACTGAGTAAGTCGTTTTAAACACGAACCCACTCATATCCACGTTCACGTATTGCATTAGGTATATGCCATTCCAGGCGGCATGATGAACAATCTAGAACCCAGAAAGTTTATTAAATTAGAGTTTTAGTTGGTAGAAAATATTGAAAAAAGTACAAAATTGCCCATTGTTGTGACCATTTAATTAATCCAACATTGGCTCGACAATACCTACTCTGGATTTTCAGAGACTGAACTGAAACTGCATTTATTTCATGGTGTTACTGTTGAGGACAGAGAATAGAATTGATCGTTTTTAAAAACTACTTGTACCTTTGCTTCATTTTCCAATATATTATGTTGGTTCTCTTACGGCATTGCATATTTTGTCAGTCATTCAACCATCAAAGTTTTTCTATAATCAGCCTAATAGAAAAGATGATTGTTATTCGAGTCGATTGAGTTTCGAACTGAAACCGAATACTCGAAGGCCGTCATCAGTGGGCGTGCGAGCCTAGACTGTAAACCGTAGGTACCTACGCATAAAACTGTGTATTGCTGTTTGAATATCCACGAGAAAACCCCTGTTCGGCGATACAGGCTGAATCAGATCTACCGCAAAACATTTCGCGGACTTGCCTGCATAAAGCGATGTGTTTACCATGTTTTAATTAATGAGATACCGCCCTCCCATCGACTCGCCTCTTCGCTATCGCGTTATGCGGTTTCCCCCTATTGAAGCTCGGGTTAAATTATGTCAAAAAATAAAATTTTGCCACGGTTTATTCCATATTCTGAACTGCAAAGGCTTTATCTACCTGTTCATGAATATGGAGTAGATAAATATAATTCTCAATTTTTTTCTTCCATGGCTGAGCTGAGTGGATTAGTTTTAAGAACAATACAAATTATAAAAAAATATTTTATTATTTACCTGTATAGATCATCTGGGTAGATCACTGTTTACTGTGGTCAACACCTACCCACGTGCTTCCCCCAGCAAAGCCCTAAATCGAGTACTGGAGCCGGCCGGGCAATTACTGTTTCACAAATATGCGCTAGAATCAAGAAACCCAATTTCTTCATGTTACAAAATATTCTATCGACAAAACCCAAAATAATCATCCCTCTTCTAATGAAATACTCTCAACAACAAACTCCAGACTCGATTTCATAAGGCCGGAAGCGTGATTAATATAGCCTGACCCTATCAATGATATCTGGGCTGGTAAACCGTATGATACAAACTCATGCTGGCGAAGCTTTCGGTTCAAATTTCAGGGCTTTACTGTAAACGAACAGCTGGACGTACAGTTCTACGGTTGGTCTAAAAAAAATACAAAGGTACAAATGAAGGTGCTTTACACGAGATGCGCTGTTCATTGCTCTATTAGAGGGGTTGACGTGCCAACTAGGACGACGGAGGGACATAAATAGGTTTATTCCTTTTTTGGATTCCACGTACCCCGAAACGCAAGCAATGCAATTTAGATGGGTGGGAAGGGGAGGTAAGTATGGTTTAATGCTCGATTCCAAAGGCTAAATTCGGAAATAATAAACCAAAATTTATGTCCGTTCGCCGCAAAAAACGACCCTAGGTACTGATTCACGCCATTGGCCTCCGCTTAGGTGGAAAAACATAATTTTGTTTTGTGAAAAAGCAATTTATGTCATCAAGAAATAACATCAACACCCGATCGTTGCCAATTGAGCAAATTATATTCAGTTTCATATAACTTACGTTAAGAATTCTACATATTATAAAGAAGGAAGAATAAATTTCATTTCATTTCATGTAACAAATGAAAGGAATCTCATGGCGATTTCGGTTCAGAGGCTTCTGTCGAGGATTTTGATTTTTGAAACAATTGTTACTCATGAAGGTGTAGCTCAGGCTTAATATCAAAGCGGAAGGAACTGTTGAAAAAGTGGGGATCCAATGTCTTGAATAATAGGTAGGTATGTGTTGAATTACAGGTTTTTTCCTACTCTATGCAATTTCAACACGATCAGCAGTTTTATCTCAATTATTCTCTTTCTGTCTATATCAGTGTGTTTGTTCGCCTTCCACGGCCTTCGAATGAGGCGAAACTAGGGGAACGTATGAAGGTGGTGTAACATGAAATCTCTGACCATCCTAATCAGGACGTTAGCAGAATGCCAATCAAGATTTCCGATTTGAAGAGGACTTGAGAATATTGCTGGAGTAGTTGAGGGCGAAATCTGTTTTAAATTGGGTGATGAACTCCAGTTGCCGGAGGCGGCGTGGGGGGGGGGGGGGGGATTTACGGGTCTGAAGAAGGGCGTGGGTGAGGGGCTTGTGTTCGGTGGTGACAGAGAACTGCCGGCCTTTGACGAAGTCGCAAAAATGCTTAATGGATCCGTAGATGGCGAGGAGTTCTCTGTCGAAGGTGGAGTACTTTATTTGGGCATCAGTAAAGGTCTTGGAGAAAAACCCCAAGGGGCATACGGTGTTGTTGATGTGTTGATGCAGAACCGCGCCGATGGCCCAGTCGGAGGCGTCAGTTGTAATGGAGAGAGTGGCGTCGGGTGTAGGGTGTGCAAGGATGCAGTTACAGCAACTTCTTACAGCGAATGAGCAGTTGCTTGGAGGTCGGGGCAGCATGGGGTGTGACCGTGGCTGTAGGGAGGGCAGGTGGTAGCTGCGGGGGCCTCTCAGTGAGTCGAGGAGGCTTGAGGACCGAGGCGTATGTTTATGTAGAATGGCAGTGGAGGCGGCAAGGAGTGCGGATGAGAGCGGTTGAGGTGGGAAGTGTACTCTCTTCTTTTCCGTTGAGGCAAGGGCAGCAACTGGAGAAGGTGGCAAAGATGGTGATGTTCCACTTGCGATGAAGGGGAGGGTGGTTTACCTGTGAGGCGGGAGCTGGGAAGTCGCAGGGCGGCTTGTAATTTCGGGCCTGGGCCCCCAATGTTGTGTGGTACCAGCATAGGGTCGGGCGGATGATTGCTGGGGTTTGGGCGGGTTCGATCAGTGTGGTGGCGTGGTGGTGTGGTGGTGTGGTGCCTCAGTCGGGAGGGCGGCTCCTGTGGTCAACGAAGGGGCTTTGGGGGCGGGTGGAGAAAGTTGAGCAAGAGCGAGGATGGCGGTCGCTTGGCGGTCGGACTTCATGGTCGGCCGCGAATGCAATGATGTTGTACATGGTGTCAGCGAGATGGAGCAGGGAGTCATCGAGATCTGGATGTGAGGCAGCAGTGCTTGCAGCCAGCCAGAATGACATTGTGGTCAGGACATCGTCAGCTGATGTCGGAGCCTTTGGAAGAGTTGGCTGGGCTTCAGGTTGCCAAGTTAGTGAGGTTGGAAGAAGGCGAAGATTCGAGTGTGCTTGGGGGGCTGGGAGAGGGCGACGAGGCGGGCGCACAATTCATCATAGGTGGTAGTAGAGTGGGGTGAGATGTCTGCTGTCTGGAGGAGGATGTCGTAGGGCAGGAGCGAGATCGTCTTCGAGTATTTGGAATTCTGAGCCTTGATGTTGAAGGCCGAGATAGCTGCGTTGAGTTGGAAGAACCAGAAGGTGGGGTCGTATGCGTAGAAGGGTGGAGTAAGTGGGATGGCCGTGGAGGTGGTCATGTTGTCGGCAGTGGTGGTCATGATGTTGGCGGTGGAGTGCTGCGGTTAGTTCTGCATTTTATGCTAGAACGTCGGGGTTACCAGTGCGGTGAATCATTAGTTTGAGGTGGGAGAGCGTATCCACGCGGTTTTCACCTCCTTGGGTGCGTCTTTATGATAGGCAAATATCTGTCCGGTTTTCACCACGTTGGATGTTCGGATAAGGAAATATCCACAGAGTTTTCACCACCTTGCATATTGGAATGAGAGGGTAGGAAAATATGCGTCCGGTTTTCACCAAGTTGGATATTGAAAAAACTCTCGTCCGGTTTTCACCACGTTGAGTGCTGGGAAGGAAGTTCTCGTCCGGTTTTAACCACGTTGAGAACGTAGGGTTGAAGAGAAGGGTGAGTCGATGAGGATGAGGCAAGGTAAGATAGAGAGAAGGATCTGGTTCGAGAGAAGTCGGTAGAATTCGAGCTGGGCTAGCCAGGCGCCTTATAAAACCGCCTCCACCCTCCCTCGGTCAACTGACGACCGTTGGAAGCTGTTGGGAGCTGTTGGAGGGAGAGCTACCTAGCCACGTCCCTTGTATCACGCTGCTCAACTTCTCCGTAACCGCCTTTATTGGTAACAACCAACAACTGGTTGGTTGTTACCATGACACATGTTGTGTGATTGGTAACAACATATTATAGGAATGCTAATTTCAAGGGTACCATGACACATATATAATAAATATATATGTTTATTTATTTATGTGTCTCTATCTGACCTTGGGTTGATGATAAAAATTCCAAATTTCGCCGAACTGTTCGAATTGCAAAAAAAAGGTAAGTTCGAAGATGAGCAATTTTCAGTAAATCCAATGGGGTCAAATTTTAGTTTTTATGGGTCAAAAATCGGTAAATTGCGAAGAATTGTTATAAAGTCACTGAATGTGGTAAGAAAGGGTAAGTAAAGACAGAAAAATACCATTTCAGTTGTTTCATGTAGAATAGGAGTCAAATTTGGATTTTTGGGGGTCAAAAATAGGTATTAGGGGCTAAAAAATCAATAGTGAATACCTCGCGCTGTGTGGGATGGTGATTCACGACAGAAAGAGGGGCTATTTCGATTATTAAAATATTTTTCTTAAAACAGAGTGGGTCATATTTGACTTTATAAGGGTAAAAATCTGTAAAAATATAATTTTACAAAAAGGGGTTGGTTTCCCGCTACATCATCTTTTTACATAATAGCACGAATATATCTTTTTAAATTGATCTCGAACTTAGTGATTTTTGAGACTACCCTGAGATTTTACGTCCCTCCCATCGTTCACAACAGGGCCCTGAAGTTTTGCTTGATTAACATGAAGGCCAATCATGTGATCATCGTGATTGTAATCATGCAAGGCTTCGTGAAATCGGGTTGGTTGTTCCGTTATATTATTTCATTTTTAGAAAGATGGTTATTTTGGATTTCGTTAATAGGTAAGTACCCTCTTTTGCAATTTGAAAAAATTTTGTTTGGCGTCTGTGTGTCCGCCAATCCTTGCCATATGCATAATTTCCTCAATTCAAATCCGTTTTTTGCTGTCATTTGCGGGTTGGGCCCAGATGGTCCCCTGTGAATAAATTGCTGGACGATCAGTCCACTGTGAAAACGCGAATGCGAGGTACCAAATTTCTCCCCAATCAACGGCGCAATTTAGATTAAATTTTCAGGAACTTTTCTTCAACTAAGGGAGGAATTCTCGTTCAAGTTTTAGTACACCTCATGCTCATAAGTGTAGATAGAATTCCTGAATTCACCACATATTTATTTATTAAACTGTGATTGCCTGGCTGGCTCCAGTACTCGTTTTAGGGCTTCCCTGGGGGAAGCAAGAGGGTAGGTATTGACAAAAGAAAAGAGTGACTTACGCAGAAGGGATATGGATACAGGAAAATAATAAAACGTCGTGTAATAACTTGCCGCGTTTTACAATGTGAAAACAATCGTTTTCCTGATGCCATCAAGAACATATTTTACCCAAACATAATAATCGTATTAATTTCCTTGGAAAGAGCGTGATTCACATCTATTATACTTTCTCACACTGCCCATCTTCCTCCGTCTAAGGATTGTGATGAGCACGTTGTAATCAACTAATCGTTTACGGTTCAGGAGCGGTTTGGTAGCAATGGCCTGTGAGAGGGCTACAAATAAAAGAAAGGAGAAAAAATCTATTGATAACGTGCGTCGAGGACCGAGGGGGCTTAGGAAGGGAATTGTGTGGACCGGCCTTCAAATCCCTTCTATCAGAACTCAATCAAGAAGCGGGATTTGGGGCCACTAATTGGACGAGTGCGCGGGAACAAACTTTTTGAATAGCGCCGATGGTGTGAAGTCGTTATTATTCAAACCCACTTATTTGGTCTCCGCCACCTCTTCTGGCTAGGTTGGACATTATGGTTAGGCCATTTTATACACCTACACCATTCACCCCGTGATATTTGCATGCCCAATCAGTTTGTTCGAATAGGTCGAGTGATGTTGAATTATGAGTCTTGATGTTTTACGATTTGATCGTAATTGATCACGACTGAAAAGACCAAACGCTTCACTACTGACGTGACTCAATGAAGATTGTGATTCAGTTATACTACACACAAACACTGCAGTAATTCTCAGTCATGGTCGTCCTCCACATGATAGAAGGAGATTTCGAAGAGACAGCAATAGACGAGAGGGGTGAGCCGATGGCCGAGTGGGTTGCAGTTGGTCTCAAGTAGCTGGGAGCGGATTGGAGGCTGAGGTCGTCCGTTCGATTCCGAGTCGCCTAATCTAACGGCGGTTAAAATACCGATCCTTACGGCCGATCCTCTCGCGCCGCCGGCAAGGCAGTTGGAACCCCCTAGCCTGGAATTTCGGTTTATTATTTTCAGTAATGAACCTTTGGAATCGAGTATGAAATTTTTTTTAACCCGCCCTCAAAATTTGACGATTTCGGTTTCTAGGCACGTAGAATCCGAAAATGGAAGAAAAGCGCTGCAAATGATTACGCAAAGGTTTATTATTTACCTGTATAATATATGCTCCTTCTGCGTACATCACTGTTTTCTGCACAACATTTCATCAAATGAAAAAAGTAACCATCAACAGAATCCAGGATAACCATCATTATTCAAATGAAATACTTAATACCACAGAACAACCTACTCGATTTTATACAGCAATGGGTGATTATAATCAAGTGTTCCCTAGCAATGATACCTGGGCTGGATGTATACCGTTTCATTCACGGTGATGCTGACGAAGATTTTCGGTTCAAACGAACGGCTGGTCGTAAAATACTCCGGGTGTTCCCAAAAACTTCGAGATCAATTTAAAGCCATACCTACCCTTCTACTGAAAGCTTTTGAGCTTTCAATAGATGGGACGTTCTGAATATTTCAACCCCTATTGTTCACCCCTTAGAGACAGTAGTAACAACGGTTTCGTGCACCAACTAGACCCCAAATGAGAGGTAAAAACAAAAATTTCATTAATTTTGGTTCATTGTAACTAAGGAAGGTGCGAAGTATGGCGTACGGCGGGCTGAACGAAATTTTGTTCGTTCCATTTTCGGATTCTACCTACCTTGAAACAAATTTTTGACGGTGGTGGGGTTGATTAATTTATTTTTTATTTTTTTCATTTAGGTAGGTAGGTACCTCTTTCTAAGTTTTTATTTTCAGACTCGCTTCCAAAGGTTCAAAATTGAAATTATATACCAAAATTTCTGTCCGTCCGCCGTCCCATTTTGGGTCCAGTTGGTCCGTGACGCTCGGTGTACTGTCAGTCATCTCTAAGGGGTGAAAAATAGGGGTTGAAATTTCCAGAACGCCGTAGCTCGAAAACTTTCAATAGAAGGGTGTGGTTTTTTACATTTTTAATTTGATCTCGAACTGATGAATTTTTGAGATCACCCGGAGCATTGAACGACCCGCCGTTCGATCGCACCGAAAAGCCGTCAACATGATCGTGAATGAAACGGTGTACCATTGCTCGGGAACACCTGAATATAATCACGCATGGCTGTATGAAATCGAGTTGGTTGTTCTGTGGTATTAAGTATTTCATTTTAAGAATAATGGTTATTTTGGATTCTGTTGACAGTTACTTTTTTAATGTGAACAAACATTATGCTTCATGAATAACAGCAAATAATTTATTAATGATAGAATTCTTGATTCCACCGCATATTTAGGAAATGTGATTTCTTGGCCGGCTCCAGTACTCGATTTAGGGCTCTCGTGGGAAGTACGAGGGTAGATATTGGCCACAGAACAGTGATCTACGCAGAAGAGGCATCTACACAGGGAAATAATTAACCGTTGTTGTAACCATTGTATGCGTTTTTTACTTTACCTTCAAGACTACTGGGGATTAACAACGTTAAATAAAACTCGAAACCCGTTTTTCTTGGCTTCGCTAATTCATGTGGACGCTGAACCGAATTTTTGGATCGGCTGAGTGGCGGCCTACTGAATCCAATTTCCATTCCAATTCCAATCCGCTATTTCGATACGCGTAAAACTATTGATATATATCCCTATAATAATATTATCCATTCCATCAACAACAATGCCGTAGTACCGTGGTTCCGATTTCAGTACTTACATAAATCGTTCTGACGAAGAATTTACCCAAATTTGGTTTATTATTTTTAATAATGAACCTTTGGTATCGAGCATGAGAAACATCCCCCCCCCCCCCCCATTTTGGATGAATTCCGTTTCAAGCTACGTAAAATCCGAAAATGGAATTAAAGAACTCCCAGGTACTTGTCACATGGTTTTATTATTCTATTGGACATACCTACAGAAATGTTGGCTGTTAATTTGTCGTTTCTTTCAGGTGCCATAACTGAAATAGCGATTTTTCATGTTTTCCATCAATTTTTGCCCCCCAAAAACTCGAATTAGGCTCCTATTTTTGACAAATTCTCTTTAATCATTGATAATGCCATTTAATTGTCTTGATTCACCTGTTATTTCTACTTCTAGTATTATTATACAAACTTATGGTGATTTCAGACAATTTCCCAGGTTTTTAACTTGTAAAAGAAGGAATTTTGGGAGCTGAAAGTTCGTTAAAACCTCATTTTTCAGCTCTTTGGTCAAAATCGACTTCACATTTGGTCTCCTCGTCCTAAAAAACATGAAAAACGATACAAGATCAAGTTATTAAATCACTAAAGAAAACCTATTTTTACACCCACCTTTCACCCATAACACTAGAGCAACTAGGGCCAAAATGGAGCCTGTAAGCGAAAGAAGGAATTGTTTAGACCAGAAATAAAGGTAGATTTGGATGATAGGTACGGCGGACGGACATTGCATTGTTTGAACCTAAGTACCTTGAAACGTAAAAGAAAACATTTTGAGAGGGTGTTATACAAAATGTTTTTGCTGAGCGAATACATAGGTGCATTATTCGCAGAATAATCAACCAAAAAGCGGGTGGCGTCATTGGAGGTCCCCGTGGTTGATGGGTCTATGACGACGCAACTAACTTACGAATCTCCAAGCGACCCTTTCAGCGAATTTTTGGGGAGAATACGCTATTATAGTGGGTCCACAATTTTCAGTAGGTTGGCACATGAATTTCTGAATGTTCAATTTCTATTTCCATGATAACAAAAAAGTCTCACAAAAGGAGGAGGTTTTCGGAAAAGGGAATACAGGAAAAATGGGTGTAAAAATTGGGTCTTTTGGTGTTTTAGTAACGTGAGCATGTGATATATCTTTTTCCATGTTTTTTAGGACGAGGAGACTGAATATAAAGTCAATTTTGACCGAAGAGTGGAAAATTGAGGTTCTCACGAAGTTTCAGCCTCAAATTTACGTTACATTTTGTTCTAAAACTATCGTTCTTCCGTACTCAGTTTGGGTCCCTATTTGGGAACACATTTGGGTCCTGGTTGTGCTCCGAAGCTCGGAATCCCGATGGTAATACACTCAGGGGTGTTATGGGGGAAAAATGGGTGTAAAAATAGGGGTTTTCGAGGTTGGTTTTTTTTGAGGTTTTAGTGAACATGAGCTTGTTAGGTATCGTTTTCCATGTTTTACGGCGAGAAGACCGAATATGAAGTTGATTTTGACCAAAGAGTAAAGAATTGAGGTTGTAACGAGGGTTCAGCTCCCAAAATTCAATTTTTATGAGTCAAAAACCTGGGAAATTATCTGAAATCATCATAAATTTGTGTAATAACCCTAGAAGTAGTATCAAGGGGTGAATCAAGACAGTTAAAATAAAAAATAAAAAAATATCGCTATTTCAATTATTGCACATGAAAGAAACAATAAATGGACAGCCAAAATTTCCGTACGTATGTCCAGTCTTTGCAGCGTTTTTTTAAAAATGGTTTCCACCAATTTGGATCTCGTAAACACGAATTAGGCTCCTATTTTTTTTTTAATTATCTTTGATCGTTGATAGCGCCTTTAATTATATTGATTCACCTTTAGTAACACTACTTCTAGTGTTATAATACAAATTTATGACGATTTCAGACAATTTCTCAGGTTTTTGAATAATAAAAAATGAATTTTGGGGGCTGAACCTTCGTTACAACCTCAATTCTTCACTCTTGGTCAAAATCAACTTCATATTCGGTCTTCTCGCCGTAAAAAAACATCGAAAATGATACCTCACAAGCTCATGTTCACTAAAACCGGATGCTCATGGGTATGCTACGAGATCCTGCAGGAACCTGGTTATTCCATATTCACGACTCACAGTTTCTCTTCAGTGTGACCAGCACCAGGTGGGTTCCAGGCTTATCAACGCCTTGACTGAAGAAGTCAGAAGGTTGAATGTCAAAATGTTCTCCTGAACCATTAAAGCACGCCTACTCCAAGCCGAACTTTGCGTTGATGATTTTTATAATATTTCCTGGTTACTGTGAATGTTTTTGTTCAGTATTTTTTCAAATGTTTAAGTCACCGGTAATATAATACTATCCATAAACCATTCTGCATAAAGTCATCTATTTATGTCTCGTATTCTATTCTTTGTATCCCCAAATCTTTATTTGCCATCTCCTCACCGTTTTGGTTTATTATTCTGTGAACAATAATCCTGTGTATTCGCTCAGCAAAAAATGTTTATAAGTAACACCTCCTCAAAAATTTTCTTTTACGTTTCAAGGTGCGTAGAACCCAAAAATACAATGATCGCCGCAATGAGTACGCCGTCCGCCATGCATAACTACTTCATTTTCGCACACAGGCTCCATTTGGTCCCTAGTTTTGTCCTGGAACTTAGCAGCCCGATCGGAATATACCCAGAGGTGTTATGGTGAAAAATGGGTATAAAAATAGGGTTTTTTGGTGTTTTAGTTAAATGAGCGTTTGAGGTATATTTTTTCATGTTTTTTATGGCGAGAAGACAAGACCGAATATGAAGTCGATAGGTATTGACCAAAGATTGAAGAATTGAGGTTGTAACGAAGGTTCAGCTCCCAAAATCCATTTTTTATGAGCCAAAACCTGGGAAACTGTCTGAAATCACTATCAACTTGTATAATAATATTTGAAAAAGTGACAACAGGTGAATAAAGGCAATTAAATGGCACTATCGATGATCAAAGATAATTTGAGAGAGAGAAAAAAGATAATTCGAAATAAAAGTGCGTAATTCGTGTTTTTTGGGGCCAAAATTTGTGGAAACCATAGAAGATAACTATTTCAATTATTGCACTAGAAAGAAACAATGAATTAACAGCCAACATTTTTGTCGGTATAATTCCAATAGAATGACAAGACTCTGAATCGTTTTTGGTTTTATATAAATCTTACTGCTTCTATACCCATGGCATGTTTTTTATGGATGTCTATTTTACCTAGGTTCTCAATCATTCTGTTGGCGTTTATATTGCCTATTTGAAGGCTGCTACAAATAAAAACTCTTTGAATTTGAATTTGAATAAAACCTCAAAAAAATTTAAAAACCCTATTTTTACACCCGTTTGTCTCCCATAACACCCCTGGGTGTATTCCGATCGGGCTGCCTACCTTTGGGGCACAACTAGGAGCTAAATGTGTTCCTAGATGGGGACCCAAACTGTGTGCGGAAGAACGACAATTTTGGATCAAATTTTAACGTAAATTTAAGGCTGAAACTTATTTAGAACCTCAATTTTCCGCTCTTTGGTGGAAATCGACTTCATATTCGGTATCCTCGCCCTGAAAAATGTGGAAAACATGCCTCACAAGATCATGTTACTAAAACACCAAAAAACCCTATTTTTACACCCGTTTTTCTCCATAACACCCTTGGGTACGTTCAGATCGGGCTGCAAAGTTTCGGGACACAACTAGGGCCCGATTGTAGCCTGTGTGCGGAAGAACGAATTTTTTAGACCGAAAATAAAGTAGATGTGGATGATAGGGCATACGGCGGATGGACATTGCATTTTTGGGATCTGCGCACCTTGAAACGTAAAAGAATATATATTTTGAGGGGGTGTTATAAAAATGGTTTGCTGAGCGAATACATAGGTTTATCATTCAGAGAATAATAAAATAGACTAATACACAACGTTTTATTATTTACCTGTATAGATCACTTCTGCGCAGATCACTGTTTCCTGTGGTCAATACCTACCCTCGTGGTCAGTAAAGCCTTAAATCGTGTACTGGAGACAGCTGGCAATCGCATTTCATAGATATGCGGTGGAACCATGAATTCTATAATTAAGATTTTTGTGCAAGTTTACGGATTTTAACCGGAATGGGCGGCGCCTGCCATCAAACTTGTATCCGTACTATTATTAAGAACATGGAACAAGAAATCTCCCCATCGGAACTTTCTGTGTACAGAGAAATGTAGAGGAGAATAATGATCTCGGTGGGTCCATAAATATTTGGTCCATTCCATTTTTCTTACCGACGCTGCGATCTTCAATGTCTCTAATATTTCATAATGCAGCCGCTGGTCTGAATTCGGTACGTAAATGCCCAGAAAGCCCACATTTGGCGTGTAATCATTGGAGGGAGATTGGGCAACTTGAACAATATAGACGGAAAACAGCCCGCTCAGCAGTGTTTACCCTCATCAAAAAAGCTGTTCGACCCTATGGAACTAACTATTGGGTGAGGAGCTTGAGCTCGGGAGATCGGAAGAATGAGATGAAAATTATACATAAAATACAAATAACACATTGTCTTTTGAGTTGACTTATTTATGATAGGCGGGGGGAGAGCCTATGTGATAGGAGGATAGCATGTGCTTTTGGGACTGAAGTTGGATCGATGTTCGGGAGACCTCTTTGGCAAAGAGCCATCCTGATGCTGGCAACTCCTACGTCACTCTTCCGCTCTCTCCTTATATCTTGGCCTTATCAAGGGAGGAAAGGGTTGAAGAAGGCTGGGCTGGGACCCACGAGCTGGGTCCTTTCCCCGGAAAATTGATTTATGCCCTATCGAGATCATCGGAGTGTGCGGAACACTCGACGATGGGAACACCTCCAAAATCATATTGTCCATGGATGATCGCCATCAAAGCTTTGAGTTTCTCGTTTCGTCTTTCCTTTTAGCGAATTTTCGAAGAAAAGGAAGCTATTGTTCTCGGTCCAAAATTTTTAAAACTCGAATTTCCGAAAGATTTTTATACCAAAATCCGTTTCAGACCATCCTGAATTCACTGCCGAAAGACACCAAAAATTATATGTATATATATATATATTTATATATTTATATATATATTTATATATATATTTATATATGTATGTGTCATTCCAGACGATAACTCTCGAAAGAATTGAGATAAAAAGTTCAAATTTGCACGAAAAATCTGTCTTGGCAATCGACAGGCTAAGTTCGTAGATGGGCAGAATCGGGTCACTCTGAGGGGGAGTTTTGGGGAGTTTTAGGGGGGAAAAATTACCCATAAATTCCCAAAATGAAACAGTCTGACAAGTGACACCTCATTTTAAAGGTTTTTCTACGCTGAACACGATGGTGAAATCAGAATTGCGATATCTCATTCCGTTCTCAAACTGGAGCACTTTGAAGATTAAGGAACGTGGTTATTTCTTCGAAAATTCGCTCTTATAGCCATGCTGCATGACTGTGGTTTTTTATTCTACATTATTGTCTCTCAACTTTTGCCTACGTTTGTCAACGTCTTCAAATGCCTATGAGCCCTTTCAAAGAGTTTTACTGCGATTAGTATTCTTGGCCAAACCAACAAAAGAGTGAACGAAACACACTAAAGGCCTTTCTTCACGTAAATATTAGGTGAGAGTTAAAACTAGGTACCTTCAATTTGTCATTAAATTAAATTATGGACGTTCTTCCCGACTCATTCTGACCAGGTTTCCCTTTCAAAATGGTCTAAAGTTTATCTCACTTCATCTAGTCATCAAATCAGATCCCAATCACAATACATCACAAGGTGAGGTTAATTATAACCTTAATTACTGTATATAATACTAGAAAAATATTGTCAGAATAATATATAATATTACTGTTGGTTAGTTGTCGCCAACCCAATTTGGGTTGCCCCCCCGTAAAGTTAGAAGTTAGTTCCACCTAACTTCTAATTGCGGTTTAAGTGGTACCGATCTGCCTTAGTTTTAACCATGCTTGACGAGATTCGACGAAGAGTGCTCATTTTTTTCTAATTTATAGATACTTTATTGTGTTGCCACTATCAAGTGTGACTACAAATCTGTTTTATACAAAATCACATGGGACTTGTGGCATTAGGTCCCTCCCTTTGGAGGGCTAGTGCATTTCTACTCTTATTAGTTAGAAGTGAACAATAGTAAATTAGATAACAGTAGTATAAATAGGATAACAATAGTATTAATAGTAGGAATATGAATAAAATGAAAATATTGAAACGGCATAACAAATGGAAATGGCAAGTAAGAATAACAACAAACAATGGATGAGTTCAAACAACAAGATGAGTTCTAAGTTTAGGTTATTCGGGAGCATGTGTGCTTAACAGATCGCTATGCCATTTTCGATTTAGCCTGCGTTGGATTCTTGCGGGGCGAGGCTCGACTAGTATAGATCGGACAAGCGGGTTCCGGTGGTGGTACATACGGCTCGCAGCGTTGTTGTACGGTTGTTGTACGTTGTTGGACCGAGAGGTCGGTGTGCAGAGTAGCTTTGCGGACGAACCACGGAGCACCCGTGATTATACACAAAATGCGATTTTAGAGCGTATGAATTCTTCTGATTTGCGTGTTGGATGTAGAGCTCCAGATGCCGCAAGCATACTGCCAGATTGGTCGCAGGAGTGAGAGGTAGAGCAATCTTTTAACACGGAGGGGCTAGACTTCGCTTACCAATATGTATTTAAGTTTTCGTATTCTTCCTCTGATCGTCCCTTGGAGTGAAGAAATGTGAGGGTTCCAGTGGAGTTTACTGTCCAATGTGACACCCAAATACCTTACCGAGTCCTCCCTGGTTACCTGTTCCCCACTGAGTATTAAGTCTGGTACGATGACGTTACGCTTATATGTAAAGCACACCATTTTGGTATTTGTGGCGTAGAGCCGAATTTTCCATTGAGTCGTCCAGTGCGAGAGCTATCAACGTACTCCTGGAGAACCCTGTGGGCTTGCTCACTGGAGTCCCGTCGTACCAACACGGCCATTGGCAAAGTGGACAGTGACTACGTCAGGGCCTCGTGGGTAATTGTGCGTATAAAATATATACATCAGAGGACCCCCAGTTACACTCTTGCGTAACTCCCGCAAGAATGCTGTGAGTTCTGGAAGGAGCTGAGCGGTTTTTGACCGCATAGGTTCTATTTAGCAGGTAGGACTGGACTATCCTGTTGTAGGTGTCTGGAAGGACTGATTTAAGTTCGGCGAGCAGGCCTTAGTGCCATATTTTGTCGAAGGCTTTCTCTGTGTCCAGGAATAGCCCGACACAAAACGCTTTTACTTTCAAATGTTGTGAGAAGCTCATCTACCACTCTGTGTAGCTGCTGAGGGCTAGAGTGCTCTGACCGGAAGCCAAAGTGTTCGTCTGGGAGAAAAGGCTCAAGGAAGCTCAACATCTCAGGCAGCAATAACCTCTCAAACACTTTGGCCAAGAGAGAGAGTAAGCTGATAGGCCTGTAATGTATGTCGCGTGGGTATTTTCCTTTCTTGTTGACCATAACCACATGTGCAAATTTCCATTTATTTGTAAAGTAGCTCAGTCGTAAGATGGCGTTGTAGATCGTGGTTAATTGGATTAGTGCCTTCCGAGGCAGATTGACTAAGAGTGGGCGAGTAATTCCATTGAACCCTGGAGGCCTTCCTTGTAGGGGAGCTTCTGATTGCCTCCTTAACCCATCGTGGGCGGAAAAACTTGCTGATTGGCGATAGCTGGAGAGGGGTAGATAGCTGATCATCGATTTGAGAGTCGAAACCAGGATCACCAATTGGGTTCGGGGTGAATTGTGCGGCCAATTCGTTTGCAAAAGCACTGGTTTTTTCCAGAGGCGTACAAATCCACCTGTTGCCGACATAGAGCGGGGGGACATTGTTTCCCTCTTTTGAAGCATATTTTTTCTTTTCCAACGGGACCCGTTAGAGGCATCAAAGTTCGCCAGTTTCGACCGATTTCTGCTGTTCCTCTCAAGTGAGAGTGCATTTTTTAGCTGTTCCGTCGCTCTGTTGTAAGCCCTCCTGTGTTCAGGATGCCTCGTCGTGTGCCAAAGCGCTCGCGCTTGGTTCTTCACCAGGTGGAGGTCTGATACATGAGGCTTTAGGATGTATGTGGAGGAAACAATAGGTGGACTGTAGTCAACACCTACCCTCGTGCTCCCCAGGAAGGCCCTAAATCGAGTATTGGAGCCAATCGGGGAATTAGAGATTCAAACATATATGGGGGCTTCAAGAATTCTATCACTGTTATTTATTTGTTGTCATTCATGAAGCTTAATGTTTGTTCATGTTATAAAGTACATACCAACAAAATCGAAATTGATCATCATTCTCCATATGAAATAATATAACTGAACAACCAATTCCATAGAGCCATGCATGATTATAATGAGGTATTCCCTAGCAATGATAGCTGGGCTGAATATATACCGTTCATTCACAAACTTCACACTTCAGGGTCTTACTGTGAACGAACGGCTGGACGTACAATGCTCCGGGTGGTCTCAAAAAAATTCTAAAATTCGACAAAAAATTTAAAAAAAACCATTCTTCCGATTCTATTGAACGTTTTTTCGAGCTGCGGCGGGCGTTCTGGAAATTTCAACCCCTATTTTCCACCCCTGAGAGATGACTGACAGTAACGCCGAGCTTCGCGGAACAACTAAACCCCAAGTGGGACGCACAAACCAAATTTCATTAATGTGTGTTCATGGTAACTAAGCAACGTATGAAGATTTCGCGTACGAAAGCCCTCTTCTTCGAGTCCCATATTTTTTATGCACCATAAATTGTTAAATTGGGAGAATTCTGCGTTGAACGTTCAAGTTGATCCATCTGTGCATTTTTTGCTTATATAGATAAAGCGTACTGTTTGAGCCCGCTCTTTTAGGCGATTATGCTTTGCTGCATATGGAGCCTCCAGATCCACGGTTTTGTTTGAGAAGCACTTCATGCAGGGACAGGTTGAATTTCAGTCTTAAAACTCAGTCTTAAAGAAACTCTGCAGTTCGAGATCAATTTAAAAACGTAAAAAAGCCGAGAAAACGGCGCCCTGGAATTTCAAACCCCATTTTTCGTCCCTTCAGAGATGGCTGACACTGACGCCGAGCTTCGCGGACTATCTGGACGCCAAATGGGACCAACAAACAAAATTTCATTAATTTTTGTTCATGGTAACTGAGGAAAGTCCGGCGGACGGACAGAAAGAAATATGTTTATTTCATTTCGGATTCTACGTACCTTCAAACGTAAACCATCATATCGGGAGGTTTTTTCCCCGTGTCCGAATCCGAAGGTTCATTATTGAAAACGGTAAAGTAAACCACTACACTCATATTTCAAAACAACGAAACTGCACTGGCGTAGATGCAAGTATGAAAACGGTATACTTTAGTGAAATTATGTTCTGTAATTTCCAAAACAACAAAGATGATGGACATCAAGCGCACCTACCATGAAGTGTACCTACTATGAATTTCCATCCTTACATTTTAGTTTATTATTTTCAATAATTGCCCCATAAACTTTTGGAATCGACCATGAGAACAAAGAAAAAGTTAACCCCCCCCCCCCCCCTTTAAATTCGATGGTTTCCGCTTCAAGGCACGTAGAAACGAAAACGGAATGAAAAAACTGTCCGTCCGCCGTTATCCGTCCGGCGTATTTCGCACTTTATTTAGTTTCCGTGAACCGAAGTTAATGAAATTTGGTTTTTAGGCCCCAGTAGGCATTACTGTCCACCTTAAGGGACCCTTGTACCCCCCCGGGAACCCCCCCCCCCCTCTCTCTAAGGGGTGAGAAATAGGAGTTGACATTTTCAGAACGCCTTACCTCAAACACTTTTAATAGAAGGGTCTGGTTTTTTTGGTTTATTATTTTCAATAATGAACCTTTGGAATCGAGCATGAAGAAAAAAAATTTAACCCCCCCCCCCCCCCCCCCCCGAATATTTGATGGCTTACGTGTCAAGGTACGTAGAATCCGAAAATCGAATACAAAAATTTCTGTCCGTCCGCTGTACACCGTACTTCGCACTTTTCTTAGTTACCACGAATCAAAATTAATGAAATTTGGTTTGTACGTCCCGTTTGGGATCTAGTTGGTCCTCAAAGCTCGGCGTTACTGTCCGTCATCTCTAAGGGGTGAAAAATAGGGGTTGACACTTTCAGAACGCCGTAGCTCGAAGAAAACTTTCAATAGAAGGGTATGGTTTTTTTTAAGTGTTTAAATTGATCTTGAACTAAAGAATTTTTTGAGACCACCCGGAGCATTGTACAACCAGCCGTTCGTTTGCACCGAAGCACTTCGTCAACATGATCGTGAATCAAACGGTAAAAATCTGGCCCAGATAATAATAATTATCTGGGCTTTTAATAATTGCTAGGGATGGCTGTATGAAGTCGAGTTGGTTGTCCTGTGGTTTGAAAAATGATGGATCTTTTGGATTTTGTTGATAGGTACTTTTACAACTTGAACAAACGTTAAAGTATTTTTGGGTGAATAATTACACAACGGTAAATTATCACACAACGGTTTATTATACTATCTACGTAGAAGGGACACCTATTTATACAGGTAAATTATTACACAAAGGTTTATTATTTACCTTATGCTACATGAATAACTACATATAGTTAATTATTGAATTATTGAATCCCGCGCATTTGTATGAAACTTTAATTCCGGGGCCGGCTCCAGTACCCAGTTCTGGGCTTTCTTGGGGGAAGCTCGAGGGTTATGACCACAAAAAACAGTGATCTACGCAGAAGGGGCATCTATACAGCTAAATAATAAACCTTTGTGTGATAACTTGCAGCGTTTTTAAATTGATCTCGAATTGAGAATTTTTTGAGAACACCTGGCGCATTGCATGTCCAGCTGTTCGTTTGCACCAAAAAGCTGAGTCAACATGATTGTGAACGAAATGGTATTACATCCAGCACAGATATCATTGCTAGGGAACACCTGTTATAACCACCCATGGCTGAATGAAATGGAGTTGTATGTTCCGTGATATTATTTCATTGGAAGAATGATGGTTATTTTGGATATTGGGGTAACTTGAACAAACGTTATGCTTCATAAATAACATCAAATAATCAATGGTAGAATTGTTGAATCCACCGCTAATTTATGTAACTGTCATTCCCCGGCCGGCTGGAATACTTGATTTGGACTTCCCTGGGGTAATCTACCTGGGTAGGGTGATGGGGTAGATCAATGGATCTCCGCAGAAGGGGCAGCTATTATAGGTAAATAATAGAACGTTGTGTAATAATTTGCAGCGTTTTTTACGATGTTTCATCCAGGAGATTTTCATTTATTACTTTAGTTGTTTAATAAATGTCAATAAATTCAATTTTTTCCAGGGTGAGCAAAGATAAGTTCATTGGATGAGCCCACTCTAGAGTTTCTCAATATTTTACAAGCCCTATCACGGATCTTTATCCCTAACCCACACCTAAAGCATTAAATGCAGAAGATGGAATGAAGTGAAGCTGTAGTCTAGTCTCGAGTCTTGACCTCATTTTATGTAGTTAGAACGGAGCCTAACCTTTTATAATTCACTTTAGAGATTACAGCAAATCCCTTATCATCTATTAAGCAAAAAGTTTTCTCCCCTTGTTCAATACTGCTTCATAGAAAGCAGTTACTCATTGAAACTTTAATTTTCTAAAGTTACCTACCGTTCTAGTCGGCAAGCAGAAATCGGTTAGACGGAAACCTGAGAAATCGTGTGTAAGGAGGAGGAGGATTTGAAAACATACGTCCATATAGGTAAGAATCTACCTTGAATTATCTGGTGGGTATCTTGGTATCTACCCATAGAAATACATAATTGCTTCCCAAACTTGAGCCTTGCTGTTTGTGAGTCTACCCAGTTGGTGGCCACTTTGAGGAGGAAAACAATATTTGTCCTTCAAAATCCAAATTTAGACTGGCGTTCCAGACATTTCTGGACAACTTTATCTGCCTGAAGTTTTTGTGATGCGCGAAACTATACAAAACGACTGTCATAATGAGCTGATATTTTGAGGATGGGTGCGAGGCCCATATAATTGTCATAGGTAATTGTAACTTTCATCTGCACATGGGCAAATGTGAAATCCGTTCAACTCTTACGTATGTAAGAAAATGTAATCAATAGAGAGTTGTCGCAACCATTTTCCGAAAAACGCAACTGTAAAACGTAACTCTGTTCTAGGGTGACAAACTCGGATGCTAACTATTCAACGTAAGTTCCATGAGAAAGTTACGTGTTCACGTAACTCCGGACATATGTTGAAGTGACGTTAAAGTAATAACTTGTCAATGATATGTAATTTGTCTGTCAAGTTAACCTCTTTATTCTCATACTAGCTCGTAACATAATTATTCAGTAATAGTAATTATTCCATTTGATGGTTTTCTATGAGTTATGAACAATTTATAGAAGAGCAATCGTGCCCTTTTACTGTACAACCACACGCACGACACGGTGAAACCTTGGGTTCTTTGTATATTTTATATACCCACAATAAATGCGAATTATAAGGCACTCTCTTACCGTGCTCATGGCTTTCGGATGGCAATGGTCAAGATGAATAAGTACTCGAACCACATGAAGTTCAGGCTTCCAAATATACCTAAAGAAAACGCAAAATAAAGAGAAGGCAAACGGCGGAAAACCTTCCCGAGGCCGGCTCCTCCCGTCTTTCTACAAAATTCGGGGTGACGCGATAGCGTAGCCATGGAGATCGAATTTGGTTATCCGCGAAGAAGTTTACTTACGAGTTACGTAGAACGTAGCTTTGAGATGCGTGACACGCATCTTTCCAATAGTTACGTGGTGTTGGACAACGCAAGTCTTGAAAACGCTAAAACTTACGTCTCCAACGTAACACTTGCGTTTACGTTCTCTCTCCCGATCGTCAATTTTTGGTTGCGACAACTCTCTATTATGAGCTGACACCACAATACTGTTCATCAACAATCATGTGGGATGGCTTACGAAAGATAAGAAAGTTGATTATCACCGAAACCCACTCTAATCAATTAGCTAATAGTAATCATACTCACACGAATGATTTATATTCAGGATGTTTAGTCAACATACATAAATACACCATACTGTAAAGATGATGAAGACAGCGATGCCTGCATAAAATTCCCTAATCAAAATCGACAAGACCACAGGAAGTTTAAATTTAGTTTGCTCTGAATTCACAAAATGCTGCAACTGCTAGTTTGAGCACCGTTTGTAACCAATCCACTCGTGGTTTCGCGGGGGCGCAGGCACGAATAATATACTAAAGTTACTCAATTCTATTTCAAAAGGATGGCATGTTTCCTGCGAGAAGTAATCGATTCCTTAGCTCCATTATTAGGATCAGATAGCCTACTTTACCATCAGAGATAAGATGTCTCTTTTCGCAAACGAAAAGTTTCGCTCTAGAAAGGGAGGCGCTCAGGGGAGTTTCCCGGTTGACTCCCCGAGGGACGCCTTTTGGCCCTGTTGACTCCCGAGGGAAGTGCAACTGAAATTCCCGTTTTAGGTACTCCCTAGAGGAAGAGCGGCCCGGTTGACTCCCGGGGGGATCCAAACCGAAATCATGACCCTTTTGACTCCCCATGGCCACAGAGTGTGAGCACGACAGTTTTCCAAAAATTTTCCTTCCTACTTCACAGACTTACGACTATCTGCCCAATAACATGCAGGTGTGGTTAAACATTTTTGATGCTGAAAAACACTTCGTCAATGAAACTAACATGAGTCATGTCCGTTGAAACAACAGATCGTCATGAGAAATAAATAAATACACGTAAAAACAAATAAATAAACTTAAAAATGAATAAATGAATAAATTAAGCGAAATCCCCTACTGTGGTTACCATTCATAGAACAGTCAGCTCCCGGGTGGTTGGTAAGCTCTTTCGTATTTTGATTTCTTACTCATTAAAAGGTACCTATTTGTATAATTACAAGATTTTGTCAACCGGGTCAGCAGGCGGTTTAAAATTTCTCGGGCTCAGGGCCTCCAGGAATCAACCGGGACTGCTCCTTGATCGCGCCCGTCCCAGTTCTAGTCCGCTGGGAGTCAACCGGGTAACGCCCGCGCTCAGGAGGTACGACGATCTCTGGTAACATGATTGGGAAAACTTGTTGAATAAAGATTCTTATTAATACCCTCTCCAATGGGCTATTTATGGATGATTACATCTGAATATATGATTATGCCCCCTTGCCTTTCCTCTGCCGACCCAGAGTCCCATAGGCTCTTTCCTGATTATAAGTTCTGTTATGTGGGTGTGTGCAGATGGAATATTGAAATGGTGAAGGTATTTGCGAAATACTGAGTAAATGGATGCTGCACAGTGGTTTGTATTTTCGATGGCCCTTCTGTCAAGACCAAAAGTGCTGTACGAATACCTCTGACAGGCTCATAACAATACAATACAGACCATAGTGAGTTCAAGTGAGCAGAATCTCATCAAAATCTGTGAGATTGTCTGCTCATGTGCGAAGCTTTCGATGTGAAACCTGACTTTACCTGACTAAACATGTAGAGTCGTTAAGCATTAGTAAACGGTAAGGTTCTACCAATAAATATTCGCAGTTACTTTCGTTCCTCAATCTCAAGGCGGATTACTAGCAGATTTTGATGAATTTCATACTGATGAACTCGTACCAGCTCGCATTACGTTGTTATAGCAATTATGGGCGTTTCATGGGTGTTGCTTACGGATCGGTGGTCTAAACATAAAGGTTATCTATACATATATTAAACCGTCGTGAAAGAAGGATTAGCTGCGTGTTTATTTTATCTATTATTATTATATTCTCGATTCCAAAGGTTTACTATTGAAAATTGCAAACCGAATCAGCCAGCTCGAAACACATGAATTGGTAATCACAATCACCACTGGGTACAGACAGACCAAACATTCGAGTCAAACATAAGAAAGACTTGGCTTTAAAATTGCACCTCAGGTTGTCTCTGTTGACAGTTCAACTTGTGTGATTTCATGTGACACGATTCTCTCGAGAAGGGTTGGTTATCTCAATAGCTTCAAAATCCAGTACATTAGGGCACTAAACCAACCCTGACTGAAGGGGTACCTAAGTGTGGAGAAGAGGAGTTTTGAGATGATTGCTTAACGAATTCCGAGTTATTATATAAGTGTATGTTGATACGAAAATCACTCACCTTGGCATTCTTCGTCCTGTCGCAGAATCGTGTAGGAAGAACTTCGGTGCGCTTTGTAATATTGCCGCAGGCTGAATCACATCTTGTTGACTGCAAAGAGCTCGTAAATTTCTTCGAGTGTTTTTTTGTTGTTGTTGCTTTTTTTAATGTACTTAGTTAGGTAATTTTGCAGTTTGTTTTTCTTTACATCAATGTTTGCTGTTTTCTAATGTGGCATGTGTATCACATATTTTTCTCAAATAAAAATGAAATATTTCGAGTGAGTCAGTTCCAAAACGCTAAGATATGATCCCTCATATTATTAACAAAGTTAAAGCCCAACGGTTGTTAAAACTATCAAGTGGAGATGTCACTGAATCCACTTGAGGGGATCCATGTGAAGCGCGGAGGGCCAGAAGTAAATAATTCTAGTCCACCTGGCGAAAATAATGAAGTCCAGGCTCCATGCAAAACATGAAATTATAATTATGCGCGATTGAAATCCTGTTTATGAGTAGACCTCGGCCTGAAAGTAATAAGTCGTTTTCATAATCATCAAGCTCGGATGGCAGCATGCTGATTTCTTGCTACCAACTCGAATGTTCTTCCGACGAATAATGTCGAAGTTTAAATGAAAGTTCTCATCACCTCGTTAATTTGGCGTATTAACGATTATAACGTAGAACATCCTTCCATTTTTGCCTGATTTATGACCTTCAAGCCCTTACCGTCGTACCCTGCGCCGTTATCAAAATTTTAGCTTCGTTCCCCCACCCTCCTCCTGCAGATCTGTTCCACGCGTTCTCATCCTTATCCGTCGATCAATTCGACGGCTGGCGGCTGACATTGTTATCGAAAACTAGACGGAGAGGTGGGAGTGACGAGGAGAGATGGGGCTGGGACTCCAACTATATGGGCAATTAAGCGGTGATAACCAGTGATTGATGACGGGACACCCTCCCACAAAACAATCTGCTCCGTTACAGCCTCTACGTAATGCTTTGCTAATAGAATCTTTCACTTAAACCGACCCCCAGAACAACGAGGCGTTTTGCCATCCTCGAAACGCAAAAGCTGAGGGTTTTTATGGGAACGGTTCCAGCAACGTAACAATTTGGTTATTATACGGAAGTTCTTAGCAAACATAGTATATCAAATAATGGCATAGCAATAATTATGATGTGGGTCTTGGAAAAGAAAAACACGATCAGGTGCCACAAGAAAATGACGAGGGAGGAGGGTATAATCCTAGTATCATGGTAAATGTCAGATTAGGTACCTACTTCATACCTACCAAATGTCAGCGGTATTTCTCTGCGTATACCCAAACACGAATTGTACGAAATCTGATATAACTGATTAAGGATAGGACTGTTTTCTGCCAAACACACACTGTTTGGCACAGTACTGACTCAGGTTTAGGAGACACTCTGCTGACCCTAGGAAAATAACTGGGCCTGCTGGCTGACAAGTAACTAATACAGTACCTAGAGAAAGGTGTGTGATAAAGCGATGTACCGAAGTATGGAAATATATTAGAACGAATACTGCAGAATACAAATATAGGGGGGCACGAGATTCGGTGAATACTAGTGTTACAACAATAGTGAAGGTAAGTGAATTTAGTGCGTTGATTCGGGATTCTTAGACAACGAAAGCAACAGGACAATTTAGATATAGATGAAGTTAATACAAACAAAGATGTGTCGGGAAACGTGTTGTAAAAATGGTGGCACCAGAGTCAGAGTTCATTGATCCAGGCAGGTTGAAATTCGAGGTCAATGCTGGGTTCATGCACGTGGTAAGGGTCCACTTTTGGGGGCCAAGGCTCGGGACGGAGACAATTACTATGTTGGAGGTACTGCAACAGAACGAAGCAATCCGCCATCACCTCCATCCAGACACTGTGAATACTGGACGCCTGAAGGGCACTACGTGACAAATGTCGCAAAAGGATAAGTCAAGGTAAAGTATGCAGGACCTACCTCTCCTGGAAACTGTGGAAGCCCCTGGTTCGGGCAGCCTCTTCAGCTCTGCCCATCTCCGGTTCCTTCTGGTCTTCTGCTGGGACGTCCACCCAAGGCGAAGCTGTCTCGCCTAAACAGGGAAGGCTTCGCGGCAGAAATGGGTTCGTGGCGGACGTTGCCTAGGACAATTACTACAACTGCCCCTACTCCCGTCTCTGGATATGTCTACAAGTCGTTCCTATTCGTGTAAGTCAAAAGAAGTCCAAATCACTCTGTCTACTACTGGGGGGCACTTTTACTACGGGTTCAAAAATGGCTGCTGAAGGCTTCACACTACAACTCTGGGTTCGCTATCACGGGTCTGTCTCAGATCAGGTCTCAGGGGAAGGTCGTAGGAGTCCACTTCTACCTCCCCTACAACCGCCGGAGTCAAAACCGTCGACACTTACCGAATCAAAATGGCAGCGCCTCTTCCTGATTTGATTACAATATTATTTCGAGAGGTAGTGTACAGAAAATTAGGGCGAAATTTGGTATAGATAATATACCTACCTTGATGACGTCACATCAGGATCTAAGTGGGAGGTTCAGCCCAAGCAAAGTGGCATTGAACGACGACGTCACCACTAGACAACAATTTTGCTTCGGAGTCTACCCAGGTAACGGAAGCATTATGATTTATTATTTTCAATAATGAACCTTTGGAATCGAGCATGCAAAAAAATTCTAACCCCCCCTCAAAATTTGATGGTTTACGTTTCATGGTATGTAGAGTCCGAAAATGCAATACAAAACGGTTTATTATTTACCTGTATAGATGTCCCTTCTGCGTAGATCAATGTTTTCTGTGGTCAGCACCCTCGAGCTCCCCCCAGGATTGCCCTAAATGGAGTACTGGAGATGGCCCGGGAATTAACGTTTCAAAATAACGCCTGGGATTCAATACCTACCTACCTAATTAAATCATTAATTATGTTTAGCTATTTATGAAGCATGAGGTAAATAATAAATCGTTGTGTAATAATTTACCGTTGTGTAATAATTTCCCAAATAATACTTCAACGTTTGTTCAAGTTTCAAAAGTACCTACCAACAAAATACGGCAGATCCCTCATTTTTCAAATGAAATAATATCACAGAACAACCAACTTGACTTCATACAGCCATCCGTGATTTTAATCAGGTGCTCCCTAGTGATGATAGCTGGGCCGGACTTGACGAAGCTTTTCGGTGCATACGAACGGCTGGTCGTGCAATGCTCCGGGTGGTCTCAAAGAATTCTTTAGTATAAGACAAATTTAAAAACCAAAAAACCATACCCTTCCATTTGTAATGGTTGAGGGGTTTAACTACGCCGCCCATACAGCGTAGTTTCCCCCTCTCCATCCTCTAGAAAGGTAGGGAGGCAGTATGACAGCTGCCCCCGGAGACAATGGTTAGATGATAACGCGATGCCTCCAGGAGTTGATGATTCGTTTCCGCGAATCAACCGCCCCTTCAGCCGCGTGTCAAAAAGATCGGGAAGAGCCAGCATCCAAGATGGACGGGATTCCCATATACCGTCACACTCCTCCCCTTAAAAACATACTTCTTTGAAGAAGAAGTATGTGAAGTTAGACACGGGACTGAAAGTAGTATGGAGTTATGATTCAGGAAGGTTCATCTGAAAAACTCCAAAGCCATAGCTTCCATCGTAATGGTACTACTGAGAATTGTTACTGGTGGAGAACTTAGCTCCTATCAATATCACTTGGCGCACTTGGACAAAAAGGAAAGAAAAAAGTAGTTGTCAGAGGTTCTGGTTCAGGAAAGTTCATCTGAACAACCTCTAGGTGACTAACCCCCATCATAAGATGGAACAACTGGAATATAAATGAAAGTAGTTGTCAGAGGTTCTGGTTCAGGAAAGTTCATCTGAACAACCTCTGGGTGACTAACCCCCATCATAAGATGGAACAACTGGGAAAACAAGGGGAAAAATTACAAAAAATAGGCGTTGAACGCCAGGCATAACAGCCTTAAGAATAATATCATGAGGTTTGATATTATTAATAGTAGTAATCATGAGGTTGATTGTAATAATAATAATCATGAGGTTGATTTGATAAAAATAGAAAATCCAATGGCCGAAGTGTATATTGATAAACAAAGGGTTATTAAAAAGAGGATTCCTTCTGGAAAACCTCAGAGCTATTCCTTCTGGAAAAGCTCTCAAAAAGTGGAGGGGGTACCGAGGATAAAATCCAGCACATACCCACCAACCAAGCTCTGCTACCATGTAATGGATTAGGGGTTTAACTACGCCGCCCATACAGCGTAGTTTCCCCCTCTCCATCCTCTAGAAAGGTAGGGAGGCAGTATGACAGCTGCCCCCGGAGACAATGGTTAGATTATAACGCGATGCCTCCAGGAGTTGATGATTCGTTTCCGCGAATCAACCGCCCCTTCAGCCGCGTGTCAAAAAGATCGGGAAGAGCCAGCATCCAAGATGGACGGGATTCCCATATACCGTCACACATTGGATGCTTTTGAGCTACGGCGTTCTGAAAATTTCAACCCAATTCCAAAGGTTCATTATTGAACATAATAAACCAAAATTTCTATCCGTCCGCCGTACGCCGTACGTCGCACATTTCTTAGTTACCATGTACCAAAACTGTCGAAATTCGGTTTATGGATCCCATTTGGGGTCTAGTTGGTCCTCAAAGCTCGGCGTTAATGTCAGTCATCCCTAAGGGGTGAAAAATAGGGGTTGATATCTTCAGGACGCGGTTATCTCGATTTTTTTTTAAATTTTTAGATAGTTCTCGAACTTAGGAGTTTTTTGAGACCACCCGGAGCATTGTACGTCCAGCCGTTCGTTCACAGTAAGACCCAGAAGTTTTCACGGACAGGCTTCATCAACAGGAGGGTGAATGAAATTGTATACATTCAGCCCATATATCATTGCTAGGGACGCGGCAACAATCGGGAATTGGCCCGACATAATCATTGCTAGGGAGCACCTGAATATATTCACAGAGTATTTTCTGTGATATTATTTCATTTGAAAAATGATGGCTCTTTTGGATTTTGTGGATAGGTAGTGAAACTTGAACAAAAGTTTAAGTATTATTGATGGGCTAATATTATTACACAACGGTTCAGTATACTATCTAACGTGGAAGGGGCACCTATAACGGGTAAATTATCACGCAGCGGTTTATTATTTTCCTTATGCTTCATGAATTAACCACAAATAATAAATTAATGATTGGATTATTGACTCCCGCGCATTTGCAGGAAACTTTAATTCCGGAGCCGGCTCCAGTACTTGATTTTGGGCTTTTCTGGGGGGAGTTCGAGGGTATTGACCACAGAAAACAGTGATCTACGCAGAAGGGGCATCTATACATGTAAATAATAAACCTTTGTGTTATAATTTGCAGCGTTTTTATAACATCAAACTCGCGTTTTGCTGTTAGATCTTTTTGAACGAATTTCCGCGAATCTTGAAAAGAGCAACCACACAAAAGAATGGTTGTGATGCTCTGAAATTCGGACGGCAGTTACTGGTTGGGCGACCGATTTTCCTAGTTGTTTTGGTTCGAACTAGTTACACCTTTTCGTTAGCTTTATTAGCTTGATGTTATTATAACCGATATGCGCGGAATATTCAGTAACTATTGCTGCAGTCTTAAAGTAATCAGCAAACATTAAGAGTAAAAAACAAACAACGCTGCAAATTATTACATTAAGAGTTAAAAAATAATAATAAAAATAAATCAACGCTGCCAATTATTACACAACGTTTTATTATTTACTGTATGGATGCCCTTTCTACATAGATACCTACCTGTTTTCTGTGGTCATAGCCAACCCTCGTGCTCTCCCCAGGAGAGCCCTTAATCGCGTACTGGAACCGGCCGAGAAATTAAAGTTTCATAAAAATGCGCGGGATTCAATAGGTAATTCATTATTAGTTGCTATTCATGAAGCATAAGGTAGATAATAAACCGTTGCGTAAGAGGCTGTTGTGTAAGAAACCGATGTGTTATTAAACCATTGTTTAATAATTTACCTGTATAGATGCCTCTTCTGCGTAGATCACTGTTTTCTGGGTCAGTACGTACCCTCAAGCACCCCCAGGAAAGCCCTAAATCATCTACTGGAGCCGGCCGTGGAATTACAGTTTCATAAAAATGCGTGGGGTTCAATATTTCTATCACTGATTATTTTTTGTTATTCATGAAGCATAAGGTAAATAATAAACCGTTGTGCAACAAACCTTCGTGTGATAATTTACCTGTAAAGATGCTCCTTCTCCGTAGATCACTGTTGTCTGTGGTCAGTACTTCGTGCTCCCCCCCCCCCCCCCCGGAAAAGCCCCAAGCCCGTACTGGAGCCAGCCCGGGGATTACAGTTTCATAAAAATGCGCGGGATTCAATAATTAAATTATCAACTATTTGTTGTTATTCATGAAGCATAACGTTTGTCCACATTGCAAAAGTACCTATCAAAAACGCTGCAAATCCCTGCACAACGGTTTATTATTTTGTATAGAATACCCTTCTGTTACAGATCACAGCTCTATGTATAGATAACCCGTCTATATAATATGATATGTACTATTCTATTATATGCATATTATGTAGATCGCAGACCCTCCGTAGGTTAGTACCTAACCCCGTACTCGTTACTAGGTACCTACCTAAATCACGAGTTAAATGTTGCTAAAATAATTCTGCCGATGACAAACAGTACCTAAAAAAAGAAACACACATAATGAAGTTCTGAAAAGAAATTGTTGATGAGGAGTGAAAAAAGTTGCAAAAGTACCTACCAACAAACTCCAGCCCCTTCTACGTAGATGGTATAATGAACCGTTGTGTAATAATTTACCGTTGAGTAATGATTTACCGTAGTAATAATTTACCCATCAATAATACTTCAACGTTTGTTCAAGTTTCACTACCTACCAACAAACTCCAATAGAGCCATCATTTTTCAAATTAAATAATATCACAGAACAACCAACTCGACTTCATACTCCGCCAATATAATCAGGTGATCCCTACCAATGATTGGCCGTATTCAGAAATTCCTATTGTGGGCGCGTCTCTGGTTACGAGATTTGGTTTGGATTGTATACAATTTCATTCACACTGGAGTCGAAAATGCCTGTCGGTGCAAACTTCGGGGCCTTACTGTGAACGAACGGCTGGACGTACGATGCTCCGGATGGTCTTAAAAAACTCGCAAGTTCAAGAACTATTTAAAACCGTAAAAATATTTACGTAAAAAAATGGTATAGGCGTTTTGAAAATTTCAACCCCTATTTTGAACCCCCTAGAGATGACTCACAGTAACGTCGAGCTTCGAGGACCAACTAGACGCCGAACGGAACCTATAACCCGAATTTCATCAATTTTTTTTCATGGTAACTAAGAAAAGTGGCCCGTACGGCGTACGGCGGACAGACAGAAATATTTGTATTGCAGTTTTGGATTCTACATACCTTGAAACGTAAACCATCAGATTTTGAAGGGGGGTAAGAATTTTTTTTTTTCATGCTCGATTCCAATGGTTCATTATTGAAAATAATAAACCAAAAACCCAAAAGAGCATCCATCATTTGTCAAATGCAATAATATCACAGAACAACCAACTCGACTTCGTACAGCCATCCGTGATTATAGTCAGGTGTTCCCTAGCAATGATATCTGCGCCGGATTCATACCGTTTCATTCAAATCATGTTGACGAAGCTTTTCGGTGCAAACGAACGGCTGGACGTACAATGCTCCGGGTGGCCTCAAAAAATGCTTTTGTTCAAGCTCAATTTAAAAACGTAAAAAATACCACCCTGCTATTGAAAGTTTTCGAGCTACGGCGTTCTGAAAATGTCAACCCATATTTTTAACCCCTTAGAGGACTTACTTGAACGCCGAGCTTCGCGGACCAATTAGGTAGACACCAAACGGGACCTGCAAACCAAATTCATTAATTTTGGTTCATGGTAACTGAGAAAAGTGCGAAGTACGGCGTACAGCATACGGCGGACGGACAGAAATTTTTCGTTTATTACTTTCAATAATTAACCTTTAGCGTGAAAAAAAAAGTAATAATAATAATGTGACCCTTTCAAAATGTGATGGTTTAAAAGGGAGTAAATAAATTTCCATTCGTCTGCCGTACCCCGTACTTCGTACTTTACTTAGTAAACCTGAACCAAAATTAATGAAATTTGGTTTGTAGGTCCTGTTCGGGTTCTGGTTGGTCCGCTTGATACAATATTGCAGACTTCAAAGTTGAAGACTTCTCCCACATTTCGCACCACCTACCTTACTCGCTAACTCTCAGCCTTGGAGTAGCTCCAGAGCAGAGCCAAAGGGGGAATATCCTCCCCCACCCAGCTCAGACGCTACGACAACATCAGGGATCAGACACTTCTGAAAAAGTTGCAGTTAGAACTGAAATCAAGGGACCCTCGTAGGGTAGACCGGGGTTCAAGCTTTGTATGGACAGTTTGTGGAGGCAATTGAGGCTGTTGGAACTAGCAGTCGTTTGATTTCCATTAAGTATGGCAAACCCGGTAACTCAAATACCTTCCGACAACCCTGGTACTCCCCTGAATGGAGGACTGCCACGTACCTAGTTAGAAAGTGCTACAGGAATTTCTGAAGGAAATGATATCCAGACGACCAGAAATTGGAGTCCTATCTTATCCACAAAACGGAGTATAAACAGATCAAGAACGAAAAAAAGGAAGGAGTATGAAAAAGGAACCCATGACTCAGTCAACAACAGCAAAAACACTGGAGAATTTTAGAGTGTCGTTCGGCACATAAAAAGGAGGAAGAGCACATGCAATCCAATTCTGCGGGCAGAATGGAAGCTGCACTTTGAGAAGGTTTATGGGAGAAGAGGCAGAGAAGAGGACCCGTTTGGTCTGATCAGTCACCGACTCAGTGCAACCAATGAGGAGTAGCAGACAAGGAACAGCTTTCCTGATCAAGCAATCAGTGAAGTGGAGTTCAACCGGGCAGTGGGCAAAGTCAAGAAAGGCGAGGACGCAATCCCTAATGCCTATCCCTATCAGATGGAAGCGGGAACTCCTGTACATCTCCAACAACATACTGGAGACAGGCCAGATGCCATCTACATGGGGGAATGTCAAAATCCATCTGCTTTACAAGAAAGGTGACAAAAATGATTCCTCGAACTACCGTGGCCTTGCACTTATTTGTACACCCGTCAAGCTCTTTACAAGTATAATGGCCGAGAGATTCCTCATGAGGATGAGGAAGGGCCAGACCCTGGTTGCAGTTATGGTCGACTTCTGCCGGCCTTTTGACTCAGTGAATCATAGGTTACCTGGAATAAGCTACTGGGACAAGGTGTCGGCCAGAAATTCGTGGCAGTATTGCATTCCCTCTACACAGATGCAAATTTCGTTGTCAAGCCACAGAGCAGGGAGGAGAGCTTCTGCCAACCTGTTACAAAGGGGATTTTACAGGGTGACTCGCTGTCTCCAAAGCTGTTCATCCTTTTCCTGGCAGGCCTTGAAGCTTTCATGATCAGGAATGGCTGCCACGGTATCCCATTCATTGGCTGGGAGTTGATGTGTCCATGTTTGCGGATGATGTAGCCATGGTGGCAGACTCATTGCCAGACACCCAAAAGTAGATGGACGTACTCATGGATTATTGCCCATTGAACCAGCTGAAAATTAATACTTCCTCACTTTTGACAAGGGGGGACGAGTTGGAAGAAGGAGGAGGATCTTATGTGGGGATGAAGAGATAACACCAGTAACTACCTTCCAGTACCTTGGAGTGACTCCGGTACTGGGAAATGCCAGCCGGTTGGGGAAATCCACAAAATAAGGAAAGAATCATCAACAAGGCTAGATCTGCGATTGGTGGTACAAGAGATGTGCTCTGCAGAAGGAAAGTAGATTCTTGGGAATCGAAGTTCAAACTTTTTGATACCCTCGTTGCATCAGTTCTATTTTATGCTGCCGAGATCTGGGGAATTTGGCCCATGGAGGATATTGAGATAGTCCAGATGTCATTCCTCAAGAGCATCCTTTGCCTATCACAAGGAGTGCCTCAACATTTTCTAAGACTGGAAGCTGACAGACTTCCGCTGAAGGCCAATGAGAGAACTCTGGGATTCTTAGCTAGGGTCCTGAAAATGGACAAGGATAGGTGGCCGAAGTTATGTCTCCAAGAACTTATTAGGTTCCACAAGAATCAGAAAAACTTAGAGGCCTATAACTGGGTGACCAGATTGGTCGCTTATTGGTGTCATCGTCGATTAGGATGGGCTCTCCCACCAGTCCCTATAGGCTGACCAGGCAAACGTTGTCTCAAAGTTCAGGAACCATTGTAGGAGTTCAGATATCCATCGAGTCCTGCATTCGGGGTACTGTGTGACCTCAAAAATCGGTGCGCATAAAAAATCCTACCGAACGAAATCCTACCTTTTCATTTGGACAAGGAAGGTGACATCATTCCTAGGCGTGTGCGCTACGTCAGCACTACGCCCCACCGCGGCAGGGCTATTGAACTGTTCGAAAAATAAAATCGAGGCTGTCTACCCCGGTTACTCCACAGGTACGGATGTCTTCGCGATGAGCCCATCGCGAGTTTTTTTAAATAAACTATTGGTGCCATCCGAAGAATAGTAAAGCCGGTCGTGGCGGATTGACGCCCCCACGACCTAAAACTTCGATCGACCGGAGGTAGCGACTCTCGGACGCCCCGCTATACCGGATGCCCCCTTCCCAACGCTGCTACCGCCGTCTCCGCTGCCGATACGGACAGTTCTCCGGGCACGAGTGCGCGGGCGCGAGTGGAAAACGGGACTGGAGAGCCTAGGAAAGACCAAGGTATAAAGAAGACATAATAATTAACTAGAATAAATTAATCATAGCTTAAACAATATAATACATACATACACCAGTGCTTTCCTTTTACTAACTCCTTGTCCCCGGCAATCGAGTTGGTATCTAGGAAACGAGTAGGACGTGGTAACTCTCCCGCAAAGGCCGTGAGCCTACCGGAAGACCGGCCCAGAATCGGATAATATCCAGATTCTGGGATACAAATCCTGCTACTTACAGGTACAATACGATGTTCCGCAGAATTCTGGAATATGACGCCAGACAGAAATACCTGGGGAAAGGACGGAACATACAACAGGAACGAATGCTGGCTCAACTGAGATTGGCCAATACGAACCAGGAGATGGGCCCAATCAAGTTCTACCACAGAAGGAGGTACGTCCCCGATAATGCACACTTTTGCTCAGTGTGTGACCGAAGCAGCCTGAGACACTTGTTCACTTCGTCCTCGTGTGCCCACTGAATAGCGCTCATCGAGAGCACTACTTCGATCACTATACTGGCGCCTTCGACTCTGTGTATGCTTACTGTTCACTGCTCGATATAGGCAGTGACAGGCAAAAGAGCACTGCCCTCTACCAGTTCACCCTCAGATCGCTCATGCTACGTGCTTTTGCACATGACGGTTTGTGAATCATGGCTGGCCCAAGTAACCAGGTCTATCTCCCTTGGAAGGCAATTTATTCTTGAAGTACATACCTACTGAAGTACCAGTTTTGAATTATAGTTCCACCAGACAATTATTGTAACCGTCATGTGAATAATTTCTACAAATAAAATATTTTGATTTGATTTGATTTGATCTGTCCGCGATGCTCAGCGTTACTGCCAGTCATCTCTATGGGTGAAAAATAGGGGTTGAAATGTTCAGAACGCCATAGCTCGAAAACTTTCAATAGAAGGGTATGGTTTTTGGTTTATTATTCTGTGAATAATACACCTATGTATTCGCTCAGCAAAAAAATTTTATAACACCCCCTCAAATTTTTTTCTTTTCCGTTTCAAGGTGCGTAGATTCCAAAAATGCAATGTCCGTCCGCCGTCGTCGGCCGTCCACCGTCCGCCGTACGCCGTACGCCGTATCACGTGTACAGGCTTCATTTTCGGTCTAAAAAAAATCGTTCTTTCGCACACATGCTCCATTTGGGCCCTAGTTGTGTCCCGAAACTTTTCAGCCCGATCGGAATATACCCAGGGGTGTTATGAGTGAAAATGTGTATAAAAATAGGTACTTTTTGCGTTTTAGCAACATGTTGGTAACATGAGCTTTTAAGGTAGGTATCGTTTTTCATGTTTTTGGGGACGAGATGACCGAATATGAAGTCGATTTTGACCAAAGAATAGAAAATTGAGGTTCTACCAGATGTTCAGCTCCCGAAATTGATTTTTTATGAGTCAAAAACCTGGGAAATCGTCTGAAATCACCATCAATTTGTAGAATAACACTGGAAAAAGTGTCAACAGGTGGATCAAGACGATTAAATGGTACTATCAATGATCAGAGATAATTTATAAAAATAAAAAAAATATAAAAAAAGGAGCGTACTTTACCTATTCGTGTTTTGGGGGCCAAAATTGGTGGAAACCACCAGAGATAGCTATTTCAATTATTTTATATGAAAGAAACAATAAATAAACAGCCAAAGAATGTCCAATGGAATAATAAACCCATGTGACAAGGACTTTGCAGCGTTTTTAATATGCTTAAATTGATCCTGAACTAAAGAATTTTGAGACCACCCGGGGTATTGTATTTCCGGCCGTTCGTTTACACCGAAAAGCTTCGTAAACATGATCGTGAATCAATCGGTATAAAACTGGCCGCGATATATATTATAACATTGCTAGGGAACACCTGATTGTAATCTTGTATAGCTGTTTGAAGTCAAGTTGGTTATTTTGTGATATTGTTTCATTTTAAGAATGGTGGCTCTCTTGAATTTTGTTGATAGGTAATTTTGTATCTTGAACAAACCTTATGCTTCATGAATAACAACAAAAATTAATTATTGAATAATTGAATCCTGTGCGTTTCATGAGACCGTAATTCCCGGGACTCGATTTGGGCTTTCATGGGGGGAGCAAGAGGGTATGTATAATTGACCACAGAAAACAGCGATCTACACAGAAGGGGCATCTATCCAGGTGAATAATAAACATTGCGTAATAACTTGCAGCGTTTTTCATTCCATTTTCGGATTGTGCGTACCCTGAAACGGAAACCATTAAATTTTGAGTGTTGGGGGGGGGGGGGGGTCAATTTTTATTTATTTTTTTCATGCTCGATTCGAAATAATGTTCTTTATCAAAAATAATAAACCGAAATAAAAATATATAAAAAAGCGTTGGACCATTCTTTGGCAGATTTTTGTTCTCTTCTTTAAAATAGTTGAAAAAGAACAGCAATCATTATTATTACCATACCTTCCGGAGGAATCCGTCGTCACTAGATGGTTGAGAACTGGAGATGAGCGCTTTTGATGTAAGGACTTCATCAAGATTTCCTTAGGTACATCGAAAGCGCCCGCCTCCAGTACCCAAGCAGCTAGTGACAAGGGAATCCTCCGGAAGGTAGGGTAATATTATTTCTTAAATAGCGGAAATAACCCTTTAGATTTAGTACCATAATTATTATTGATCGCAGGGTCTCGTGTTAATTTCCATTTGGAAATGTAACTAAAGAATCACTGAAATTCCATAGGAAGCCACTCAACATGCGCGATCCATGAATAAGTAAGTAACATATATTATCTGATGTAATTATTTATGATCTAATCGTACCATTGAAGATTTTAGTGGCTGAAAAGCTGCGTCAATATTGAAATCTTGACTGCGTATTAGCAAACCTACGGCACAGTTATTTTAAACTGTTTTACACCGCAGACAGCTACAAAAAAGGTCGCCCATTATTGACCTATCGCTTACGGTTTTCAGAGGCTCATCGGGTTGAAGAACTCTGGAATAAGTAGCGCTTCGGAAAAGTACTCGTTTTTTCCACGACACTTCATCTGATAATCAGCGCTGTCTCCGGGCGTTCTCCCAGCTAATTCTGCCGCAAAAGAAGGCTCATTTCGTAAAAAGGGCTTACGAGATCCCAGAAGCTCAAGATGAGGAACCAAGGATATATAGCCCGTGGTAGGAGGTTCTTCTCCAATATTATCACCCCTCCAGCCCTGTTACCCCCTACTACTTTTCTGGAGCCTTTCCTGTAATCATAGGCTTGGGAGGTCTTACGTTGTAATCATGTGCTATTCTTTTCCTTGTCTTCTCATATTCCGACTGGGGCCCGGACTCTTATCCAGTTCCCTTCTTCAACTCAAAAAGCTAAACCTCAAGTCAAATTATGGTCTCAAGTCATGACTTGACGTGCTATTAACCTCAACGCTAATAATAATCTAAAGCAAGGGGGAAAATAATCTACTAAATTGTGCCAACTGGTTATACCATAAGGTGACCTTGTTTGCCTAAGCACAACAGATGACTCGGTTTGCGGTTGTGGGATTCTGACAAACGAAGAATCTAAAATGTATTCGCTACAAAAACTAAAACCATCGTGTTAGTTCTTCTTTGACTTTCATTCACTCGATTATCGCCAGACCATTCATCAATAAGCCAAAATGTGATTTCCGGGTAATGCTATCCAAGTATTGAGATCTTTCAAAGTCTAACCACAAGCTGAGTTATTTTGTGGTCTCTCCCGATCTATATACCGTATCAGTAAATATTATTGAGTCATGATAATATTCGGTCAATTCAAGGGCTCAATTTTCATTCATGTCATTAGACTCACTAAGACAAAGAAACTGTCCATCGGTAGGTAGGGGACTAGTAGGTGACTAGTTGGATAGGGAAAAAGGCACAGGTGACACACAAATAACAATATGGTTCCAATGTGTGTTGTGTAGGGTTGTATTAGTAAGTTAGAAATATTGGGAGGGATCGTTTACAATTACCTATGTTAGCTTCAGAAAACTATCGAGTGTGTGTTGCACAGGATTTTATAAGTAAGTTAGGAATATTGGGAAGTTAGAAACCTTTGTACCTTTGTTAACAAAGTGATACCTTTGTTAACATGTTAGTGTCAAAAAGTCGGAAATAAATCTGTCACCCCAATCATAACGCCCAGTAAAATTCACTAATTATTCCTTAAAGTCATGTGCCGGAACATGGTAAAATTAGGATTCGGCTAAAATAATTGGTTTATCTATAGTTGCTCCTAACCTCTTGCTAATGTTTTAGTAAGTAATGTCAGCAGGAAACGCCACTTAGTTTCTCATGCTGAGGTTCATATTCGCATTAATACATACTTAAGAATTCCTTGACAACACCACCCCGCGGCTTCCTCTTTATTTTTGCGGCTTTCCTTCTTAGGAAACGTGGAAAGGTAATTTGATGGTACCAACCCTCCAAGTATACCTACCTGGGTGGTAATATTTGAATGCATGTTGTGGGATAAGTAGGTAGGTACGTCGAGAATAGTTGAATTTGAAATGTGATATCAACATCACTATAACCAAACGGCCTTCATTATTGGTGTAATATAGGTAGAGTATAGACGTATGAGGTGACATGGTCCAATTTAGTGGGTAGGTATGTTCGCTTTTTTCCCCCCTAAGAAATAAATTGCGATGGTGTGGTGGTCGATTTGGAAAACAGATCGATTGAATTTTGACTGGCACGATTACCTTGAAAACCTTATCAGACCATCTACAGAGTTCCCTTCTGTCGTACGCCTTCGGCTTCAGCTCGGCATACGAGGACAGTAGTTCGTGTCAGGGAGTGGCTACCACGTTTTGCTACACGGTAACGGGCAATCCGGGACTTGTTCGACTCGCTATGTAAAAAGGAGGTGAAGCTTGTTATAGAAGGTCATTCGTTTCAAAACGAGCGATACTGTGTTGGTTGGGGCGTTATAAACTTTTATCTAGCTGATCAATCCACCAGCTGTTAACGTTTGAAAAGGTTTCTTTACCTCCAAAATACACCTTAGAACTTCGAGCCCGTGTCATAATAATTGGGAGGCCTTGTTATTTCCCCAATTTATATTATCTATCTTATACTTTCTGTGCCTAAGAAAGTATGATATCACTCATCAATAGCAGTTTATTCCGTGAATGTCATTGCCCCACATATAGATCACAAGAGCACGATGGATATATTCCACGAGCCAGTCCAAACTGCTCTTATAAATTATCATAAAATATCTCATTTCCATTTCTGTATCGCTGAAGCAGGCTCACAGATGAAGCCAACCCATAAAAGGAGTGTGCATCCAAGGCCTCTGCATTTTAACGTTCAACGTTGCGTGTTGGAAATATTTCAATGACCTGCTGCTCTAAAGATATTTCATGACAAAGGCATGGGTGTTGTCTGTCTTTATATCAGTCCCCTCCCTGGTTACCCCCATAGCTACGGCCCTGGGGATTCGGTACCTAGTTCATTAATTATGAGTACTTATTAATTAACATGTATCATTTTTTAGCCTTGAGGTACTAGCATTTTTTGCGAGTCGATTTTGCGCGTCAAATTTGAGCGTCAATTTTAAGCGTCAAATTTTTTCGCGCACAATGCATAGTGGTTTTCACGTGCAACCGAGTAGTTGCTAGGGAAATGAAACTTCTTTCATTTTCATCGGACAAAAATCGTTTTCCATTCGTTGGAAAGCTCTTGATTTATCACGAATTTATTTCGTATTTGTTCTTGGTATTTATTTCCTAGTTTCATACTATAACTATATAAATTAATGTTATAAATGGATAGTAAACAATGACGCTTGTTTGGTTGTCACGTTTTAACATGTATCATCTATGGTGCTCAAGAAATGTAGACAAGACATCGTCAGAAGAAACGAGCACATACGTTTCAAGTAGTAGATTTCTACCTAGCCTTCACTTTTCGAGTTAATAACATGATACATGGTTGCAATTTTTGGTTCTTAAACATAAATAATTTGTATCACCAACAGGTAGCTTAATTTTTCTGTGAATAATACACCTATGTATTCGCTCAGCAAAAATTTTCATGACACCCCCTCAAAATTTTTTATTTTTGGTTTATCATTTTAAGTAGGTAATAGGAACATAGGTACCTTTCACAGGTACTTTTGGAATCGAGCATGAAAAAATAAAAAATAACCCCCCTCAAAATTTGATGGTTTACGTTTCAAGGTGGAATAAAACAATTATTTCTGATCGCCCGCCATTCTTAGCATTTTTCTTAGTTACCATGAACCAAAATTAATGAAATTCCGTATTTAGGGTCTAGTTGGTCCGCGAAGCTCAGCGTTTCTGTCAGTCACCTCTAAGAGGTGCGAAAGCCCGTAATGGTCATTATCGAACGTTTGTCAAGTAGATACGTAATTACATTTTTATTGTTAGCGAACTTTCAGGAATCCCCCTAACCCTACTGAACCAAATTTGCTCAACGCAAAACCTCCCACTGCACGGCACGGGTTATCACTCTTGTTGGAGAACGATGACGTCAGCCACAAGGACAGCAGCTTGAACTAGCGACACCGCTCCTGCTATGAGTCCCATGATCGCTTCAGTATTACTCTGGTTCGCGAATGTTATGATACAGAGACATCCCGCTCCAACGTATGCAGCCACGCCGTACAGTGCCCAGGCACTATTGAGATCCGTGTCTGTGTCTTTATTCAGAAATACGCCTGTAAAATAAATCATATTATTCCCAATCAATATTCAGTTTTTTAGTTCTCGCTTTGGTCATCTTAGGTTCCAAACGCAGTTGTATTTCTAGTTATTAGGTTTCTCGGAAAACAATTCAGTCTGTCTTTAATGGCTTTACTGATTCTCAGATCTTGGCACTGATATTTCACACGTTTTCAATAAACTCACTTGAATTTTAATTTTTACTCTTCTAACGTTAAATGAGAACCGTTTTAGAGGAAGTTGAAACTGGCGGTGGAGGTGGAAGCAGGCGATATGAAGGATTTATCGATAGGAAGAAAAGAGGAATTAGAATTTATTGAAGTTGGGGATGAAGGGCTGAACAAAGAACTGAACAAGGTACTTCCCAAATGCACTCGCTAATCACAAGAAACACAGGTCCATTCATCATCACATAAGTAGAAAGTAGTGAAAGTAACCCCAAGTAATACGTCTATTGTAAGAACTCTGTGACTGCTGCAAACGTAAATACTCCCAACCAGTGGTAGCTACTACCTATGTAGGTACTTACGGCCAATAATTTTGAAAACGCTTTTCACTATGCACCGCTCTTGACAGAATCATCTTGTCTTACGATAAATGTATTAAAATGTGGCGAAGGTGATGCCTAGAAAACTTTCAAAGAGTTTCTAGAAAAAGTGAGCGAAGTGTCGAGCTGTTTCTATTTCAGGAATACAGCCGTCCACGATTCCTCCTAAGTGTTGATTTTTACGAACAGGAAAAAAAACGTGATAAATCAGGTAGGTAATTACCGATTGCAAAAGCAATATAAAGGACGAGGAAACCAGAAAATATGGCACAGATTATGAGTTTGTCATACGTCGTGTACAGAGCGGAGTGGAAAAAAATAAGAAGAACGTAGCATGCACCTCCAAACACCAACGCACAGATCTTGGTTAGGACTTCAGCTCCAGACATTTTTCAGCGCAGGATATCAAGAATATTAAACTGTCATCATGAAAAAAGTTTAGGTAGGAGTAGACCTAAACATAGAGTAAAATCGTCGAATCTTTCAATCATTCTTCACATCGAATAAATAATAATAACGACTGACAATTTTTTATGATTCGATTGCCAAGATTCAGTTTACGTGGCGATTGGCTGATAATAAATAGTATATTAGGTACTATCCAATTTAATGTTACGTGGAATGGACTATGTGCGTAAATTTTCTTAATCAGCTGGATGGTACCCTATCGCAATTCATCTAAATCAAATCCTTACTCTCACCGACCAAAGAATAGAAAATTGAGGTTCTACCGGATGTTTAGCTCCCGAAATTGATTTTTTTTTAGTCAAAAACCTGGGAAATCGTCTGAAATCACCATATATTTATATAATAACTGTGATGAATTTAAAATTGGCTTATATTCATCACGGTGGCGTGAGGGAATGCCCAGGCGGTTATGAGCGAATCACCACCGAAATCTGAGATCTTTTTGGAGAGGTTTTGCGTAGGCGGTTATGAGCGAGTCACCACCGACATCTAGGATCTTTTTGGAGGTGTCCAGGCGGTTATGAGCGAATCACCACCGTCATCTGGAATCTTTTTAGGAGAATTTGCCTAGGCGGTTATGGGCTGACCACCACCATCATCTAGGATCTTTTTGGATTGGTTGGAGAGCAGGGTAGGAGAAGAGAGAGTAGCCAGCGGCTAGAGGAAGCGTCGAATGGCTAAAAGGGCGCAGGATTCGAGTTTTTATAGCCAGGGAGGCCTTCTCCCTCCAACCCCCTGTTAGGGGTTGATGGAGGGGTCCCCAGGTTGTGCACTCGGGTCCTGCGACCTGTCTCCCCACTCGTACCGTTTATTGAAGAGAACTAATATTTGCGGACAATGTTTGGCGAGAACTTAACTTGTAAGGTGGAGTGGTTCCTGGAGGGACTCACGACAGTCCTGAAATTTGAAGTTGGACCGAAAAGCTTCGTCAACATGAGTTTGAACCATACGCTTACGGTATAAATAACCCCAGCCCAGATATCATTGAAGAGAACAGCTGATTATAGTCACGCATTGCTTTATAAAATCGAGTTTGTTGCTCCGTGATATTATTTCATTCGAAGAAGGATGCTTATTTTGGATCTTGTTGATAAGTAGGTACTCCTACCATTTTACATGCGTTTGCGATGGAGCATTGAAGAAAAACCGTGGCGAGATTGATGTGACGAGAGTGGTGTGACGAGAGTGATGCGACAAGAGTGATGTGACGAGATGGAGCAACATTTTTTATTCGTGGGAACACTTGATTTCTGGGTTTAATTCAAACATGCTTTTGCAATTGAGTAATTAGGTGCTGGGCGTCCTCCTCTCCCACTCATCCTACGAAGCTGAAATTTGACATCGAGCCTTCTTAGGACCACTGGATGCGAATGACAAGATGAGGTCCCTCCCCGCTCAGCTGATGAGGTAAAAATTAAGGAAAAAACATGTCTCCTGCGGAGACTTGTAGTGAGCATTTTATATGCTTCGTGGAGCATATAAAGTCGATCGGGACCTTGCCTTGCTTGTTTCAAATCGTGTATGGAGAAACTTTATATGCTTCAAGAAGCATATAAAATGCTCACTGCCAGTCTCTGCAGGAGACATGCTAGGTTTGCTGCAGCATGCAAGAAACAGCAGGTTTGTTTTTCGCGCCAGAATCGCATTAGATATATATACGGTCGTGCCTCGTGGTTAATCAAGTACAAGTTAATTGGGTAGTGTTAAAATCAAGTACAAGCCCGCTACTAGTAGGTTCTATACAAGGTACGTCGCTGGACGATTTGGTAGTAATACTAAGCAGAGGTCCATGTTACGAGAAATAGGAAATGTATTCTCTGGTGTGTACGCTGTAAACGTATAGAGTAAAGACGCCGTAGATACACGTAATATTTCGGGTCGTCGAAATTGCCGGATCGTTATTGAGCTCTAGATAAAATAAGTCTTTCATGTAGGCGAGAGAAGCGGCGTTTTGTCTGAAATCGAGATTAAAATCGCCGCTAAGAACGATGGGTACGTCGAACAATCCCATTTCACCCATTTCCTTGATGATTCCCTTGATTTTTGGACTACAGGCGAGTAAGTTGAAGGATCTTTGATCGTCGAATTCGGAGAAATGTAAACAGCAACAAAAATGACGCGCTGATCTGATGGTAGTTCCGCGTGCGCATAAATATCTTATATCGGTGCTGGAAATTCCATCAGCGACGATTTCCATTCGTTCTTCGTCCACCTTAATCATTTCGCATTTGCGTGAATCCAAAGGGGCAGAATCAACTTTTCATTCGAAAATAGCGACGCCGCCAGCCATATTACCGTTGTCACGCTTAAATTTCAATACGAGACGGTAGCCAGGTAGGTAGAATTCTCCAGCCTTAGACTCACGGCTCACTCAGCTGATCGGGGAGGGACCCCTTCTTGTCATTCGTATCAAACTGTCCTAAGGAGGCACCCTTTCAAATTTGAGAATCGCATCATGAGCGGGAGAGAAATTAGCCTAAGGGCTCACTCACCTGATCGGGGAGGGACCTCATCTTGTCATTCGTAATCAGCAGTCCTAAGAAGGCTCGATGTCAAATTTCAGTTTCGTAGGATGAGCGGGAGAGAAATTAGCCCAAGGGCTCACACAGCTGATCGGGGAGGGACCTCATCTTTTCATGCATACTCAGCAGTCCTAAGGAGGCTCCCTGTCAAATTTTAGCTTCATAGTATGAGGGGGAGAGAAAATCAGCCTTAGGGCTCACTCAGCTGATCGGGGAGGGACCCCATGTTGTCATTCGTACCCAGGAGTCCTAGGGAAGCTCCCTGTCAAATTTCAGCTTCGTAGAATGAGCAGGACAGAAATTAGCCTCAGGGCTCGCTGAGCTGAGTGGGGAGGACCCCATCTTGTCATTCGTATTCAGCGGTCCTAAGAAGGCTCGATGCCAAATTTCAGCTTCGTTGGATGAGCGGGAGAGGAAGCCCGGCAGCACCTAATTACCCATTCGCAAAATCATGTTTTAATCAAACCCAGAAATCAAGCGTTCCCACGAATGAGAATGTTGCTAGGTAACATTCTCGTCACATGCCTCTCTTCATATCACTCTCGTCACACCACTCTCGTCACATCAATCTCGTCACAGTTTTTCTTCAATACCCCATCGCAAAAGCATATAAAATGCTAGTTAAGTATATGTACTAACAAGTTTGTTGTTCACGGCCAAACGATCATCCAAATTAGGTAACAATTTGGGATCATTACTGGGGTCCTATTTTGTTCAGCGACCATCAGATTTCAAAAATGAGCATGATTGTTCATGAGGCAAATGGGGAGTTACATGAGATGGGGACGGTGGAAAATGCATATTTATGTAAATGTAATCGCCGAGCGTTTAGGAACTTATAGATAAATAGATAGAGATAGTTAACATGTTTATTTTTAAATAAGTAGTAAGTAGTAGTAGAACACAATACAAAAACGCTGCAAATCCCTGCACAACGGTTTATTATTTTGTACAGTATACCCTTCTGTTACAGATCACAGCTCTCTGTATAGATAACCCGTCTATATAATATAATATGTACTATTCTATACATTTTATGTAGATCGCAGACCCTCCGTAGGTTAGTACCTAAACCCGTACTCGTTACTATTTACCTACCTAAATAACGAGTTAATGTTGCTAAAATAATTCTGTCGATGACAAACAGTACCTACCTAATAAAAAGAAACACACATAATGAAGTTCTGAAAAGAAATTGTTGATGAGGAGTGAAAAAAGTTGCAAAAGTACCTACCAACAAACTCCAGCCCCTTCTACGTAGATGGTATAATGAACCGTTGTGTAATAATTTACCGTTGAGTAATGATTTACCATCGTGTAGTAATAATTTACCCAACGTTCGTTCAAGTTTCACTACCTATCAACAAACTCCAAAACAGCCATCATTTTTCAAATGAAATAATATCACAGAACAACTAACTCGACTTCATACTCCGCCAATATAATCAGGTGGCCCCTAGCAATGATTTTATCTCCGGCTAATTTCCTATTGTAGGGGCGTCCCTGGTAACGAGATTTGGTTTGAATGTATACAATTTCATTCACACTGGAGTCGAAAATGCCTATCGGTGCAAACTTCGGGGCCTTACTGAGAACGAACGGCTGGATGTACGATGCTCCGGGTGGTCTTAAAAAACTCGTAAGTTCAAGAACTATTTAAAACCGTAAAAAGATTCACCTAAAAAAAAGGTATAGGCGTTTGGAAAATTTCAACCCCTATTTTGAACTTCTTAGAGATGACTGACAGTAACGTCGAGCTTCGAGGACCAACTAGACCCCGAACGGAACCTATAACCCGAATTTCATCAATTTCTTTTCATGGTAACTAAGAAAAGTGGCCCGTACGGCGTACGGCGGACAGACAGAAATATTTTTCTTGCAGTTTTGGATTCTACATACCTTGAAACGTAAACCATCAAATTTTGAGGGGGGGTAAGAATTTTTTTTTTTTTCAAGCTCGATTCCAATGCTTCATTATTGAAAATAATAAACCAATGTGGTATATTTTGAGGTATTTAAATTTGAGGAAAGTTTCCTACGAAATAAACCAATAATAATTTCGGTAAAGACAATAACCTCATTAGGTTACTTAAGATTTTGTCGTCAAAAATACAACTGTCCGAATACGCAAATTACATATTATCCAATCTCATCCAGTCTTGATTCCCTCATCATGAACAAGGTACCGTAATAGATTATTCCAATGAGACAGTATCGATAAAAATGCGGGAACTTCAATGAGTCCAAGGTTCAGAGTGACATACTGGTGGTGTGGTGATGTAACATGGCATTGGAAACTAATGCAGCATTAAAAATGGCAAAATTATACTATTTCAAGAGGAATGTTAACTCAAAGGCTGACCCTGACATCTCGAAATGGGAGATTTCATCATATGCCACCGTCGCCATTATTATCGCATAACTATTTTCTCTTCGCCGCAGCTCCGGAAAACTGGTAAAGCACGTGATCCCATACAGCGCTCCGTCTATTTTACGGTGATTATTTCAGAAATGCTGCGAGCGGAGGAATCCCGCCTGAAATACCTTAGAGAGCCTTAGTGGAAGTGTTAAGACCAAGTCTCCGTTCTCATTAAAGTTGAGAGAGTAATTTGTAGTTTCACTATTTATTACGGAAAAGGGTAAAACTATGTTAATAGCATGCAAGATGTGCAAGTAGATTGTATCGCTTGGCCCGTTACGTGCTGGAGGCCCGTAAAAAGGACAGAGAAGTAGGTATAGCACACAGACTTCATGCATCGAAGACCCCACTGAGTTATAATTGAGTGAGTAATACGAGTACCTGATCAGTTTACGCGGATCGAATGATTGCCGGAATTTGTATTTGCCGGAGATAAAATCACCAGGAGAGAAACATCGAACGGTGGTCCTATTTGGGAAATGGCTTAAAAACTCACTACAAACTATTATAATAGCACGTAGGTAGGACATAATATACAGGGTGGACCATTTAACACGCCCAACTCCATTATATCCTCAACTGTTGGAGATGGAAGGAAGAGTTAAATGTGAACCCCCTTTTGGTTTATTATTTTCAATAATGAACCATTGGAATCGAGCAAGAAAAAAAATTCTTACCGCCCCTCAAAATTTGATGGTTTACGTTTCAAGGTGTGTAGAATCCAAAACTGCAATAAAAAATTTTCTGTCTGTCCGCCGTACGCCGTACGGGCCACTTTTCTTAGTTACCATGAAACAAAATTGATGAAATTCGGGTTATAGGTTCCGTTCGGGGTCTAGTTGGTACTCGAAGCTCGACGTTACTGTCAGTCATCTCTAAGGGGTTCAAAATAGGGGTTGAAATTTTCAGAACGCCGTAGCTCGAAAACTTTCGATGGAAGGGTATGGTTTTTTTTCGTTATTAAATTTGTCTTGAGCTAAACAATTTTTTGAGACCACCCGGAGCATCGTACGTCAGCCGTTCGTGAGCACCAAAAAGCTTCGTCAACACGATCGTGAATCAAACGGTATAAATCCGGCCCGGATATCATAACTACGTAGCATCTGATTATTTCATTTGACAAGTGATGGACTATTGGATTTTGTTGGTAGGTACTTCTGAAACTTGAAGAAACGTTGAAGTATTATTGATGGGTAAATTATTAAACAATGGCAAATTATTACACAACGGCAAATTATTACACAACGGTAAATCATTACACAAAGGTAAATTATTTCACCACGGTAAATTATTACACAACGGCTCATCTACCAAGAAGGGGCTGGATTATGTTGATAGGTACTTTTGCTACTTGAACAACCGTTGAATTATTATTGATGGGCAAATTATTACACAACGGTTCATTATTCTATCTCCGTAGAAGGGAAACCTATACAGGTAAATTATTACACAACGGTTTAGGTAGGTACCTAGTAACGAGTACGGGGTTAGGTACTAACCTACGGAGGGTCCCCGGTCTACATAATATGTGTAGAATAGTACATAAATATATGTTATGTAGAAGGGTTATCTATACAGAGAGCTGTGATCTGTAACAGAAGGGTATTCTGTACAAAATAACAAACCGTTGTGCAGGGATTTGCAGCGTTTTTTGCGTACACTTCGAAAATCACATTTTCGTGCTCGGGCGCATGCGTTAGACTTGCGCTACTTGCACTAACTTTTTTTTCACATGATAACCCCCCCCCCCCCCCCTCACCACAATTTTCGTTTATTATTTTCAATAACAAACCTTTGGAATCGAGCATGAAAAAAGCCCCCCCCCCCCCTCCCCCAAACCCCTCCATACCACCACAACTCAAAATTTGAAAGACTACGTTTCAAGGTATCTAGGATCCGAAAATGCAATAAAAAACGCTATAAATCCTTGCACAACGATTTATTATTCTGTACAGAATACCCTTCTGTTACAGATCACAGCTCTCTGCATAGATAACCCGTCTATATAATAGGCACTATTCTATACATATTATGTAGATCGCAAACCCTCCATAGGTTAGCACCTAACCCCGTACTCGTTTCTAGGTAGGTACCTACCTAAATCACGTGTTAAATGTTCCTAAAATAATTTTGACGATGACAAACATTAACTAAAATGACAAAAAGAAACTCAAGCAATGAAGTTCTGAAGGAAATAGGTATGTTGATGTGGAGTGAAATAGATGCCCCTTCTGCGTAGATCACTGTTTTCTGTGGTCAATACATACCCTTATGGTCAAGTATAATGAACCGCTGTGTAATAACTTGCCCATGAATAATACTTCAACGGTTGTTCAAGTTGCAAAAGTACCGTTCAACCAAATCCAGCCCCTTCTCGGTAGATGAACCCTTGTGTAACAATTTACCTTTGTTTAATAATTCGCCGTTGAGTGATAATTTATCATTGTTTAATAGTTCACCGTTGTGTAATAATTTACCACTGTGTGATAATTTACCCATCAATAATTCTTCAACGATTGTTCAAGTTGCAAATGTACCGATCAACAAAACCCAGCCCCTTCTTGGTAGATGAACCGTTGTGTAATAATTTACCGTTCTGTAATAATTTGCGGTGAGTAATAATTTACCGTTCTGTAATAATTTGCCGTTGTGTAATAATTTACCATTGTGTAATAATCTACCCATCAATAATACTTCAACGTTTGTTCAAGTTTCACAAGTACCTACCAACAAAATCCAATAGTCCACCATTTATCAATTGAAATAATATCGCAGAACAACCAACTCGAGTTCATACAGCCATCCTTGATTATAATCAGGTGCTCCCTAGTGATGATATCCTGGCCGGATTTATACCATTTGATTCACGATCGTGTTGACGAAGCTTTTTGGTGCACGAGCTCAATGCTCCGGGTGGTCTCAAAAAAGTGTTTAGCTCAAGAAAAATTTAATAATACCTAAATAAAACCATACCCTTCCATAGAAAGTTTTCGAGCTACGGCGTTCTGAAAATTGCAACCCCTATTTTGAACCCCTTAGAGATGACTGACAGTAACGCCGAGCTTCGAGGACCAACTAGAGCCCAAACGGAACCTACAACCCGAATTTCATCAATTTTTTTTCATGGTTACTAAGAAAAGTTGACAGTACAGCGTACGGCGTACGGCTGACAGACAGAAATTGTTTTATTACATTTTCTTATTCTACATACCTTGAAACGTAAACCATCAAATTTTGAGGGGGGTTAGAATTTTTTTTTTTTTTCATGCTCGATTCCAAAGGGTCATTATTGAAAATAATACACCAAAATGTCTGTCCATCCACAGTACACCATACTTAGCACTTTTCTTAGTTACAATGAACCAAAATTAATGAAATTTTGTTTATAGGTCTCGATTGGGGTCTAATTGGTCCGCGAAGCTCGGCGTTAATGTCAGCCATCTCTAAGGGGTGAAAAATAGAGGTTGGAATTTTTTAGAACACGTTTTTCAATTGATCAAACTAAAGAATTTTTTGAGACCTCCCGGAGCATTGTACGACCAGGGCCCCGTTCAATAAAACTACAACTACAATTTAACAATTTCACAAGTACAGGGACCTGTAATGCCAAGTGTACAAGTACAAGCGTTTTTCATCAAACTACAACTACAAGTAAACAATTAAACAAGTCCTGTAGTTTTACGGGCCTGTAATAACAAGTTGACAAGTACAGGCGTTTTATAAAACATTGTTATACAATTCAACAAGTGTACAATTGTACAGGCGAAAGTTACAATGTAACCTTCCCTTGGAGGTTACAGGTTATGTTCGGCTTCGGCGACCGTCGTCCATCGAACGTTCGAACGTCTAGTCTAGTCGAAGTTTTGTTTTGTTACCTATTCAATTTTTACTTATACATCGTTTTGAAATGAATAAGAGAGAAGCATGAAAATTTGTATTAATACGTGGTCGGAAAATGCGACGTCGACGCCTCCTCACAACTACAGTTTTCTCATCGGATGAAGTATCCCACATCATGACACAAATAAATGAATAAAACGGGGACAAAAACAACAGCAACTCGGACTAATCGCGATTGCAGGCTCACTTGTTAGCTTTTAACAGGAGAATGGAGCTATGTTAAATTGTAGTCCGTTTTTACAATTATTGTACATTTGTAAACTTGTCAGAAATTTGATGAACGCCTGTAGAACAGGCGAAATCTACCTGTAGAATTGTTAAAATTCACCTGCACTTACAAGTCCACAATTGTAGTTTTGATGAACGCTTGTACCTCTCATTTTTAACATTTGTTAAAAAATATCCCTGTAAATTGTGAATTGTAGTTTTATTGAACGGGGCCCAGGCGTTCTTTTGCATCGAAAAGCATCGTCAACATGATCTTGAATGAAACGGTATAAATCCGGCACAGATATCATCACTGGGGAGCACCTGATTATAATCAAGGATGGCTGTATGAACTCGAGCTGGTTGTTGTGATATTACTTTATATGAAGATTGATGCCTCATTTAGATTTTGTTGATAGGTACTTTTGTAACTTGAACAAACGTTATGCTTCATGAATAACAAAAAATTATGTATGAATTATTGAATCCCGCGCATTTTCATGAAATGTAATCCGGGCCGGCTCCAATTCTAGATTTATGGTGGGGGGGGGGGGGGGTGTGTGCTTTAGGGTAGGTATTGAAGGTATTGCAGAAAACTGATCTACGCAGAAGGGGCATCTATACAGGTAAATTATTACACAACGGTTTATTACACAGCAGGTTATTACACAACAGTTTATTAGTTACCTTATGCTTCATGAATAACTACACATAATAAATTAATGATTGAATTATTGAATCCCGCGCATTCTTACATACAGGCAAATAATAAACCGTTTTGTAATCATTTGCAGCGCTTTTATTTCAGATTAAAATTCTGCGTAAAATTTCACGAAAAAATGACCCTTCACTCGAATTTTTGAGTTGGCAAAACAGGCGCTAATTAAGCGCTAAACCCTAAAAACCCTGGTAAGTATGTAGGTTCCACTGGAATATCTCGTCTTGATTAAAATCAGACTTCACCACATGATGCAGCATGAAAAAACAACCCGAAAATCATTCATTAAATGAATGTGGTAATTGAATAATCCACACAAAAAAACATGTGTCCATGGTTAGCGCACATTTAGCGCACGAAGCATCGAAAAATCGTTGTCCATTGACGACTAATCTACTAAACATCTTCAGGGTTTTAATTTATAATCAATTTTTTGTTGCTGAATTAGGTAAATAGGGAGTATGGGTAGGTTAGCTATCCTTTAGAATTTAGAACACCGATTCCAGTACTCTATAGTAACGCAACAAAAGCTGAGGGTATTATAGACACCTGCCCTATTTGCATTTTGTTGGAAGGTAATATTTTTAGGGTACCGAGAAGGATTTAGACCGATTCTATTTTCTAAATATTGATTTCTTTAGTATATGTACAAAATAAGCTCCTCGCAGGAATGCGGGTTTTTTCTTAATTTTACGAGCCAGATCCCTTTACCCTCCCATCACGGGTAATTTATGCTAAGTAGTTGAGAACAGTACAGGCCGGTTACTTACAAAGTTGGGTAATCGCTCCTCGCCCCTAAGTTCGGTCTCTCAGGGCTAATCACAGGTCCCGAGGTATTGTTCGGCACAACGGTGTGTTTTCAGGGTCGGAAAGAATTGAGTTGAGGTGCGCCGGAGAGGGAAAAAAATAAAGTTTCGAATATCGAACTGTACTAAACAGTAATGACTGAATTTGACTTTTTGACAGATTTATTGTCATCGTACAGCCAACCTAAATATTGACGGTAGTATTAATAAGAAATGACGCATTGTATCTCGAACTCGCTTCATCCCATTCATTTTATAACTTCGACATTAGGTCCAAGGTGGTGGAGTGAGCCAGTGGCCAAGTTGCCAACTGGAGGCTGGAATTGGGATGGCTATTCAAACCATCCATTCGATTGCTGGCGATCCCTCGTCCCATCCCAGCAAGGACAGACAGCGGGAACCCTTGTACTTGGAGTTTCATACCATCACTAAGTACTAAGTTCTAGGTCGTAAGTAAAAAGTGAAGTAATCATAGACTAGAGTAGTGCACGAAGTGTATGTTACTGACAGGCAATTTGATTCTACGTACTCGAGAAATCTACCACAACAGACACACCACCACTAGTTTGTGAGCTCATACAACCTATTGACTATTCTGTACTATACTTTCATCACTTTTTTCGGGGGAGGTAAGAAGTAAGTCTATCATGCAAAGTGATGGAGGAAGATAATGAAAGACCGAAAGGTAGCATCTAGGCATTTCTTGTACTCACGTCTTGTTCTTTCTTTATTATATTATTTCATTCAATACACCAACTGGAATATTGGTCATACTTATTATTATTGTCGTGTCATACTTACTATAATTATGTTATATTGTCTTTCTATAAAGCTGTGCATTGTTAATGATACAGAACCAATTGGCCTGATTCTGCAATAGGATTGATGCAATAGGATGATTTCAAGCCTAATCTCACAATTTTCTACATACCAAATCGACTCCCGATTTATCCTAATGAAGTATCTAATAATTTTTTTCCCCTTGTTAGCGTAAAATCATTAGCAGTATTATATGGAGGTTGGACTACAACATTTTTATTTCGGTATAATTTCATGATCTCCGTGCTTACTAAATCACATAAGAAAACTGTATCCTTTTTTCAAATCATTGTTGTGAAACTGAAATAAGGAATCTTTTCTCGCTCTTACCTGATTAATAAATCAGCATTTTACATGAAGACACCGGCAAGAAGATCTGAATTCAAGATTTGAATGAAGACACCGGCGGAATGTTGAACTACGGGAATGCATGGTATAACACTGTAACTAAGGGAACCGCTCGGTTGCTAGGTACGAGTATCTACAATCGTGGCGCTCCTAGTGAACAGATTTGTTAGTCTAGACTCTAGAGCCCTAATCACCATTGACCTTGTGACAGAGTGTGACAGTGGGGGTGGACCCTCGAGAGTCCCCCTCCTAGACCAGCGATATTATCACCGGTTAAAAAGGGATATCGATTAGGCTTCCGCTCACCGATCCCGCCTCCACCGGAAGAAAAACTGTATCGAGAACAGCCACACTGTTACAACCTTCAGAACCGTTTTTCTCAAAATTTGTCTTGCTCACATAATCCTGATTTCCAAATGGGTACCTTTTGTGACGGTGGCAGTTCTCGAGTCGTTTCCAGTGAAGACGGGGGCAGCCAGGCTGAAACCTGATCGATATCCCTTCTTATCTGGTGATAATATCGCTGGTCTAGGAATATCGCTGGTCTAATATCGCTGGGTCCACCGTCACTCTCCTCACATTCAGTCACACTTTTCACTACTGTATCACAATGGATTGGCGAATCAATAATTAAGTAGGTCCTACACTGGCACAAAAAGAAGATAGTCAGTTTTCATAATTTACTTGGTAACTTTTAGACTTATTTCTTGAAGGAAACTTGAATAAAGTATCTAGCCTTAAAATGGAGGAAGCCGTAGGCTGTGGTGGAAGTAATAAAACCGACGAAACTCACATCGAGCCTATTTCCGAGGAAGTGGCCGAGTTTTTGCGGCTATTAAGGGGTTGAAAGTGATGAATAGACCATAAAGCAAACTCCATGTTATTTGTAAGGGAAAAAGGACCGGAAAGGGGATTGCGAGACGGGGAATGGTAGAAAGGATGACTACTGAGAGCGAAACATTGCCATTGACAGCTAAGTGCTCTCTAACTTGTTAAAGTGGTCAGAACACTCGGTCATGACTAAAAAACCGTTCCCCTCGGAAATTTTATTATTGCTCATCTATATAGCGAATGGAGGGGTTGGCCGGTGGCAGAGTGTGTGTCCGTCGGTCACCTTCTGTTTGGAATTGGGATGGCCCTCCGTTCGAATCGTAGTGACCCCTTTCCACGACCCAGGGCGTGAGGTTAAGAGTTGCCATGAGCGGAACGGTTGGACCAAGACTGATCAATGTAGTGTTTTCTCCGGAGGAGTTATGTTATATCACTCAATCCAAATTAATAAATACTAATTCCCATCCAGGTCCAGTTCTCAAAATCCCAATCACTGAAGGATTAATGTTGGGGTGATGGATTCGTTTTTGCTTATAATGGGATGCATACTGCAGTGGTCTCAATCTCGTATGTCCCATGTGACAAAGTAAAATGCATCTATCAGTATACGTTTAAGGAACTAGGAAATTTTAGAACTTCCCGCGGGGTCAATAACTCCTCCACATCCCAGGTCTACCTACTTGATTATCAAAAATGTTTAATTATAGGTAACTTTACTTATCTTGCTTCAAATAGGAACACCCTAAAATTCCGTCCGGATCATTACATTCTAAAAAGTCACTGTCCACCATATAGCTCATACTCTCCTGGCTCAAACTGGCGACTCCAACACTCATACTGACGGAGCTTTTCGGTTCAAATTTCAAGGCCGTACTGTGAACGAACTGCTGGACGTACAGTGCTCCGGTGGTGGTCACAAAAATCCTCCAGTTTGGAATCATTGTAAAAACATCATTAAAACAATACCTCCCCGTCAATGGGGTATGCGCATGTTTTTTGTTTTGTTTTGGTTTATTTTTTAATGGAGCTAGATTACATTCTGAGAACTTTGACAACTTTGGTTTTCGAGCAACGGCGTTTTATATGTTGAAACCCCTATTTTTCACTCTTTAGATATGACTGACTGTAACGCCGAGCATTGCGGACCGACTAGACCCCGCATGGAACCTACAAACCAAATTTCATTAATTTTAGTTCATAGTAAGGAATGTACCAAGTAAGGGGTACTTACGGCGGACGGAAAGATATTTTTTATTCCATTTTTGGATTCTACGCAGTAGGTTGAAAAGCAAACCATCAAATTTTGAGGAGAGTTGATTTTTTTTTTTTTTTTTTAATGCTCAGTTTTGATCATCATTGAAAATAATAAACTATATCTCAGCTAGGCCAGCCAAAGGCGGAGACCTAAAATATCGTTACCGTAGACGAAGTTTATCCACGCAAGTTAAAGACAAATTATTATTACATATTTTTAGGAATATTGTGACTGGGGTCATATCCTCGCCGGCTTTCCATTATTCTACGAGTAGGGAGTAGTTGACCTATATCGACAGCTTACCGGCTAAGAGTCTCAAAGATTACTGTAAAAAAAAGAAAAAAAAGGAAGAAAATCGATGTTGTTGAGTACAAGAATGTAGGCTAATCTGATTCCACAGTTATAGAAATTTTTATATAAGGACACAAGTAACTAATGATGTGCACGGTGCCTTAAACACACATTATATTACTCTCATCACATTATCTAATCATGTCTGAACGCTGGAGCTCAGGATGAGTCGTTACTAGAAAATCACTTTAATTGACGGTAAAGGTCTAGAGCCAACAGTGAGCGATCTCGAGGGTAGAATCTTTCTATGAAGTAAGGTTATACTCACTGTTATAATAATTAATGTTTGAGGAAATCTTACTTCATAAATCCCGGCTTCCGGAGCCCTGGAAAATCCGGGTGAAAACCCTCAAGATAATGAGCTCTCAGGAGAACGTTCTGTTGATTAACGACTGTCGAGTGCTGAGGTTACTTGAGAAGGCCTCCTTGCTTCTCTCACAGAAGGAAACTCCAGAGACTAGAGAATCGGAGCTATGAAAAGGGCAAATACAAAGGGTAGGACCGCGTGTGGATGAGGAAGGGTTAATGAAACCACACTCTAAGCGTAAGGGAGTAGAGAACCCCGTTGCGAAGAGGTAGGAGAATAAAGAGTAAACATTACGGGCCATGAGAAGGGAGTGCCTCGAGTGGTGGCTTTGTTTTCACCGTCGGGTCCTTCAATGGTGAAGATGTCTGAAGCAACATCATAACTGGGATTTCTGGGAGGTATCAGTGACAGGATCGCTAACGTGGAACGAGAACGCTTCGATTGTCTAGGGAACGGCCGGGTGGAGCTAAGCTGATGAAAATGTTGCGTTGAATTGAAATCCTCGAGGATATTCCACATGATATGATAGATAACATCAGCTGAAAGGGTTCTACTGAAAGTAACCAATTCATGCATCCTGGTGATGGTGATGGTGTGTATTATTTCGAGTGTCAACCCTATCAACCTCCCATCATTCTGCAGTCTCACGAATTTATTTTAGATGGGGAACTTGCACAATAAATTAGTTTTTGGTTTCGTATTGGTTTATTATTTTCAATAATGAACCTTTGGAATCGAGCATGAATAAAAAGTTGCCCCCCCCCCCCCCCCCCCACCCATCAAAATTTGTTGGTTTCCGTTTTATTTTAAAGTACATAGAATCGGAAAATGGAATTGAAAATTTCTGTCCATACGCCGTACTTAGCACTTTCCTTTGGTACCATGAATGAAAATTGATGAAATTTGGTTTGAGGATCCCATTATTTGGAGTCTACATGGTCAGCGAAGCTCGGCATTATTGCTGGCTGCAGCACTCTATTCAGGGCTTTCCTGCGGAGAGCACGACGGTAGGTATTCACCGGGGGAAACAGTGAGCTACGCAGAAGGGGCATCTATACAGTTAAATAATAAACCGTTGAAATTATTCCCCCTCCATGAAATTTAGTGGTTTGGGTTTCGATGTAAAGTAATTGAAATTAAATAGGCGAAAAACGCTACAAATGATTTAACAACGTTTAATTATTTTTCTGTATATAGATTCCGTTCTGCACAGATCACAGGTTCTTCCATTAGCCAGTATAGTTTTGGTAAATTGTTACGATTGTGAGTACGCTTCCTAGGGTACTGGCAATCTACAATATCACTCTAACACCGCGAGGTTCACAATCATGTACCTAGGTATATCTGAGATATTCGAGGTAGGTACCATCCATCAACGAGAATGGAAGCATCGAAGGAATAGGAAACACGACCGTTCCTTCATTCGCGAGATGCCGCAGATCAAAATATTTTTCTTGGTACTGGACACCATGTCTATTACCAACATCATCAATTTAATTTTCTTCAAGAAGTAGCGATCAACAATATCGCTATTCTATACTTGGGCTCAAACAGTACCTGCATTTTGTAAACAACAAACTCGATCTCATAAAACCATGCGAGGTTTGATTCACCCTATTCGACGGAACTTTCTGATGAAAAAATGTCTCACTCCCTGTGTAGAGAAGAAGAAACCTGGCACGATTGCGGATTGGACACTCACCTGACTTACTACCTGATGTATCGCAAAGGCTTCCTCTTTTTCCACTGTACGTAGATTAGACGGTTCACCACCTTCTGACTGAATGTACATCCTTCACATCTCGATGATCCTTACCTGCTATGCCTGTTTCCTGACAGACCGTGAAATACCGCCGAAATTTTAAGAAACTATTCATCTCTTAGGTAACTTTTTTAGTTTTGAAATCACAATATCTCCCTTTCTATGAAATTTGAACACTTTGACTTGGGTATTTCGGAAATGACAAACCTTATTTAGAATTTTTGTAGGTAGTAGGTACATCATAATAGGTTTTGACGCCAATGCCCCCTATATTGAAGCGTCTAATAAAATAAATGAATTGAGTTGACTGATTGAGTGACGAGTTGATTTTTCCGGGCTTACAATATATGAGCAAATGGCTGGTTCGGCTGGATTCAGTTCTAAAAATTGGAAAACTAGTTATAATCGTAAGAAAATACATCCGGCGTTTTGTCATTTGCACCCCCTATTTAGTCCCGCCTTAAAGAGATGAATGACAGTAGTAACGCCGAGCTTCGGTGCACAACTAGACCACAAATGAAGGACAAATTTCGGTCCAGCGGTTTCGGATTAATGCGGCGGAGGAAGGATTTTTTTTAAGACGATAGGGTAGGTACCTGCCTTCGCTCGTTTTTAATCAAACCAGTTTATTTTGTCATACAATTATGATAAAGTTGATAAAGTTGTATTAAAGCTATATTTATGTTCATTTATATTTAAAGCTATATTGTATTTGGCCCTTGGCCAGCGACCCAACTCGACCAGGCCAAAACTCGTAGGTTCTTGGAAGACTAATTTAATTTCTCTTTACTATAGAAGTCTAGTAATCCCATAGCTCGCTATAATTAGATTTATCACAGTGGTTCTAATTTTTATAAAATTTTTATATAGTTAGTAGGTATCTTATTACCGTCTAAAACATGAAGAGCGTCTAATGTTCGAAGTTCAGAGCTTAAATTTCTGTCTATAGTATCATGACTGTTTTTGTAGGTGAGACCTACCAAGAAAATCCAAAATTACCATCTTTCTTGCAAAGAAAAACGCTGCAAATTCAATTCAATTTTTTTATTCAGCAAATACTTTATACAACAAATATAATGATTTTTAGAGAGTCTATATACATAATACAAGATCTAAACTTATGTTGGTTTATGAGCCTAAGGTCAATGACCCGTCCAGGCTCGTCTCTTCCACCACTATTTATTACTGCGTATGTATGTACCAGCAGTTTCCTTGAAAAAACACACCGTAAGTCTTTGGAGAATGAGTTACATTGATCAAGAACCAACAGTATATTTACAGGTTATTCCTAAGTAATTAGTAAATACACTTAATGCTACGAAGGCTGATTTGTATTTTTATCCTAATTTAAACTTATTTATAACAACACTTTCGTTATTTTCAAGCTCAAAATATTCTAGAACTAGTTTTTAAAATTTTCCTGTTGATGTTGAAGTCTTGGTTAGGAGCGGTAACTGTTCAAATAGGGCTGGAGCTAGCCATGGAAATTGTTGAGTGTAGAAATCATTATGTGCCTGTGGTATCTGGAGGACCTAGTTGGCATTTGTTCGCGTCGGTCTAATCACCGCTTGCTTAGTAAATAAATGCAGGTTTTTATGCACATATAAAACAGTTCTGTGAATACAAGCCATTCTGGGAGTGAGAACACCGAAGTATTTGTATAGGTAACTAGTTGAAGTACGTTTATGGGAATTAGTTTTGCAATTCTCAAAACTGCATTCATTGCTATGTTTATACTATTAAAGGTTGACGCATAAGTACCTCCCCAGACAACGATACCATAAGTTAAAATGCTATATACATGAGCATAATACACCATTTTAAGGTTTTCTTTCGTTAGCCATCTTCGTAGCATCAGAAAGTAGTGCATGGATTTCCTGATTTTATTCACTAATTCAGCTACATGATCCTTCCACTTGAGATGCTGATCCACGTGCACTCCTAGGTATTTTATTGTATTCAGCCTTTCTATTTCCATGCAGCTGCACAAATTTCTTAGAGTCATTTGGAAGTCCTGTTTTGTTTATTGAGAATGTAATGTACTTGGTTTTCGAAAGGTTCATGGTGAGACTATTTGTGCTAAACCATTTGGCTACTTCATAGACAGTCCTTTCTGCGATAGAATGCGCTAGCTCCCAGGTATTCTCATTTATCACAATAGCTAGGTATATCATCAGCAAAAGCTACAAATTTGCATCTCAATTTCATATTAAAAAGGTCATTTATATGTATCAGAAACAAAATTGGGCCAAGGACAGATCCTTGCGGTACCCCAAAGCAGATTTTATGTAGATTGCTATCAATATCCTGAATTTGCACATATTGCTGTCTATCTGTGAGGTATGATTCGTACCATCTAACTGCAGATTTATCAAGCCCAATTCTTTCAAGCTTAAGGACTAATCTCGATGTTTCTATAGAGTCAAACGCTTTGGTAAGATCAATGAATATTGATATTATTTTGCCTCCTTCGTGGAGCCCCTTTGTTATTTCCGTTACTAGATTAACTAGCGCATCCTCTGTTCCCATGTGCTGTCGAAATCCAAACTGGATAGGGGATAAGAGATTATTGGATTCGAGATATTCTATTAGTTGCGACTTGGCTATTTTTTCAAATATTTTCGCAAAGTTTGATAGCAGCGAAATAGGGCGGTAATTACTTTCTAGTGTTCTTGGTCCTTTTTTATACAGAGGCCGCACTATAGCTATTTTGAGGCAATTTGGAAATTCACCCTGTAATAAGCTCAGGTTAATCAAGTGAGTAAGAGGGGACGTTAAAAATACACTGCCAAGGTGATGGCACAGGAGCTTCCTCGTCACAATCAGAGTGACCCATTATAAAATAGAACAGACTCGGAAGCAAAATAACATAACATTACATTACATTACATTACATTACATAACATTACATAACGTTAAATATACATATTACATAACATTACATTACATAACATAACATTACATGAAATATACATATTATACATAACATGACTTCCATAATACATTACGTCCATTATACATAACTAGCCTGACCGCTCGCTTCGCTCGCTATCCGAGATTCGCTGTACGCAGTATCGTGGAACCAACAAACGACGGAAAAATCCCATACCCTACCGGGTATTTGTGCCCAATTTTATCAAAATCCGTCAAGCCATTCAGGAGTTGACCATGGTCGATCATATTTCCGCTATGGTCAAGGAATTAAAAATGCGCCTACGTTCAACTTGGGAGGCTACCGGATATTGGTGCCAAATTTGGTCGATATCCGTTGAGCAATTCGGGATTCGACCATGGAGGGGCCCATGGATGCGCTATGGTCGACCGCGGGGGTAGTCCGAAGGGTCGATCGTAGATAGAATTTCACGTAGATTACGAATACGCGATAAAAAATAGGGGTTACCATTTCAATTAACGAAGTTGACCATGGTCGACCATAGTTCCGCTATGGTCAGGGAATTAAAAATGCGACGTTGCACAACTTGGGAGCCTACTGGATATTCGTGCCAAATTTGGTCGATATCCATCAAGCCATTCAGGAGTTGACCATGGTCGACCATAGTTCCGCTATGGTCAGGGAATTGAAAATGCGACGTTGCACAACTTGGGAGCCTACTGGATATTCGTGCCAAATTTGGTCGATATCCGTCGAGCCGTTTGGCCGTGCATAGAAGGACAGACAGACAGACAGAGCGCATGCGCAGGGCGAACCGCTGGCTCTATCATGTTGAAATTTATATGGGACCTCAATGGGCCCTACCCGCTTAATCCCTGAGAATTACATTGAAATTGGGTGAAATCATTGGTTACTACGGCTGTAACAAGGAAATTGAATCTATTTCACGCCAGCGCATGCGCAGAGCGCACCGAGGGTCCGATCATGCTGAAATTCATACTGGAACTCACTAGGCCTTGTCCAAACAACCCTTGAAAATTTGAGCGAAATTGAATCAAAATTGTGAAAGTTATGCGTGTTTGTTGAATTTAACGTTAGCGCATGCGCAGAGCGTACCGCTGGATCAATCATGTTGAAATTTGTATGGGACCTCAAGGGGCCTTATCCGCACCATCCCTCAAAATTTGAGCTGAATCAATTCAAAATCGTGGAAGTTATGGCTGTAACAAGGAAATGCGGACAGACTCACAGACTCACAGATTCACAGACACACAGACTCACAGACCGACACACACGGAACCAAATTTGTTCAGTAGGCTTTGAAACGCAAAATGCAAGTGGAAATTTTGATTTCTGAAGGCAAAAATTTTTTGGCTCACGAAAGTGAACACAAGGCTTCCGCTGCTTCGCAGACTCGGAAGCAATAGTGCCGTGTTTTTAATCACGTTGGATGATATTCCGTCCCAGCCTGTACCTGTCCCACCCTTGATTGATTTAATAGCTTTGAGCACTTTCTCTGTTGTACCTAGTGGTCCTAAAACTCATTTTAGATGAAGCCTTGTTTGGAAGATCTCTGGTTGGCTGATAGTTTAGAAATTCTGAGTTTAATTGTTCTCCTACTGATGTAAAGAAATCATTCAACCTATTGACTATTTCTGTGGGGTCCTGAATTTCCTCACTATCACAAATTAATTTCTTGATCACAATAGGGTCTTTGAGATTTTTCCCTAGTGGCGTGTTAATTGTTTTCCAAACTTTAGAAGGGTTGTTAGATGCGACAAGCTGTGATCTGAAGTAATAATTTTTTGCGTGACAGAGAAGAGATTTACGTTTGTTACGATAGTTGGTGTATATGTTTCTTAGATTTTGATCATTAGGGTTTCGTTGCACTTTTTTACCCATTTTATCCCTTTTGTTTATTGAGTTCACTAGGACAGTGGTAATCCATGGTTTTAGTTCGCGCTGTTTATGGTTTTTCGGTCCAACATAATAATATGTGGAGCTCAGCTCTATGCAGCTGTTCACGATTGTGATGAATAGTTCATATGTAGGTTCACATTGTATTGTGAGTAAACAGGACTCCAGTCTACATGCATCATTAATTCCTGCAATGAATCATAATTGATTCTCTTAATATATATCGTAGTTGGGTTTTGGCGCAGAATCAGTGTTTCTAAGCTTTTGCTTTATTTTGAAAGCTACGGGAAAATGATCTGTCATACTTATATTGTTCATGATAGCTGATTCCGAACGTGCAAACTCACCTCTAGGCGCTTTCACCATTATGTGATCAAGACAGCTGTTACCCCTTGTTGGTACATCAATCCAACTAATAAATCCGGAGTTATGCATTAAGTCATAGTAATCTGTGATTTCATGACCTGGGTTATTATCAATAATATTCAGATTTATATCGCCTGTAAAAATGGTCCTTCTCCCGCTAATGGTTTAACATTTTCCTTAACGTCTTCTAAAAATTCTGAAATTTCACCGATATGTGAGCGATACAGAGCAATAATATAATAGTCCTGTGAGTTGATTTTGAATTTAATACTTATCGTTGAACACCCTCTGATCCTTAGTTCTTTGTGGTTTTCAATGTGGATTGTTTTCGCAACGTAGACGGCAACTCCGCAGGCCTTGTTCAAGGTCGATGTGCTGATGAGAAGGTCGTATTCCGGGATCGCGAAGACCGCTGCGTAATCGAAATGTTGGTCGAACCATATTTCTGTCAGGACGATCAGCTTTGGATTGTTCTCAATTTGTTCCAGGTAACAAAAAAATTGATCCATGTTTGCTTTCATGCTTCGGATATTTAGGGTCCATATAGAGAAACTATCTTTACTAAAAAACTGACTGACGGAAGCCATATCACTACATTGCACGGGACTATTTCCTGGCGAGAGAAAGTGCTCTTCATGATCCGTGGTTTCAATTTCCATAATCAGTGCGATTTACGAGACCCTGCAGTGCATTTATGTAGCTTGGGCAGTTTACATCATTAGCAGCGTGATCGTGCGCTATATTGAACTTTTTACAGTTAACGCAGGTCGGTTGGTCTTTCTTTTCACAGGTAGAAGTGTCGTGGGCTCCTGCACAATGGGCGCATGCTGGTGTTTGCGCCTTACATGTTTTCTGAACATGGTTTAAACCGTTGCACCGATAGCAGCGCGAAATTCGAATAAAGTCCTCTATTCTGCAACTACTCCAGCCTAAATAGACTTTTTGCAACTTGAGAAGCTTCTTACGAAGCTCTGGGGATACTTCTATAGTTTGATTCATGGTTAGGCCGCCTTTTCTCCCAAATTTGAAACCAAATTTCATTTGATCCTTTATTTCACCTTCCTCCATATTGTTCAGTTTAATGAGGCTTTCTCTTATTTCCTCTTCCGTCATTTCCGAGGGAACTCCAAAAAGTGCCAGTCGTGGTAGCGGTTTCATTTTTAGAAATTATCTCAAGTATCGAGAGAGTACCTATTTGCTTCCAGAGACTCACATAATTCCTTTCTCACTCTTTTCGCCTCTACATAAGAGCCATGAGTTTTAGTTAATTGCAATGCCAGGTCATGAACTCTCTTCACTATCTGCTTCACATATGCTGTTATTGTGGTAGTCTCGCTTTTCCCGATTTTATTGTCCTTGTTGAGACAGAATTTAATAAGTTCTCCCTCATTGCGGTTTACCTCGTCGACGATCAAGCAGGCGAATTCACTTGTATCCACCTCACGAATTGCTGATTCCTCCATTTTCGACCGACCTCGTCGCGAAAACTCCCACCGTAGCCGCTATTGCGAAAGGCGGAATTGCAATTTTTTTTACGAACACTGTTTCGAACTCGCGTTGTTTCTCCGACGAGAGCTGGAAGAGAACAGGAGCGAGAAAATGATAACAAAATGGTTTATTTCTTGTAATGTCTGTATTTTCTGTCTGCTTACTGTTTATTATTCTCTGAATAAGACCTATTACGTTCGACATTTTTTTTAACACCCCCTCAAAATTCTTCTTTTACGTTCCAAGGTGCGTTGATTCCAAAAATGCAATGTTCGTCCACCGTCAGTCGTCCGCCTTTTCATCGATATCTACATTAATTTTAAAAAATCGTTCTTTCGCACACAGGCTCCATTTTGACGGTAGTTGTGTCCCCTATCTCGGCAGCCCATTCGGAAAACACCCAGGGGTGTTATGGGTGAAAAATGGGTGCAAAATTAGGTATTTTCGAGGTTTTAGTGAAACTGGGCCTGTGAGGTATCGTTTTTCATGCGTTTTTTTGTGAAGAGACCAAATATGAAGTTGATTTTGACCGCTGAGTGAAGAATCGAGGTTCTAACGAAATTCTACCATCAAAATTCAATATTTGTGGCCCAAAAACCTGAGAAAATGGCTGTAATTACCAGAAATTTGTAGAACAACACATGAAGTACTATTAACAGATGAATCAAGAAAATTCAATAATAATTGCAATGATCGAAGATAATTTGCCAAAAATAGGAGCCTGATTCGAGTTTCTGGGGCCAAAATTGGTGAAAACCGTCAAAAATAGCTATTTTTGACGGTTATTACACAGGAAAAAACAATAAATGAATAGCCAAAATTGTCTATGTCAATAGAATAATAAACCCATGTGACAGGTTTTTTGCAGCGTTTTTCACTGATTTCTACAGTCAGCATTTTTCAACCGCCCCATCATCTGAGGTAATGGACCACCTAGGTTCCTAGGTCCCACACACCCGGACCCGGTCATTTTTGAAATTCTTGTGATCGCTGAATCTAAGTAGGAGTCTCCACATACCTATTCCCAAATTTTCACCGAATATGGACGGTGCGTTTGGCCGTGAATAACAAACTTGTAGGTATGTACTTATCAACGAACAGGTAAAATAGTACAGACAACATCCAAAATAACCATCGTTCTTGAAACTGAATAATATCACGGAACAACAAACTAGATTTCAAAAATATATGCGTGATTATAATCAGGTGTTCCCTAGTAATGGTGTAGGCTGGATTATACGTATACCGTACGATTCACTTCCATGTTGTCGAATTTTTGCGGATCAAACTTCAGCTGAACGAACAGATGAAATGAAAATCCTGCGGGTGGGTAATTTAACAACAAAATAAAAATGCAAATATTTCATATATGAACCAATTCAACCATTAGAACACTCCAACCATTTCATTTTATTGTTTCTATGTTTTCGGGCTGCAGTTTTTTCAAAATTTCAAACCCTTTTTTCAACCCTTAGGGATGAATGACAGTAACGCCGAGCTTCGAGGATCAACTAGACCCCAAATGGGACCCACAAAACAAATTTTATCAATTGTGTTTTATATGATAAGTAAGGAAAGGGCGGGCGGCACCATCGTACGGTGGCGGGCGGACAGATATTGTTTTATTCCATTTTCGGATTTTACGTACCTTGAAACGCAAACGACCAAATTTGGGGGGGGGGGGGGGGGTTTAAACTGTTTTTCCATGCTGTATTTCTACTGAAAATATTACCTAACCAAAAAGTGCCACCGTACGCCGCGCCGCGCAGCGCCCAGTCGAAACCGTTGTAAGTTAATATGCATATGTTTTCATCGCTTCACGCAAATAAATATATGACTAACCCCCAGATATAAGATGCAAAATTCACCAGATTAGTATGTTACATTATTGTTGCAGGTTCGTAATCGATGAAACGATGCCACAGCGCCCATTCTGTTCGAAGTATGTCTTCCGTTGCCAGGTAAGTATCGCATATAGAGCGAGTAGGGAGTAGGGGCTTGTCGACTACATAACCACCACCGTCCTGTTCTTGCACACCGAATTTTGGTCATTTCGAAAATAAAAAATCGGTCATTACTGATTTTTTTTTCTTGAATGTCTAAAATAGGCATCTAAATAATTATTTTAAATCACCTATATTGTTACCTCTGTGGTGATACGTCAAAAACCGGCACATGTGGTTTATGTTCATACTTTTGAAATAGAAAATTCAAATAAGACATAATTTGAGATCGATTTCTTTTTTTTTAAATATGTAACTTTCTAACCAGTCTTCTACAACAGTGGTAATAGAGAGTTCCTAAAGACTAAAGTCGGGAAGATGTGTTCGGATTTATCTCAACTGCGCATGCGCGTCGCCCAAGTTCAAACTTATTTCCTTAAGTTCGACTTATTCGGCCTTATACATAAGGCGCGTTATCTCCCAGGGAACAAACTTTAGGGATCGTCTTTAACCTTACTCAGGGGTAACAGTGCACAGCTTTTTGCCGCGTTTTGCCGTTTTTTTTTAACGCTTCATGTGTCGTCGGTCCTCGCCATCGCCAGCGTCTTTCAAAGTTACTCCAAGCGTCTTTCAAAGAATTTGCTAGATTGCTGCGATATCAACTTAGGATAAAAAAGTGAGTATACCTACGGATACTAGTATACCTACTGAAGCTGAATGGATTTCGCGTTGTGCTAAGTTAAGTGACGTTACTTTTTAATTCACTCCTACCCCCACCACTTCTGTCAAACCGGACTTATTGGTTAGCATCCAAAGATAGCATCTTAGCTGCTCGCCTTAGACGTGCCTTAGACCGATAGAGGTTTTTCAAATTCTAAATTTTTCACTCACAGATGTTAAGGAAAAACGAAAACTGGACTAAATGAGGTTGCTGAAAAACAAAACTTCAAGTTCAATCAATTCATGGTAGTCATAGCAAATAATTCGTCAAATAATGGGAAAAGGTGCGCTGTATTTTTTTGGTAAGGGTCGTGGCTGGTTGAAAATATTATCCTTTCATAAATATATAAATTTGCAAGTTGTTTAAATGACATGAATGGAACCAGTTAACTCCTAATTTCATCCTGAAATTCAGACAGTCATTTGCATCCTGGTACCAACCAAATTATTTCGGAGTAATAATACATGTTTTCTCAATAATAATTACTTGGAGTACGTTTGTAATATCCAAAGCAGAATTGTAGGTATATTTGCTGAACGTGTAATGCAGATGTTTTCAATGGTTCGGTACCATCACTGGCACAGGTAAGCAAAATACGTGGTTGCCAGTATCCCGAGTTACTCTGCTCGGTGTGACTTGAAATGTAGTCCACTAAACGTGTGAGACATCTGCATCAGGGTGAACAAGAATAAGAGTACCGCGCAGAATATTATAAAGAATTCTTAATAAATAGGTACTCCTTTCTCGTCGAGTTTCCTTTTAAAAAATACCTCGAGCGCTTCTTTCTCGCTTATTTCTCCACTTCAAGGAAAATATTAAAATTTCGATGTGCGAAGGATCAGTTAAAGGAAAAAAAATTATATGAATAAATTACAAAGTGGATTATTAGAGCCATTGGAATAGCGTATTTTTCCCTCGAAAATTCGAGTAATATTAGGTTTTGTCTCAATCCCCAAACTCATCAGATCTTTATTCACACATAGATTTGTGAAAATGTTCCAAATTATTACAAAACGGTTTATTATGTATCTGTATAGATGCCCTTCTGCGTAGATCACTGTTTTCTGTGGTCATTACTTACCCTCGCGCTTCCCACAAGAGAGCACTAAATCGAGTACGCCGCACTTCGCACTTACCTTAGTTACCGTGAACCAAAATAAATTGATGGCATTTGGTTTGTAGGTCCCATTTAGGGTCTAGTTGGTTCGCGAAGCTCACGACTACTGTCAGTCATCTTAAAGGGGAGAAAATAAGGGGATGCAATTTCCCAAACGCCGTAGCTCGAAACCTTTCAATAGAAGGGTATGGTTTTGCTTCCTCACTACCGAAGGTAGGGAAGCCTTGGATTCGTGAATGAGTAAAAAAAAATGGATGTCTTCCAAAATCAAAATTTCCACTTCCATTTTGCGTTTCAGACATCGAGGAGCATTTTTGGTTCCGTGTCTGTCTGTGGTAATTCCGTGTAACGCCCATAACTGCCCTAATAATAGTCGAAATGGGCTGGAATTTGGAGGGTAGGTGCATGTTGGGTCACAAACAGTCCCATACCAAAGTCATCGAAAAAGGATAGTAACTTTCGGCTGCGAATGCGCAAACGTAAAACACTTGAAAAGCTCATAACTAAGCTCATAACTACCCTAAATGAATCGGTGAATGTTAAAAGGGCAGTTGTCCATGTTTTGTCAATATTCGTTTTTTTGCATTTTCGGGTTCTATATGGGCAGCCACATTGTTTGATGCTACAAGGACCGTTGTCCACCACATTTTGGAGGCGTAGAGACGGTTGGAAACTACGAATTTCTGAGGTTAGCATGTTAAAGGGGCATTAGTCCGGGACTATGGCCCTTTTAACGTGCGTCGACCTGCACGGTCGCTGTGCGGCATCAGCTGATGACAACCAAATTTTGTTTTGTTCAATTATAAATAAACATTCAGATTCACTTAAAAAATTATTGTTTGTCATTAGAACCTTGGCTTTTCCTCAATTTAACAAAAACACCAACACAAAATTCTCAATTTCGTTATAGCAAGTTGAAAGGGCAGTAGTCCACCCCCTTCAAAAAATTCTGTTAAATAGGGAAATGCTATTAAAATTTCTTTTCCTCTTCAAATATTTCTCTGATCACTGGTTCAACTAAAGGGTAAGGTCCAATTATACAAGTTGCCAATATATTCGGAACAGGACAGTTTTTTTCGTTTTTCCGAAAGTCAGCTTTCTTGGACGACTGCCCCTTTAACATTCACCGATTCAAATATACCTAGTTGAAATGAGTTCAAACTTGGAAGATCGATCAGAAATGATATTTTGGTAGCTCAAATGAATTTCATTGGAATCGTACTGTAAAGTTCGTCTGCGCATGCGCGAACATGAAATGTTGACCATTTCCTTGTAACGCTTCTAACTACGCGAAAAACAGTCGTACAGAGCTGACATTTTGAGGGTACACGCGGGTTGGATCTTAAATGGTCTCGTTTCAAAATCATGTAAATCGTTCCGTCTGCGCATGCGCAAACGTGAAATACTTGAAACGCCCGTAACTACTTTAAATATCGTTGAAATGAGCTAAGATTTGGTGGGTCGATCAAGAATAATTATTTGATAGTTCCATAAGAATTTCATTCCTCTGCGCATGCGCGAACATGCAATGTTGCCCATTTCCTGGTCACGTTTTTAACTTCGCGAAAAATAGTCGTAGACAGCTGAAATTTTGAAGGTATACGTGGGTTGGATCGCAGGTGGTCCCGCATCAAAATGAACCTACCCAACTATTCTATACGTTCATGTGATTCAAGTGAGGAAGCTATACTGCCTACTCGAATTGGCAGACTTTTCTTAGTTACCATGAACCAAAATTGACAAAATTCTGTTTATAAGGAAGCTCATAATATGTATTTGTAGAGAAGTAAGGAACTTCCTCTCAGTGGATTCACGGAGGATGGTGTACCATGCACTGATTCAGACAATTATCATGTATGGTGTCGGGGGATGGGGGGGCTGTGGAGAGGGGCTGATCAACTTGATATTTGTCATGCAAAAGCTATTCATTAAAATATTAATGAAAAAAAGAATTAGGTTCCCAACCGATGAGTTGTCGGCTGGTACCATTGCATCTTTTAAGAGCAGATTAGGGGAACATTTCATCCCAAAATGAAATTAGGTTATGAAATAACAAGGTGATTGGTATATTTAGGGAAAGAAATGTTTTGTTTTTTTTTCTTTTTTAGTGAAGTAAGTAATGTTTTTTTTTTTCTTTTTCTGCTATATTTCTGCCCTTTGGTTATAAAGAACGGGAAATAAATTGTTTTGAATAATTAATTATGTATCTGGAGTGAGTTTGCTAAATTTAGGTTGTCGGTTTCAGTTAAGTATTGTTGTCAAGTTAGGTTAAGTCTTGTTATGTAAAGTTAATAAGGACGATAGGCCGAGAACATAGGCCGTCCATAGATTACCCCCTCAGGGCAAATGGAGAACGGGGAAGGGCGATAGGGAAGACGCTCGGAGTGAGCGGTGAAAGGTAAAGACAGGTATGGCAAATGGTGAAGAAAAGGGCGAGGGTCCGAAGGGGACGCGGAGAGGGCCGTAAGCGATGGGGGCGGAGATGCTAAAGTGGCCCGCGAGACGAGCAGATTGCAGAGACTGATCTGACCCCCCCCCCCCCCCCCCCCCTCAACCAGCATCCTTTTTCGCCGCCGTTCAGTCCTTGGTTGGCCTCTGGGGGCATTCTGTTCGGAAGACGGTGTGGAAGGAACAAACGTTGATGGGTAGGGGAGGAGGGCATTCGAGGGGTTGGATATTGTTAGGAAGGACCAGGGCTTGAATTGGGTCGATACCCCCCCCCCCCTCCCATCAAGAATCTTTCTCAAGCTGCACCTCCCGCCACTCGTCATTTCCTCTTTTGGTTTATTATTTTCAGTTATGAACCTTTGGAAACGAGCACAAAAAAAAATGTAGAAAAAAATTAGAAAAAATCTCTAGAAAAAATTAGAAAAATTTAATTAATTATTATGGTTTCCCTTCTAGGTATGTGGAATCCGAGAATGGAATTAGAACGCGCTACAAATTATTACACAACGGTTTATTATTTACCTGTATAGATGCACCTTCTGCGTTGATCACTGTTTCCTGTGGTCCTCTTGATTTTCCCCCAGAAAACCCTAAATCGAGTACCTACCCTGGACCCGACCGGGCAGTTGTAGTTTCATATGTATGCGGTGGATTCAAGGATTATTCTATCACTGATCATTTTTGTTCATATTCATGAAGCGGCTTGTTCAAATTAAAAAACCTGAAAATTATTACTCAACCGTTTATTTTACGGTTTATTTACCGGTATAGATGCCCCTAAAGCCTAGATCACTGTTTTCTGTGGTCAATACCTACCCTCGTGCTTCCCACAAGGGAGCCCTAAGTCGAGTACTGGAGCCAGCGGAGCAATCACAGTTCATAAATATGCGGTGGAATCAAGAATTCTATCATCAATTATTTGTTGTTATTCATTCATTGTTCAAATTAAAAACTAAGAAAAGTGGCCAGTACGGCGTACGGCGGACAGACAGAAATTGTTTTTATTGCATTTTCGGATTCCACATACCTACCATGAAACGTAAACCATCAAATTTTGAGGGGGGTAGAATTTTTTTTTTTTTTTCATGCTCGATTCCAATGGTTCATTATTGAAAATAATAAACCAAAAGTACCTATCTACAAAATCCAAATATAAACGAACATATAACCATCATTCTTCAAATTAAGTAATAATTATATCGGAACAACCATCTCGATTTCATATAGCCATGCGTGATTATAATCAAGTGTTCCCTAGCAATGATATCTGGGCTGGATGTATACCGTTTCATTCACGATCGTGATGACGAAGCTTTTCGGTGCAGACGAACGGGTGGACGGACAATGCTTCGGGTGGTCTCAAAAAATTATTTCGTTTGAGATCAATTTAATCGTAAAAAACGTCTGCCGATTCGAGTAGGCAGTATAGCTTCCTCACTTGAATCACATGAACGTATAGAATAGTAGGGTAGGTTCATTTACGCTGTAGGCTCTTTAGGACTATTTTTCGCGTAGTTAGAAGCGTTACAAGGAAACGGGCAACATTTCATGACGAATGAAATTCTTATAGAACTATCAAAGAATTATTCTTGATCGACCCTCCAAATCTGAGCTCATTTCAACGATATTTAAAGTGTTACGGACGTTTCATGTATTTCACGTTTGCGCATGCGCAGACGAAACGATTTCCATGATTTTGAAACGGGACCATTTGCGATCCAACTCCCGTGTACCCTCAAAACTTCAGCTCTGTACAACTGTTTTTCGCGTAGTTAGAAGCGTTACAAGGAAATGACCAACATTTCATGTTCACGCATGCGCAGACGAAAGTTACAGTACGATTCCAATGAAATTCATTTAAAACCATCAAAGTATTATTCCTGATGGACCATCTAAGTTTGAACTCATTTCAACGATATTTAGGGTAGTTATGAGCTTTTCAATATTTTACGTTTGCGCATGCGCAGCCGAATGTTACCGTCCTATTTCAATGATTTTGGTATGGGACTGCCTGTGACCCCACCCGTACCTACCCTCCAAATTCCCTCCCATTTCTACCATTATTTCGGGTAGTTATGGGCATTACACGGAATTACCACAGACAGACAGACACGGAACCAAAAATGTTCCTCGATGTCTGAAACGCAAAATGGAAGTGGAAATTTTCATTTTGGAGGACATAATTTTTTTTTACCCAATCGGTAGTGAGGAAGCAAAACCATACCCTTCTATTGAAAGGTTTCGAGATTACGGCGTTCGGGAAATTTCATCCCCTATTTTCTCCCCTTTGAGATGACTGACAGTAGCCGTGAGCTCCGCTAGCCAACTAGACCCTAAATAATGGGACCTACAAACCAAATGCCATCAATTTATTTTGGTTCACGGTAACTAAGGAAAGTGCGAAGTGCGGCGTACTCGATTTAGTGCTCTCTTGTGGGAAGCGCGAGGGTAGGTAATGACCACAGAAAACAGTGATCTACGCAGAAGGGCGTAGATAAATAATAAACAATAATAGATAAGGGCGTGTAGGTAAATAATAAACCGTTTTGTAATAATTTGGAACGTTTTTACATTTGTATGCGTGGATAAAGATCTGATGAGTTTGGAGATTGAGACAGAACCTACTATCGCTCGAATTTTCGAGGGAAAAATACGCTATTGCAATGGCTCTTATAATCCACTTTATAATTTATTCATATAATATATATTATGTATTAATTAAGCAATAATTGTAAGGCAGGTACACAGCGATGTGAAGGTCAAGTATACAGCGACGTGGGGGAAACTTCACGCTTCACCTACGTGCTTCACCTATGCATGAGCAGCAATCTGGGGACGGTCTCATGCCACAAGTAGTTACTTAGGAGTGGTTTTTGATGATAAGCTGTGAAGGGAGGAGCACATTGGGTATGTCATCTCCAGAGTTAGCAAATTTTTTTACCACAAGCCAGAACTCAGGATCAGTGGTTTTGGGGTTTTTGGAGACTAAGGTTAGGGCCTACTATGAACTAACATGTTCGGAAGGGCAATGATGGACTCTATGCGGAAAACTGGTGATTTAAGCGCGTTGGTATTTCAACACTTTCTGGTTATCTGTCACCACTCTCGGGTCTTATCTCAACTTGTTTTCTCCAAGCTGTAGCCCATACCCCTACTCTTGCTTCTGTATTGTTTTCGGACCTTATCATCAACTTTCTAGCCCTTTGTTGCTCCCCATCGTGAGCAATACTGGAGAGCAGGACCTAATAACAGTCTTACTCTTCAAAGTACAACACTCTCTAAATTGCTTTCAAGTTATATAAAAACAACTCAGTGTTCGAGGTTATTGTAAATTGTCGGTCGTCTTTCAACAACCTTGTTATGTGTTGATAGACAATAATTATTAGGTACTATAGATATGATAAGTACCTACCTTCCCACTCAAAATAGGTAACTACCTACAAACGTGGTAGGTACCTACAGCGAGGCAATAAACATCGATGAGGGTAAACGAAAATGCCATATTCATGATGTGAATTGAGATTTGGGGATGAGAGATATTGACAGTGTGATGTTTTGGTATGGTGAACCGTTTTCTGAAGTTTTGATAGGAGTGGTGAGCAGTTTTGTGAAGTTCTGATACGAGTGGTGAAAGGTATTTAGGAGCTCAAAACTAAGTTTTACGAATATAGCGATGAAATAATTGTTCACAAAACCATCAGACGAATCGCCGGTAACGGAAAATCTGTCACGTTTTGAAATAATATTGGGACGAAAAGAAATCCTGCATGTCACATACCTACCAATTAACGAAGCTGTTTGAATAATGTCATCCTTGATTTTATAGGAATCATTGAAATTGATCATCATCTGCGACTTTCCATCTCTGGGAGGCTTGGTAAAATACATAATTATTTAGATGAAACTCAATACTCCTCAGTTATGATAGAATCATCAAAGAATGGGTTTGATCAGCTAGAATCGTATCTTGCCCTGCCGTATGTCAGTTGAGGTGCGAAGTCCCGGGGCTGTGAAGTACGCTGTTTATTAGGGAGCACAAATATTCATCACAATAAAAACCTACTTAGCAAAATTGATATATCTCCTTAATCATTAACACAACTCGTAAACTACTTTATATATATCCCTAATCATTATTGGAGAGGCCCTCGTCAACAACGTCTGTGATGTACAGCTTTCCACCTTTAATAAACTTGATAACATGTCGATAATTTCCTTAGTGACCTGAGTGATTTCCTTAGACCTAGGTACATTATTTGGAATTTTTAATTCATTAATTCAGTCACGATACACATTTCAAGGACTAGATGTGATGATAACAAAGGGTAGGCATATTAGTAGGTTGGTAGGTAGTAGAGGGATTTGAAGAAACAAATCCTACCTTCATAATACCTATTGTTCTCTTGGAAAATGCAACTTGTCCAGTCGCAGAACAGTTTGGAAACAATAATCTAAAATATATTGTCGTCTAAGAAAACGCTACCAATTATAACACAACAGTTTATTATTTACCTGTACGGATGCGCCATTTGCGTAAAACCACTGTTTCGTAGAATCACTGTTTTCTGTGGTCAATACCTACCCTCGCGCTTCTCACAAAGAACCCTAAATCGAGTACTAGACCCAGCCGGGGAATCACATTTCATAGATATGCGGTGGAAGGAAAATTCTATCATTAATTATTTGGAATGAGAATTCTATCATTAATTATTTGTTGTTATTTATGAAGCATGGAGTACTTATCAACAAAAAACTACTTATCAACAGAATCCAAAATAACCATAATTCTTAAATTAAACAATGCCTTGGAACAACCAACTTGATTTTACACAGCCGTGCGTGATCATAATCAGGTGTTCCAGCCCCTCAGCTATCAGGGCTGGATATATACCGTTTCATTCACGATCGTGTTGATAAAGCTTTTCGGTGCAGACGAACGCCTCAAAAAATGCAAGTTCGAGATCAATACAAAAACGAAAAAACCCAAATACCCTTCTATTGAAAGTTTTCGAGCTACGGCATTCGGGAAATTTCAACCCCTATTTTTCACTAGAGATGTCTGACAGTAACGCCGAGCTTCGCGGACCAACTAGACCCCAAATGGGACCTACAAACCAAATTTCATAAATTTTCGTTCATGGTAACTTAGGAAAGTGCGAAGTACGGCGAACGGCGGACGAACAGATATTGTTTTATTCTATCTTCGGATTCTAGGTACGTACCTTGAAACGAAAACCATCAAGTTTTTAGAGGGGAGGGGGGGGGGAGGTTAATTTATATTTTTATGCTCAATTCTATAGATTCTTTATTGAAAATAATAAACCACGATTGTACCAATTTTGATATGTAAGTAAATGTATTGCCATAAAAACATCGATGGCAGCCAAAAATCGACGAAAACCCATCGCTATAGTATCGTCCTTTTATTTTGATGGTACATAATGCAGTATCATATACTCGTATAATGATTTTCTTGTCACATCAAAGGAAATGCTTTGAAAATAATTGTACCCCCACCCCCCGAAAAGCATAATTTATTGTTTGTAGGGGAAATGGGTCAGATCACAAGCTGCAGAAACCACGTCATACAGGAAATAATGAACCTCCAATAGCTCTTGGGATATAAAGAAGTACTTCGAGGATGGCTCCGTTCTCGATTTTCTCCTGACAAAAGTGGCTCGAAAGAAGACATGACACACGACAAAAGCGCCTGTTTGGAAACCGAACACGTGAGCCATAACGAGCCATTAGATCCTCTCGCCAACCCTTGCAAAAAGAGAGAGGGATGTTTTTTATTTTATTTCCCTTTATTGGTGGCATTGGGACATCCTAATTAGAGAGGAGTTTCCTCCAATAAAATGGGAATGATGGAAGAACAGTGAAGTAGAAGTCAACAAAAAAGGATCCAAAGGACGGTATAGGAAAGCAAAATTGAGATGTCACTTAGGTGAGTCGGAGAGGAAATGTAGTTTTATTCTTACTCTGACCCTACTCCTAATGGGGTTTAAAAAGAGAAAAAGAATGGGGATCAAAGGGGGTAAAGTGAAGGTTGGAGAACAAGAGAAAGTACCGATGCCCCCGCGTTTAACCGAGAAAACTAGACAAGGTCGGAATTCCATGCGAATACCTGAGCTGTCCTTATTTTCTAAGAGACGTTTCCTCCCACTTTTCGAAGGGTTTGTCAGATGAAGACAGTTCGTGTACTGGTCAATAGGGAGGTGAAGCATTTCGTACATTCTACCGTCCTGTAACATGCCGTGCGTTCTTACCCGTATCGCTCTTAATGGACTCATTCAGGTAATGTGAAATTGTTGGCAATATAACACTTCGTAAATTGCAAGTAAAATTTTCGGTCCATGAAAACCTCCTCAGCCGCAAAAAGGATTATTATCCATTTCTCCCGTCAAGGTAGCATGCTCGTTGCTTCGTACCTGCACTTGGATGTGCATATTGTAGAAACCTGTTCCTTCCCCTCAAACCTTGAAATTTCTTTCAACGCTGTTTGGCGGGAGCTCTTCGTCTGCGGGGCATATATATGCAGGGTGATTCCAAACGTAACTTGGAAGTCTTATAGGAAATTTTACGCTGATCGTGAATATACCATTCATTAAGGGTCCGTGAAATGATATTAACTGTTTTACCGGCAAAAAACCTATTTTTTCGAAGTTTTTTGAGAGTTTTACGAAAAAAAACACCTAAAAACACACTCAAATAAAGCAATACCTTGAAATAAACCTTGTGGATTATGTGTAAATTAACTCAACTAAATCAACTGGTACGTCCGCTGACCAGAGCCTAGCGTCAATTTCGGATGTCACAAGATCGAGTCAGAAGAGCACGTGCCTTCACCAAGTTCGACAACAAACAAGAATTTTTAAAATTCGCCAAAAAAAGTCGATACAATCTTAAGAGCTGCGGTTGGTATCATTCGACGCAGAATTTAATCTGCCACAAGGTTTGTTTCTAGGTTTTTTGTCTTTTTAAATTAGAGTGTATTTTACGTATTTTTTGCGTAAAAACACTAAAAAACGTCAAAAAAATTCTGCCAATAAAACGGTTAATATCAATTCACGGACCCTTAACGTATGGTGTATTCGTGATCAGCGTAAAATTCCCTATAATATCTCCAAGTTATCCGGTTACGTTTGGAATCACCCTGTATTTGGAACCCCAGCCAGAAAACGGGTCCGGCCCGTTTTGCGATGATCGCGTCGCGATGAGATCCTCGCCAATAACTGCGAGGGAAGCGTTTTCGTCGGGCCGGGCCCGGTTTCAGGATGCGGTTACAACATAAATATAAATATATTTATATATATAAAATGTAGGTAGGTGTGGGATTCTTCCGTTTCATCGGAAAGTCCGATGCCCCTGGCCCTTCGCCGCTGGGTGGAGGTCAGTAATTATTGCCAAAAGAGAAAAAAACGATGCAAAGTCCTTGTCACATGGGTTTATTATTCTACTGGACATACCTACAGAAATTTTGCTGTTCATTTATTGTTTCTTTCATGTGAAATAATTGAAATAGCTATTTCTGATAGTTTCCACCAATTATGGCCCCCAAAACACAAAATAGGTGGTACGCTCCTTTTTTTTTTCAAATTATCTTTGCTCGTTGGTAGTGACTTTTAATCATCTTGATACACGTGTTGACACTTTTCCTAGTGTTATTATAAATATTTAAGGATGATTTCAGAAGATGTCCCAGGTTTTTGACTCATAAAAAAATCAATTTTGGGAGCTGAACATTTGGTAGAACCTCAATTTTTCACTCCTTGGTCAAAATCTACTTCATATTCGGTCTTCTAATCCCAAAAACATGGAAAACCATACCTCAAAAGCTCATGCTGCTAACATGTTACTAAAGTACAAAAAGTACCTATTTTCATACACGTTTTCACTCATAACACCCCTGGGTATATTCCGATCGAGCTGCAAAGTATCGGGATACAACTAGGGCCCAAATGGAGGATGTGTGCGAAAGAACGAATTTTTCAGACCGAAAATGAAGCCGTTATGCGTGATACGGCGGACGGCGGAAGGACATTGCATTTTCTGAATCTACGCACCTTGAAACGGAAAAGAAAAAAATTTGAGGGGGTGTTATAAAAATTGTTTGCTGAGCGAATACATAGGTGTATTATTCACAGAATAATAAACCAAAACTTACCACTTCATTTAAGCCTAGTCTACGGCCTAGCAGTTATGTGGTAGAACCTATCAAAATTGTCCGCTCGACTCCCCCTTTCGATTTTACTGAGCTGATAGTTGGGAATTGTAAATCGGGTTCCTACAGCGATTCATACCACCCAACGAGCTTTGCCTCAGTTAGGTACCCTCAACTTTGTCGATCATTAACTCAGAGGAAAATGATAGTAATTTTCGATAAGAGCAGGCACGCGACTATCGCGGAGGTTTGAAAGTTTGATTTCAGTCCGGCGCAAGGTGGCAATGAGGGTAAAGCGTTACGTCACGGTCACAGGTGCTTCAAGGAAGTTATCGTTGCAGGTGGTGTCCATCTGGCGATATGGGAGGCGTGTCTGTCCTATCCTAACTAAAGAGATGAACCAAAATAATATTTTTCAAGTGAGTAGTAGGCAGTAAAGCTTCCTCACGTCGTAAGTTATGATTAATAAGATTAGCCGCTGTATCAAATAACACGTCTACTGCTGCTGGAACTATGATGAGCAGTAAGTACAATACTAAATTAATACATGAATAGTTAAGCCAGTGTCGGAAATTTCAGTTATGCGCATGCGTATACAAAATTACGACAGGCCTTCCATGAAATATACCGGACCATTAAAGGACCAACCCATATATACCCTCAATATTTCACCTCGTTTGGATTTCTCTTTTGATAAGATGGCTGCTATAAAAGGCGTCAATGGTGTTTACAAGCAGGTAATTACAGTACAGACAGAGAGATACGGAACCAAATTCTGATTTGAGATAAAATACGTATTTTATTGACTTTCGCATGAATAAAAAGCTTCCCTCTTTTAAGTAGTAAGAAGAAACCAAAACGTGATCCCAGCCCAACTTATATTATCCCGAAGTTTAGCCATTTCAACAAAATCGCCGTTCTCGTTATTGGGTGAGGGATTGCGGGAGGGTGAAAGGGGAGGAGAGGTCATCACATTTTGGTTTATTATTTTCAATAATGAACCATTGGAATCCAGCATGAAAAAAAAAAATTCTTACCCCCCCTCAAAATTTGATGGTTTACGTTTCAAGGTATGTAGAATCCAAAACTGCAATAAAAATATTTCTGTCTGTCCGCCGTACGCCGTACGGGACACTTTTCTTAGTTACCATGAAAAAAAATTGATGAAATTCGGGTTATAGGTTCCGTTCGGCGTCTAGTTGGTCCTCGAAGCTCGACGTTACTGTGAGTCATCTCTAAGGGGTTCAAAATAGGGGTTGAAATTTTCAAAACGCCTATACCATTTTTTTACGTAAATATTTTTACGGTTTTAAATAGTTCTTGAACTTGCGAGTTTTTTAAGACCATCCGGAGCATCGTACGTCCAGCCGTTCGTTCACAGTAAGGCCCCGAAGTTTGCACCGACAGGCATTTTCGACTCCAGTGTGAATGAAATTGTATACAATTCAAACAAAATCTCGTAACCAGAGACGCGCCCACAATAGGAATTTGTGAATACGGCCAATCATTGGTAGGGATCACCTGATTATATTGGCGGAGTATGAAGTCGAGTTGGTTGTTCTGTGATATTATTTCATTTGAAAAATGATGGCTCTTTTGGAGTTTGTTGGTAGGTAGTGAAACTTGGACAAACGTTGAAGTATTATTGATGGGTAAATTATTACTACGGTAAATTATTACTCAACGGTAAATTATTACACAACGGTTCATTATACCATCTACGTAGAAGGGGCTGGAGTTTGTTGGTAGGTACTTTTGCAACTTTTTTCACTCCTCATCAACAATTTCTTTTCAGAACTTCATTATGTGTGTTTCTTTTTGTTAGGTACTGTTTGTCATCGGCAGAATTATTTTAGCAACATTTAACTCGTGATTTAGGTAGGTACCTAGTAACGAGTACGGGGTTAGGTACTAACCTACGGAGGGTCTGCGATCTACATAATATGTATATAATAGAATAGTACATATCTTATTATATAGACGGGTTATCTATACATAGAGCTGTGATCTGTAACAGAAGGGTATTCTATACAAAATAATAAACCGTTGTGCAGGGATTTGCAGCGTTTTCCTAACGAAATGAGCGTCAGATTTAAGTTTCTTATCTTAAAAACTGCTGCATAAATATACAGCGGTTCATTATTTTCCTGGATAGATACCCCTTCTGTGTCGATCAGTTCTATTGAGCATAAGCGCGCCATTTATTCGTGAGGAATGGAGAACCTACCTCGGATTTGCGTTGGCGCGTGCGCAATGTCTGTACTCACGATCCAATCGTTCTTTAATTAATAAAGGACCATCTAATAGCTACAACCCCCTCTACCTATGAAATTGGAGCAAAATCGCGTAGGACAAGACATTCTCAAAATTCGTCTGTCTCGATCTGAAAAACTCTCCTTTAAAAAAAACCATTGAAATTACACAAATTTGGGCCTTCCTTCTTCCTTTTTTTCTCTAGAGGTTGTCATAATATAAGGTTTTCACTCTTTAAATGAGATGTATGAGATATAGAGAGAAAAGAGGCATTCCTTTTTGTTGAATTTTCCAAACTTGTACATAACCCTTAATTTAAGGACACTTTCCAAACTTCTATCCTAGGTTTGATTTTTAGTTTTTGGAAAAATACCAAAAAAAAGCGTTGCCGTAGGGGGCGTCTAGCCGCCAGAGGTTTTGGTTTATTATTTTCAATAATGAACCATTGGAATCGAGCATGAAAAAAAAAATTCTTACCCCCCCTCAAAATTTGATGGTTTACGTTTCAAGGTATGTAGAATCCAAAACTGCAATAAAAATATTTCTGTCTGTCCGCCGTACGCCGTACGCCGTACGGGCCACTTTTCTTAGTTACCATGAAAAAAAATTGATGAAATTCGGGTTATAGGTTCCGTTCGGCGTCTAGTTGGTCCTCGAAGCTCGACGTTACTGTGAGTCATCTCTAAGGGGTTCAAAATAGGGGTTGAAATTTTCAAAACGCCTATACCATTTTTTTACGTAAATATTTTTACGGTTTTAAATAGTTCTTGAACTTGCGAGTTTTTTAAGACCATCCGGAGCATCGTACGTCCAGCCGTTCGTTCACAGTAAGGCCCCGAAGTTTGCACCGACAGGCATTTTCGACTCCAGTGTGAATGAAATTGTATACAATTCAAACCAAATCTCGTAACCAGAGACGCGCCCACAATAGGAATTTGTGAATACGGCCAATCATTGGTATGGATCACCTGATTATATTGGCGGAGTATGAAGTCGAGTTGGTTGTTCTGTGATATTATTTAATTTGAAAAATGATGGCTCTTTTGGAGTTTGTTGGTAGGTAGTGAAACTTGAACAAACGTTGAAGTATTATTGATGGGTAAATTATTACTACGGTAAATCATTACTCAACGGTAAATTATTACACAACGGTTCATTATACCATCTACGTAGAAGGGGCTGGAGTTTGTTGGTAGGTACTTTTGCAACTTTTTTCACTCCTCATCAACAATTTCTTTTCAGAACTTCATTATGTGTGTTTCTTTTTGTTAGGTACTGTTTGTCATCGGCAGAATTATTTTAGCAACATTTAACTCGTGATTTAGGTAGGTACCTAGTAACGAGTACGGGGTTAGGTACTAACCTACGGAGGGTCTGCGATCTACATAATATGTATATAATAGAATAGTACATATCTTATTATATAGACGGGTTATCTATACATAGAGCTGTGATCTGTAACAGAAGGGTATTCTATACAAAATAATAAACCGTTGTGCAGGGATTTGCAGCGTTTTCCTAACGAAATGAGCGTCAGATTTAAGTTTCTTATCTTAAAAACTGCTGCATAAATATACAGCGGTTCATTATTTTCCTGGATAGATACCCCTTCTGTGTCGATCAGTTCTATTGAGCATAAGCGCGCCATTTATTCGTGAGGAATGGAGAACCTACCTCGGATTTGCGTTGGCGCGTGCGCAATGTCTGTACTCACGATCCAATCGTTCTTTAATTAATAAAGGACCATCTAATAGCTACAACCCCCTCTACCTATGAAATTGGAGCAAAATCGCGTAGGACAAGACATTCTCAAAATTCGTCTGTCTCGATCTGAAAAACTCTCCTTTAAAAAAAACCATTGAAATTACACAAATTTGGGCCTTCCTTCTTCCTTTTTTTCTCTAGAGGTTGTCATAATATAAGGGTTTCACTCTTTAAATGAGATGTATGAGATATAGAGAGAAAAGAGGCATTCCTTTTTGTTGAATTTTCCAAACTTGTACATAACCCTTAATTTAAGGACACTTTTCAAACTTCTATCCTAGGTTTGATTTTTAGTTTTTGGAAAAATACAAAAAAAAAGCGTTGCCGTAGGGGGCGTCTAGCCGCCAGAGGTTTTGGTTTATTATTTTCAATAATGAACCATTGGAATCGAGCATGAAAAAAAAAATTCTTACCCCCCCTCAAAATTTGATGGTTTACGTTTCAAGGTATGTAGAATCCAAAACTGCAATAAAAATATTTCTGTCTGTCCGCCGTACGCCGTACGCCGTACGCCGTACACCGTACGTCGTACGCCGTACGGGCCACTTTTCTTAGTTACCATGAAAAAAAATTGATGAAATTCGGGTTATAGGTTCCGTTCGGCGTCTAGTTGGTCCTCGAAGCTCGACGTTACTGTGAGTCATCTCTAAGGGGTTCAAAATAGGGGTTGAAATTTTCAAAACGCCTATACCATTTTTTTACGTAAATATTTTTACGGTTTTAAATAGTTCTTGAACTTGCGAGTTTTTTAAGACCATCCGGAGCATCGTACGTCCAGCCGTTCGTTCACAGTAAGGCCCCGAAGTTTGCACCGACAGGCATTTTCGACTCCAGTGTGAATGAAATTGTATACAATTCAAACCAAATCTCGTAACCAGAGACGCGCCCACAATAGGAATTTGTGAATACGGCCAATCATTGGTATGGATCACCTGATTATATTGGCGGAGTATGAAGTCGAGTTGGTTGTTCTGTGATATTATTTAATTTGAAAAATGATGGCTCTTTTGGAGTTTGTTGGTAGGTAGTGAAACTTGAACAAACGTTGAAGTATTATTGATGGGTAAATTATTACTACGGTAAATCATTACTCAACGGTAAATTATTACACAACGGTTCATTATACCATCTACGTAGAAGGGGCTGGAGTTTGTTGGTAGGTACTTTTGCAACTTTTTTCACTCCTCATCAACAATTTCTTTTCAGAACTTCATTATGTGTGTTTCTTTTTGTTAGGTACTGTTTGTCATCGGCAGAATTATTTTAGCAACATTTAACTCGTGATTTAGGTAGGTACCTAGTAACGAGTACGAGGTTAGGTACTAACCTACGGAGGGTCTGCGATCTACATAATATGCATAGAATAGTACATATTATATTATATAGACGGGTTATCTATACATAGAGCTGTGATCTGTAACAGAAGGGTATTCTATACAAAATAATAAACCGTTGTGCAGGGATTTGCAGCGTTTTGTTCATGACGGTACCTACGTTTATTGTCGAATGAAATCTGGGGGACACCCCCAGACCCCCGGATTATAACAGTTTAGACCAACGATCAAAGCAAGGAAACATGGAACATGTTTTTCGAATAGGTACATGATAACGGAGGATATGGAGATATGTGGGAGAACGTCTGCCAATTCGAGTAGGCACTATAGCTTCCTCACTTGAATCACATGAAAGTATAGACTAGTTGGGTAGGTTCGTTATGATACCTACGGGACCATCTGCGATCCAACCCGCGTGTACCCTCAAAATTTCATCTCCCTACGACTGTTTTTCGCGTAGTTAGAAGCGTTATAAGGAAACGGTCAACATTTCTTGTTTGCGCATGCGCCGAGGGAAATTACAGTAAGACTCCAATGAAGTTCATGTGGAACTATCAATGTATTATACTGATCGACCCTCCAAATGTGAACTTATTTCAACGATAATTAAGGTAGTTATGGGCACTCCAAGTATTTCACGTTTGCGCATGCGCAGACCAAAGTTATGGTACTTTTTCAATGATTTTGGTACGGGACCATCTGTGAGTCAACCCGCACCTACCCTCCAAATTTCAGCCCACTTCGATTTTTATTTCGGGTAGTTATGGGTGTTGCAAGGAATTACCACAGACAGACAGACAGACACGGAACCAAATATGTTCCTCGATGTCTGAAATGGAAAATTTCAACTGGAAATTTTCATTTTGGAGGACATGAAATTTTTTTTCTTCTCAATCACGAATCCAAGGCTTCCCTGCCTTCGGTAGTGAGGAAACAAAAAAACGTCGTGGGATTTCCAAGCCTCGGACCAGCGACCGAACGCAATGTCATGTAATACACATCCTCAGCTGCTTTTGGCGTTTTTCAGGTAGGTAGAACCCCCTCTGCAGTTTTCGGTGGAGTGGAGTCTCGCCATGCTCTCCTCGGAGTTGGGTGGCAGGAGTGGGGTAGAGGGAGAACTGAGCGGGCGACGGGGAGGGGATCCGAGTTCTGGACTGGACGCGGACTTTTTCGAGCCTGGTTTACCCCCGTAAAAACATGTTCCATGTTAAAAACTTCGTGGGATTTCCAAGCCTCGGACCAGCGACCTAACGCAATGTAATGTAAATTATGTAATACACGTTGTCAGCTGCTTTCGGCGTTTTTCGAGTAGGTAGAACCCCCTTGGCAGTTTTCGGCGGAGTGGTGTCTGGCTCTCCTCGGAGAAGGCCCCAAGTGTGGTAGTGCAGTGGGGGGGGGGGGGGGGGGTTGGCATGGGTGGTGTAGAGGGAGAACTGTGTCGGTGGCGGGGAGGGGAGTTTACGCGGACTCGGACGGGACGCTCTTCAGCCTGATTTACTCCCGTAAAAACATGTCAAAATTTCTAATTTTTCAACATCTCAACAAATTTCGACTTAATCCGGAATTTATTCGTCTCCTTGACAACTCCAACGTCCTCCGGCGGCTCGGATGATGTGACAACTGCAGTGCCCAGAGTATAGCTACTGGGCCACAGCCACAAGGAGTACAGTTGTAGCTCTACAGACAGTTATTATTGCATGAATGTAAATTAACTTGATGGGCCTGTTGAGCTCAGTTGTTATGTTTGATAACATATCGATAAGCAAGAAAATCAACTTCAGATGCAGATTTTAGGCGAAAACTCATGGGGAGGTTGCCTTGATAATCATTAATAACATCGTTCAATATAGGTACCAATCATTTACGGAGCTCAGATCATTATGACCAAAATGTGATATTTTTTCGTCATCTGCTTCCGCGTACCGAGGTAAAAACGAGAAAAGTTCACCAAGATAAAGATAGAGGGTTTTTTCATCATAGCATCCTCCCTTCGCCATTCTACCTCCCGAAGAACTTTTCACGAAAGGAAATTCAATTAGATACGCCAACCTCGTATTTCATCAGAGGAAACATAACACCGAAAGGTCAACGCCACGGTAGTTTACGAAACCGACAGGTGGCTGCAGATAATATATTAATCTATTATAATAATTAAAGGTTGGTTTTAGTAATATTATTAGTTTAAATTATGTGACCACATGATTTGCTTACTCTTCAATTCTACGTATTTTGTTGAAATACTCTATTTAAATTTTTGTTTAATCTCCTAGTTGCGAACTCGCGTAATCACTAATGATGACATTATGGAAACCCCTTTAGCTGGAAATAACATAAGTGTTGAACTTGTGCAGGCTAAATGAAAGGATCGCTTATCACGTTGCATCTAATAACACAAGTGGTTAACAACATGACTGTCCATAAATTTTATGGCATACTGTCATTAACGGGCAAACTCTCGGCTACTGAACCGAAAGCCCCCTGCTCCGAAGCCCAGACCTTTAGGTTGAATGAACGGCTCAATGATTCTGTGGTCTTCTTCGGCCTCAAAACTGACAACAGACTGTCCTGGAAGGAGCATGATGACCACCGAAATCCTCGGCTTGGTACTTGCAACTATATGTATTGTTATGTCGCCTCTCGAGATCACTTTCTTTCCCACTGGAGTTCAGTGTTTTTTGCTTACTTCATCAGCAGGGCCTCGTATTGAATTTTGATGTGGGGAAACTCCGGGTATAGTCTTTCTGTGTTTGGCCAGCAGAAGGCAGCCATTTACGCATTTTATATAACTTGGGGTACCACCAGTCTTTTCAGCGTTTCTTCAAAAAACTGCACTGCCTCACGATACACCTCGTATTTATTAGGCATAATACCAACATGCGCGGTTGTGATGTCCATCAATATTTTACCTGTCACCGCACAGCTCTTCGTCCTCCTGCTGTCCATCCAACTGCCTCCCAACGTTGTAATCCACTTCATCATGGAGGACGACTCTTCAACTCACTCCCAGAATCAATCTGCCGGTAACGAAGTTCGAAAGACAAATGAAGCTATGTTCTCATTGAGGCCTAACTGTATTCAATTTATGAGTTTTCGTCTTGTGGATGTGATGTATTTTATTGTTTTTATATTTTTTGTTTTGTTTAGTATTTGTAATGTGGCGATTCTTATAACAGATGTTTGATTCATCAATTTAAAAAACCGATTCATTGATTGATTGATAATGGAATGAACATGCTGACCGACTCTCCAAAGAAAGCTCTTTAATGAACATGCCAGATAACCCTCACCATTTGTTCTTGGGTGAACTATGATTACTTTGATTTATAACCTATACTAATTTTTTGTTATAAAGTTCAGAACCACACAGTAAGAGGAACTAAATCCCGAGCAGTGGAAAGTTTAAATACCGTTGGGATTTTTTTACTCTTGCTAACCAAATGATTGGCGTGAAATTTTAAAATTTACATTATGTGGTTGTAATGAACCCATTCCATCTTTCCAGCGCAAGAAGTCGTTAAAAAAAACCCAACGAACGACAGTGTTCAATCGAGAAAAGCAAGATGATACTATGCTGCTAAACGGGGGATTGTTAACAAGCCCGACATTCATTAAATGATATAGAAAAAACTTGACATTGTCTAGCTTTAAAATCAACACTTCAGTAGGTGTAATTAAAATTTTAGGATAGCGTTTATCATGGGCAGGGACTTAAAACGTTGAAATTATATTTGTGTGAGTGATTAATAAAAGTAACAAACAGAAGCGCGTTTTTTTTAAATCTGACAGGAAATTATTACAAACTTCATAGCAATTATTAATAGTACATAAGAACTGAATAGCAATCGGGCGTTGTTGCCATTTCGGGAGGAAGGACGCCAAACGCATTGGTATTCGCCGAAGTTGTGTATGGATGGCTGTTTCCAAGGACCCTAATTTACCTCTTGTGTGAATTGCGGGGCAAGAAGGGGCGGGAAGGCCATATGGCGATGCGTCTGGAGACCGTGAGACTATGATAAGGCGATTTCAGTACGGTCGGGCAACAGTTGGCAACAAACAGCCCTCCTCAGGGGACTGGGAGGTGCCAGTTCAACTGTCATAATGACACAGGGACGTAGTGATAATTTATCGGCACATCTCCTTCATTGTTACTCCCGTCTAACATTAATTTACCCAAAGAAGTAAGTAATCATCAGTGAGAAACGATTCTGAAGCGTTAAGCAAAGCTAGAGTAAGGGCCGAAAAATGGAAACATCAAAACTCGTGATGTTATTTACCTTGGAAATCGTATTTTCAATCAATTTCTATATTATTGAATTGAATGAGGTATGTACCTACTTAGTCGGATTAAATTATGGTTCGCGAAAATGTATCACTGCCAAGTTCAAAAGAATAGCCAATTTCATTAGCAAAAGTCAAGGAATTTCATTGGCGTGAAATCTTCAATACAAGTTTAATGAAACATACTCGTGAATCCGTTATTTTGCTATGACCGGACATGTTTTCAATCCTATGTATGAATTATAGAAGAATGGAGAAAAGGGAAAACATGATGTAGACTGAATACTACGTACCTACGAGAACAAGGAAGATGGTGTTCCCACACATACTAGGTACCATGGACGTGGACGTTTACCAAGTGTTTGGGTTAAACTTGAACAAGCTAATCGGCAGCAAACGTGAAAAAGCTATGCTAGCTTTCTGCTGAACTTGAAATGTCCTTGTCCGAGTATCATCGGAAGGTTTGTTGATAATATTCATTAGGATAAACCCAATGGGCTTAGATATTGGTAAATTTGTGAAAGGTCCACTATGGACCTCATATTGCATTCAATGTTTTTTTGAACAATTAGGTACGTTCAATGTCTTCTTTGTTCCGCCAAATTTTCTTCTGGTCTTCTTTATTTGCGACCTTATTCCGTGCAGTCATTCATACCCCAGGGTTCGGACCGAAAGGCCCATTACCATGACAGAAAACGTTCACCCACCATCTCCTTCTCTTGTACTCAGATAGAAAAGGCATTGCGTAGGTGTTTTGACAAGGAACCTGTACTAAAGCCATCGTACGCCTTCACCCAAACGACTTGAGATTTCAGAAAATTTTACTAAAGTAACCCTCCCAAAGGATAATTATTATATTATCAGTGAGGACAAACTCCTTAAATATCCTTGATATCCCTGTAAAACTGGACAAGATGGAGAAACGCTACGGTACTTAGTTTTTGCCAATTTTACAAACATGGGTCTTGAAGCATTTACTGCCATAAATTTCAGACTCTCTCTGAATACGTTGTAGCGCCGGAAGGCTTTTACAAAAATAAAAAATTTCATTTCATCTCACGTTGAACGTTACTCGATTCCAGTACTACCTATCATTAAGCCAACTGGGCTAATTGAAGGAAGTAACCAAGGGCTTCTTCAAGTTCAGTCAGCGATGCGTAAACATTCAGAGTATTTAAGAAACCTTAGCTGGCCACAGCTACTGATAAGAAGGGTCAAGCCGACTACCGGTTCCACAGATTTCTCCTCTCTCGAATTACCTAATCATCGAGTCGTGCGAATACCCGAAAACTGACCTTTCCATGACATAAACTGAAAGGGTTTCTCAAAGCCCGTTTCGATTTACTTGGGTAAATAATACTCTCTGTATGATTGTACATGTACATACACTACAATATTCGCAATATTCGTAGTAGCCGTTTTGACAATTGAAAAGTAGGTTTATCAGGTGATTAACGCTGCACATTATTATACAAGGTTTTATTATTTTCAGTATAGATGCCCCTTGTGCGTAGATGACAGTCATCTGTGGTCAATACCTATCTTCGTGCTTCCCCCAGGGAGGCCCTAAATCGAATACCTACTGGAGCCGGCCAAGCAATTACAGTTTTATAAATATGCGGTGGGTTCTATAATTAATCATTTGTTGCGTGTTATTTTATTCAAGCTACCGAAGTCCTTTCAACAAAATCCAAAAAATAAACATCATTCTTTAATTTAAAATAATAATGAAACTGACATGCGTGATTATAATCAGCGGGTCTCAGGCAATGATGTCTGGGCTAGATGTATACATTTTTGCCAAGTCAGACTTCATGGCCTTACAATTCTGAACGAACTGGCTGGTCTCAAAAAATCCAGTTCGAGATCAATTTAAAAACACAAATAAACCGTACCCTTCCAGCGGAAGTTTTTGAGCTACGACGTTCTGAAAATTCAACCCCCTATTTTTAACCCATAGAAATGAATGAGAGTAACGTCGACCTTGGTGGACCAACTAGACCCGAAATTTCATTCATTATGGTTCATGGTAACTAAGAAAAGTACGAAGTACGGTGGACGGATAGAAACTCGTTCAATTTTCGGATTCTGCGTATGAAACAGAAACCATCAAAATTTGATGGGGTGTTAAATTTTCTTAAATATTTTATTAAAAAATTAAAATTTGCTATACTACATTCAGCTTCCCAAACCTCTTTTATCTTATATATATTATACGTCCGCAAAGAAGTTGACATAAACCCTTTCTTTCAATTACCACGTTAGCAACATTAGCAAGCGTATTATCTTTCGTTGTATTACGTTAAATTATCATAGTATTTAATTAAATTCTAGCATGACATATGTTAAAATAATATATCTTTGTGATGAATTTAAATTTATCATCACGGTGGCGTGAAGGAGTGAATAGATGAGAGCGAGGGGAATTTCACCTAGGCGGCGGTAATCCACCGATGTAGGTGAGAGGAAGGAAATTCACCCAGGCGGCGGTAATCCACCGATGTGAGTGAAGGGAGGAATCTCGTCTAGGCGGCGGTAATCCACCGATGTAGGCGAGAGGAAGGAAATTCACCCAGGCGGCGGTAATCCACCGATGTGGGTGAAGGAAGGAAGGTGCTTGTCTAGGCGGCGGTAATCCACCGATGTAGACAAGAGGAGAAGGTAGGAGGTGAATTCCCAGAGCGGCGGATACCACCAGGCATCTGGGAGGAGGAAGGTAGAGAGAGAAGAGAGAGCTGGTTAGAGGAAGTGTCGAATGAAGCTAAAGCTCCAGGATCCGGGATTATATAGGACTTGAAGTCCTCTCCCTCCAGCTCCCTGCTGGGAGCTGGTAGTGGGGCACCAGGTTGTGTCCCCCGGATTCTGTCGCCTGTCTCCCCACTCAGATGTTTATTGACGGAAGGTAATTTCTACATCGGAATATTGGTGAGAGCTTTAAGGTTGTAGTGGAGTGTTCCCGGGAGGGACTCACGACAGAGGTCCCCCCAGTTCGAACCAATGATTGAGGTAGCGGAAGGCTCAAGTTGACAGTGGCTGAGGGCTGCGGAAACAAAAAGGGGAGCTGAAGGCGCAAGGATACAGGAGCTGAAGGCTGAAACAAACAATGGTAGTGCTGAAGGCAGAAGAGTGATTGGAGGTGTCTTAAAGCTAGGGTGACATACAATTAGTAGAATAAGTAGGCATAAGTTGACATAAGTAGACAAACGTAGGCATAAGGAGACTTAAGTAGCTAAGTAGATGTAAGTAGATGTAAGTAGATGTAAGACATAAGTAGGTGTAAGACATAAGTAGATGTAAGTAGATGTAAGACGATGGTGGGAAACATATGTACAAAGAGGGTGTGATGAACAATTTGATGAGGTGACAATATTTACAAGGTGGTGAGTTCGATGATGATGAGGATAGTATGTTAGGTATTTACATTAGATATTTACAAGTATTTACAGGTACGTATGGACAGGTATTTACAGGTATGTACAAGTTTTTGGTATGGTGTCAGGGGAGACAAAATTGAGCGGGGTTGCGAGATCCGCCGTTCCCTGGGTGTGGGTTGTGTGTGGTTTAATGTGTTGAGTGTGTGTGTGCTGTGAAAAGGTGGGTGTAGTGTGTGGGTGGGTGTTGATGATGCCCGCTGCGACGAAGTGGCCACGGCGGGGCTGTGAGGTTCGGTACAGTGTCCGTGGGATAATGGAACACAAACACTGTCCCGAAATCTCAAGGCCCCGCCGTGATTTCTCAGAGCGGGGCAGGGGACTTGGCCGCCGGGACGCGGGGCGAGGGACGCTCCCGTCGTCTGTTGCGGCGCCCGGACCTTTTCGTCCCGGCGGAGGCTATTACGGATATCCCCGGCGGCGGTGGGGGAAGAGGGGGTGTTGTAGGTTTGGTGGGCTGGGGTGGTTGTGGGGTTGAATTTAAAATTGGGGGGTCGAAAACGGAGAAAAACGGGGGAGTGAGAGGGGGCTGAAATTTGGGGGGCGGGGGTTGTTGAAATTTGGGGGGTGGGGGTTGTTGAAATTTGGGGGGCGGGGGTTCGTTGAGGACGGGGGTTTTGATGTTTGGAAGGGGTGGTGGGGGTGGCATAAGCAGGGTTAACTGAAGTTGGTGGAGGAGTGGATCGATAAGGGGGTCGGACGGGACGTAGGGGGGATGCACCCCGGTGGCTTTTGCTGCGCGAAATTCGCGCAGTATGCGCCACTGGGGGTACTTCCACCGCCGGGGCCGGGGAGGAAGTCCGGAAATCCTTCGCGGGAAAAACTGAAGCGATGCAGTAGGTCCGGGCGAAGGGGGTAGGGGGGAGAGCGGGTCCGGGACGTACACGTCCCGGAGTATCGCCGCCATTTCCGGATCCGAATCGAAATCCGGAAACGGCGACGGGGGAGACAGATTCGGAGGAGAGAGGTGTTGCATTGCAAACAGACGGCGGGAGACTGATAGTGGATGTAGGTTGAGGGAGAACAGGGGCGGGCTTGCAGCGGGCGAAAGGGACGGTGTGGGGTTTCCCGTCCATTAGCAGGGTCGCGGTGGTCGGTGTTGTGCGGATGACTTGAAAGGGCCCGGCATAAAGGGGCTGAAAGGTTTTATGCATGCCGGGCTCTTTCAAGTACATATGCGTGGAAGTGTAAAAGCGTTTTGGGTAAGTGGTGTCGTTTGTCGGTGTTGAGGTGTGTAACGGTTCCCTGTTAATGGACGGGGTGTTGTGTGGAGGGAAAATGTCGGCCGGCAACCGAATGGGGTCTTTAAATGCGTGTTGTGCGGGACTTGTGTTGTCTGAAGGACGGGCGGAAGTGCGGAGGCTAAGTAGAACGTAGGGGAGGGTTTTGGTCCATGAAGGGGAAGTGGCTGATGTGGAGATGGCTTGCTTGAGGACCGAGTGCCACCGCTCTATTTTCCCGTTGGATTGGGGGTGATAGGGAGTGGTGCGGATTTTCTGAATCCCGAGGGAACGGAGGAGGTCGGCAAAGTGGGCTGATTCAAATTGCCTCCCCTGATCGACCGTGAGTGTCCGCGGACAACCGTAGCGGCTGATCCATTGAGTGAGGAAGGCCGCGGCGACGGCGTCCGCGGTAATGTGGGCGAGTGGGATACACTCTACCCAATTTGTCGCACGGTCGATCATGGTGAGGCAATACCTCTTCCCCTCGGAGGGGGGAAGGGGGCCGACCAGATCCATGTGGACGTGTTCCCACGGGAGAGAATCGGGGATAGGTTGAGGAGGTACATGGGGGTGAGCCGAGACCTTGAATTGCTGGCACTTCTGGCACCCCAGAACCCAGGTACGTATATCCGTGTTCATATGGGGCCAGAAGTACCGCGTTTTGATGAGGTCCCGGCTCGCCCGGATGCCGGGATGATGGAGGGAGTGGTAGTGTAGGAACAACTGCCTCCTCAGCTCCGGTGGGACGTACGGGCGCGGTGTGTCGGCCGATACGTCGCACCAGAGGTCTAGGGGAGGCAGCTGTTCCAATTTTGAGGCGGAGATGAGATGGGAAAGAGCGGGATCGGAGGTAGGAGTTTGATGGTTTTTGAGGGTTTGCGGGGAAGGGAAGGGCAGTAGCTCCGCCACCGGCGCAGGGGTGGGGCGGGAGAGGGCGTCGGCAACGCAGTTGTCGGCCCCCGGCAAATAACGAATATCGGACGTGAATTGTCCGATAAATTCGAGTTGCCGGAGGCGACGGGGGGAGGCTGATTTTCGATTTTGGAGGAGGGCGTGGGTGAGGGGCTTGTGGTCGGTTATGACAGAGAACTGCCTGCCCTCCACGAAGTCACGAAAGTGTTTGATGGCTTCGTGGATGGCGAGGAGTTCTCTGTCAAAGGTGGAGTAATTTTTTTGTGTGGGGGACAGAGTTTTGGAGAAAAAGCCGAGAGGTTGGGGGGTGGCGCCGGTGTGTTGGTGGAGTACTGCCCCGATGGCCCAGTCGGACGCATCTGTGGTGATGGAGAGTGGGGCGTGGGGATCGGGATGGGCCAATAGAGCGGCGTCAACTAGGTCCTGTTTGCATTGTTGGAAGGCGGTAGTGAGGGCGGGGGTCCATGAAATGGGGCGTTTATCGTTTTTTTTAGCCGGTTGTGGGATAGCGTGTATGAGTGGTTGTTGGTGTTGTGCCGCGTGTTTGATGTGTCTACGGTAAAAGTTCAGCATACCCAGGAAACGGCGGAGTTCTGAGACAGTGTTGGGACGTGGGAAATCGGTGAGGGTGTGAACCTTGTCTGGTAGGGGTTTTATTCCTTCGGACGAGACCTGGTGGCCGAGGCAGCGGACGGAGGGCTGGGCGAGGACGCACTTTGGAGTGTTAATGGTGAGGCCCTCGGCCGCGAAGATGTCAAGTACTTGTGTCAGGTGTGCGAGGTGTTCGGTTGGGTCTCGGGAAGCGATCAGGACGTCGTCCAAAAAACAGAAGACGAAGGGTAGGCCTCGTAGTATGTTGTCCATGTAACGCTGCCATGTTTGGGCAGCGTTACGGAGGCCGAAACCCATTTTGATATACTCGAACAGGCCGAAAGGGGTGATGATAGCTGTTTTAGGAACGTCAGGGGGGTAGATGTGAATGTGATGGAAGGCACGGGAGATGTCGAGTGTAGAAAAGATGGTGGTGTTGTGCAGGTGGGAAGAGAAATCCCTGAGGTGCGGGACGTTGTAAAGGTCTGGGGTTGTACGGGCATTGAGGCGGCGGTAGTCGCCGCATGGGCGGATATCCCCGTTAGGCTTCTGCACAATATGTAGTGGAGAAGCCCACGGGGATTTGGAGGGACGGATAATGCCGTCCTTGATGAGGAGGTCGAAATGTTTGCGGGCCTGTGAGAGTTGGAGGGGGTGGAGGCGTCGGGCTTTCGCGGATATTGGGGGGCCAGAGGTTTCGATGAAGTGTTGGATCTGTGAGATGTGGGCTGAGGGGCGGCGCTGGGGTTTGTAGTTGAGGAGGAGTTGTTCAAATTTGGAGGGGGGTCGGTCCACCGCATGTATGAACCCGGGGATGGGTTTCTGGGTGGAGGGGTCGAGCAGGCGCGCGTTACGGACGTCTACCTGGAGGCCGAAATATGCGAGGAAATCGGCCCCCAGGATAGCTTTCTCTACGTCCGCCACGGTGAATTCCCACTCGTACGCGAGCCCGCTCATATGAATTGATGAGCGGTACGTCCCGTACGAGGGGATGGTAGTACCGTTGGCGGCGTAGAGGAGTTGCCGGTAACAACGCGCCTGTCGCCGGAGTATGTTATTGGGGAAGATAGAGAGCGCCGCCCCTGTGTCAACGAGGAAGGGGACGTGCGTCTTTGAACACTTCAGAAACAGGCGTTGATGAGCTGGGGCGGAGTGAGGTAAAATTGGCGAGGTGTTGGAGTCCGTCGGAGGGGGGGGGCTTGGTTCGTCCGAGGTGATGGGCGGGTGCGATGGTGGTGGTTGTTCCCCCGCGAAGGAGACGCGGGGTGATTTTTTGCCGTTCCGGGGAGGGGGAACGGTAGTGGCGGCGCGAGTGGCGGCCGGAGGGGTGGTTGTTTTGGGGGCGGGGTTGGAGGGGCCGTTCCGTGGTGGGGGAACGGTAGCGGCGGCGCTAGTGGCGGCCGGAGGGTTGGCTGCCCTGGAGGCGGGCTTGGAGGGGCCGTTCCGGGGTGGGGGAACGGTAGCGGCGGCGCTGGCGGCGGCCGGGGGGTTGGCTGCCCTGGAGGCGGGCTTGGAGGGGCTGACTCGGGGTGGGGGAGCAGTTGATGGAGAGGTGGGGTGTTTGGCGGCGCCGTCAGATGCGGTCGGGAGGTTGGCAGCCATGGCGGCGGCGTAGGAGGGGTAGCGAGGCGAGGTGGAGGTGGTGTGAATGCGGGCGGGGGGGGGTTGGTGGTGGTCCCCCCTGTGTTGGCGAGGAGGGGGGCCCGCCGGATTTACCGGCGGGCGTCCGCGTTTCCCTGCTTGGAGGAGTAGGAGCAGGGGGGCTGGCATTTGCGGGCCTCCCCACCGAAGTTCACATGGTAGAAACATCGGTGGGGGGGGTCCGCCGGGAGGTAGGTCCTGGTGGGGCGCGTGGAGTTGGAGTGGGGCGCCGTTTTTGGGGACCTCCCTCTCTGTTGCTGGGAGGGGGAGACGGTGCGGCGGTCGGCCGAGCGCTGGCGTCGGTGGTCGGAGGAGGGGATCGGCCGGTGATCGACGGAGAGGGAGCGGCGCCGGTGGAGGGAGGGGGGCCGGCGGCGCTCTTCAGATGGCGATCGGTCCCTGCGTGGGGTGGGGAAGCGGGGTGCGGCGACCTCCGTGACGCTGGCGGCCGCGGCGAGGTCGTAGACCGTGTCGGCCAGACGGAGAAGCGGCTCGTCCGGTCCGTCGAGGTGGCTGGCGAGCGCCATCTGGATGGGGTGGGGGAGGGCTCGCAGCCAGAACGTCCGAGCGATGTCGGCCGTCACGACGTCGTGTAGTTGATGACGTAGGCGACGGTACAGGTGGGAAGGTTTCAAATCGCCGAGATGTTGGGGCTGGGACAGCGCTGCGACACGTGCGATCTTGGAGGGCTGGTATAAGTTGATGAGGCGGCTGCGGAGGTCGTCGTAGGCGGCCGTGGCGTCGGGGGAGATGTCAGATGTCTGCAGGAGGATCTCATATGGTAACAGGGAGATGATGCGTGAGTAGCGGGTACGCTGGCTGCGGATGTTGGCGGCAGAAAACGCAGCGTCGACCTGGAAGAACCAGAGTGCGGGGTCGTGCGTGTAGAAGGGGGGTAGCGACAGCGTCGTGACGTCGGCGGCGGCGTGTGCGGCAGCTGCAGCGGCGGCGGCGGATGCGGTGGAGCCGGGTGGTGAGAGGCTGGTGAAGGGGTTGTCGGTTGCGTCAGATGTCGCAGCGGTCGGCGGCTGCAGCAGGGACGGCCGGAGGAGCGGCGGTGACGGCGAGTTCGGGTCCATAGTTGAGGTGTCTGGAAACAAAATTCAAATTTGTTGAGGTTTTGAATTTTTCAAAATTCGCAATTTGCGGCGGCGGAGGTGGTTGCGGCGGAGCGTTGAGAGTTGTGTGAGCGGATGCGGGTGGGCCAAAAATTGCGAATTTAAACTGACTATTTTAAATGTGAATTTAAAATGCGGGACACCGAACTAGACTGGGGGCGACACATGAGGTGGTAAGAAGGGAGGAAGGGTAGAAGGTTGGATGAACGTCGGGTTCACCACTGTGATGAATTTAAATTTATCATCACGGTGGCGTGAAGGAGTGAATAGATGAGAGCGAGGGGAATTTCACCTAGGCGGCGGTAATCCACCGATGTAGGTGAGAGGAAGGAAATTCACCCAGGCGGCGGTAATCCACCGATGTGAGTGAAGGGAGGAATCTCGTCTAGGCGGCGGTAATCCACCGATGTAGGCGAGAGGAAGGAAATTCACCCAGGCGGCGGTAATCCACCGATGTGGGTGAAGGAAGGAAGGTGCTTGTCTAGGCGGCGGTAATCCACCGATGTAGACAAGAGGAGAAGGTAGGAGGTGAATTCCCAGAGCGGCGGATACCACCAGGCATCTGGGAGGAGGAAGGTAGAGAGAGAAGAGAGAGCTGGTTAGAGGAAGTGTCGAATGAAGCTAAAGCTCCAGGATCCGGGATTATATAGGACTTGAAGTCCTCTCCCTCCAGCTCCCTGCTGGGAGCTGGTAGTGGGGCACCAGGTTGTGTCCCCCGGATTCTGTCGCCTGTCTCCCCACTCAGATGTTTATTGACGGAAGGTAATTTCTACATCGGAATATTGGTGAGAGCTTTAAGGTTGTAGTGGAGTGTTCCCGGGAGGGACTCACGACAATCTTATACCAACGAGAAGCTTAAATTATTCAAGTTTTAGAATTATTTTGCTGGCGAGAGACTCTCCGTAGCGGTTTTAATGTTACTAGAATGGTTCATTCACGTTTACATTTTTCATTCGTTCAGCTTTATCATTCTTCCCCTCTCTAATTTAGAAAGAGTAGGCATTCATAACGCACGTATGTGATGTTTGAAAACAGAGGTATACGAAAACAGAGTGAAACTCGGCGCTGCGCGCCTCGGCGGGGGCTTCGCCCCCTGCACCCCCGGATGACTTCCGCAAATCTCATCCTCAGGGGTAAATCTCATCCTCAGCCTGACGGCTAAAATGTGGTGTACCTGACCCTTCAGGTTTTTGTCCCCCTCACTGTATTATATAAGATCGGCTGTTTCTTACCTTACTTCACGCGCGGCTCATACTAGACTCCACCTTTTTTGTTTTTCAGTAAAAATATATGTATCACTTTATAAATACGGATTATTATGTAGGTACCCAACTACTATTGCAATCTTTATATTGATCGAGTAAACCGCTTTGTATAATTAGGTAGGTCAGGTTAAAAAAACATGCTTTAGCCGCGTAGTTTACTACAACCAAGTGACAACCAAACAAGCGTCATTGTTTACTATCCATTTACAACATTCATTTATATAGTTATATTATGAAACTAGGATATAAATACCAAGAACAAATACGAAATACATTCGTGATAAATCAAGAGCTTTCCAACGAATGGAAAACGATTTTTGTCCGATGAAAATGAAAGAAGTTTCATTTCCCTAGCAACTACTCGGTTGTAAGTGAAAATCATTGTTAAAATACGCGCTACTTTTGTCTCACTATTTGGTCTCACTTTTTCCTGTCGCTTTTCGGCGGGGGTCCCATCGCAAAAACCTGAAGGGTCAGGTTAAAAGTAGGTATACGTATGAAAATAAAACCGGCAGAGGATGGTTTTACACAGAATGGGAATTTGAGCTGTAAACTCGGTCTCGATATGATGACGACACGAATCAGTCAAAAAGCCTCCCACCGCCCTATGGCCCTATCTCCTTACGCAGGAGGCCCTATCCTAATTAAAGTACCTCCGCAGAGAATCAAGAGGAACAGGGCCACAATAAGAGAGAAAAAAATCAGGGGGGAGGGGGGTTGAAAATTAATGGGTGAAACACCCCATTACTAAAGGAGAGGCTCGAAAAAAGCGATACTGCAAAGGGTTTAAGCCCAGGAATTATCATCATCTCTTTTGAAGCTTACGTGTTAACAATAGTTAATTAAACAGCGAGAAAAAAGCAGTTTGGTAAGAATTCATCAGGCCTCCTCTTCCACCTCATGAATGCTCAAAGTCTTCAGGTTTTCTCCAAATTATTTGATGTGTAATTCAAAATTACTTTACACAGTCAACGTTAGCAACATGTTGTGTTTAACTTGAAGTTACCAAAGTCTGCTGTGGTAAATACGAGCCCTAAATCATGTACTAGAGCCAGCCGGGCGATCAAATTTCATAAATATGCGATGGAATCAATAACTCCTATAGACAGAATCCAAAATAACCATCATTCATCAATTGAGATAATATATCGGAACAACCAGCTCGATTTAATACAGCCATGTGTGATTATAATCAGGTGTTCCCCACCAGTGATATGTGGGCTGGATTTATACCGTTTCAACACGATCATCTTGACGAAGATTTTCGGTGCAAACGAACGGCTGGACGTAGTACTTATAATGCTCCGGGTCATCTCAAAAATATCTTTAGATCAAGATAAATTTAAACACGTTAAAAAACCACTCCCTTCTACTGAACGTTTTCGAGCTACGGCGTTCGGTGAATTTCAAAACCTATTTTTCACTCCTTAGAGATGGCTGACAGTAATGCCGAGCTTCGCGGACCAACTAGACCCCAAATAGCACATAAAACCAGATTTTCATTAATTGAATGAATGAATGAATGAATGAATAATTGTTTTATTCCGATAGACAGTAGTATTTACATCAATGTAAGCATAATTACATTATTCAAAGTACATATAATACTAATACTAACAATACTAAAGAATAATAAATGGAATGTACCCCTAGCCATAGGGAAAACCCTGTGCGGTTAGGGGGAGTTGACGTCGAAAGTTGATTACGATTCTATGTGGTTGGAGTAAAAGAGAGAGAGATGGAGAGAGAGAAAAAAAAACCACAGTCATGCAGCATGGCTATAAGAGCGAATTTTCGAAGTTTTCGGCATCTTCCTCCTCCGCCTAAAATTTTCTGAAAATTAATTTTCGGCCAATGTTTTCCCAACTTGATACCATACAAAATTAAAACAGGGTAGTTTTACGCAAAGTAAAATTTGGGGTGGAAGGAGGGGGAGGGGGAAATCAAAAATGTTTTGAATACCAGAAGAGTAGGTATTGGGTACGTAGGTAACAAATTTTTTGTTCCATTTTTTGCCGAGTAACACCTCGGTTTGTAGATTTTCCAACGCTGAACACGATGGTGAAGTCAGAATTGCGATATCCCATTCCGTTATCAGATTAGAGCAGACGAACCAGGAAGAACATCTCAAGAAATAACCACGTTCCTTCATCTTCAAAGTGCTCCAGTTTGAGAACGGAATGAGATATCGCAATTCTGATTTCACCATCGTGTTCAGCGTACAAAAACCTTTAAAATGAGGTGTCACTTGTCAGACTTTTTCATTTTGGGAATTTATGGGTAATTTTCCCCCCCTAAAACTCCCCAAAACTCCCCCTTAGGGTGACCCGATTCTGCCCATCTTCGAACTTAGCCTGTCGATTGCCAAGACAGATTTTTCGTGCAAATTTGAACTTTTTATCTCAATTCTATCGAGAGTTATCGTCTGGAATGACACATACATATATAAATATATATATAAATATATAAATATATAAATATATAAATATATAAATATATAAATATATAAATATATAAATATATAAATATATATATATATATATATACATATAATTTTTGGTGTCTTTCGGCAGGGAATTCAGGATGGTCTGAAACGGATTTTGGTATAAAAATCTTTCGGAAATTCGAGTTTTAAAAATTTTGGACCGAGAACAATAGCTTCCTTTTCTTCGAAAATTCGCTAAAAAGGAAAAGAAACTCGGCGCTGCGCGCCTCGGCGGGGGCTTCGCCCCCTGCACCTCCGGCTGACTTCCGCTTAAAGCCTGACGGCTAAAATGTTTACTATCCATTTACAACATTCATTTATAAAGTTATAGTATGAAACTAGGATATAAATACCAAGAACAAATACGAAATACATTCGTGATAAATCAAGAGCTTTCCAACGAATGGAAAACGATTTTTGTCCGATGAAAATGAAAGAAGTTTCATTTCCCTAGCAACTACTCGGTTGTAAGTGAAAATCATTGTTAAAATACGCGCTACTTTTGTCTCACTATTTGGTCTCACTTTTTCCTGTCGCTTTTCGGCGGGGGGTCCCATCGCAAAAACCTGAAGGGTCAGGTTAAAAAAATTAACGCCCCTCAAAATTTGATGGTTTCCGTTTCAACTACGTAGAATCCGAAAATGCAATAAAGAAATTTCCGTCCGTCCGCCGTAACCTTCAATAGAAGGGTATGGTTTTCATTGCGTTTTTAAATTGACCTCGAACTAAATAATTTTTTGAGACCGCTCAGAGCACTGTACGATCAGCCGTTCGTGTAAATCCGGCCCAGATAGCATTGCTAGGGAGCACCTGATTATAATCAGGGATGGCTGTATGAAGTCGAGTTGGTTGTTCTGTGATATCATTCCATTTGAAAAATGGTGGCTCTTTTGAAATTTGTAGATAGATACGTATGCAACTAGACTAACGTTATGCTCCATGAATAAAACAAATAATTAATGATTGAATTATTGAATCCCGCGAATTTTTATGAAATGTTATTCCCGGGCTGGCTCCAGTTCTCGATTCAGAGGGCTTTCCTGGGGGGAAGGTATTTACCACAGAAAGCAGTGATCTACACAGAAGGGGCATGCATCTATACAGGTAAATTATTACACAACGGTTTTATGATTTTATGACGGTTATGATTCATGAACAATAAGAAATAATTAATTATGGAATTGTCGAATCCCGCCCAATTTTATCAAACTGTAATTCCCGGGCTGGCTCCAATGCTCGATTAAGGACTTTCCTGGAGGGAGCTCGAGGAACACAGAAACTGATCTACGCAGGACATCGATACGGGTAAATTACCTATTGCACAACAGTTTATGATCTTACCATATGCTTCATGAATAAGAACAAATAATCAATTATTAAATATTACTGAATCCCTCGCATTTTTATGAAACTGTAATTCCTGAACCGGTTCCAGTACGCGGTTAAGGGCTTTCCTGTTGTGACGGGGGGGGGGGGGGGGGGGGCTCGAGGCTAGGTATTAACCACAGTTTTTCTTTTTCTTCAGGAAGCCGCTACTACCTAACTGCCGAAGGATTCGTGATTCAGTCCTCCATAATGAAAATTTCCACTACCATTTTGCGTTTCAGGCATCGAGGAACATTTTGGTTTATTATTTTCTTATTTTCAATAATGAACCTTTGGAATCGAGCATGAAAAAAAAATTTAACCCCCCCCCCCCCCCCCTCAAAATTTGATGGTTTACGCTTCAAGCTGTGTAGATTCCGAAAATGCAATAAAAAATGTCTGTCCGTCCGCCGTACGACGTGCGGAGCTCTTTTCTTAGTTACTATGAGCCAAAATTGACGAAATTCGGTTTATAGGTCCCATTTGGGGTCTAGTTGGTCCTCGAAGCTCGGCGTTACAGTCAGTCATCCCTAAGGGTTGAAAAATAGGTTTTGAAATCTCCAGGACACCGTTATCTCGATTTTTTTTTTACGGTTTTAAATGGTTCTCAAACTTCGTTCGAGTTTTTTTAAGATCACCCGGAGCATTGTACGTCTAGCCGTTCGTTCACAGTAAGGCCCAGAAGTTTGCTCCGACTGGCATTTTCGACAGCAGGGTGAATGAAATTGTATACATTCAGCCCAAATATCATCACTAGGGACGCGCTAACAATCGGGAATTGGCCCGAGATCATCATTGCTAGGGAGCACATGATTACATTCACAGAGTATGAAGTCGAGTTGGTTGTTCTGTGATATTAGGTATTTGTTTGAAAAATGATTTGGCTCTTTTGGTGTTTGTTGATAGGAAGTGTAACTTGAACAAACGTTGAAGTACTATTGATGGGTAAATTATAACACAATGGTAAATTATTACACAACGGTAAATTATTACACGACGGTTCTGTCGGGCTATCTAGATAAATGAACGTCGTAAAATCGTAATATTAATATGAGATTTATTCAACATACCTCCGGATTGTAGTCAGTCGAGTTATATATATGAAAAGGTTGATTTGACACTGTGTTACTTTGGCAAAAACAATTTTAGGCGAGGAGCGTATATTGCGGTCGACGGAGCTGAAGGAAGTGAAGAACATCAGCGATCCTCATTCTTAGGATGCAGATGTTTTGCATAATAATCATGTAGAGTTGCCTTTGTAGTGTGACGTCACGATCATGATGATGGATGGGAGATTGCCTTCCCGACACTCCCCTCCAACCTTCCATCCATTGATGCGAGGACCTTCCTGTGGTCAGTGCAGCTCCGGGTTGAACTGACGTAGCTCAGGACAGCTGACGCAGTCGGCGCAGCTCTTGTAGTAGGTGCAGCTCCGGGTTGAACTGACGTAGCTCAGGACAGCTGTCGCAGTCGGCGCAGCTCTTGTAGTAGGTGCAGCTCCGGGTTGAACTGACGTAGCTCAGGACAGCTGACGCAGTCGGCGCAGCTCTTGTAGTAGGTGCAGCTCCGGGTTGAACTGACGTAGCTCAGGACAGCTGACGCAGTCGGCGCAGCTCTTGTAGTAGGTGCAGCTCCGGGTTGAACTGACGTAGCTCAGGACAGCTGACGTGGAGTTCTCTGCACGATCAGCAGAGCTCCTGGTTAAGCTCAGCTCGGGGTTGGGATGACATGAGAATTTCATAAACAAAACGAGACATCGATTAGTGTTTGAACATCATTAAGTCCCTAAACTTGTCGGATTTTGTTTTTGTCAGTGTTTTTGTTATGTGAAATGTCGGATTTTGTTATGTGTTTTTTGTTCGTCAGTTATGTGAAAATCCATCTGATTTTCACATGTCCATTTCTGTGCTCATGTCGTACGTAGAGGTAGGACAGTCTGACCAAATGTTTTAGAGTGGTTTAGTCATCTACTTCCGCCAAGCGGATAGCTGGTTTGGAGTTTTCATAAATCGTTGGTACCGTCGTAATTCCTATTATTTCCGAATGCATTGTCCGTATTGAAACTACTAAGTCTCTACAAGCTGTACTCATGGCAACAAATTCGCTCTCTGCAGATGAAAGAGCTATGTGACTTTGACGTTTAGTTCGCCAAATCACCGGATTTCCGAACAGATAGATGACATACCCTGTAGTAGAGTAACCTCCCTCACTAGAGAGTCCTAAGGAGGCATCTACAAAACAGTCAATTGTATCTTCCAACGTAAGATTTGATCGAAGTCTACTTAAAAGGTTAGTAGCGTAGGAAATATCAGATCTCACTCCACCCTGTAAATACAGCAATGAGCCAATCGCCTGTCTGTAAGGAATGGAGTTTAAGTCACCGGTTTGTTGAGGATCATCGTTTTCTATTTTCCTATCGACAACCATAGGGGTAGAAGCCGTGTTTTATCACTATTTGGATCAAATTTTTTTCATCATATATGGGATTTCTCAAGAATACCGATAGTTTTCTCCCTCTGGTTTCTACTATTTCTAGTCCCAAGAATTCCGTAATTGAAAATTCCCCTTCCAAAATTGCTTTTATTTGTCCTGACTTTTCTTTGCTATTAGTCGCCACCATAATATCGTCAACATACAACAAAAGAATAGCAATTTTATCACCAAACTTCCAGATAAACAAACAGGGTTGAAAAGGATAAGGTTGAAATTCCATCTTTTTCACAGCCTTCTGAAATCTAGTAAACCACCGTCTTGGGGATACTTTGAGTCCGTATAACGCTATGTGAACCTCGCCATACACTGTTACTTCTGAGATCTTCACCGGTTTGTAAATATTCACAATAACCTTCAGGGATCTCAATATACACCAGCTTATCTAAGGATCCATTCAGAAAAGCTGTTTTGACATCGTACTGAGCCAATTCCAAATCAAATTTGGCCGCGAGGATTAGCAAGAACTTGACATCCGGTAATCTAGCCACGGGGGCATAGATCTCTGATAGATCATACTGATTACTATCTGCAAAACCCTTGACTACTAGTCTACTTCGATACCTCAGTGAGCCATCTGCCTCCGGTTTCCTTTTATGTACCCATCGAGTTTTCATAACTTTTACTCCTTTCGGCACCGTAGTTTTTGGAACAATTTTCCAGGTCTTACATTTTTCCAACGCTTGAAATTCTGTTTCAATAGCTTGTAGCCAGTTCTTGGCGTCTGGTGCTCGCACCGTCTGCGAATATGTAATGGGATTAAGTACTCAATTACTCAATGGAGAAAACATGCCAGATTTACTGAATTATCCAGCTCCTCAAAGAATTCGCATTCATCATTTTCATGAATTAACACCGGCTTATGAACTTGTTCCACCACTTGAGTGGCCTCATCGCATACCTACGTCCTGCTTTCGACAAAATCTACGTATGCTGGGATCTCACTACCGTTTTATTCCTGAAGTTTAATAAATAGCAACCTGTTTCTCCACATTCCAAGAGAAAACCTATGTTTGCTTTACGAGTAAACTTAGAAGAACCTCGAGTATCCAGTATATAAGCTTCACATCCAAACCGTTTTATGAATTCAGAAGAACTTCGAATATCCAGTATAATGAGCCTTCGCATCCAAACCGTTTTATGAACTTGAGTGTGGGCAACCGGGTTAGTGCTAGGTACTTCGTAAGGTGTTTTGAACTCTGTTGCTTTATTTTTGGTGTCCTATATTATGAACAACACATGTTGCATGGAATAAGACAAAAATTGAACACCAGAAAGATTAACTCTTTTTTTTTTTAATGTCATTTCGTCAGTTTCATTTCAATTCGTTCATTTCCTTCGTTTTATATTCAAGACCCCAGCCAAGTCTGAAGTTCCGTCACTTTCGTATGAGTCCCAGTTAATTTTCGGATTTCTTCGAAACGTGAAAGTAAACCAAGTTTTCCTTCGTTTAGCTACATATTTCGTATGCAAATTCGTACTCTGGTACCTCGCCTGAGACCTATGTGCCGCCGGTTTAACAGGTCCCAACATATCTGAATCTAAACACTGAAATGGCACATCTCTTACTCCGGAACAAGGCTTGTGCATAGCCTTGGCCCTTTTGCAGTTAGCACAGTCGAGAATAGCCAAACCAAATGTCACATTCTTCAACTTAGGGAGAACTACATGCTATTTCCAACTGCGATTAAATCGATAATGCAATCCGAGTTCCTAATCATTCCTTAACTGCAAGGTTTTAGCCGGTTTAACCCTCTTTGGACTGGAACTCCCCTCTAAAGTGACCTCCGTTTCTCCCGTTACATGATCTCCGGTTTTTGCACTACTTCCGAAATTTCTAGACAACTCAGCCGAATTGTAATTATTGATGTCCCCCGTATTTTACACACCTCTACCATCAACTGATTTTCTTTAAATCAAAACCTTCACAACATCAAATATCATCCTTTTTTCCTCCGGGACATCCACCAGAAACACCCATCAACAAAAACCAGTTTTCAGCGTTTCCTCCCCGTCTTAGAATCAATAACTTGCAAATCCTCATTATCAAATTTTGCTATCAACCCACCGGTTTGAGATTATCACTCCGTCCTTTGGATACTACACTCTTAATCCAGTTTTGCGCAGGCGTCTTGTTTTGAGGTTGAGAGGTGTTGCGATCAGACTTTGAGGTTTTGATTTTCCTTTTAAAAGCCGGTTTAGTATTTCCCTTCCCTCGGAAGAGTGGACCATATTTTTCGCTCCATTTTTGTTCACGTACTCTTTTTCTAAACTCTGACTGTGGTTGATCGCCATCCCTAGACAAAATAATGTCCGTATCTTCCAGTTGTCTTTTTTTCCTTTTTTTTCCCCTTTTTTTAAATTTCTACATTCCGTTCGTGTATGTCCCTTAATGCCACATTGATAACAGGTGACCTGTCTCCTTGGCCTGTGGGGCTTCACTGGATTTCCAGTTTGCTTTTCGCTTATAGGTATTTTTCTTTGAACTCTTGCCTAACCTTTACCACCGGCTTGCTCTCTCCTGTTGTTTTCCGATATCATGTTATTCATCGTAAACATTCGATCAAAGATGTATCGTACCTTCAATGGTGACCCATCAAGCAGAGCATCTTCAGCAATCCTTGGGCATGCTTCTGAGATGGCGTTTACTAAGTTCCTTCGAATTGCCTTCTCAGTCAGCTCAGCCTCAGGACACCTCCGAATGCCCTCTATGAGTCCCTCAAACCGGTTTTGAAAATCCAGCACAGTTTCGTTTGCTGGATTAAATCGTACATTCATTAACTCGATCTGAAGGGCATGTTCCTTTTGTGTGCTCTAGTGACCAAGGTATTACTAGTGATATTTTCGTTAATCTCGGACTCAAACACTGTATCAGCACTGGCTCCGGATTCATGATTTTCAGTTACCATTCTGTATCTGTCGGGTTGCAATCACGTTTAGTAACCACAGAGGCCAGAACAACCATCTTCAAAACAGGCTCCTCCGCCATCTCTCTAATTTCTCTTTTCACTTCTTCGCACCTTTGAGCAAACTCTAGCTCCAACTTCAGTCTGATCGCTTCCTCTTTTTGTTTACATCCTCATCAATCATTCGTTTGATTTCTTCGCTATTCATGGTCTTCCTAAACAGACATTGGGGTCGACAATACCCCGTTTTACCTTTTACTTTCCAAAAAAGGCTGCTGTTTTTTTTAAATTTTTTTAATCGCACTCTTTATAAAGTTCGTCAATAAATCGTTATTCACATCGAACAAATTTCGTCATTATTGTGTCGTGCTTTTCGTAACCATTAGAAAGCTCGTTAGTACGTCGTTATACACATCGAATAAATTTCGTCATTATTATCGAACTTTTCGTATCCATTGTAAAAATCGTTAATACGTCGTTATACACATCAAACAAATTTCGTCACTACCATACCGTACTTTTCGTAATCACTATAAAACTCGTTAATACGTCGTTATACACATTGAACAAATTTCGTCACTATCACACCGTACTGTTCGTGACCATTAAAAAAACTCGTTAATACGTCGTTATAAACAAAAAACAAATTTCATCACTATCACATCGTACTGTTCGTGACCATTAAAAAACTCGTTAATACATCGTTATAAACAAAAAACAAATTTCATCACTATCACATCGTACTGTTCGTGACCATTAAAAAACTCGTTAATACGTCGTTATAAACAAAAAACAAATTTCGTCACTATCACACCGTACTGTTCGTGACCATTAAAAAACTCGTTAATACATCGTTATAAACAAAAAACAAATTTCATCACTATCACATCGTACTGTTCGTGACCATTAAAAAAACTCGTTAATACGTCGTTATAAACAAAAAACAAATTTCGTCACTATCACACCGTACTGTTCGTGACCATTAAAAAACTCGTTAATACATCGTTATAAACAAAAAACAAATTTCATCACTATCACATCGTACTGTTCGTGACCATTAAAAAAACTCGTTAATACGTCGTTATAAACAAAAAACAAATTTCGTCACTATCACACCGTACTGTTCGTGACCATTAAAAAACTCGTTAATACATCGTTATAAACAAAAAACAAATTTCATCACTATCACATCGTACTGTTCGTGACCATTAAAAAAACTCGTTAATACGTCGTTATAAACAAAAAACAAATTTCGTCACTATCACATCGTACTTTTCGTGACCATTACACCATCATTATTTAGCCCTGGTGGAATTATTCACATCGTACTTTCCTCGTGGTTCTAGAATTTGAACGCGTATCGATACCACGCGAAAATTGGAGTGCAGCCGTGGGGATATACGGTCCGCCCCGCTACCTGCCTGGCGATTTCGCCCCCTGCCGGAGGGTACTTTCATTCCAGACATGCGCGCTGTGCGCCGGTAACAGAGCCTCAGGCTAACTAATACTCCCAGCGACACGCTTGCAATAAGACTATCCCGCCGCAAATTCAAGAATCACTGCCGGACTGTTATATAGAAAATTCAAAAATCGAAAGTATCCTTTTTTGATAAGCTGTACCATGAAAATTATTAGTTTAACGTAAATTAAATCAATTCGTGTAATTATAGTCGAACGCAATTAACTATATTCGTTATTAGCTATCTTCGTTATTAAACATCGATAAGAGTTCGGGGCACCTGGCTTGCAAATGATCAACGGTCCAGTCAACTGAGCCGATGAACAACAGCAGCTCCTGCCTTCCGACTCTTCTGATTAAAACCAGTTCGGACTATCCACTCCATGTCAGGCACTAACTAACCAGAGTCAGTAGACCAAACAGTTGCAAGCATCCAAAACTGGGTTGACTTCCTTCACTCCGTCACCAACCTACTTGCTCCTCTTTGCCTTATCCGTGAATAATTCCACCATTGTTGAGCCCTTGCCTGTCATGTTGGGGGTGCGTGTCTCGTTAATCATCAATCTGTTTTCAGTAAAACACTAGTCAGTTTCAATCGAAACTCACACGAATTACCTACTGACTATCTAGATTACATGGTTCACATTCTTTACTTCCGGTTTGACTCAGCACAATTACTATTTCCTTCGAGCTTCGGTCCAATCACTGAAATTTCCCTTGATTTTAAAAAAACATCTCATCATGTCAAAAGAAAAGCATCGCAGAAAAATAGTGGTCAGGCTCTAACCTGAAGAGATAAGCCAAGTAGGTACGCACCTCATCAGAGTCGGTCCAAACACTAGATTTCTCATAGCTTCGAATGTCATAATTTATACAATCATTCTTTCAGTTCATGCTGTCTGAACTAACTTCGTTTTAAATCGTCACGTTAACAGAAAAACATCGCAGGAGGACAGTGATTGGCCTCTAACTTGATAAGATAAGATTAGATAACAACACCGTGATAACAAAGATATCGATACATTGTGAACCAGCAATCAATCGATTATTGACACCACCATTGCAAATCAATAAGCCGTACTTTATCACTTCGATTTGACGTTCTGCCGACCTTCCTTCAATATGGCCGCCGGTTTCCCTGCAGCGAATTCCGATAATAATTATTTGAGAAATAATTTTTGTCGGATTTTCACTCAGCGATTTCCGTTAATTGGAAAATGGATTTTCTCGCATCGGACAGTTATACCGTACTACTTCGTCTTTCCAGAACGATTTCACCGAATTTCTGGGTTTTTAATCCGACCTATAGTATGCTCGAGACTTATAACTTACACCGGACTGCGGCAAAAGCTGGACCCAGATATTTCGGGCGACGCTCCAACGACATCGCGTCCCCGACCGTTCTCACCGACTTTGAGGCCTCACCGCTCTTTATTCCAAGCTTTACCGTTTCGTTGAACTGTCCGATCATCTAAGCAGTCAGCCTCCTAACTGCCTAGCCTTTGCCTTTTTTTTTACGAGAAAATCAACTGCACGCACACCCAACAAGGACTAGTTCCCCAATGCTAGTCAAGCAATGTATACATGTCGGGCTATCTAGATAAATGAACGTCGTAAAATCGTAATATTAATATGAGATTTATTCAACATACCTCCGGATTGTAGTCAGTCGAGTTATATATATGAAAAGGTTGATTTGACACTGTGTTACTTTGGCAAAAACAATTTTAGGCGAGGAGCGTATATTGCGGTCGACGGAGCTGAAGGAAGTGAAGAACATCAGCGATCCTCATTCTTAGGATGCAGATGTTTTGCATAATAATCATGTAGAGTTGCCTTTGTAGTGTGACGTCACGATCATGATGATGGATGGGAGATTGCCTTCCCGACAGGTTCATTATACCATCTAGGTAGAAGTGGCTGGAGTTTGTTGGTAGGTACTTTTGCAACTTGAACAACCGTTGAAGTGTTATTGATGGGCAAATTATTACACAACGGTAAATTATTACTCAAGGGTAGGTACGTTATTGCACAACGGTTCACTATACTATCCACGTAGAAGGGGCGCCTATACAGGTAAATTATTACACAACGGTTTATTATTTGCCTTATGCTTCATGAATAACTACAAAATAATTAATGATTGAATTATTGAATCCCGTGCATTTGTAGGAAACTTTAATTCTGGGGCCGGCTACAGTACCTACTCGATGTAGGGTTTTCCTGGTGGTTGGGGAGGGGGGGGGGGGCTCTAGGGTATTGACCACAGAAGGGGTACGCAGAAGGGGCATCTATACAGGTAAATAGTAAACCTTTGTGTGATAATTTGCAGCGTTTTGGTTCCGTGTCTGTCTGTCTGTGGTCAGTTCCTTGTAACGCCCATAATTCCCGAAATAATGGTTGAAATGGGCTAAAATTTGGTGGGTAGGTGCGGGGTAGGTCACAGATGATCCTATACCAAATTCATTGGAAAAGTACTGTAGTAATCCTCCGTCTGCGCATGCGCAAACGTGAACTGCTTGGAACGCCCATAACTACCCTAAATATCGTTGAAATGAGTTCAAACTTGGAGGGCAGTATTGAAGTCACTGCTTAATTATTTAATTTCGGAACATTTTGCCGCCAGGTTTCCTACTATCATATGGTTTCAATAAAAAGTTCACTTGTGTAAAAACCGTTTAACGAGTTGTAAATCTTATTTTGTGCGAGAGCAAAATAGAGAGAAAAGTACAGATTTTTAAAGGTTATGGGCCCAGTTAATAGGGGAGGTAAAACTCGGTGAAAATTGCACGTGTCAGCTTCCTGACATTTTCCTGATGTGCAAAATTTTAGACACACTGCCTAGTGATTATTTCTCGTTCAAATCGAGCTGGTTGTTGGTGTCAAAAGCTGAGCGCACTATTGAGAGCTTGACGGCTCAGTTATGCGCCCATGAAAGGGCCTTGAATACGAAAGAGATCGGAAAAAACGATTCCGAAATTTTGACGACTAACACGAAGAGTAGGGACGAGTCAGTTAGAACCAAACGTGTAACTATTGCGGAAAACTAAATCACGTTGTCAGTGCTTGCAGATACTGGATAGCTGCCGGCAGACCGCCTAAACCAGCGAAATGGAGCGGACACCAGCAGCAGACGTCCAGGCCAGTGAATCGTTCCAGGACTCGAGCTACACATGTGAATGACATGACCCTCACTGCTGAAACGGAGGTATCAAGTACCGAAACCCAAAGTGAGTCTGGTTATTTTTATGTAGATAGTGGTGCTACCAAGCATATCATCCACAGAAACGAGTTTTTCACAACGTTTGAAGTTTTTCCCGAACAGAGCTATGTACGAACTGCTACTGGGGATTCTGTAAGGGCTGTTGGCAAAGGTAACGTAGCGATTGAGGCTGAAGTTGATGGGGTGACTCGGAAACTCACCTTGTCTGAGGTTTGGTATGTTCCAGGAATCCAGAAGAATCTATTTTCTACACTCAGTGCCCAAGACAAACAGCCAAACAGTAGATTCGTATCATATCCAGAATCGTGTGAGTTCGTTGTGGGGAATGAAGTGATTTTGAAAGGAACCAGATCTCGAAATGGAGGGTTGTTTAGACTGAATGCAGAACTTGTCACACCGGACAATACGGTGAATGTATGTGCAGTTAACAGCAAGAACCTGTTACAGCTCTACCACGAGAGGCTGGCACACCAGAATATGCAACACGTCGCCAAGGTTGTGAAATCTAAACTTGGAATTGAACTGAAACCGGACGGTCGAATTTGTGAAGCGTGTGTGTATGGCAAAGCACACAGACGTAAGTTCAGCACACGGCCACGAGCCACGAGTCCAGGTGAGATAATTTCGAGCGACGTAGTTGGACCATTTTTGAGATCTATTGGGTCTCACAGATAATGTATGCTTCAAGGATGACTACACAAGGTACCGTAGTGTTTATTTCATGAAGCAGAAGTCTGAAGTTGTCGGAAAACTAGAGCGATTCATTGCTGAAACTAAGGTTTTAGGCCACACAGTCAGAGTGTTATTAAGCGACAATGGGGGTGAGTTCGATTGTGCTGCAGTAAGAAGCGTGTTAGAAAAACATGGTATAAAGCAGAGGCTCACCATGCCGTATACTCCTGAACAAAATGGTTGTTGTGAGCGAGATCACAGAACCATAGTAGAAGCCGCAAGAACAATGATGCATGCACGTGAGAATATTCCACAGGGCTTATGGGCTGAAATGGTAAATTCTGCAGTGTATGTAATAAACAGAACGGGTGCATCTAGTATAGAAGGAAAATCACCGCATGAATTATGGGCAGGCAAAAATCCAAACATAAGACACCTAAGAAGTATAGGGTGTATGTGTTATGCACATATTCCAAAGCACTTGAGGGGGAAAATGAGCAAAAAGGCCACAAAAGGCATTTTGCTTGGCTACGATGAGAATGATGGATATAGAATTTGGTCCCCTGAAAGACTCAAGTTGATAAGGTCTAGGGACGTAGTATTCCATGAAGAGCCATTGAAAGTAGTAGACAACTTGAATGAGCATACTGAAGACGATTCTAATGAATCGATAGTTAATTTTCGTCGGTTTCTAGATGGAAACAAGGAAGAGAACGAGACACCTCACGTTGATGCCCCTCCAACGCCTCCATCTACTGAAGAACGCGAGGACCTACTTGATTCATCGAGTGGTTCAGAAGATGAAGGAAACCAAGGTGGGCGAGTACTGAGAGACCGTGCAAATCTCAGGCAGCCAGAAAGGTATGGTTTCGATGCTTTAGTTATGTTTGGAGAGACTGAAATTCTAAAGCTGGATGAGCCGGAAAATTATAGAGAAGCTATTAATAGCGAAAATAGAGAAAATTGGGAACAAGCCATGCAAAGCGAAATAGATTCGCTACATGCAAATGAAACATGGACACTTGTTGATCTACCTCCTGGGAAAAAAGCGATATCTACCAGGTGGGTGTTCAAAGTAAAACTGAACCCAGATGGCACAGCTGAGAGGTTCAAAGCTAGACTTGTAGTTCAAGGGTTTTCGCAGAAACGAGGCGTCGATTATGAACAGACGTTTTCACCTGTTGCAAAAGCTAGTACCGTTAGGGCTTTGCTCAGTGTAGCGGCTAGCCAAAATATGAAGTTGTTGCAATTTGACGTATCTACAGCGTTTTTGTATGGGTACCTTCAGGAAGAAATATACATAAAACAGCCTGAGGGATACAGTGATGGTACAGGTCGAGTGTGTAAGTTGAACAGGAGTTTATATGGGCTCAAACAAGCACCTCGATGCTGGAATCAAAGGTTTGCTGCATATTTACTGAAGATCGGCTTCACACCAAGTAGTGCGGACGCATGTCTGTTCATAAAGAAAACCGATTCTTCAAATATCATGCTTACCTTATATGTTGATGACGGTTTAGTTGCTTCAACACGGGAGGAAGATTTGAAATCGTTTGTTGAAGATTTGAAGAAAGAATTCAAAATAACAACTAAAGCAGCATCATATTATTTAGGGTTCGAAATCCACCAAAGCGAGGGAAAAATATCCCTAAATCAGAAAGCCTATTTGAAAAAGTTGCTTGAACGTTTTGGGATGGAAAATTGCCGAACTGCTCCTACGCCAATCGTAAAGGATGATTTCGATGAGAGTCCGGAAAGTCCCGAACCAAGAGAGTTCCCGTATCGTCAAGTAGTTGGGGCGCTCATGTACTTGATGGTAGGAACTCGTCCTGATATTGCGTATGCGGTCGGGGTCGCGTCAAGATCGTTGGAAAAACCTACGTGGAAGAATTGGGTTCAAGTCAAGAGAATCTTTCGCTACCTCAAAGGGGCCTCTAGACTAGGGTTAGCGTACACTGTAGGGTCTAACACCTTGATCTGTTACAGTGATTCGGACCATGGAGGCTGCCGTGCTACAGGTCGCTCGACTACAGGAGTGGTCGCCTTACTGTCACACGCTGCTATTTCATGGCTGAGTCAACGCCAGAGCTCAGTTATGATCTCGACGACGGGGGCAGAAATCGTTGCAGCTAGCGAAGGAACGAGAGAAGTGATCTGGCTGAAACGACTTCTGGACGACATGAACTGCACGCATGGCCAACCGGTGTTGCGGTTCGACAATGAAGCAGCGATCAAGCTCGCACAGAATCCACAATTTCATCGTCGCACGAAGCATAAATATCGCCATTCGCCATTTTTTCGTACGAGAGCAAGAGTAACGTCTGGAGAGCTAGTCTTAGAGAAAGTGGACTCTGAAAACCAATTGGCTGACCTGCTGACCAAGGCCCTTGGAAGGATAAGGCTCACTTATCTCCGTGACAAACTGGGACTTGTCGATGTCGGTTCAGACTGAACTTGGAAATTCCAAATTCTAAATTATGTTCGAAATTGCTTAATTAGGGAGGATATTGAAGTCACTGCTTAATTATTTAATTTCGGAACATTTTGCCGCCAGGTTTCCTACTATCATATGGTTTCAATAAAAAGTTCACTTGTGTAAAAACCGTTTAACGAGTTGTAAATCTTATTTTGTGCGACAGCAAAATAGAGTGAAAAGTAAAGATTCTAAAAGGCAGATCAGGAATGGTACTCTGGTAGTTTCAAATGAATTTCATTGGAATCGTAATGTAACTTTCATCTGCACATGCGCGAACATGAAATGATGACCATTTCCTTGTAACGCTTCTGACTAAGCGAAATATAGTCGTAGAAAGCTGAAATTTTGAGGGTACACGAGAGTTGGATCACAGATGATTCCATATCAAAATCATGGAAATCGTTTCGGCTGCTCATGAGCAAACTTGAAATATCTGTAACGCCCATAACTACCTTAACCCATCGTCGACCACGTGGGGGCGAGAAACACAGTCGCCCACGTGGGGTTCGCCAGGACCCCACTCACATTTTTGGCACTGGCGCCTTATTAGTGCATGGGACTAGCGTCAAAACATCATGCAATTAATTTGGAGGTGTACAGTGTTGAATATCAAACTGAAATAAGCAAAACTGGTAAGTAGTTTATTGACACCATAAGGAAATATAAACTCTAGTAAACTTTTTAGGCATATAAACTCAAAGTAAGCCCACTTTATTTGAAAAAAAAGAAAGAACTTCAGCTCACACGGAACAAATCTCGAACTTTTTCGAAAATTGCATTTTCAGAGGAACAAAAAACAACTAACACTACTTACTATACCAAAGTAAAACTTGAATTTACACACTAAAATCGTACTTGGAAAAATCAGACAAGAGAACCTGAATGGCACAGATTAACTTCGAAAATAGAAAGAAGCCATAAAAATACATAATGAAAACTTCCATCACAGAATCTGTCTTCTTCAGATTCACTTCGTGAATCTTCTTCATCACACATCAAAGATGATCGGCTCAGTTTTTCATGTTCTTTGCAAATTGGACGGTAACATTTTGCGCATGTGTTGTTGGATTTCCTGTCCTTCGATCTGTCGCACATGTGGCATCTCATTTTCTTGGGGGGTGAAGGACCAGAGACTGGGTTAGTGGTACATTCTGTTCCAAGTATCATCCCGATTTCCTGACGTAGAGATTTCATAATCCTCACATTAGCCTGCCTCCTTCTCAAATGAGGCTCAGCCAAGCTGCATGCAAGATTTTTCAAAATATCTTGTCGAGACAATCCATTTCCTGCTAACGTGATTATCCATGATTCACGATGATTTTACGTGTATGTCAGCTCAACTATCGAAAATCTAAGACACAAAATGTGCGAATGTGCCAAAAATTTGTTTTCACGGAAGCCCACGTGGGGTCCGCTCAGACCCCAACAACGTTTTTCAACAACAAAGAATTGATTCAACAGGTTGAGTGACCTGGAAGGCCAATGCCACCTCACTGACCTCTGGAGAACTACTGAGTAGGAGGGTATTCAAGGAGCAGGCAGTGAGGGGCAAGGTGGTTATGAGGGAGGGGAAAAACAGTGCGCATGGGGTCCGCCTGGACCCCACGTTGTCGTCGTTGGGTTAATTATTGTTGAAATGAGGTCAGATTTGGAGGGTCGATCAGGAATGATACTATGATAGCTCCATATGATTTTCATTGGAGTCGCGCTTTAACTTCGGTCTGCGCATGCGCAAACATGAAATGTTAACCGTTTCCTTGTAACGCTTCCAAATACCCAAATAGTCGTAGAGAGCTGAAATTTTGAGGGCATACGCGGGTTGGATCGCAGATGGTCTCGTATCAAAACAAAACTATCCAACGTGATACGTTCATGTGATTCAGGTACGGAAGCGACACTGCCTAATCGAATTGGCAGACTTTTTTTAATATCATTTTTGGTTTCTACGTCTCTTGAAACATACACTTTTTTTCTCTCAAATGCTCGATTGCAAAGGTTTGTTATTGAAAATAATAAACCAAATATCACATCATTTTCGTTGACACAGAAAAAAACATCTTGGAACAAGGAACTCGACTTCAAAACTCCCCATGTGATCTGAATCAACTTGCTCAGAATGTCATATTAAGTGAATTAAAAAGCTCAGTAAATTAAACGGCCAGCAATAACACTCAATCACACTGAATTGTGGGTGGTAGCATCGTCGGTTTTGATAAATATTGAGAGGGTTTAATACGGCCTATTTCCCTCCACCGGATATACGAGTATTAGGTACGTTGATACTGTACTGTGAGTTAAGATAGGTTGAGCTGTTCCAGAGAGATCGGTTCCAGACAAACAGACGAGATTTTATTATAGGTATATAGGTGGATCCACGCTCTTGTACAGCGAACCCTGGCTCTAATTTGGTTTGGTTGTATATATTATGCTAGAGTTTTGGCCGATTATGCTGCTCTTCACGAAAATCAATCGGTTTCAGATTACCATTGCTTAGCACTGACGACCACGTATTCCGAGGACATGATATTGTACTCGTACCACTGATCCTCCAGAGGAATGGTTGTTCTACAGCGTTGTTTTCAACACCAGAGCATCAGTGGTCACCTATGGTGGACCCATTACCGCCCCGTGGAAGTGAGGGAATGGTTCGTTGGTTCAGGGCACCAATCCTAATTTGAATACCCTGTTGGAGAGGTGTTCTGACGTGGGAGTATTTTCAGGCTCAGGAACTGAGTCTAACATGATATGTGTCAAGGAACGTCGGGTGCAGGTACTCACCTCTCCCAGCATGCTATAATAACAACTGGATCATCAGTTTGATTTTGATTGAAGGACCACCGCGGATCCTGAGCTGATCTGAGTCAAAGGTTGGTGAAGGAAATGGCATTTTATTATACGTATAACGATATCCACCGGTCCACCGGTCAGACCCACACTTGGCTGTTGCACAGTAAGTATAGATACATTGCCACCCGGACCAAATAAACCGGTCCCCGTGAGATCACCGAAGTTAAGATACCTCGAGCGTGGTTAGTACTTGGATGGGTGACCGCCGTGACACGTGGTGATCCGTCGAAGTATGACCCATGCAGCTGTTGGGCGAACCCCTCTCCATTCAAGGGGGCGAGGCAATGAGTAGCCAAGTAAAGAGCGAAATGATCAGACCGAATTCTAATCCTCTCATTGGAGGACAGCTGATCACGTCCGCGACGCTGGCAGGGCAGTTGGACAAAAAGCCCCAGCCTGGAATGGCTGTTACATTACTTTACTTTACTTTACATTGCCACCCAGACCAAGCCCCTAACTACCCAAACGTGTAGCTGACAGTCCTAGCTGATGAAAAAAATACAGCTGACCGAAATCTGGCTTCATGAGGATAAACGTGTTACCACTCAATGGCGTAGCTGGGCGAAGTAGGTATGTTTTTTATAAGATTCGGGAGAGGAATTCGGTCAATGGTAAAACTTGGTTTGCTAAGATACCTGAGGTACTAGAATAATATTCATAAATACGTAGCTAGGTTCCACTTGATAAGCAGCCTGAATGAACTCTGTAATAATCGCGAACGTCAGTTTGAGCATTAACTCAAGTTTGAAACGACGGGAAATTCTGTTAAATGGCTTACGAATATAACAACTGGGCGCTGTTTCAGGTTTCTGACTATGTCAACGCAGAAATATTGAAATCCTTCGATATGGAAAGAACCACTCATCAGTGTGTCATCTCGGATCCAACCAGTGGCATAAGTGCTTACCTTGGATTTATCATTGGGAAAGCCCCTTCACCAGGAAACCTTTGAATTTCCTCGAGCTCCGTGTTGAATAGAATAACGTGGATTTAAGGAGGATTAGCCTCTTTCCTCCCTACCATTCACAAGCAAAGATTATCCTCGTTCTTCTCAGAATTTACGGCTTCTTTTGGCTACAACACGGTAAACCCCTCCAGATACGAGATCGCATTCTCCTCATTCATCTCGTTCACCAGTAAAGAACTCTGGTCGTATGGAATAGGAAAAGAGAGTGCAAGGAGTTCAGGATAATATGTGTATAATGTGGGCTTCTTCGTTGTTGTAGGGAATAGCGGATAGCGAATATAGGTAATCGCGCTAAATGACCATGCGGAAAAGAAGCAGACGTGAAAATCCGATAGCGCGGTGTTATAATACCCCATGACTTTATGATTTGTAACCAAATGTTAGGGGAAGAGGTACAAACCGAGGTTATTGTCTATAAGTGCCAAATTGCTGTTGACGAGAATATTTTAGAACGATAATTATTACTGAACAGGAGTGAAAGACTACGTAAGATGCATTACGTACAAAGTATTTTACCTACTAAGGATGTACGACCTTATGGAAGTGTTAAAAACAAAACAAAAATTAGAACTCCTTTTTACCGCCTAGGTTCCAAAAATGTGACTTTTGCTCACGTACGCATGCGCAAAAGAGGATTGTTACAGCAATTTGGAATTAAGTGCAATCCTTCACGAGCCCTATATACCCATTATGACTGAGTATTGCTCTTCAGCTTGCATAACCCTGCTCAATTTGAATAAATGACTCTAATCAATTTGAGAGTTCTCGAAGTAATACGCTTGATAAGATGAATTTATGGTTCAATAGAAAGAGAATAATGGTCTCACATTACGCGTAATAGCACACAAGAAATGATAATTTGAATACCACGTAGCACAGGTTCTTCAAGCAGTGGATTTCAACAAATTCCGATTGTTACAAAATTAATTTTTATAAGGGTCATCCCCATAATTCCAGGTAGGTACATAATATGTATTATAATAATTGAATTATGTTAGTAATCTAACAGTAAATACGGGTAGGTGTGGAACCCCCTAAATATTTAAAATATAGAAAAGGGAACCTTATAAACTTGAATTACAGTGAAGGGAATTATGGATAGAGAGAAAAAACGACCTATGAGTTAATATTATGAAAAGAAAATTGGTTGTTCAGAAAAGTCTGCCACGTACAGTTCGAGAGGAAATGTCGATTTCGTCGGACGTAAATACTGTGCCCCTCATACGTGTATCTGCAAGGCTTAGTAGACATGGTAGCTGTAAGACATGATCCCACAAGAGACAAAACTATGGGGGCAAAACTATGCTATATATATATTTTTTTTTATAAATCGTTTATTTACACATTTTGCATAATACAGATATGTAGAGTCACAGGTAAAATTATGAATGCGACGTTCCTTTGATTATTACCTGAGCCTAAGGTCAGTGACCTGTCCAGGCTCGTTTCTCTCCCAGCTCAGCTTGTGTATGCGTTCGTTCGGTAATACGGTATAGTTTATAATTCTTATACATTTTATCTACTTCTTAAATATATCTTAATTCTAACAAACTTAGATCTAGTATTGTTTTTGGGTATAACTTCCCAAAATTGCAAAAGGGAGTCAGTTACAACCAGAATTGAAACTTACGTTGAAAAGAGGAGAAAGTAGCAGGGGTAAATGAGCAGTTTGAAAATTAACAAAGATACTCGAAAATTGGCTATAATATCGGCAAGACAGAATAGCGCTCACCTGTTGCAGGATCCAACTCAGGTACTCCCCGGCCGGGGGCGGTAGATGACACGAGATGATTGTGATGGGAGGCGGTCCTCCAACTTCCACCCACTCAAGCCAATTTTGGAGGAAATATTTACTGACGTTAATAAGCAAGTAATGCCCAGTCTAGGCTCTCAAGGAAATCGTCTGGTGCGATCAGCTGAAATGTTGAATAAATGTTAAATAAATGTAAATAATAATGTTAAACAAAATTATAAATTCGTAACTGAAGAAAGGGAGGGCTGAACCGGCAGGCGAATCGTCTAGCACAGTGGCGGCGGCTCCTGTCCTGAAACTCAGGGGGTGCACATAGATCAAGAGGGGCTATCGCGAAGTGGACGGGAGAGGTGCTTTTCTCAGCCAAATACAAATTTCAACCATATGGAAATGGGATAAATCCTGTAAGCTTTCTCATCTTCAAATTACAAACGCGACTAAATACATCGTCGGCTTACAAGTGAAATTCACTAAGTCAAAATATTATAGTTTTGAGAAAATCAAATTTGAAAAATTCAGTTTTTGGTGAGACCCGTTTTGCTAGGAAGAAATTGGATTAGAGGGTTGAAATTTGGTGTGCAGCTGCTACGTGATGTCTACTTACTTCCACGTGATCCCCAAGTGGTTAGCGCATTCACAACTAACTTAAAAATGTACTTTTCGTACGAAGGGACCTGACTTAGTGAATTTCACCTGACTATAGTGACTTAATGATTTTCACTTGTCGAAAAACTTCTGAGATGTGATGACTTAGGGATTCTTCTATCTATTTCTCCCTGAATTTTGATCGCATTAATGAGGGGGGTGAAGGATTTTAATAAGTATTTTTTTAAGGATTTTAAAAGTAATTTATTGTTTAAAATCTGAGTTTCGACTGCAATACAATTATTACTTGAAACTTTGTGGAAAAAAAGGAACTTTAAAATTCAAAATAATGCTCTCAATTCAGTTCAAAACTTCACTTCTCACAAAATTATTATTCTTCGTCAGAAGCGTCTGACAGTGCAGGTTCAGCAGCCCGGTCAACTATGGCGTTACTTGTCTGTAAACCATAGAACCACTGCTGCAAATTCTGCGGTATGACACCCTTACGGCAGAGAGTTGTTAGGTCTTTCTTTTTTGCCATTGAAATCGGGAGCTGATTCCGGTACAGTGGAGCTAAATATGTTTTAGTCATCCTCAAAGTGGAGGCCCGGCTTTTTCTGGCTGATGCCATTCTCAACGGAATCTTCCTGAATTCATCTTGATAACCGTACTTATATCCAATGGATTCTGGCTCATCCCTTCTGTACTGAAACACTTTTACTTGCAGCCAGTTAACCTTTTGACCCGCATCGTCCACGTTCTTGTTGAACACTGTTGTCTGAACAAGGTGTTTTAAGTTTAACATGTCCTGAAAGCAGAGCTCTTTAGTGTGGTATCCATCCTTACTTTTTCGTGCAATTCGAAAAATGTTTTCCCATTCATGAACACTAAAGACATCCACATTTTTCTTTGCTGTTTCGACTGCAGAATGCATTGAGTCGACCTCCATGTAAGAATGGCCGCTCTCCATAAACTTCTGTTCGATGATTTCTAAGCTGGGGTGATTGCGTACAGCGTACAACAACAGTGCCGATATTTGAATGTTACGGTTTTGACCCCCGCAAGTGTCCGAGAAGATAGTGAGGCGTTCTACTGTGTGAGGAACGTGGTCCATTATGAACTGCAGCAAACAGGACCCGATCTCACAACTCCCTCTTTTGCCATTTACTTCAGTCCAGAAAAAACAGTATCCGTTGTTCGGGGGTGCTGCCTCATACACAGTAAAGTTGTACACATTTATTTTTCTGAGGTAATACAGCAAACTTACACCAGAACTGGGGATCTGAAGCACGCTTTGAAGATCACAAGTTATCGACATGAAGCTTTTGTCATGAGTGGCTTTTTTTGTCCAAATCCTTTTCCTTCATGGCTGCATCTTTTCTGACACAGTGTTCTTTATATTCATTTATATCTCTTTATATTTATTTCATTAATAACTGTCTCGAGTCGAGGTAACTGATGCTGTGGGTAGGTGAATCGCGAAAATCCTTTCTGCCTAGTCGTATTTTTATCCCGGATCCACACGAAATGATCAGAAATATGAATCCATTCAAGTGACTTAGTGAATTTAACATCAACGGCAATAATTTATTGCCTTTGGAGAAATTCACTAAGTCTCGATAATCATCACGGTAAGGACTTAGTGAATTTCTCCTGACTAATTTTTTTAACATTCTGACTTAGTGAAAAACTATTTCGCATTTTCCGTGAGAACGGTTCCTAGGATCTCAAAATTGACGTCACCAATCGATCGGGCGTTGAAAAATACATAGGAGTAGCAAATAAACCGAAAATTGAAAAAATTGACTTAGTGAATTTCTCTTGTAAGCCGACGACATACTCGTAAATAGACATGAAAAATGTTCTCTAATGGAAGAGGAAATTCTGAAATAATCATTGAAGGAGTAAACCCAAGAAATGCATGTTATTGTTAAAGCTGAAATGTGTATTTGCCCAGCAAGAACCAAAGCGGAGGTGAAAGCAACTCTTGCCAGGGAGGGGAAGGAAGGAGGGTGGGAGATGAGAGGTTTATGGGGAAAGGGAGGGGTTAGATATCATTGAGGTAAATAACGGGGAATACAAAAATAAAATAAAATAAAATTATCGTACACAAACAGGCGATAACACCCCATGAACAAAAATATCACGAATAGGGTGTCTACCCTAGGAACAAAATATGTATCACCAACACCAATGGGTGTCTACCCCAGGAACGAAAATATCTCGAATTGGGTGTCTACCCCAGGAACAAAGATATTAGGTACCAATCAGGTGTCTACCCAGGAATAAAATATTCATCTGTCACAAAATGGTAACTAGGATGTCCAACAAAATGGTAACTTCAATGAATGGTCTTGTAAATAAAATCAGCACGCCTCTCCTTCTTACTTGCAAAAATATCAATAACGTTCTCATTAAAATCTTGAACGGATCTCACCAAATCTTTCTCAATTGACAGCATTGAAAGCGCCACCAATCTGTCCTCTGCCATGGAATTGCGTAATACTGCTTTGATTCTCTTCAAAGATGAAAACGTTCTCTCACTTTCTGATGTTGTCATAGGTATAGTAATCAGGAGCTTTAAAACTTTTGTCACTTCAGAAAAAACGGAACATAAATTATAGAGAAAACAACGGACGAAACCACGAAAACGAAGACCAATTGAGAATAACAAATGCAGGAGGGAACCGAATTGAGATAACAGATGATAATGCAGGAGTAAAGATACTGCCCTCGAGCGACTGCAGCGAACCTGACGAGGTGCAACAACAGTCTGTGCACCCAGCTAAACATTTTTGCTGCTTTTGATTGGTCAATCTCACAGGCCCGCCATATTCAAACCGAAAAATGTCAGGCAGAAACAATGAGGAAATACGAGTCAAGGGAGGGGACGAGAGCAACTGCTCCAAGTGTGTGTGTGTTTTTCTCAATATTATAGGTTCTTGGCTCAGATGCCCAGTGGGGCGGTGGGGCTCGGTTTCGCGCGTCGATTCAAATAGTAAAATCCTGTTATCTGTAAATAGCCGACTTACTCTTCAAATGGGATGGGGGAATTTGGTTATTATGTTTGGTTTATTGGCTGGGGGTGCACATGCTCCTATGCTCCTATCAGGAGCCGCCACTGGCTCTAGCATGTACTGCACTTTCCCAGGCGGGAGGGGAACCTATTGGGTTCTAAGTAGAGCAGTAGAAGCTAAGGCGCTCGGCCGCCCGCCTTTATTCAAATGGTAGGTACTTATTTAGCCGAAACAAGTATACTTAAACCTAAATCTAGTATACTTAATGTCTAATGAAAGTCGTTGTGGTAGTACATTTCTGTTATCCAGAATTTTAAATCTAGGGATGGTGGATTTTTGGTGTGTCATCATGAAAGAACATTTCTATTATTCAAAATTTAAATTTAAGGATGATGGATTTGGCATTTGTTTGATTCATCAAGTGTTGAAATGATACGGCTACAGAATTAGTTGTTTTAATTGCTGATGGTAGATTTTCGAAAACCGACGGTGCTAGCCAAGGCAGCTGCCTAGTGTAGAAGTCATTGCTTGGGTGGGCTATTGATAGAATACTTGTGCGTTCAACCTGGTAGGTCCCACATCACTTCTTTTCTTGAACAAGCCGAGGGATTTATGCACATATAAAGCCAATCTGTAATCATACGTCATTCTTGGAGAATGCACTTCAAAATCCTCGTAAAGGTTCACTATTCGGGTGCGCCTGTGTGATTTCGTGGCTATACGTAAGACAGTATTCACAACCAAATTTAGGTTACCGAAACTACTCGCGTAAGCACCTCCCCAAAAGGGTATACCATAGATCAATATGCTATAAACATAAGCATAGAAAACCATACGTAGATTTTTCCGGCTAAGCCAGCTTCTCAATAAGACGAAGAGGTGGAATGTTTTCCTAATCTTTGCTACTAGACTTTGTATATTTATGTTCCTTACACTTCTTATATGCTGATCAAGCAGCAGTCCTAAATATCTGGTGGAGTTTACTTTTTCCAGTCTTTGACAAGTAAGCATAGCATGTTCAGAGCCGCAATTTCCCTGATGTATTTCTATTTTTGAATCTACTGGTTGTCCAACTAAATTGATTGAAAATAATGTATATATTATTTTGTTTTGGAGATGTTAATTGTTAAACTACTCATGGCAAACCATTTTGTTACCTTGTCCATAATTAATTCAGCACTCGAATGAGCTTGCTGCCACGTCTTCTTCTTCACTATTATGGCCACGTCATCAGAGAACGAAACAAATCTGTCTCCAATGCTAATTTAAAATAGGTCGTTTATGTGTATGAGAAAAAAGATTGGACCAAGAACTGACCCTTGATAATTTATTGGTTCCATGGTACTTTCCACATCTTGAAATCTGACAAATTGTTGCCTGTCTGATAGATATGAGGTGAACCATCTAATGGCCACCTCATCGAGTCCCATCTGCGTGAGTTTGAGAATTATCCTGGAGGTTTCGATCGAATCAAACGCCTTAGTTGAATCAGAAAATATTCCTATAATCTTGTTGTTATTATGGGTGCTTCTTGGGTGCACATATTTTGTCTGAATCCATATTGCGAGGACGACAGAAGGTTATTTGTTTTCAGGTAGTCTAGTAATTGTGATTTGACTATTTTCTCCTGAATTTTTGCAAAGTTTGAGAGTAGTGAGATTGGCCGGTAGTTATCAGCAGACGTTCTAGTTCCCTTTTGGTTTATTATTCTGTGAATAATACACCTATGTATTCGCTCAGCAAAAAATTTTTATAACACCCCCTCAAACTTTTTTCTTTTCCGTTTCAAGGTGCGTAGATTCCAAAAATGCAATGTCCGTCCGCCGTACGCCGTATCACGTGTACAGGCTTCATTTTAGATCTAAAAAAGTCGTTCTTTCGCACACATGCTCCATTTGGGCCCTAGTTGTGTCCCGAAACTTTTCAGCCCGATCGGAATATACCCAGGGGTGTTATGAGTGAAAATGTGTGTAAAAATAGGTACTTTTTGCGTTTTAGCAACATGTTAGTAAAATGAGCTTTTGAGGTATCGTTTTCCATGTTTTTGGGGACGAGAATACCGAATATGAAGTCGATTTTGACCAAAGACGCGGAAATTGAGGTTTTACCATTGGTTCAGCTCCCAAAATTGGTTTTTTTTAGTCAAAAACCTGGAAAACTGTCTGAAATCACCATCAATGTGTATACTAACATTAGAAAAAGTGTAAACAGCTGAATCAAGACAATTAAATCGCACTACCAATGATCAAAGATGATCTGGGGGGGAAAAAAGTGTACCTATTTCATGTTTTGGGGGCCAAAATTGGTGGAAATCATCAGGAATAGCTAATTCAATCATTCCACATGAAAGAAACAATAAATTTAACTGCCAACAAGAATCTCTAGAACTCCAATAGAATAATAAACCCATGTGACAAGGACTTTGCAGCGTTTTTGACATGGATAAATGTCTTTTGGCTGGGGGTCAAGGTATTTTTCGCGACACTTTTTTTTCTCCACGGGTCAACGAACTTTTCGCGACACTATTTTTTCTCAACACAAAATGCAACGCTCCGGCACTCGAACAATTCATCGAGTTTGTGTTGAAACGAAAAAGTGTAGGGGATACCGACCATCTCTTGAACCAAATGAAGGAATACTGGCCGATCCACCGCCACAGACAGCGAAGGAGCAGTTTGGCTCAGAGGGAGAACTATGCTATTCACGCTATGAAGCTTTTGGTATGTAGGCTCCTTAGGACTTTAACTTGACACTGCCCAGGCCCCGGATCAGCTGAGTTTCTCCTACAGCTAATTTCTATGCTATTCACTCTATGAAGCTGTAATTTGGTATGTGCGCTCCTTAGGGCTTTAACTTGACACTGTCTAGGCCCCGGATCAGCTGAGTTTCTCCTACAGCTAATTTCTATGCTATTCAGGCTATGAAGCTGTAATTTGGTATGTAGGCTCCTTAGGACTTTTAACTTGACGCTGCCCAGGCCCCGGATCAGCTGAGTGGCACATCAAGCTAATTTCTATGCTATTCACTATATGAAGCTGTAATTAGGTATGCAGGCTCCTTAGGACTTTAACTTGACATTGCCAGACCCCTGATCAGCTGAGTTTCTTCTACAGCTAATTTCTATGCTATTCACGCTATGAACCTGTAATTTGGTATGTAGGCTCCTTATGACCTTAACTTGACGCTGCCCAGGCCCCCGATTAGCTGAGTTTCTCCTACAGCTAATTTCTATGCTATTCACTCTATGAAGCTGTAATTTGGTTAACAAAATATTCATATTTTCTTACCACAAACCTTTACTCAGCACTGATGTATCAATCCCTACATGTAGTGCATGTTGTTAGAAAAATAAAAATAATATATTGTCAGTGTAGTTTACTTTTTTCACGTTTTAATCATCTATCACTCTAAGCAAATTACTTAATTTCTCCCTTACTGCGAAAAAACAGACATATCCATGATCAGATGTTTTTCCCAATAAGGGAGAAATTTGTTTGACAAAAATTCTTATCGAAATACCTGCACCGTCCCCTGAAAGTCCCTCACCGTCGTTTATTCACTTTTACTGACGATGGTTTGATAATTATACAGTGGCCGCACTACCGCTATTTTGAGGGCATCTGGCAATTTTCCGTGTAGTATACTAAGATTAACTATGTGAGTGAGTGGTGGTCAAGAAAATTGATATGTGCCTGATTAAATCTGAGGGTATTCCATCCCAACCCAGCCCTGTTCCACCCTTAATTGATAAAATTGATTTTATACATATACATCGTCTTCAGTAGTTGCGCGAAGGCTCATTTTTGTCCTAACGGCCAGTTTTTCCAAAGATTCTTGTAACTAAAAGGGGAATACATAACTTAACATAAGAAATACGTTCACATAAGAAATACATTCAGATAAGAAAACATACGAAATACATTCACAAAAACCAATAGCCAGGAGAACCAGGTGTCGAATAATTTGCAGTTACATGAAGCAGACTGGCAGCAGCCCTAAGACTGGTAGAAAACATAATTAGTTGGAAAAATTTTTGTGGAGACTGAGCTGGAATTTATGCCGATGATCTAAGACAAGGCAGATTGTTTTCCTAGAGTGGAAACCTCATAGATCCTTCTAGTACCCCAAGGTTGTTGATACTGGTTCTCCAGATTAATGGTTTACCGTTTCTCTTTGTGACTGTGGCTCCGTTGATCTCAATCTGCTGTTTTCTTGTGCTGTGTCAATAACTCTCTCTTGGACTCTCTCTTAGGACGTCCCTCAGTATTGAGAGACGCCCTTATGTATTTGATGAACGCGCGCACGCGTGCGTGTGTGTGTGTGTGTGTGCGTGTGACAAAATATTGTGTGGGCTGCCAGGCCGCAATTTTCAACCGATTTGCGTGATTCTTTTTTTGCTGGATGTAGAAAACGATCTAGTTGTGCACTACGTCGCCGGAATTCCAAAATTTACTTCTAGAAGGGGGGAAGGGGTTTAATGGTGAAAACTGCGGGTTTTCGGCTAAATCTTGTGTGCGCTGCCCAGGGCTTCATTCTCAACTGATTCACGTGGTTCTTTTTTGTTTGACGCAGAAATTTGTCTAATTGTGCACTACGTCGCCGGAATTCCGAAATTTATTTCTAGAGGGGGTGAAGGGAGGGGTCAATGCTGAGAAAAGCGTAATCAATATCTCCACTGAGGAATAACCAAGTATGATTCCCCGACTGAGGCTTTTATGTTCTAATAAGACTGTTGGTATAGAAGCGTCGCTAACTCAATGAATGAGTAGAAAAATAACGTAAACAGGCCTTACATCCAACTGTGTCGCCGGCGTGCTCTTTTTGTTTCAAGTATTTCGCAATCGATTGCCTCATCGCCCTGATTTGGGACATATGGAGTTGGGAATCGAACCAAGGAACCTCAGTCCCAATACCAACAGCCAAGTGACTCCACTTCTGGTATCTGTCATGAGCAGTCTGCCTCTACCACATACTCTCAGTAATTAATTTATTTCAATCGATGTCTTGACAATATGCCAAACCATAAGAGAGGAAATTAAAAATAACCAAGAGAAAATAAGAGGAATGTAATGGAGTGGAAAATGTTATTTGAGGTAGGAGCTTCGTAATACTTATGAAGCAATTTGCTTCTTCCATTAGAGCTTAGGAGCAATGCAGTTGCCATCTTATCCTCCCATGGCAAGTAACCCTGTAGAAATACGATAGGGATTTGCCTAGGGGAAGGTAAGGTGAGCAACCCAGGAGACACTCGCTACTGCAATATCCCCCTCTAGACCCCACCCACTATTCAAAAGCTCCCTGATTCAAATGCAACTCGGCGATATTATCACAAGTAATACTACGTTGCTCTATGTAAAAGTATAACTTCGGAGAAGGCAATTATGATGCCTGCTTTGCAGAGCGACTCATCATAGAAGGTATAGAATGAAAAATGCAAGAATCCTCTTCTGGCTACTGGAAAAAAGGCTACAATAAGAAAAAGTCGGAGGAAATTTTCGAAATTGATGGAGGGATATAAAAACCGTTTCGTCATTGCTCCTTCGCTTTTTTCAATGATTGAGTTTTGCTGATATAACAACCTGAAATATACCATTTAAAAAAAATTCCCACAGAAACTGGTAGAAATATTTTTCATCATCTTAATGTTCCATCATGTCACCTTATCCACGCATTTTAGAAAATATACTAAATAATCTCGTTGAGTTCTGGAAAATTATTGAAGTTGGTTAGAATAGAATTCTACTGCCGATTTGTTGGTGTATAAAAATAAAATGACAGGTTTGCTTACAGGATTTTTATGTAAATAGGGAGTGACGAACCAGGAGTGACGAACCCTATGAACTGTCCCCTCAACCCGTTGACTCACCGCCCCATCTGCACATTCTGCCATATCAAGTTATTCAGCTCAAGCAAAGTACGAATTTGGCCATTATCATGGGTGGGAGTGGAAAAGTGAGCCGCCATTATATGTTAGAGTCACGGGATGCAAAAAACTGCTTATTGGGTAACTACGTTGGTAAATAATGAGAATAACGTGAATAATGTGTGTGTAGTGACTTCATATTACTAGCTGCAGACAATAAGCTCACCACTACCCACTTAGCTTCAACAACTCGGCATAAGCAACCTTCACACTTCTCTTTGCCTCCAACTTGAACAAACAAGGTCAATGGAGTGGTTTACGGATGTATCCATTGGAAATTTGCAAACACACTAGCCTCTGATAAGGGTTAGCGAATATGTGGGGCCCTGGCTCTAAACACGTTCAAACATTATCGTCGCCCATAAGTAGGTACACCTCATTTTTATAGGCCAGTTATGCATGCATACTCATCACAAACTTATTGTGTCATACCGTGGGTTCTTCAACCGGATATATGTTTATGTAAGTTACCTACGGGGCACTGTAGAAAGGCTCGGAAAATTAGAAGGGCCGAGTTTGAAGTCCTAGAAAGACCGCTAGAAAGTGACCCCTCGTGTGTGACCCCCCGCAGAAAAGCTCCGGTACGAACTTGCTCGCTATCTGGTATCTCCTCTACTTGGCCTGTGAAGTGCTTGCTAGTTGTTCGTGCGATTCCGATTGTTTACCATGTCACTCGTCCGAGTAGAAAGTGGAAGCCAGAAAGGCCGCGATGTTATTTTTATTTCGTCCTATAAGTTTCCATTTCACAAAGAATCAAAGGCAGGGGTGCAGCGGTGGTATTGTTCGTCTAAATCAATGTATAAGTGTCCAGCGTATGCAAAAAACATGATTTGGAAGTCCTTGTGGTGGCCGATCACTGCCATGATCCTGATACAAGTGTAGACATACTTTCCAACGTTAAAAAGTATGAATATAATATTATGGTGGCCTTTTTGGTTTATTATTTTCAGTAATGAACCTTTGGAATCGAGCATGAAAAAAAAACTGTTTAACCCCACCAAAATTTGATGGTTTCCGTTTCAAAGTACATAGAAACCGAAAATGCAATTTAAAAAAAATTCTGTCCATCCGCCGGACGCCATACTTCGCAATTTTTAGCGAATTTTCGAAGAAAAGGAAGCTATTGTTCTCGGTCCAAAATTTTTAAAACTCGAATATCCGAAAGATCCGTTTCAGACCATCCTGAATTCACTGCCGAAAGACACCAAAAATCATATATATATATATATATATATATATATATATATTTACATCCTGCTATCATAGTGGCATCCGCACATAACGCGTTATTGTGGCACCCTTGCAATCCAATAATATATATCGAATTTTTAAGGCGTATACTGGTCCATTACATTGATAGAAAGTGATGGGTGTAATTTTTTTCTTGAAATTGCAAACAGAAATGAAATCCCATAATGCTATCATTATGGCATCTTTTCATTCTTAGATCAATACGGCACCCGAAGTATACATTATCCGAATTCACATCATTGCAGAACCCACTTGTGTATACATTGAACATATTGCTATCAATATGGCACCATGCGCTGTTGCCAAATCTCTAGTGGGGAAAGCATTTAACCTGGTAGTGTAGAATCGTGGCCCGGGGTGACCATGTAGATCTTAGTAACCCCAAAGTTGGCGGCAACTGGTCCTCGTCTCAGGTGGGCACCAATGCAAGCTTTTCAAAGCTTGTGCTTACTCGACCAGCGATTAGCTCTTCACCTCTCATAGTAATCATGCGAAGTCTACAGGGACTAAAGATTGAGTAAGGTCCGAGTAAAAAGTTCCCCCCGGGATATACCCATTGAGGTAAAATTCAGGGTTATAAAAGACATTTAATTTAATTGTTGGAATCCATCTCTACAGTACCCAATACGGTCGATTTTTCAACTCCCACATAGCCCCTACCTATTTCTGGATGGATAAACTTGCAGCAAGGAAATTAATTGAGCTGTGTATGTATTAAAACGTCACTGTTTCATTAGAGTAAACATTTGTATACGTACCTATAAGGAACATCCTAGGCCAATAAAATTAGGATTTTTCCAGGAATTAATTGAAGAAAAATCGGAAATCGTTTTAGTACCTTCAGATGATGCTAAATAAAAGTTTAATACCTTCAGTTGATGCTAAGTAAAAGAATCTGCGTTTGCACGGTCACAGGTAGTGAGCTTAAATTTTGAGAGCAAAAACACCGACATTTTGGCACTTTCTAAATTTTTTAGTTAGCTATATCTTCCAAACCGTACATCCTACCTTCCACCACTAGAACCAAAGATCATTAAATTTGGCATCGAATCACGTGGTAGCTAAGAAAAGTGCTAAATACATCGTACAGCAGACGGACAGAAATTTTTTATTGCATTTTCGGATACTACATACCTTGAAATGGAAACTTTCAAAGTTTAATGGGTTGGGGGAGGGGGGGTAACAATTTTATTTTTTCGTCCTCGATTCCAAAGGTTCATTATTCATAATAATAAACCCAAATTAATGAAATTCGGTTCGTGGGTCCAATTTGGGGTCTGAATGGTCCATGGATCTCTGCTGTAAGGGGAGAAAGAAACGCTGCAAAGTGCTTGTCGCATGGTTTTATTATTCTATTGGACATACCTACAGAAATGTTGGCTGTTCATTTATTGTTTCTTTCATGTGAAATAATTTAAATAGATAAGTATTTCTGATTGCTTTCACCAATTCATATTCGGTCTTCTCGTTCCCAAAATCATGGAAAACGATACCTCAAAAGCTCATGTTACTAACATGTTACTAAAACACAAAAAGTACCTATTTTTGTGCACATTTTCACCCATAACACCCCTCGGTATATTCCGATCGAGCTGAAAAGTTTCGGAACACAACTAGGGCCTAAATGGAGCATGTTTGCGAAAGATCGAATTTTTAGACCTAAAATGAAGCCGGTACATGTGATACGGCGGACGGACATAGCATTTTTGGAATCTACGCACCTTGAAACGGAAAAGAAAAAATTTTGAGGGGGTGTTATAAAAATTTTTTGCTGAGCGAATACATAGGTGTATTATTCACAGAATAATAAACCAATAGGGGTTGAAATTTTCAGGGCTCCGTTATTTCAGGGCTCGTTTTTAAATTGATCTCGAACTTAGGAATTTTTTGAGACCACCTGGAGTATGTACAGCCGTTTGTTCACATTATGGCCCTGAAGTTTGCACCGAAAACCTTCGTCAGTATGATCGTGAATGAAATGGTATGCATCCATCACGGATGGCTGTATGAAGTCGAGTTGGTTGTTCCAAGATATTATTTGATCGGAAGAATTATTGTTATTTATTATTTTTCTGATTGGTAGGTACCTACTTTTGTAGCTTACCACACGCTTCATGAATATCAACAAATAACTTATTAATCACAGCATTCTTGAATCCACTGCATATTTATGAAACTGTAACTGCCCGGCCGGCTCCAGTACTCGATTTAGTGCTTTCCTGGGGGTCCAAGAGGGTAGGTATTGACCACAGAAAACAGTGATTTAAATTATACACCGTTCTGTAATAAGTTGCAGCGATTTTGTTCTTCTATCTATGGGATAAATTAGTACTATTTTTTTGGGTTATTATTTTCAATAAAGAACCTTTGGAATCGAGCATTAATACAATTATTTTGAAAGCGTTTCAAGGTACCTACATAGAATCCGAAAATGGTAAGAAAAAAGCTGCAAATTACTACACGACGGTTTATGACTTACCGGTACAGAAACACCTACGTTAAAGACCACTGAATTCTGTTGTCAAAACCTACCCTCGTGCGTCTCCCAGGAAAGCCCTGATCGCCTAATGGATCCAAATGGGTCATTTCAGTTGATAAAATGGGCGATGGATTCAGATTCAAGACCTCTACCAAAAGTGTAAGGTGTATTTTTCGAATTAATTTTTTCAACTTGTATGAGATGAATTTCTTGAGTCTAATGACCTGATCTGGTCTTATTCGGAAGTGGCGTATGTTGAAAATGGGAATAAAAAAGGGGGAAATCTGACCCATTTGACCACAATTTCTTTAACAATATAAATGTCAAGTGGGATGAAATGTGCCGGCTGAATTCGGGTGGGAACGTTCTGTAAATTCCGAAATTTTAAATTTAGGAATCTAAATCTTACGATCACGTTTGCGTGTTGCGTCTTATTGCCGAACGTCAGAGATGCCTCAGACTTGTCAACATTTCGGGGTATGTCTGTACTGCGCTGCAAGCCGCAATCTTGGGTATTTTGGCTTGAAACTTTGAGGCTAGCCTCATTCGGCCTTCCAAATTTGCTATTGGTGCCACCATGTTACCAGTGGTACCATCTATCAGAAAAATGTGTTTAGACCTCCAGAATTTTCTGTGTAGTTTTGGTGCCACCATGGTACCAGGGAACGACGCCTGTCATCTCTGTCATCTGTCAGAAAATGTGTGTTTGGTATAGTTTTTCATGTTTTCCGGCGTGCTGAATCGAATACAATTACTTTCAACGCTCTGCCAGTCATCCTTACAGCAACTGCTAAATATTAAGCCATAAACCGCTCCGAAAAATATATATTATTGAGCATGGTTAATAGGCAGTGAGCTTATTTTCAAAATTGCGAAATGCGTCTGGTCAGTGGACCCACTAGTATTATCTGATTCTGCATCATATCCTGAATTGAAAGGCACTTGTCTGCCAACTGAACTAGTAGGTTCAGCAGACAAATTGTAAAATGTCAAGTCTATTTGGCAACCAACTTCTGACTTATTTTACCGCGTTTGTTTCCTCTGTTTCTTGATTCTACACTATATCCTGAACTGAAAGACACTTGTATGTCAACTGTCAAGGCCGCATAGGCTCGGGAGACAAATATTAAAATTTTAAATTTTGGAAACAAACATCTGACTCATAAGACTATTGTATTCCCAAATTTAATCCACACAATTTTAGCGATTGTCTCCTTGATTTGTTGACTATTACTGCAAATGCGAGTCGCGCCGAAACGGCAAACGTTTGATTTCGAATGGCACCTGTTTGAATCATTGGGAAATGTGGCAACAGTACAAGTTCTCCTTTAAATGTTTCTTTTAAAATTCTAGCTTCGATGGTATTGTTCATCATATCTTTCAATGAAAGCCTGGTACCTTAGCAAAGTCATGCTGAATGAATTCTTTGAGGACCCCTGTTGGTTTATTATTGGGGGGGGGGGGGGGGGGATGGGTGTAAAAATAGGGGTTTTCCAGTGTTTGAGGTTTTGGTGAACATGAGCTTGCGAGGTATCGTTTTCCATGTTTTTCAGAGCACGAAGACCGAATATGAAGTTGATTCTCCTAAAGACCAAAGAGTGAAGAATTGAAATTGTACCTAACGTTCAGCTCCCGGATTCATTTTTTATGGGTCAGAAACCTGGGATATTGACTGAAATCACCATAAATTTGTATAATAACACAAAAAGTAGTATCAACAGGTGAATCAAGACAGTTAAATGGCACTATAATTGATCAAAGATAATTTGTAAAAAAAAAAGTGTTTTTGAGAAACAATAAATGAACAGCCAACATTTCTGTAGGTAAGTCCAGAAGAATAATAAACCCATGCGACAAGGACTTTGCAGCGTTCCTATATTGAAATATTCAATTCACAATTTTAATTGGTTGAAAAGAAATTGCTGTATGAAACCGAGTTGGTTGTTCCGCAATATTATTTCGTTTCGAGGAAGATGGTGTTTTCGATTTGGTCGATAGGTACATACTTTAGCAACTTGAACAAAAATTTGGTTCGATGTATGTCTATCCGTTTGCGTCCGCAAACCCTTGGCACGCGCATAATATCCTCAGTTCGAATCCGATTTTGGCAACATTTGCGGGCTGGGCTCCCCATCCGCTCGGATATGGGGCATCCTTATAGGAAAATAATAAACCGTTGTTTAATAATTTGCAGAGTTTTTACGTTTCTTCCCGCCAGGTCCTTTTCCTAAATATGCGGTAGAGTCGAAAATTATATCTACAGTTATTTGCTGTAATGCATGAAGCATAATGTGTAGTTTAAAAATAGTAGAACGAAAATTCCTACGCCTAGTTTGAAGAACCGTTCCTAAAAATGCCATCGAAATCGGGCGTTCAAAGAATGATAGAGTACGACTGTATAACCGACTTTGTACTAACCTAGCTTCTACGAATACTTCTTTTTTATAGGGAAAAAAGAAGTCGTGAGTTTTTCAAAATTAATAGACGGTAACGCTTTATTAATAGGTAAGGCTTCCGTACATGTCCTCAGACAGCAACATGAACAAACACAGGTTAATGAGAAATCAAGTACCTCGATTTTGCGTCTACGCAAGCACAGTGGTCGTACTAATGATCCGAGCGATTTGAAATTCATATGGGACGACCTAGGAGCTACACCACCCCAACTATCACTGAATTTGAACAAAATCGGGCGGCCGCCGCCGGTAACGCCGAGCTTCGCGGAACAAAAAAAGACCCTCATTGGAACCTACCAACCAAATTTCATTAATTTTGGTTTGTGGTAACAAAGAAAAGTGTCTGGAACGGCGCGTACAGCGGACGGGCAGAAATTATTGTTTAATCTATTTTCGGATTCTACGTGTCTTGAAACGAAACCGTCAAATTTTGAGGGGGCTAAACTTTTTTCTTTTCCCTCATGTTTGATGCCAAAGATGGACTTCATTAAGATGATTCATGTAAGATGGACCGTTCAGGTAAATCTTATAGATAGGTAAGCTAAAAACTGGAAAAAGTCCTACAATTTTGAGGTTTTTTGGCAGACAAAAGTTGTCCTAAACTCAAAAACTATTATTCGAAATGAAAAGTGTTATAATAGGTAACTAAAGTTGTAGAGCACCAAATTCATAGGGGACGACCTAGGAGCTACACCACCCCAACTATCTATTGAATTTGAACAAAAGCGGACCGCCGCCGGTAACGCTGAGCTTCGCGGATCAAAAAGACCACAACTGGAACCTACCAACCAAATTTAATTAATTTTGGTTTATGGTAACAGCGCAGCGTACTGCGGACGGACAGAAATTATTGGTTCATATATTTTTTGATTCTACATGTCTTGAAACGTAACCATAAAATTTTTAGGGGGCTACCCCCCCCCCCCGCCCTCCAACCATGTTCGATGCCAAAGATGGACTTCAAAATATTTAATTGAAATATTAAAGTTTAGATCAATTAAAATTTTAAATTGCAATTTTAATAAAACATATGGGTGCTTTGAACGCAGAATTGAATGATGTACAACTTAAGTTATATGATATGTTTCATTTGGAATACCCATTTTTAGTTGCAGGCGTGTGAAACACACTTTTCAGTAAAAATGGAAAAAATTTCCGAGTTTAGACCCTCAATTCCAGCCAAACGGCTGAACCAAATTTGATGTTTAAGACAATCATTCTAAGTAGAATTTAATGCTCTTTAATTTTTGTTCGAGTGAAATTTTCTGCAAGAATCATCGTTTGGATGTTATAAGCCCAAAACTGCACGAAGTGCCAATATTTCACGGTTGTATGATGTACCAATCAACAAGCATGCCACATTTCAAATTTTTAGGATTTTTTTCCCGCTGGTACCTTTTTTTCTTTTCTAATTTGACTGGGCTAAATGAGTTGATACTCCAAAAGTGCTCTTCTGACAAGCCCCCATGACCCTACAGCCCACGAGGGGCTTGGGCTGGTCGACTGATTCTCTGATAACAGTGTTGCCAAATCTCCGGAGGTCGCAATGATAGGTCTTCGTCAATTTTATGATATACTGTGTATATTCTCGACTGGCACCAGCGCTGCGTTTGGAAAAACCGGGAACTATCGCCGTATAATTGTTATCCATCTTGCTATGTTTGTGGCACCCATGTGACAATTTTCAAATCAATATATGTGACTCCTCTTATCGATTTACCCCCTTCTGTGTATCGATAGTTGTTGATAATTGATACCTGCAGCACTTCCGAAGCGTTTCAATTTTTTTCTTCTATTAACCTCCAAACTACGTAGGGATTTCAAAGTGGCACCCTTATACGGATGTCGCATGCACACGGGTGCCACTTTAAATGCAACTTTTCTGTGTGTGGTAGCCACAATGATACCAGGATGTATATATATATATATATATATATATATATATATATATATATATATATGTGTCATTCCAGACGATAACTCTCGAAAGAATTGAGATAAAAAGTTCAAATTTGCACGAAAAATCTGTCTTGGGAAAAATCGACAGGCTAAGTTCGTAGATGGGCAGAATCGGGTCACTCTAAGGGGGAGTTTTGGGAAGTTTTAGGGGGAAAAAATTACCCATAAATTCCCAAAATGAAACAGTCTGACAAGTGACACCTCATTTTAAAGGTTTTTGTACGCTGAACACGATGGTGAAATCAGAATTGCGATATCTCATTCCGTTCTCAAACTGGAGCACTTTGAAGATGAAGGAACGTGGTTATTTCTTGAGATGTTCTTCCTTGTTCGTCTGCTCTAATCTGATAACGGAATGGGATATCGCAATTCTGACTTCACCATCGTGTTCAGCGTTGGAAAATCTACAAACCGAGGTGTTACTCGGCAAAAAATGGAACAAAAAATTTTTTACGGATATCCCAAACATCACATTTTACATAAAATCAGTTATTTCTTCGAAAATTCGCTCTTATAGCCATTGCATGACTGTGGTTTTTTTTAGTTACCATGAACCAAAATTGACGAAATTCGTCTTATAGGTTCCATTTGGGGTCTAGTTGGTCCTCGAGGTGGGGGTTAATGTCAGGCATCCCTAAGGGGTGAAAAATAGGGGTTGAAATCTCCAGCACGCCGTTATCTCGAATTTTTTTTAATTATTAAATACTTCTCGAACTTGGGAGTTTTTTGAGACCACCCGGAGCATTGTACGTCCAGCCGTTCGTTCACAGTAAGGCCCAGAAGTTTGCACCGACAGGCATTTTCAACAAGATGGTGAATGAAATTGAATACATTCAGCCCAGATACCATAACTCGGGACGTGGTAAAAATCGGGAATTGGCCCGAGATAATCATTGCTTGGGAGCACCTGATTCAGGGGCGCCATTTCACCAAACTGTTGGGGGGGGGGGGGGGGCAAACACCAGGGGGTATGGGGGGTATGATAATATATATCTACTAAGGAAAGGGGGTCCAGGGTTTTTTCCCCCGCAAATTTGTTTAAATTATTATTACATTTAGATGTAGGCTAATTTTATGCTTCCTTTTACATATTTAAAGTTTCAATAAAAGAATAAATACAGACAAAATCAAAGTACCCTTTTTCAATTCATTAAATTAGCATTGCTACATTCCAATAATATTCATTCAAAATATTCCTTTTTAAAAGAATAACTTTTTAAAAGAAGGCTATGATATTCTAGATAACTCCAGTAGTCATTTTCATTATTTATCAATTCCTTGGGGGGGGGGGGGGGCCTAGGCCCCCCCCCTGCCCCCCTTAAATGGCGCCCCTGAGCTGATTATATTCACGGAGTATGAAGTCGAGCTGGTTGTTTTGTGATGTTATTTCATTTGAAAAACGCTGCAAATCCCTGCACAACGGTTTATTATTTTGTACAGATACCTTTCTGTTACAGATCACAGCTCTCTGTATAGGTAACCCTTCCATATAATATATGTACTATTCTATACATTATGTAGATCGCAGACCCTCCGTAGGTTAGCACCTAACCCCGTACTCGTTACTATTTACCTACCTAAATAACGAGTTAAATGTTGCTAAAATAATTCTGTCGATGACAAACAGTAACTAAAATGGCAAAAAGAAACGCAATAATAATGAAGTTCTGAAGGGAAATTGTTGATGTGGAGTGAAAAAAGTTGCAAACGTACCTACCAACAAACTCCAGCCCCTTCTACGTAGATGGTATAATGAACCGTTGTATAATAATTTACCGTTGTGTAATAATTTACCATTGTGCAATAATTTACCCATCAATAATACTTCAACGCTGAATGTATACAATTTCACCCTGCTGTTGAAAAACCCTGTCGCTGCCAACTTCTGGGCCTTACTGTGAACGAACGGCTGATCGTCTACGCTCCGGGTGGTCTCAAAAATTATTTAGTTCAAGATCAATTTAAAGACGTAAAAAAACCATACCCTTCTACTGAAAGGTTTCGAGCGACGGCGTTCTGAAAATTGCAACCCCTATTTTTCACCCCTTAGAGATGACTGACAGTATAGCCGAGCTTCGAGGACCAACAAGACCCCAAACGGGACCTACAAACCAGATTTCATTAGTTTAGGCTAACAAAAGTGCTCAGTACGGTGGACAGACAGATATTGTGTAATTGCATTTTCGGATGTTTTTCCTTGAAACGTAAACCATCAAATTTTGACGGAAGGTCGATTCCAAAGGTTCATTAATTGAAATTAATAAAGCAAAACGTAAAAAAACCTTCGACCGAAAAGCTTCACCATGATTGAGGATGAAACAGAAACAGTTATAAGCCCGGCCCAGATATCACTGCTAGGGAACAGCTGATTATAACCACGGATGGCTGCATGAGTGGAGTTGGTTGTTCTGTGATGTTATTTCATATAAAAAATGATGGCTGTTTTGGGTTTTGATGAGAGGTACTTTTGCAACTTGAGCAAACGTTATGCTTCATGAACAACAACAAATGAAACTGTAATTCCCGGACCGGCTCCAGTACTCGATTTATGGCTTTCCTGGGGGGAGCTCGAGGGTAGGTATAGACCACAGAAAACAGTGATCTACGCAGAAGGGGCATCTATACAGGCAAATATTTTGGTTTATTATTCTGTTGATAATGCACCTGTGTATCCGCTCAGAAAAATATTTTTTGAACTCCCCTCAAACATAATAAAACTGGTTGATGCATGCGTAGATTCCAACAATGCAATGTCCGTTCGCCGTCAGCGTACGCCATGGCATCCATATTTATCTTTATTTGAGGTCTATAAAATTTGTTCTTTCGCACACAGGCTCCATTTGAGTCCTAGTTGTGTCCCAAAACTTTGCAGCCCGGTCGGAATATACCCAAGGGTGTTATGGACGAAAAATGGTTGTAAAAATATGGTTGTTTTTTTTTGGTGTTTTAGTAACATGAGGTTATGAGCTATCTTTTTCCATGTTTTTTTTTAAGGATGAGGGGACCAAATATGAAGTCGATTTTGACCAACGAGCGAAGAATTGAAGTTCGAACAGTTTCCGACTTACAGATACCATAATGTTTGGTCTAAAATCGTCGTTCTTTCGCACACAGGCTCCATTCGGGCACTAGCTGTGCTAAGGAACTCGGCAGCCCGATTGGTATACGTCCAGGGGTGTTATGGGTGAAAAATGCGTGTAAAAATAGTGCTTTTTTTTCTTTTAGGTTTAAGTGAACATGAGCTTGTGAGGTACCGTTTTCCATGTTTTATGAAAATGTACATCCAGACCCGGTTCCATTACTCGATTTAGGGCTTTCCTGGGGGAGGGAGCACGAGGGTAGGTATTGGACACAGAAAACAGTGATCTATGTAGGAGGGGCATCTATACAGGTAAATAATAAACCGTTGTGCAAAAATTGCAGCTGTTTTACTTTTATTGCAGAGTTCCCTCTAGGCCCTTTGTACACCGGAAAGTCTACACGTTAGAAAATATTTAAAACTAGGATTGAAATTATGAAATGACGAGTCGGGACGTGCTTGGGAGTGCTTTCAACCTTACTGGTTTCTACCCTATTGATTGGGAGACGCCACACACAGTTATTCACAGTCGAGAGTATAGGAAAGTGACAGTGTAAATTAGCTCCTCGAATTTATCCGCGTAGCATTAACGAAGTTTACCACACGCTCTCAGCCGAAGTTTCTCCACTAAATGTGCGGAAACTTTGGTTGATAGGTCTTGAAGTGAACACAGCTTCCTATATCACTGGATAGAGCTCGTTGTTCCTTCCCTAACGAACGAGGAGAATCAGCCTGATGTAACGTACGTCTGCTCGACATGATTCAGCCACACCCTTCAATTCCTCAAACAATTTGAATATTGTGTTTTGAAGTAAATGACAAAGGAACCTCCTTTGACACTGCGATTTACCGACAGTCTATGATTCCCAAACTGAATAGCATGTTTCCCTTCCCTGAAGTTCCGATGTTACAATTTCGGTTCAAAGATTTTGCTTCCTCACTGCCGGAAGGTTGGGAATATCATTCGATTCATGATTGAATAAGAAAAAAAATATATCTCCTCCAAACTGATGTCCACTGCCATTTTGCGTTTCAGGCATCAAGGAACATTTTTGGTTCCGTATATGTCTGCCTGTCTGTCTGTCTGTCAGTCTGTCCGTCTGTCTGTGGTCAATTCCTTGTAACGCCCATAACAACCCGAATCAATGGTCGAATTGGGCTGAAGTTTGGAAGGTAGGTGGTGGTAGGGGTGTAGGAGAGTAGGTGGGGGTAGGAAGGTTGGTGAGGAAAGGGTCACAGATGGTCCCATATCAAAATCAAAAAGTACTATAACTTTCGTCTGCGCATGCGCAAACGTGAAATACTTGAAACGCCTTTAAACCTTAAATATCGATGAAATGAGTTCAAACTTGGAGGGTCGATCAGGAATAATGCTTTGATAGTTCCTAATGAATTTCATTGGAATCGTAGTGTAACTTTCGCCTGCGCATGCGCGAACATGAAATGTTGACCATTTCCTAGTAACGCTTCTAACTACGCGAAAAATAGTCGTTGAGAGCTGAAATTTTGAAGGGTGCACGCGGTTTGGATCGCAGATGATCCCCTATCGAATTCATGCATAGATACTCTACCTGTCCACTGAATGAACCTATCCAACTGTTCTATTCGTTCATGTGATTCAAGTGAGGAAGCTACACTGCCCACTCGAATTGGCAGTCTTTTTGGTTTATTATTTTCAATAATGAACCATTGGAATCGAGCATGAAAAAAAAGTCTAGCACCCCCTCAAAATTTGATGGTTTACGTTTCAAGGTATGTGGAATCCAAAACTGCAATAAAAATATTTCTGTACGCCGTACGCCGTACTGGCCACTTTTCTTAGTTACCGTGAAACAAAATTCATGAAATTCAGGTTATAGGTTCCGTTGGGGGTCTAGTTGGTCCTCGACGCTCGACGTTACTGTCAGTCATCTCTAAGGGGTTCCAAATAGGGGTTGATATTTTCAGAACGCCGTATCTCGAAAACTTCAGATAGAAGGGTATGGTTTTTTTTACGTTATTAAATTTGTCTTGTGCTAAACAATTTTTTGAGACCACCCGGAGCATTGTACGTCCAGCCATTCGTGAGCACAAAAAAGCTTCGTCAACACGGTATAATCCGGCCCAGATAATCATCACTAGGGAGCACCTGATCATGATCAAGGATGGCTGTATGAAGTCGAGTTGGTTGTTCTGCGATATTATTTCATTTGATAAGTGATGGACTATTGGATTTAGTTGGTAGGTACTTCTGAAACTTGAAGAAACGTTGATGTATAATTGATGGGTAGACTATTACACAATGGTAAATTATTACACAACGGCAAATTGATACACAACGGTAAATTATTACACAACGGTAAATTATTTCATAATGGTAAATTATTACACAACGGTAAATTATTACACAGCGGTTCATCTACCAAGAAGGGGCTGGATTTTGTTGATCCGTACTTTTGTAACTTGAACGAACGTTGAAGTATTGTTGATTGGTAAATTATTGCACAATGGTAAATTATTACACAACGGCAAACTATTACACAACGGCAAATTATTACACAACTGTAAATTATTACATAACGGTAAATTATTACACAACGGTTCATTTACCAAAAAGGGGCTGGATTTTGCTGATCGGACTTGAATAACCGTTGAAGTATTATTGATGGGCGAGTTATTACACAACGGTTCATTATACTTGACCACGAAGGTAGGTATTGACCATAGAAAACAGTGATCTACGCAGAAGGGGCATCCATTTCACTCCACTTCAACAATTTTCCTTCAGAACTTCATTATTTGCGTTACTTTTTGCCGTTCTAGCTACTGCTTGTCATCGATAGAATTATTTTAGCCACATTTAACTCGTGATTCAGATAGTTACCTAGTAATAAGTACGGGGTTAGGTACCAACCCGCGCTCTACATAAGATGTAAAGCACATATTATATTATATAGACGGGTTATCTACAGGGTGGTCCTTAATGAACGTACCACCCTTTCAATTTCGTTGGTTGTGGAGAAATCAAAAAACTTGTCGAAGTAACCTCTCCTTATTTTTTTGCAAAGAATTCAAAAATTGCAGTTTGAAGCGTTGCGCATGCGCGCAAATGCGCGCTGCGCGCACCAACTTTGTTTTTTCAAATGGAACCCCCCAATTTTTATTGCAGATTCGCATTCTACATCAAATTTCATGAACATTTTACTTCTACAACTTTTTTTTTCCACTGCGCAAAACGGGCGCCAGGAGCGTTCAAAGTTGCTAAAGTCATCAAAATTGCGCAAAACATGGATTATGGTAAACCCCAAGTGTGGCACATGACTTTACATTGTTTTTCAGCGCTGATTCACGTGGTGCTGTCAGCTTTTAGATTTAGCTCAGTTTTTTCGATTTTATGCCCTTAATCTACGTTTTTTGGTGAAATATTACAGTTTTTCCGAAGTATCAACTTTGGCAGTAGATTTATTTTCCCTCGCCCTTTCGCAACCCGGGCTTGGGACCGGCTAAGGCGGGCTTAAAAATAATCACGTGGTGTTTTTTTATTGGACTTGATGAACCCGAAATAACAGCCAGAAACATGGTCGTTTTTTTAAGAAAAAAGTGGCTTGGTTCCCGCACCCAGAAGGATACTCTGAGAAATCATGAATGTTATGGTACCAAAAGCGTTTGAATACGATTGAATCACAAGAGGTAAACAACTCATCAGGTGCGGTTGTACAACACGCACGATGGAAATGCTCGACTAACTGCAGCCGCTTATCAGCAAGTGTTTAATCGGCCTGTTCACCACCAGGCGATATTACGAACGGTTCGGCGTTTTGCTCGCAGAGTTGACGTTCGTCGTCCACCCGGAAGACCTTCGGCTGTACGCTCCTTCAACTTTGATTTGGACGTGTTGCTGTATCAACGGGAAAATCCTCACTCTTCCGAACGTCAGACGGCTCGAGCAGTTGGTTGCGGCAAAACTACAGTTCATCGGGTCCTTCACACCTATGGCATGAGGCCATATAGGTCTCATGTCGTTCATGGCCAGCGCGAAGGGGATAAGGAAAGGCGGCTGCTTTTCCTCGCACACATGGGTGCGCTCCGCGAACAGGTCCCACACTTGGCCACCGCTCTTTTCTGGACCGACGAGTCCACATTTACAAACAATGGACTCTTCAATCGTTGGAATTTTCGAACGTGGGCTGACGAGAATCCACGATTATCGTATTCCACCAGGCACCAGGTGCGTTTCACGGTAAATGTATGGTGTGGGTTGGTCGGCAACCACCTCATTGGGCCACATTTCTTGACCGGTGGTAGCCTCAACGGGGAGAGATACCTTCAGTTTCTCCAGGAGGTTCTGCCTGAATTGTTGGAGGACGTCCCTCTCGCCACCAGGTAGGCAATGTGGTTCCAACATGATGGTAGTGGAAATTTGAATTTTGGAGGACATCATTTTTTTACTCAATCACGAATCCAAGACTTCCCTACCATCGGTAGTGAGGAAGCAAAAAGTCTTCGATTCATAAATTTTTGAGTGTATTTTCATGGCATCTTCCTAGTCAAACAACTTAATTTGATTCGAAAAGGCTTCATTTGGTTGAAAAAAGTAGCATTCGGTTGAAACATGCAGCATAAATGAATATCCTACTCACAGGTTTCATTCCAGACAATATTATATCGTCAGGCGTCGACAAAAATAGAATCCAAGTTATCAGTAAGTACATCCCTACCCGAATTGCTATCCTGTCCTATAATTCTACGGTTTTGAAATAAAATCAGCAGATCAATAGTTACTTCATGACAAGGAAAAGGTATAATGTACCTGTAATATATTCGGTTAAACGATATTCGAGATTACGAATATAAATTAATCATCTTTATGTTGGCCAACTTGAATAAAAGCATTCTTAGTTTTTTCTTGATTCTAAAACGTGTTGTCGTCTTCTTTAAAACCTTAAATCAAATTAATTACTAATATTCTAAGAAATATTACATGGTGTCAGGTTCTTTTAGTTTCTTTTCGAACTTTGAAGAATAATTCCGGACTCGGAAAGTGATAAGTGCCGTAATCGCGATGAATGTAAACACGGACGCCGTCGGTTCTTTGTTCAAGATCGGACCATTGATTTTCGATAAAACTCTCGCACAGCGCTGGCCAAAGTGGAAAAACATGTTCGAATTACACATGACTGCGTCGGGAAAAAGCGAGTCTAAGAACGAAAAAATGAAAATTGCGATACTTCTTACCCATATGGGAGAAGCAAGTGTCGATGTATACAATACGTTCCCCGACGAAAAGAAAGACACTTTGCTACACGTAATAAGTGCATTTGATGCGTACTGTGCTCCACACATCAATTTAGCAATGGAAACCCACAAGTTTCATAAAATTTCACATGCTAAAGGACAAGGTTTCGATACTTATGTAACAGAACTCAAAACTCAAGCACAAAATTGTAGTTTTGTTTGCTCTAATGAGGATTGTAAGACATCGTACGCCGAACGAATGGTCCTGGATCACATCGTCACGCATATTAATGATCCCGAAATACAGCAGCAACTTCTGCGCAAGGTAAATAAACTATCCCTCAACGAAGTCGAAACAATGTGCCGTGCAGCAGAAGCAGGTAAACAGTTTAAAGAAGAAATAGCTACCGATTCTAATAATGCGGATGTTTGTTTTACCCGCAGATCGAGCAATAATCGACATAAAACTCCAGGTGATCGTCGAGGATCTAGCGAATACCTGTGTAAAAAGTGTGGTAAACGCCATGAACCTCGGGCTTGCCCGGCATGGGGAAAAAAATGTTCGATCTGTCAACGCCTGAATCACTTTGCAGTAGGATGCTTAGATAAAAAAAATAGTAACAGAAAACAAGTACGCAACATTGAAATCGACGACCGTAATTCATCCGACGAAATATTTTCAGATGATTGTTGTTCTGTGGAAATAATTCAGGATTGCAACACGGTATCTTCAGTGAATAAGGATGAATGGGAAGAAATCATCCACCTCGGAGATAAGCCTGTCAATTTTAGATTGGATACGGCGAGTGATGTGGATTTAATACCGCTAAAATTGTTTAAAAGATTGAAAGATCAACCGGAAATGACGAAATCTAAGGTGAAAATAAAATCGTAAAATAAAAAAGGTGAAAATTATGACGAAAATTGTACACACCATCTCCTTGGAGGACTACCTGCCAATAAAACCAGAAGAAATCAGCAAGATTAAACATCATACGTTATCAGATCAAAACACCGCAATGGTTATGAAGTATATCGACTCAGGATGGAAAGGTGTAAATAGGAAACTTCTTTCTGCAGAATTGAAAATCCTGTATGATCTGCGAGACGACCTAGTTGTCAAAGAAGGAATCATATTCTACAAAGACAGAGTTGTAATTCCACGTGACCTGCAAAGGTACATGATAAATCAGGTTCATTCACAGACTCATCTGGGGGTATCCAAAACTGTATCTCGCATGAGACAAATAATGTACTGGCCCCACATGTCAACTGACATCGCTTCATTTATTGGGCTCTGTGAAACTTGCCAAACGTTTCAAAACAACAACGTTAAAGAACCGCTGATTCCTTCTTCCATCCCAAAATATCCTTTCCAGCGGCTTGGAATGGATATTGGTGAGCTTCAAGGACAATGTTTCTTGGTTGTCGAGGATTACTACTCTCGTTGGCTGGAGATTATCCCACTACGAAATAAGACCGCCAAGGAAATAATCGATAAACTGAAAGGTTTATTTTGCACTTTTGGTATCCCAGAGGAAATTCGCTGTGACAACAATCCCTTTAACAGCTTGGAGTTGAAAGATTTCGCCAAATCTTGGAATTTCAACATCTCAACGTCCAGTCCTCTATACCCAAAATCAAATGGGCTGTCTGAGAAAGGAGTTGGGATAGCCAAAAACCTGATAAGAAAGGCAGTTCATTCAGGAGGTGACATCCAAAGAGCCTTGTTGGAATACCGCGCAACGCCGATCACCGGGTTGAACTACTCGCCTAGCCAACTACGTACTAATGGGACGTCTGATGCGCACACATGTTCTCACTAGTCGCCAACTGCTGCTACCGAAGAATCCAAGCAAGCAAGTAACAAAAGACATGGAACTGCTCAAACAAAAAGCGAAGCTTTACTACGATCGGACGAGTACTCAGGAAAAGAAATTTGAGAAAGAGCAACCAGTATACCTAAAATGGAACGACAAGTGGAAGAAAGGTTGGATTTCTGATGTACTTCCCCAGCCTCGTTCGTACACAGTTTGCGATGAAAAAGGCTGTAAGTATCGTCGCAATTCGAGCCACATTCGGGATAGAGCTGTTTCAATGCCAGTTAAAAGTACATCAAGAGGCTCTCTCTTTTTGGATTCTCCAAGAACTACAGTCGAGACTACAGCACGTGAACCAACATCAGAGAGAAAAGATGATTCTATCTCCTCCCCAATTCGAAACTCACGCGTGTCTGAAGATTTCAATGGTTTTGCGACTCCAACCCCCAACAAGCAGCCACCATCACCCATACGCTCCTCAACCGCTACCAAGCAAGACAATATAACTCGCAGTCGTTATGGTAGACCGGTAAACCCCCCAAAAAGATTAACCTACAGTGAAGATTAACTACCATTATTTGTTTTCATTCTTAAAATTCATTAACAAGATGTAAGATGTATAACTTTGCTTTGAAGATATATGATTTATTTTGTTTTAATTGCGATCTATTAAATTTTGTTTTAAAAATCATCTAGAGGCAAAGGTGTATTATATTCGGTTAAACGATATTCGAGATTACGAATATAAATTAATCATCTTTATGTTGGCCAACTTGAATAAAAGCATTCTTAGTTTTTTCTTGATTCTAAAACGTGTTGTCGTCTTCTTTAAAACACTTAAATCAAATTAATTACTAATATTCTAAGAAATATTACAGTACCTGTCCTGGTATCCTCACAGAACCACTCCCTGTAAAATTAAAATCTCGCCATAAACACAGAAGTGGGGACGGAAGACACGTGAGAACCGAGGAACCTAGTGGGGATCCCCACCATCCTCCACCAGTTGGAGGATGGAGGGAGATAGCCCTAAGGGCTATAAATACTCGCCTCCTTCGCCTTTCCAACCATTCTACGCTCTCCTCTTGTCGCTGACTATTCTCTCTCTCCTCACTCCTCCTCTCGTTCTCCTTACCTAAGAGGTCCTGGGCATGATGGTAGTCTAGCGCTATAACCAAACCAGGCAACGCCTCCTAAATGATCCTGGGCATGGTGGTAGTCACACGCTATAACCAAACCAGGGACACATCCAAAAAGATCCTGCGGGCATGGTGGTAGTCTTGCACTATAACCAAACCAGGCAACGCCTCCAAAAAGATCCTGGGCATGGTGATAGCCTCGCACTATAACCGAACCAGGCAGACATCCAAAAAGATCCTGGGCATGGTGGTAGTTCTCGCACTATAACCAAACTGGGCACGATCTACCCTAACGCCTCTAGTGGTGAATGTGCGTCACCTACGCATTCACTACAGTACCTATTGATTTCGTATCAGTATCTGAAAATGTAAAGTTTTATTTCAAAATCCGTTTGTTTGGAATCCTTTTCACGAATCAGTTGATATAATAGGTATAATCTAATGTTAATTTCTTTATATAGTTTACTCATCCTGGTTATAAATACCTATAGCTTTTCACAGTCAAAAGATACCGTTTTTTGTTGCAGCTTTTTTCGATCAACTTAAACGGTGCTCAAGGCAAATTAAGCCTGAAAAAGACAGTTTGCTCAAAAAACAAGTTTCAGTTTTGGTTTATTATTCTTAGTTACCATGAAACAAAATTGATGAAATTCGGGATTTTTTATTGGCCATTTCATACCTTCATCTGGTACTTAATTTGGCTGGGAAACGGTTTCAAATGGCTCAAAAATGTTGCTCTTAAAACCTGATGTTCTGGTCGTCCGAGGTTTAAAAAAAATTCAATTTCTCATTCAGTCTACATTCAATTTAGCGACGAGAGGAATGCATAGCGAAACAGAACGTTGGGATCACACCCCTGCTTCAACTATTCAAACATTTTTTATTAAAATATTAAATTTTGAATGTAAGTATATGTGCTGCGGTATGTATTTTTCCCTCATTCCTCCCTCTCTCTCTCTCTCTCTCTCTCTCTCATTCGCTTTCTCTCTTTTTCACTGTTTCTCGAGATTCAAAGTGAAACATGGTGGGCTCGGGAGGGAGTTGCCTCGGCTTCCAAATTGATGTTTGTAGTATTAATGGGTTGCGAAGAAGGTAGGGAGGTCGGTTTGCGACTGGAGGCCAAGGAGAAGAGGTTGTAATGAAACTTTAATAATGAAAGGACAGGGGCCAATTCATAATTCAGACTCCTTCAGACCGGTGGTCTTTCAAGAACCTTCTTCACCTCTCGCTTTTTCCCAATGGAGAAGATGCTCTCTCATACCATCCCTTATCCGAGGTCCGCTTCATTCCAACACTGTTTTTCACCCTTTGCTGTGTCCTCTTGTGAAGGACAGAGGGCGCCGTGCTTGTGCCTCTTCCCGTCCAAAGAACATATAAAACACAGAAGACCGCTCCCTGTAATCTGCACCCTTCTATAGAAAACATACAACGGGGAAACCTAAATAACGCAAAAACCCTCTCTCATCCCCAAGTCCATTCACAAAGGAGAGCGGTCTGCCCCAATAGGTGACCTGGTTTTCGGCATAAAGATCGCATTTGCCGCTGAAATTCTTCCATTCTTTGAGGTTCGTTTGAATTGACACAATGCGCCACCGAGACAAACGCATTTTGTCCAGCTCTCGTTGTAGGTATTTGAATGCGAACCTCACGGCTGATAATGGTTGGATTACTCCGTTGTTGTTATTGCTGTGTGCATGATGTAAAAAGCATTAGAGACTATTAAAAAACTATGCTACGTTCTGATTAAATGGTTGTAAACGAGGGGAACAAAATAATAAGTGGATATTAACACAATTCCGTTCAGAATTACTACATTACCATTCTAAACGAACGATTAAAATAGAGGGTTCCCTATACAATTGGCAAACGGTGAGTTGGTATGACACTGTGTTACAAGCTGTGGAGAACGCTCGGAGAGTCCGTATCACCATTTTCCCCATGCTGAGAACACCTGCACTGAAAAAAACCCTCCCCATCTGAATAACACACTGTGTCACTTTTTGAAACTTAACGTAGGTACCTATTACGTACACTCTTACTTTGAAGGAATGCCTGGTTGATATGATGCTGATCTAGGAGGCACTAATGGTTATACGGGTGGTTCCTCACTGGACAATCTGAGCCTCCCCTGAGAATTTTGGCCGTCCTGCTGAATGTCATGGGGGAGACGTATTTTCGATGCGGGAATCCGTAACACAGAATGCATGCGTAAGGTGCCTGTAAATGCACCTAACCTAATATTTGCCGAGTTTTCCCTATGCCGCTTGTCGTGATCCTCTCATTCAAATCGCTCCTGTAATAGTTGTAGACTTAACCTAATAAACGAAGGCAATGTTGAGCAGGGCGACATCGAGGGAAAGTAGGCGACCCTTCCAAACGAACAACAGTCAACCGCCAAAACGGCAACTGCAGATTGTGGACCGGAGACGGGTGGAAATGTCTCTATAAAACTAGCCCTTCTGGCCCAGCTCTCCATTCGACCGATCTCGCTCTTACCCCCGACTTCTCTCTCGAACCTCTCTCCCTCGAACGTCTCTCTCGCTCTAATCCCTCTCTCAACCTTCTCTCGTCCTCTCTCCCATATCCTAAAACATCTCCTGCTGTTGGTGAAAACCGCGGGGAGCACACCCTAAAAGATCTGCTGTTGGCGAAAACCGTGGGGAGCATATACCAAAATATCTCCTGCCGTTGGTGAAAGCCGTGGGGGGGGGGGGGGGGGGGGGCATATCCTCAAAAGACCTCCTACTATTGGTGAAAACCGCAGGGAGCATACTAACTCCTGCTGTTGATGAAAACCGCGGGGAGTTAGCCAAAATATCCCATAGGAGCCCATCCTACCACATGCATTTTCTCACTCATTCTCATCTCACACTCCAACCTCTCAACCTCGACCCCTTTCTACCTACCCTCATTTTGAGTCACAAAGTGGTAACCCCGACGCTCTGTGCCGACGATGCTGACGGATACGCATACCACCATCTGTGAGTCAGCCGCCTGGACCTTGCAGCTGCCTCCGCCGCCATACACCCTGCCACCATTCTACACACACGACCCCGCCTTGTGGTTCTTCCAGCTCGACACCGCCTTCTCCGTGGCCGGGATCAGAACCCAATGGGCTCGCCACTCCAAGACCATCTCACTTCACCCATACGACACGCTTCTTCAAACCTCTGACCTCTCACCCGACGCTTATTCTGCCTACAACGACCTCCGCACACGCCTCATCGCCTTGTACCAGCCATCGAAGTACGCCCGAATATCCGCCCTTACTCAGCCTCATTACCTTGGTGACCAGAAGCCCAGCCACCTGTTCTGACACATCCGTCACCAGCTGTGGGACATCCTCACGTCCGACAATGCTGACACCTTCTGGCTCCGGGCACTACCCACTCAACTACAGGTATCCACCCCCCCCCCCCCCCCCCCCCGCCCCATCTTGGAGGTGATGATGAAAACCTTCTCCGACTTGCGGATACCATGTTCGACATGACGACATCTGCGCCCGTCCATGAGATCCAACCTGCCACTGACGACCGAGTACCACACTACCGCTCCCGATCACTATCCAGTGAACGTGCCTGGACACCATCGACCGATCACCCCCCAAGACCCGCAGCGTACCATACCACCCCAAGCCGGCGTGACTCAACCACTCCACCTCCCAGCAAATCACAGGACCCCACACTCTGCTGGTACCACGCTCAATTCGGCCTGCGGGCCCACAACTGCCAGGCAACATGCAAATTCCCCCCCCCCCCCCCCCCCCCTAGGGAAACGCCAATGCCCGCCGATAAAGTCAGCGGGCGCCACTCTCCCATCCAGACCAAGTACACCAGCCCCGACCCCCACGGCCAAGCCCCACTCACCACCCCCAACCTACGCGACCATGCTCCAACGACAACAATCCCTCGCCAATTCAACCATCGCTGCCATTTCACTAGCAAAAATGATGTGGTTCTACAATATGCCAACCGGCAGCCCCCAACCACCAACGTACCGATCAGGCAAACCACACACCCGATCATCCAGCCATCACCCGCATCAACAACCACCGTCACCCCCCACTCCATTGCCATCTCTCGGCGCCTTTAAATACGCTGCCAACGTACTAAGCTCCCATTCCTCGTGGATACCGGAGCCACTATCTTCATCTTCCCTAAAAACGTGCTCCACCGGTGCTACCCCCCAACGGCCACCCACTCTACACCGCTAACGGCACAAAGATCCCTTCATATGGGACCTACCGCACATCAGTCTACATCGACAACCAGTCATACGAATGGCTATTCACCATCACCGACATCGACCAACCTATCTTTGGGGCCGATTTCCACACTTAATTTGGCCTCCACGTCAACCTACAGCATGCCACCCTCATCGATCCACTCCATCCCGAAAAACCCTGCCAGGGTATGTCACGGTTCACCCCTCACAGCCGACCTACTTGCAACAAGCACCAACCGCTGTCCCCACCAACGTTGTCAACAATGGCCCCACCTCCATTGATCTCCCAACACGCGTCGCCGCCGGCACTGCCACACTTCATCAACCGCATTCGTCCACACCGAGCTCACTAGGCTCGCCCCTGACTGGCCACGACCGCCCGACGCTCGATACCGCCGCCTCCACGGCCCCGACCACCGCTACCGCCACCCCGACGCCCTCACCGCCACTACCACCACCCCGACACCCCCCACCCCGTCCACCCCACATCCATGTGACTTCAACGCTCAAACCTCGCCACGCCCCTTCGCCTCGAAGCACCGCCTTGGTACCGCCTGCACGCCTGTTCCATCCTCTCCGTTTATTGTAGTAATATCATTTGCATATTTATTGTACGCTCAAATTCGCCCTCAGCACGCATTGGATTTTCGATCACTATCAACGCCTTCAGCGACCAATTTATTTGCGCTTCCTATTCACTCGCCTTTAGCTCATTGAAAATTCGCACTCCTCGCCTTCAGCATCCATTGTATTTCTCGACCGCCTTCAGCAACATTTATGTATCATACTTATGTCCTTTATTTGGTTAACTCTGGGGGAACCTATGTCGTGATCCCCTCATTCAAATCGCTCCTGTAATAGTTGTAGACTTAACCAAATAAACGAAGGTAATGTTGAGCTGGACGACATCGAGGGATAGTAGGCAAGGGCTTCCAGACAAACAACTGTCAACCACGAAAACGGTCGCAATGGCCGATTGTGGGCTGGAGACGGATGGAAAGGTCCTATAAAACTAGCCCTTCTGGCCCAGCTCTCCATTCGACCGATCTCGCTTTTACCCTCGACCTCTCTCTCTCGAACCTCTCTCTTGCTCGAATCCCTCTCTCTCGACCCTCCCTCGTTCTCTCTCCTATATCCCAAAAGATCTCCTGCTGTTGGTGAAAACCGGGGGGGAGCATATCCTTAAGAGAACTCCTGCTGTTAGTGAAAACCGCGGGGAGCATACTAACTCCTGCTGTTGGTGAAAACCGCGGGGAATTAGCCAAAAGATCCCATAGGAGCCCATCCTACCACATCCATCTTCTCACTGACTCTCATCTCTCACTCTGACCTCTTAACCTCGACCCCTCCCCACCTACCATCATTCGGAGTCACAACACCGCTATTTGTTGAAGTTCTGTTGGGATGAGTCCTATCATAATCATCACTTCGTTTGTGTGAGCAAGATGATAGTGCCTACTATTATTAAATATACCTCATAAATTGAGATTCTGCATGTTTCCTTTTAGGTATGACGGAATTATCACAACGATTGAAGCTCGTCATTTCTGGACGAGTCACTTAACCACTTCCGAGTGAACCTCAAAACGCGTTATTGATTTAGCGAAGATGAATACAACTTCATGACGAGTATAGCAACTGTTTGATGAACTCAGAAACACTACCATATTGACGGCGAATCAGTAAAACGAGTAGGACGGAGCCATAATGCGAAAGGAGGGCGAGGGGAAGTTTGCGTTGGTCGAGTCGCTGAGCCTTATGCAAACTTATCCATGACGCCACAGCTGCGGCTTTTCCAACGTCTACAAACCGGTCATGTAATCCAGAATCCAGTTTGAGTTCTATACTTGTATAACTGATCCTGCCTGGCGTATTGTTTCCATTAGGCAAAAGAAGTTCATATGCGCCATTTGAACGATCGAGAGATGTTTGACACTGGATGAAACGTGGGATTCGTTGGAACAGAGCTTAAAAGCGATGGAGTGTACCCACGGATTTTTAAAATTGTAATTCAATGTTCCTTTTATAAAGGAATGGAAGAATGGTGATACCGTAAAAATAGGTATTCGAGAAAAACATGGACTCTTGTCAGAAGTCTCAGGAGTGTTCAGGAGTGCTACACGGTTTTGGTTCATTATTTTCAAGGAGGAACTTTCGGAATCAAGCATTTTTTAAAAGTTAACCCCCCACCCCCTCAAACTTTGATGGTTTCCATTTCAAGTTACATGGAATCCGAAAATGGAGTTTCAAACGCTGCAAATTGTTACACAATGGTTTATTATTACCTGTTTAGATAAATATTTGTTGTTATTCATAACGTGTGTTCAAATTACAAAACTAGGTAACATAATCCAAAATGACCATCTTTCGTCAAACGAACGATATCTCGAAACACCCATCTCGATTTCATACAGCCATCCGTGATTATAATCAGGTGTTCCCTAGCAATGATATTATTATCTGGGCTTGATGTATAAATAATAATTAATATACCGTTTTATTCACGATTATGTTGATGAAGCTTTTCTGTGAAAACGAACGGCTAGTCGAACAATGCTCTAAAAAAATTCTCAAGTCGAGATCAATTTCAAAACGTTAAAAAATGCATGCCCTTCTATTGAGGTTTTTCGAGCTACGATGTTCGGGAAATTTCAACCCCTATTTTTCACCACTTATAGACTGCCAGTTAAGCAGAGCTTCGCGGAACAGCTAGACCCCAAATGGGGCGTACAAACCAAGTTTCAGAAATTTTTTAAATTCAATTTTTGAATTCTACGTAGGTATCTTGAAACGTAAACCATAAAATTTTGAGGTTTTTTTAATCCTATTTCATGCTCGATTCCAAAGGGTCATTATTGGAAATAGTAAACCAAAAATTTCTTGGGGAGAGGGGTTGGGGGGTCAGCATTATATGATTTGTCTGCATAAGGGCAAGGTTGCAGTGCTCCCTCCCCCGCCCTTCCCCTATGAGCTCCTCGTTCTATTTTCGCTAAGAGTTTTCTTCTCAAGATAGCATGTATATGTCCATAAGAAGAGTCCCAACATTATCATAATAGAAGAAGAGGGTAGAGGAAAGAGGGAAAGTGGAAATCTGTGTTCATCATCCAAATACGAGCTATTTCGAATGAAGAGGCAGACGAATGATAAAGGTCATTAGAAAAAAATGAGACGACATCAATAACTGAGCTCGCTATATTTTTCGCCGAGTCGGAGCCCTCTCTTTCCAACAATTGATAGGCGAGCACACTCCGAGCACATTTAGAGCGAACTCCTCTAACAGGGGAGAGAAGTAAAAAATTGAGCAGAGGAGCGAAAATAGATAGAAAAAAGAGGAAAAAGGTGGTAAAAGCAAGAATGGAAAAAACCGCCCTCTGCCAAAGGAATCGAACAACCGCTATGATTGATAACAGATACCTCCGGTAATTTCCCTTGAGAGGTAGGTGAGAGTTCCCACTCATTCATTTATTATTCCATTTTTATCGTCGGAGTGACCAGTTCAAAGCGGGGCGCAGAGTTCCAGCCGTTTAGATTGTAATAGAAGTTTTTTCTTGCCACTTTACCCAGTTTGTTCGTTCATTTAGCTGATCTAAATGTTCATCAATTACTTCGTTTTTTGATTCTTTCGTGGCTCAATAGAACCGTGAACAAATAATTACTGGTTATTTTAAGTATATCATACTTAAGGTCGGTAGAAGAAACCTTACCCCAACTTGACCATCCCAGTGTCACAGTGTAGCAGCTCTTTGGCGTACAGCACAGCTGATTCAGGGTTAGGTTAAATTCAAGTGAGAAGACATAAAGAGCCATCACTGGTTGCCTGGGATTTTGGTTGGTAATTTCCCTGTTTGGGTGGGCATTTTTCTTCGTTTGGCAGCCTGCCCCCCCCCCCCCCCCCTCATCATGTTTTCTTATTATCTGCACACTCTCGCGATTCTGTGATGAACTCTACAGTTCGCAAGCAGTCGTCAGACTACATTGCAGTATGAAATTTGGAAAGCTGAAAAAATAGGTTTCAGCACGCTTCTCCCTTTCAAGTGATCCTCTCTTCCCCTACAATGATCTGCCGTACTTCACAGTCATGTCCTGTGAATCATTATGATTTGTCACATCAGCATCATAATCAAAATCGCTATAAAATTGATCTCTACTTGATATTTAGTTGTTTTACCAACTAATCAGCTAATCCCTTTTCAGCCATTCTAAGGCCATTTTACATCTCCTGCTATAGTTTCGTGATAAGCGGACGGTGAAATTATTTAAGCGGCGAGTAATCCTACAAAACACACACTCCATTTAACTCGTGCTGGAGGGGTTACTCATGTAATGTGTTCGAATCCTGGTTCAACCTCCTCAGAATGGATGGCGAGTGATTTGAGGTAACCAGAAACAGGAATTCGAATATTACCTGATAGTTTTGTAGGCGGGCAGTTGGCCCTGCTACGGCTTTGCACAGTACCGTGGCAGGTTTAGGCGTCTCGGAGTTGAACAACTGAAAGGCTCTAAAATTGTGACTCTACGTGTGGATGGGCAATGGTCAAATTCAAAGAGCAAAACTGTCTGAAGGAACAAGTACAAAGAATTTATTATGAAAACCTACTTTTACAATTGGGGCCGCGGGGTCGGAAGCTGTAGCACAAGAATGGAGAATTACGTTAATGTTCGCGGTTAGACGGGATTCTATACAAAACAAAGGGGCAAGAATATATGTGAAAAAGGTGTTTCGAAAAGTGTTGATATATTGTTACGATTGTGTGAGGCACCAGAGTCGTAGTCTTCGATGGGTCTAGGAGTGGGTTCTAAAGCTGGGTCCAAGGGTTCAATGAAAGAGTTTTTGGGGCTAAATTCAATAAGATCAGGCTCAAATTGAGAGAAGTCTCCAGGGGCTCTGTAACAGAACAGGAAACGTCCTGGATTACCTCGGCAAAGGCTTGGATGATAGAAGAAGGCCTGAGGGGCGCTGTTACGCGACAGGGTCGCTAAGTTCCTAGTTTTGAAAGTGAGGGTTCTAGGTCTTACCTCCAATTCCTTCCTGGCTCGTATGGGAATCAAGGCTTCTGGGCTCGTCTTGGGCTCGCTGTTCGTCTAGCCTGCAACAGGTAGGAGGATTACGGCAGTACCTCGTGTCGACGGCAAAGGTCTTGTCTGGTGCGCCCTGGCCGTGGTTGGTAATACGGAAAAGTCTCCCGTCCCTTTTCTCGAGCGTCGTTAGAAAGAATTTATCAAAGGGGAGTCAATTTGAAAGTTCCAAGTCACACAAACGAAATACGGGGTCGGCAAAGAAAAATGGCTAAGGTCTCACTGGCTCTACTCTACTCTTCACTTCTCTATCTCTATCTATCTAGTCGCTGGTACGTCGCAGGTCTTGTCTCTGGGGAGTCTCCGGTTATGCGTGATGGCGGCGGGAGCGGGGGTATTTATACGCTCCCTTCCACAGTTGCGCCTGGGAGAGGCGCAGAAGGTCTTCTCCCTCCTGGGGCGCACCGCCCGAGTCAAGGTGTGAGGACTGCCCTAATCAGTGGCCTCTTTCAAAAGTCGGTAATCAAACTTATTTTAATTTGATTACATCACTCCCTCCTTAAAGAGGCCGTTGTCCCCAACGGCACACAACACCTTCCTTGGGGCGACTGTTGACCGGCATCCGGTAGGACTGCTGCCGAGGCTGGCGATCTGACTGACTGACACAGCGACATGTTGACTGGTGGGGTGGCTGACGTAGGACTTTCTCCTCTACTTAGGGTACAATGGTTATCCTATAGACTTAGTTATTAAGCAAGATGTGACTATACAAGGGAACTAGCAGATTAACTTGACAACTTTACTGACACACAAAAACTGATTTTAATTTGGGCAAAACGATTGAGACAGAGCTGATCTGAGGGGTGAAGATGAAGGACCTAGCGGAACTACTGGGTGACTGGCTTCAGGAATATGACTTTACGCATTGACAACACTTAATGGGTCGAGCAGTGAGAAGACACGAGTCGACTGCTACTCACAATACAGGGAAAAGACGAGACTTAACTAGCTTACATATTACAGGACAAATCTATATCACAACTTAATTGACAAGAAAAGCGAAAAATCTCATTATATAGAAGAAGGGATGACTCGACGTAAACAGGAACAATTAAAAGGACAAAATATTATTTTCATACGAAATCTGACATCTGAAGGATTTATCAACAAACAAAAATACAGAACGGAACATAACGTCCGCAAGGTACTGGCATAACTTGACTTTATCACCAGTAGGGCGACATACAGGACAACTTAACTCGACAAAAAAACTGTACGAATAGCATGACTGACTTATCTTAACAAATAGAACAAAATAATTAAAGAACTCTCCCCTCCTTTTTTTTTTCTTTTTAAACGTAAACTGGCAACTTTAAAACATAAACTTTTACTTTCTAAAATACAGTCTGACCAGACAACTTTTATCACCATCACCAACATACCTAACCATGAACTAATAAAACACTTAACAGAACGTGACAGCCTCTTTCTAAAATAAAGGTGAACTGGAGCAACTGGCTCAGATAATGCGGAGTACGAACAAGGCTGACCAATTGGTAAGTAGAAGGTACAACCAGGGGCAGCTAACTTAGGGACTAACGCAACTTTTTTTTTTTTTTCAACAAGATTCTACGAATCCAAACTGACTTAGGGGCAGGGGACTAGGTGGCTTATACAATAGGGCATAACTAAGACATAATATAAGAAATCAATGACTTACTAACTAACAAAATAAGAATCATATTTACAAACGTCTATCTACGACCAGAACATGGTCATTCCTATAGCGAACGACGGGGAACGGCGTCAATCGAGGATGTGGGTCGTTGGCGGGCCTGCTGGAAGGGTCGGTGGGTCCTGGCGACGCATTTGGCGAGGCGGACTCACATGAGGCTCCGTCGGGTGGCGCTGATTGTAGCGTGTGACGTACGCCTCTAGCACGCAACCGTGGCACATGAATCGCGGGCGCCCTAAAGGATGGCGGCAGTTGGGCAGGATAGTGACATCCCCCTCTTTTTCCAACTTCGTCACCCACCGTTTGACAATCGTCCGGCAGAATTCGCAGAATCTCCCATGGAGTTTCAGACCGGCGCGATAGCAGGTGACACAACAACCCTTCTTGGGTACGGGTAACGCTTGGTCGTCACCCCCAGGGCGGTGATAGTTCCCACGAGGGACAAGCGACGTCTGAATCGGCGCTGGATGGGACAAGGGAGTCGCAGCCACTTCAGCAAGGTCGGAATGGCTCCTTCCTTGAGGCCTCTCTTTGTCTGGTGGATCGGCATATGGGGCGACGAGGGGCGTGATGTTCCCGTCGGTAGGGGTGGCTCCGGGGAAATCTTTATCCAGGAGACTGGGGCCTGCGGAAGGCGCGCCTCTGGGGTCGTCCGTGGTATCCACTGCCCAGCTGGCAATTTCTCGCTCGGCCCTATAAACAGCCAACTCGCGGGCTAAATGGGTCATGGTGTTGCTCATGGCCGTCATTTCTTTCTTCAAGGCGTTGAACTGGGCCATAGTCACCACCTGTTGGTCCGGGTCCTGGAGCGGAGTTGCCACAGGGTCCCGGTCTCTTAGCGGCGTAAGCGGGGAGCAGGCCGGGGTGCCCGCCGACGGTGGGGCTTTCTCTAGATTCCGAGGTTCCGGGGTCGGAAACTCTTTCGGCGGAAGGGGGCTCCTTTCTCGGTAACCGGTAATCGGAGCTAGTACGTTTGGTGCGAATCCAAAAGTTAAGGAAGTCAAGTCGGTTCGTCGTGGGTTCGGGATGATCAGGAAGCGTGGCTCCTGGGTGTCCTTCGCAATGGGGGATGGGTCCGTCATGTTGGTCCTCTTAGTGGAGCTACCTAGGGAGAAAAGACCGTCAAGACCCCATCTCTCAAATTCGCGACTTAACCAACACCTATTCCCCCTGACGCTTCTACCATCATACCACCGGCCAGAGAGCACTCCAGACGGTTCCTGTGTTGGGATCAGGGATCCCGTTCCTGATTTTCCTGAAAGGATTATCCCTAGCCTACCTAGTGTCTCATGAAATTTGTACTCGGTAATCGTTCTATTACTCCTAACTACTCGGCGTTGTGTTAGGATTTCTTGGATTAATTCAAGCTTGGTATTAATTAATTTGCGAAAATAGAAAGGGAAAAAGCCCTTGATGGACAGGTTGGGGGCAGAACCTCTAGAAGGAGGTGGTTAACCACGGGAATCGACCCTCCTAATCCACTGGTTCTTACCATACCGGTTTCCAGGATGGGTTCTTCCTTGGGGCCTGTTTCCGGCGCTGACCTCATACATGGGTTCGATTGGTTTCCGGCGGTGAGGTCCAAAGGGTCCTTGTGGACCCATTCCGGGGTAACACTGGGTCCTGTCGTCAGAGTGGGCGGTCTCGGTGGTTCTTGTTCCCCGACGTCTTTGTCCGAAGTGGTCGTCCCAGAGGGCGGTTCATCCAGATACTTCCAGGGAACTTCGGTACTCCCAGGCACCAATGTCCCGGCTAGGATATTGGCCGTTACGTCACGTTGACAAGCGTAGGGGAGAATGCTTTCTATAGCATTTGGGGTTTCGCACCGGGGGCGGTATTCGTCCCGTACCACCAGTAGAGCTGTCCTTTCGGTGGTCTCCTCCTGTTGCACGGGGTAGTCCCACAAGGACGGTACGTCGCTCGTAGTTAGCCTCATCGGGATTCTCCTCAGCAGGTCGAGACCCATCAGGTTCAATCCGGGGCTGTCCGTGGGGAGTACGTGGAACTCGTGGAGTAGATCGTAACCCTCTATTTGCACTCGGAGGGTTTGCACTCCCCGGAACGGGATCGGCTCACCTCCGGCGCCTCGGGCTTGTATCACCGCCGGTCGGATAATGCTTCCCGGCACGGGCTGGTTCAGTAAGGACACCTGCGCTCCCGTGTCTACCACCATCGTGAGCGGAGTCTCATTGAGCATCACCGGAACGATGATCGCTGGCCCGTCGCTTTCTATCGTGACGGGTGTGATCCACGGGCTCTGAGCCATTAGTCGCTGCAGCTCTTCAGGCCCCGTGGTGGTAGTGTAGTTGACGACGGGCTGGGGACAAGGCACATTGGACCCTTCATCTGGGGCTATTCGTTCCGTGGATTGTCGGCCTGGGTTCGTTTCAGGGGCGAAGTTCCATCCTGGGGTCGGAGCTCCTGTGATTTCTGTCACACTCTGGACCCTGGTGGGTTCATTCGGGTTCGAGTTTGGAGGCAAGGTTGGGGGCAGGTTCGGGGCATCTTTCCTCCACCCGGGCCCAATCGGTTGTTTAGAAACTGGGGCCGGTGAGTACTCCCCTAGTTGGTCCTGCAGAAGTTGGCAATCACACTCGTAGTGGTCGTCACCACCGCAATAGGTACACAACGCTGGTCCTCTAGGCCTAAGTCGGTCGGGGCATTCCGCCGCAAAATGGGCAAACCCTCTGCAATATCGACATCTCACTTGGACTGGTGAGGCGGGGCGTGTTCGGTAATCCTGTGGCGACTCGCGAGAGGGCGACGCATGTGTCGGGTTCCTGTCGGTGGGGTGGAGGGAGTATGGTGGGTTCGCCTCCGCTGGGGTCATCTGGGGCCGTTCAAGGCAGTCACGGGCGTAATGGCCATTTCGGCCGCACCCATAGCAGCGGCCGTAGTTTCGGGGATTCCGGGGCGACCCACGGGTATACACCGCGCCCACATTCCATGGTTCATCGGAGTTGGCCCCCGTCGACAAGGTTTCGCATAAGTCAAGCGTCCTTGTGACGGTGTCATCGAAGGACATGGGGCAGTTACTGGCGATCGCAGTTCTAAGGTGCCCCTCTAAGCCTCGGATAAAGGTGTGTTTTGCTCTACCCTCAATGGCCGGATGTCTCACGCCTACTTCCCCCTCCGGGTATGCGGCTCTGACCAAGCGTCCCGCCAATCGGCGAACTCTGTCGGCATATTGTACCAGGGACTCCGTTTCCTCCTTCCGACATTCGGCTAACCGTTGAGAGAGCAATTCGGTGCTTTCTCGACCGAACCATCGCAATAGGCCCGCTTTAGCCACACTATACGGGGCTGGGGCTTGTCTCCATTCGGGGTGGCTTACAATGCAATTGAATGCAACCCCCTTGAGTTTGACGCGGAGGAGGCCTGCCCTTTCGACTTCGGACATATCTGGGGTCGAGTCTTCTAGGAGCTCGAGGTAGTCGGAAAGGGGCAGGGCTTCGGGGTCCGATGGGTCCCATACCGCCAATGAATCGATCACGGTTCGGGAGAGTCGCTGTGGTTGTCGTTCGTGTGCTCTTACCTCAGCCAGGATATCTCGGTGGGAATCCACCATAATCTTGCCCAGCGAGAGCACCGATCTCTCCATGGGTGTCAACTCCGGGTCTTCTATCCTCGCGTCGTCGTCCAAAAAGTTGGAGGTGGCCATCTTACTGGGGTCCAACAATTTACGCTCCCCAAAACACGCGAGAGGATATACGGCACTATCAGGTCATCATAAACGCGAAATTGCGCATGGAAATAATTAAATAATACTAAAACGGGACGAAAACCGTGAAATAATAAACAACACAAGTAACAACTATACCTACAAAAATGGGTTCAACTATCAATACGGAACAAAAATACGAAGAATTCACGAAAATAACGGCACTAACAGAAACTAATATCAATAACAAATACGGAATATTAAAACAAACGTATGCGTAAATTGGGTTCAAAAGAAAAACGTGGAAAAAAACACCCGTAAATTTTACGCAATAGTGACACGAAAACAGAATAATCAGAATAATACACAGAGATTTTACGAAAATAACAACAAGAGAATAACAGAAACAGCAAAAGGGGTCTATATCTAATGTTGAACACTAGGGTTGGGGTCGGTAGCGTTGAGGACGCAGGTAGAGGACCCAGAAATGGGGACAGGTCGTTGGCCGTAACGGTAACTTCCAGCGGTTATTACTGGAATAATCCGCCGTTGGGTCCTAAGAAGTGGGTACAACGGTGGGTGCAGGTAGCTCACCGTTGGGGTCTTTCGCTCGACGGAGTACAGAATGGCTGTTCTTGTGGGTTCGAATTGAACGTACTAAGTTGTCGATGAAAAAGGTTAAACTCCACGACTTTGACCTATGAGGGACCTTTCTGTTCGGCCTGTCCTAACTGGCACTTGTAACGGTTTCTTGCCGTTGTTTTGGGTGCACCGGTGGGTCCAACCGAGTAAAAATGGGTACAATTCGACAAAAATGGGTCCACTTAGTGGGTTCTGCTCGATCTTGACTGGGTTTATTACTCAGAAATTTCCCACTAATACCTATTTTACCAAGTTAATCCTGTCACAACGCACATTTACCACTAATTGAATATTATGAGACACGTTTTTACACAAAATAATGAAAAAAATGGAAATCGAAAAATATAAATGCTTAATGCAACAAGACAAAATATAAAAATATAAAAATCGTAATAAATGTAGCAAACACAGAATCAATATAATATATACAAGTATGTACACCTAATACTTCTCTGAGCCTGAGAATTAATTTACTTTTGGGGTTGCTAGGGGACTTGGGCAATTTTGAGGGACTCTGGTTGCCTTTCTGTGTCCTAGCCGTGTGCCTACCTACTGGGTTCGGATTTCTAAGAGTGCAAGAAATCCCCAGTTCTGACACCAAATTTGTAATGTGTTCGAATCCTGGTTCAACCTCCTCAGAATGGATGGCGAGTGATTTGAGGTAACCAGAAACAGGAATTCGAATATTACCTGATAGTTTTGTAGGCGGGCAGTTGGCCCTGCTACGGCTTTGCACAGTACCGTGGCAGGTTTAGGCGTCTCGGAGTTGAACAACTGAAAGGCTCTAAAATTGTGACTCTACGTGTGGATGGGCAATGGTTAAATTCAAAGAGCAAAACTGTCTGAAGGAACAAGTACAAAGAATTTATTATGAAAACCTACTTTTACAATTGGGGCCGCGGGGTCGGAAGCTGTAGCACAAGAATGGAGAATTACGTTAATGTTCGCGGTTAGACGGGATTCTATACAAAACAAAGGGGCAAGAATATATGTGAAAAAGGTGTTTCGAAAAGTGTTGATATATTGTTACGATTGTGTGAGGCACCAGAGTCGTAGTCTTCGATGGGTCTAGGAGTGGGTTCTAAAGCTGGGTCCAAGGGTTCAATGAAAGAGTTTTTGGGGCTAAATTCAATAAGATCAGGCTCAAATTGAGAGAAGTCTCCAGGGGCTCTGTAACAGAACAGGAAACGTCCTGGATTACCTAGGCAAAGGCTTGGATGATAGAAGAAGGCCTGAGGGGCGCTGTTACGCGACAGGGTCGCTAAGTTCCTAGTTTTGAAAGTGAGGGTTCTAGGTCTTACCTCCAATTCCTTCCTGGCTCGTATGGGAATCAAGGCTTCTGGGCTCGTCTTGGGCTCGCTGTTCGTCTAGCCTGCAACAGGTAGGAGGATTACGGCAGTACCTCGTGTCGACGGCAAAGGTCTTGTCTGGTGCGCCCTGGCCGTGGTTGGTAATACGGAAAAGTCTCCCGTCCCTTTTCTCGAGCGTCGTTAGAAAGAATTTATCAAAGGGGAGTCAATTTGAAAGTTCCAAGTCACACAAACGAAATACGGGGTCGGCAAAGAAAAATGGCTAAGGTCTCACTGGCTCTACTCTACTCTTCACTTCTCTATCTCTATCTATCTAGTCGCTGGTACGTCGCAGGTCTTGTCTCTGGGGAGTCTCCGGTTATGCGTGATGGCGGCGGGAGCAGGGGTATTTATACGCTCCCTTCCACAGTTGCGCCTGGGAGAGGCGCAGAAGGTCTTCTCCCTCCTGGGGCGCACCGCCCGAGTCAAGGTGTGAGGACTGCCCTAATCAGTGGCCTCTTTCAAAAGTCGGTAATCAAACTTATTTTAATTTGATTACACTCAGATTTTTGTTGAACGATCCATATTTCCAAAAGGCTTGACCCGGCATCTCACCCGAGTGTTTGATTTTGACTCCGGTTTCTTGAACCGAGCCAGTATTATTATAAAAGAGAAGAGTTATTGTTGCACAATATAAAAACACTTCAAATTATTACGCAATGATTTATTAATTTCCTGCTTAGATACCCCTTCTTTGTAGATCACTGAATTGTTATTAGCGTAAGACACTGAATAATTAATGTCAGCATACATAACAAAAATGCCACCAAAGTCGAAGTAGGTATACACTTCCAGCAATTCAAGTTCTTTGTTGCTTAAAACATTTCTTATGTACAGCAATGGGTTCGGATTTACCTATACAATTCAAAATTTATCAAAAATCGAAAATAAAGTCAACTTGGTCCCAGTCGACTTACCTGTTCAACATTTTTTAAATTTAAATGAAAAACCAAAAACGCTGAAAAATGTAACACAGAGGTTTATTATTTACCTGCATAGATTCCCCTTCTGCGTAGATCACTATTTTCTGTGGTCAGTACCTACCCTCAAGCTCCCCCCAGTAAAGCCCTAAATCGAGTATACTGGAGTAAAATTATTCCTAAATATGCAGCACCGTACAAGGCTTCAAATCTAGTTTTACAATATGTTCACTACTACAAAATTGGGCACCAATCACAAAACAGATCCACCGACATCACTCTTAACCTTAACCAGTATTTATTAACTATCAAAATACGATAATTTACCATCTATATCGTCATTCCTCCAGTAGAAACGCTCCCAATTTAAGTAGGGCTCTGGAATAATAGTACACAGAATTCGTGAGCTCCATAGATGGAACCCCTATCAAGACATCCATGAAAGCAATATGCTTTTTCAGTTGGGTCTCCCTTATACATTCGTATGTCTGGCATTTCAACATTAAGTGAGTCAGGTCCTCAGTTTCAGCTCTATTGCAGCACTTATAGAGAGTTTTCGCCTAAATGTTTTGAACTATTGAATTCACTTCACTAGTTCTGTTCAATTGATAGCCCTTTGAAGCATACTAGACAGCCTGAGCTGCAACGTTAATCTGGCGTAATCAAAATCTACGCTCCCTCCAGGAAAGCCCTAAATCGAGTACTGGAGCCGGCTCCGGAATTAAAGTTTCCTACAAATGCGCGGGATTCAATAATTCAACCATAATATTGTAGTTATTCATGAAACATAAGGCAAATAATAAACCGCTGCGTAATATTTTTCCTGTATAGGTGCCCGTCATACGTAGATAGTATTAACGAACCGATGTGTTATAGTTTACCCATCAATAATACTTCAACGTTTCTTCAAGTTTCAAAAGTACCTACCAACAAAATCGAATAGATCCATCATTGTTCAAATGAAATAATATCGCAGAACAACCAACTCGACTTCATATAGCCATCCTTGATTATAATCAGGTGCGCCCTAGTGATGATAATATGTATCTGGGCCGGATTTATACCGTTTGATTCACGATCGTGTTGACGAAGCTTTTTGTTGCACACGAACGGATGGGCGTACAATGCTCCGGCTGGTCTCAAAAAATTGTTTAGCTCAAGACAAATTTAATAACGTAAAAAATACCATACCCTTCCATTGAAAGTTTTCGAGCTGTGGCGTTCTGAAAATTGCAACAGTAACGCCGAGCTTCGAGGACCAACTAGACCCTGAACCTATAAACCGAATTTCCTCAATTTTTTTTCATGGTAACTAAGAAAAGTGCTAAGTACGGCGCAGGGCGTACGGCGGACGGACGGAAATTTTGGTTTATTATTTTCAATAATGAACCATTGGAATCGAGCAAGAAAAAAAATTCTAACCCCCCCCCTCAAAATTTCATGGATTTACGTTTCAAGGTATGTAGAATCCGAAAATGCAATACAAAAATTTCTGTCTGCCCGCCGTACGCCGTACGCCGTACTGACAACTTATTACACAAATTATTACACAATGGTAAATTATTACACAACCGCAAATTATTACACAACGGTAAATTATTACACAACGGTAAATTATTGCGCACCGGTAAATTATTGCGCAACGGTAAATAATTACAGAACGGTAAATTGTTACACAACGGTTCATCTACCTAGAAGGAGCTGGATTTTATTGATCGGTACTTTTGCAACTTGAACAACCGTTGAAGTATTATTGATGGGCAAGTTATTACACAACGGTTCATTATACTTGACCACGAGGGTAGGTATTGACCACAGAAAACCGTGATCTACGCAGAAGGGGCATCTATTTCACTCTTCATCAACAATTTTCCTTCAGAACTTCATTATTTGCGTCTCTTTTTGCCATTTTAGTTACTGCTTGTCATCGACAGAGTTATTTTAGCAACATATAACTCGTGATTTAGGTAGGTACGTAGTAACGAGTATATCAACAGCAGGGTGAAAGAATTGTATACATTTAGCCCAAATGTCATCACCAGGGACGCTCTAACAATCGGGAATTGGCCCGAGATAAAGTCATTGCTAGGGATCACCTGATTATATTCACAGAGTATGAAGTCGAGTTGGTTGTTCTGTGATATTATTTCATTTGAAAAATGATGGCGCTTTTGGAGTTTGTTGTTAGGTACCTAGAGAAACTTGAACAAACGTCGAAGTATTATTGATGGGTAAATTATTACACAATGGTAAATTATTACACAACTGTAAATTATTACGCAACGGTAAATTATTACACAACGGTTCATTATACCATCTATTTAGAAGGGGCTGGAGTTTGTTGGTAGGTACGTTTGTAACTTTTTTCACTCCACATCAACAATTTCACTTCAGAACTTCATTATTTGCGTTTCTTTTTGCCATTTTAGGTACGAAAGAATCATTTTAGCAACATTTAATTTGTGATTTAGGTAGGAACCCAGTAACGAGTGCGGGGTTAGGTACTAACCTACGGAGGTTCTGCGATCAACATAATATGTATAGAATAGTACATATTATTATATAGACGGGTTATCTATACAGAGAGCTGTGATCTGTAACAGAAGGGTATTCCTTACAAAATAATAAACCGTTGTGCAGGGATTTGCAGCGTTTTTATTGCATTTTCGGATTCTATTCGGATTCTACATACCTTGAAACGTAAACCATCAAATTGTGAGGGGGGGGGGGGGGGGTTAGAATTTTTTTTTTTCATACTCGATTCCAAAGGTTCATTATTGGAAATAATAAACCAAAATCGGTTCTCGACCAAGTACTGTCTTGGCTCCAAAGGTCGACTTTCGGGAAATCTACAGAAGAATTGACTTAGCATTTGCTATTTCGAGGTCTACTTGCCTGTACTTCTCTGCAATCATAGCAGTCTGATCTTTCAGCAAACTTTTACTCTCCCATAGCTCGCCAAAACCCAAGTCATTCAATAGCCTATGCAACTGAGTAGCCCAGTTCTGTCGAAGTAGGTATAAACTTCCGGTAATTACAGTTACATAAATATGCACCCCCCCCCCCCCCCCCCTCATCGCATGCGACGCGCTATTCGGCCCCACGAACCCCCTCACCCGGTCATTTTTGGAATTCTGGTGGTCGCTGAACCTAACTAAAACCCTTGACTGGTCTAGGGGAAGCCGTTGAAGCAAGCGCTTTAGCATCAGAGTTTGGTATAAATTTAGATTTCATAACTAACTATTCGTGACAACTAGTGGCATACCTATTCTGACGCATCCTACTCAATTCCAGCCCAAGATAATTTCTACTTCCTCTTCAAGTAGGTAAGATACTTTTCACTACATACTATGAACAAGGCCCGGACAAAAACACGGCCACCGGATTCAGTCCTAATGGATTATGAATAACTATGCACTACTAGTCTGTACTACACTATCAGTGTTTATCTCACGTAAGTTCTAGAAACAAGCATAGCCTTATCTCTATTTTAGAAGTAATAATTCTGTCTCTATACGTTGATCCAAAGCACGATACCTATTTCAATTTTCACACCATTTTGTATCATATTTGATATATGAACCTGCGTAATATCGATTTCAATTTCGCTTCGCTTTCTGACTTCTTGGTTCGAGAATATATTATTTTGTTCGGTCTTCGTGGCTACAGAAAAACTATCCGATTGCGATGAATAAGACATGTCGAGGGAAGCCCGACTTAAAATCTGCGGCCATTAGATTTAGACACTCAAGGCAGAGAGGAGGATACAGATATAGTTGTATTATGATTCGTGTGGCCAAGGTATTGCAGTGCAATCAACTACTAATATAATCTAGTACAACTCGAGGGTCACCCAGTTAGTCTACGTAACATAGTAAATTCAATATCCATATGAGAAGGGCTGCTAAATCGGTGTCACTCTATATACGCTGTAATGGATGAGGGGTTTCCCCCTCTCCATCCTCTAGAAAGGTAGGGAGGCAGTGTGACAGCTGCCCCCGGAGACAATGGTTAGATTATAACGCGTTGCCTCCAGGAGTTGATGATTCGTTTCCGCGAATCAACCGCCCCTTCAGCCGCGTGTCAAAAAGATCGGGAAGAGCCAGCATCCAAGATGGACGGGATTCCCATATACCGTCACACTCCTCCCCTTAAAAACATACTTCTTTGAAGAAGAAGTATGTGAAGTTAGACACGGGACTGAAAGTAGTATGTTGTTCTAATTCAGGAAGATTCATCTGAAAAACTCCAAAGCTGGCAGCTTCCATCGTAATGGTACTACTGAGAATTGTTACTGGTGGAGAACTTAGCTCCTATCAATATCACTTGGCGCACTTGGACAAAAAGGAAAGAAAAAAGTAGTTGTCAGAGGTTCTGGTTCAGGAAAGTTCATCTTAACAACCTCTAGGTGACTAACCCCCATCATAAGATGGAACAACTGGAATATAAATGAAAGTAGTTGTCAGAGGTTCTGGTTCAGGAAAGTTCATCTGAACAACCTCTGGGTGATTAACCCCCATCATAAGATGGAACAACTGGGAAAACAAGGGGAAAAATTACAAAAATAGGCGTTGAACGCCAGGCATAACAGCCTTAAGAATAATATCATGAGGTTTGATATTATTAATAGTAGTAATCATGAGGTTGATTGTAATAATAATAATCATGAGGTAAAAATAGAAAATCCAATGGCCGAAGTGTATATTGATAAACAAAGGGGTATTAAAAAGAGGATTCCTTCTGGAAAACCTCAGAGCTATTCCTTCTGGAAAAGCTCTCAAAAAGTGGAGGGGGTACCGAGGATAAAATCCAGCACATACCCACCAACCACGCTCTGCTACCATGTAATGGATGAGGGGTTTAACTACGCCGCCCATACAGCGTAGTTTCCCCCTCTCCATCCTCTAGAAAGGTAGGGAGGCAGTGTGACAGCTGCCCCCGGAGACAATGGTTAGATTATAACGCGTTGCCTCCAGGAGTTGATGATTCGTTTCCGCGAATCAACCGCCCCTTCAGCCGCGTGTCAAAAAGATCGGGAAGAGCCAGCATCCAAGATGGACGGGATTCCCATATACCGTCACAACGCTTACCCTTTATTTCTGTTTATTCCATTCAAGGATCATAATGGAATCCTCCTTTGGGGGAATTCATCTACAGACTCTAGTGTACTGAGTCTGCAGAAGAAGGTTTTACGTATCCTGGCCAGTGTCGACCAGAGGACGACCCACAGGCCCCTGTTTTCGAGATTTGGCATTCATACGGTACTTACCAAGTCTTTTAATTTTGGAGCTCCTCCCCCACGTAGATGAACGCTCGGAGTCCTTTGGAAGAGGTTGCTCTCGTCGTGACTACCACACTAGAGGCAGAGAGCTCCTACAACCTCCCGCTGTCGGCTAGCCACGACTCAGCGACTCAATATGGACTTTAATGGGGACCATCTATACAATAACTTGGACGAGTCTCTGAAATTGAAATCTCTTCCTCTATTCCGTAAAGCTGTGAAATCTAATTTATTGACATATCCTGTATACAGTTTGTCTGAATGTGCGCCAAATGTGTTGTTATAATAATTGATTATCTTATATTACCTACTGATTTTGTATTATTATCGCTTATTTATGTGTTCTGTTTCAACTATAATATGTTATATCTGCCTGACATTCCGTAAGGAATTAATATTCTAAACAATAAAAAATGTACTATTATTATTATCATTGGTACCGTTAGGTGCAATACAAATAGAAAACAGATTTCACGGATGAAGCATTAAACGTGGGAGAAAAACGTGTTAAAATATCAATTCTTATCAAAAACGTTTTCCGCTAGACCTAAAGTAGTCAGCTATCCTTTTCACCTTCGGCCTCGAGTAAGCCTGCGAAATCGATTGCTACAGGATGGTGAAGGATGGTGGCTGGGTGAGGGGAACTAAAGTTTGTTCGAAGATAAGTAACTTAAGGAAGAAGGAAAGAAGTTGAAGGATTGGTATACCTTGACGGGATATTGATTTTCCACTTATTCGCCGTTCCTCCCCGCCACTTTCCCGTTCGGTCACAAGAAGTAGGCGCTACACTATCTTCTTTTCCCCTCCCGAAAAAATATAATTAAAAAAGAGATGATGGAAGAAACCTTTTATCTGACAGCAGGAAATTACGTTTTCGTTAAAGCAGTTCTGTTCGTCTAGTGAGAATTAGTGAAGGAACAAAATTTATAGGGACAAGTAGGTACAGCATTACTTTTGTGATCTTTGATTTTCTCGGAAGTTTAGAAATGACAGACACAAAGCGTCCTTTATGTCTCGAAAGCATGAATCAATTTAGCAATAGATGGAAAATGTGTAAGCTTTGTTTTCACTTTTGAGAGGAATAAAGGTTTTAGTCTCCAAAATCAAAATGTCCACTCGCATCCATGTCTTGGAGCTTTCTGAACACTTTTGGTTCGTATCTTCTGTTTGTTCGTCTGTGTGTCCGAGCTACCCCCCCCCCCCCTCCCGCCAATTCTTCTTTTAATAACAAAACAATATACATCACATTTTCTTTACTTATAATAAGACTGATAGTACCTACTATAGTAGTAGTAGTACTAGTAGTAGATAGTAAGAGTGTAGTGCGATGAACTAAGTATTAAAATGTACTTATTAGTATTAGAATGATGTACCTACAAAGGTATTAATTTGACTGTCATAGTCTTCATGTAAAATGAGGAACTCACGGAATTGAATAATCTACATTTTCAGCTTCAACCTGGCTACTGTTTCTTAGAGCTCTGCTGAGGGTGCTTCATCATAATGAAGGCATGTTATCTCCACTATCCACAAACAGCAACCTTTGAGGAACAACTGCTCTTCAAATTACGCGAAGGAATCATCGTTCAACTTCAAACTACACACTGCTTACCCCATAACAACAAATAATTATTATGGATATCTTTCTTGGATTCACCCATCCGTAAAAAATATACTTTAATCTGTACTGAGTTGACTACTTGTCATAAGTTCTCCATAAGTGCTCCACGCTTCCCCTTGCAGAGGCCCTCAATCATCTCTATCAGAATCTGAGAACCGCAATCGAGGAACCATGCCCGTTGGTTCTCATCTGAACTTACTGCATATGTGGGACTTAAGCGAGTAGCACATGCGCGTTACAAACAGACGGGGTTGGAAGAGGACTACATTGCCTTCTCTGAGCTGCGCAGGAAGTGCAAAAGCATCTCTACAAGGGATTATGCCAGTTATGTTGGTGGAGTGCAAGATGCGATGAGGTCAGACATGAAGGCCTTCTGGAACTTCATCAACTACCGGGATGGCCAGAATGAATTGCTCCATTTCATGAAGATGTAGTCAACCTGCTTACCAGCTATTTCTCTTCAGTGTTCGAGCCGGCTGTAACATCTCCACCTTATCCTACATTGGATGTTGTACCCGTTGGGATGCTGAGCTTTTCTGAGGAGGAGGTAAGGGTGGAGCTGGAGGCCCTGGATCCGCGGAAGGGTACGGGGCCTGATGGTATACCGCCGTTGCTTTTGAGGAACTGTGCCCACTTGTTGAGCCCTCCACTCACTACCATCTTAATGCTTCACTTGTCATGGGTTATTTTTCCGAGCCATGGAAGCTATCCTTCGTCACACCAATACACAAATCAGGGGATCGATCGAATGTGACTGTCGTGAGTCCCTCCCGGGAACACTCCTCTAGTAAACTTAAGTTCTCACCAATATTCAAACAGAAAAGTTAGTTCCGTCAATAAACGAAACGAAACGGGGAGACAAGCCACAGAACCCAGGGTACACAGCATGGAGCCCCACCATCAACCCCTAACAGGGGGTTGGAGGGAGAGGCCTCCTTTTCCTATAAAACCCTGGATCCTGCGACTTTAGCTTCATTCGACACTTCCTCTAACCAGCTCTCTCTTCTCTCCTCTACCTTGCTCTCTCCTCCTCTCAAAAGAACCTAGATGTCGGTGGTGGTCCGCCCATAACCGCCTAGGCAACCTCCTCTTCCAAAAGATTCCAGATGTCGGTGGTGATTCGCTCATAACCGCCTGGACACCTCTCCTCCAAAAGATCCTAGATGTCGGTGGTGATTCGCTCATAACCGCCTAGGCAAACTCTACCACTCACCTCTCACCTCTCCAAAAAGATCCTAGATGTCGGTGGTGATTCGCTCATAACCGCCTAGGCAAATTCTACCACTCACCTCTCCTCTCTCCAAAAAGATCGCAGATGTCGGTGGTGATTCGCTCATAACCGCCTGGGCAATTTCCCTCACACCACCGTGATGCAATTTTAAATTCATCACAGTGGTGAACCCGACGTTCACCCAACCTTCCTTTCTTTCCCATCTAATGTGTCAACCCCCAGTCTCAAGTTAAGTTCGGTCCCATTTCAATTTCAAATTCGGTCAGTCAGTCAGTTTAAATTTCGCAATTTTCGCCCACACTCACTCAACCGCTCGGAGATCGCACACCCCTCACATCTCCGCTCAACCACACGCACCTCCCCTCCCGATTTTTGCAAATTTCGAATTTGAAATTTAGAATTTGAATTTTCAAATTACAGACCTCAACCATGGACCCGAACTCGCCACCGCCGCCGCTCCTCCGGCCACCCACGCTGCAGCCACCCGCCGCCACGACAACGGACGCAACGGCCGCTGTCGACAACCCGTTCTCCACCCTTTCGCCGCCCGGCTCCTCCTCATCACCTGCGCCCACCGCCGCCGCCGCCGCCGCTGCAGCCGCAGCCACCGCCGCCGCCGCCGACGTCATGACCGCCTCTGCGTCATTCCCCCTCTCGTTACCACCTTTTTATGCACACGACCCTGCCTTATGGTTTTTTCAGGTGGACGCAGCGTTTTCGGCCGCCGGCATCCGCAGTCAGAAAACACGCTACTCAGGCATTATCTCCCTCCTGCCGTACGACATCTTGCAGACGTCGGACATCCCTCCCGACGCAGCCGGCGCCTACGACGACCTCCGCCGCCGCCTCATCTCCCTCTACCAGCCCTCAAAAATCGCCCGCATAGCCGCCCTGTCGCAACCGCAACAACTCGGCGACATGAAACCTTCTCATCTCTTCCGGCGCCTGCGTCATCAGCTGCAGGGGATCATGACGGCCGACATCGCGCGGACCTTCTGGCTACGCGCCCTCCCCCACCCCATCCAGATGGCACTCGCCAGCCACCTCGACGGCCCGGATGAGACGCTTCTCCGCCTCGCGGACACGGTCCACGATCTCGCCGCGTCCGCCAGCGTCAACGAGGTTCGCACCCCCCGCACCGCACCACCTCCCCGACAATGCGACGCATCCCGCGAACGCAGTCGACCCCCCTCCACGGACCGCCGTCGACCCCACTCCGCGGAGCGCCGCCGAACCCCCTCCACTGACCGCCGGCGCCAACCCTCCTCTGAACGCCGCCCCACCCCTCCTCAGGAGCAACGAAGAGGGAGATCACCGGCCAACGCTACCCCTTCCACAACGTCTCGCCCCACCAAGACAACCTACCTACCCGCCGACCCCCCCCCCCCCCCCCCACCAATGCTTTTACCATGTAAACTTCGGTGGGGAGGCACGAAAATGCCAACCCCCCTGCTCCTTCCCCTCCGGGCAGGGAAACGCCGACGCCCGCCGGTAAACCCGGCGGGCCCCCCTCCTCGCCAACACGGGGGGGACCCCCACCATTCCCCCCCGGCCCGCATCAACTCAACCACCACCACCAAGACCTCCTACCCTTCCTACGCCGCCGCCACGGCCGCCAACCTCACGGCCGCGCCTCGCTGCGCCGCCACCTCCCTCTCCCGACCAAACGCCGTTCCCCCACCTCGGAACGGCCCCTCCACAACCACCACCACGGCCGCCAACCTCACGGCCGCGCCTCGCTGCGCGCCACCTCCCTACCACGGCCCAACACCGTTCCCCCACCACGGAACGTCCTCCCCACTGCCGCCGCCACGGCTGCCAAACACCCCACCAAGCCCCACCACAACATTACAACCCCCACCACCCCAACCGTTCCCCTCCCACGGAACGGGCGCCCCACCGACCGCGTCTCCTTTGCGGGAGACAAACCCCCACCACCACCACTAACACTCAACCCCACCACCCCTGCTACCAACCCAACAACTGATCAGACACCCCCCGCCCCAACCGCCGCAATTTTACCCCACTCCACGCCAACCCACCAACGCCTATTTTTAAAATGTAGGAAAACGAACGTTCCCTTCTTGATAGATACAGGGGCGGCGCTGTCCATTTTCCCAAATTCCATCCTCCGTCGTCAGGCGCGCTGTTATCGCCAAATTCTCTACCCCACCAACGGTACCACCATCCCCTCGTACGGGACGTACCGCTCATCCGTATACATGAGCGGACTCGCGTACGAGTGGGAATTCACCGTGGCGGACGTAGAGAAGGCGATCCTGGGGGCCGATTTTCTAGCATATTTCGGCCTCCAGGTCGACGTGAAAAACGCGCGCCTGATAGACCCCTCCACCAACAAACCAATCCCCGGCTTTATCCACGCAATCAATCAGCCCCCCACCCAATTTGAAACCCTCCTCCAACAGTACCGCCCCCAGCGCCGCCCCTCAGCCCACATTTCAACAATTCAACACTTCATTGAGACCTCCGGCCCCCCCATTACCGCTAAAGCCCGCCGTCTCCACCCCTTACAACTATCGCAAGCCCGCCAACATTTTGAAAAATTAATCGCGGACGGCATTATCCGCCCCTCCAAATCCCCTTGGGCTTCCCCGCTGCACATTGTGCAGAAACCCAACGGGGATATCCGCCCCTGCAGCGACTACCGACGCCTGAATTCTAAAACGACACCGGATCTCTACAACGTCCCCCACCTCCGGGACTTTTCGTCACACCTACATGACACACGCATTTTTTCAACACTCGATATATCAAGAGCCTTCCACCACATCAATATCCACCCCCCTGATATACCGAAAACTGCAATAATCACCCCCTTCGGCCTCTTTGAGTACGTGAAAATGGGATTCGGCCTCAGAAACGCCGCCCAGACCTGGCAGCGGTATATGGACAACATCTTATGCGGCCTCCCATTCGTATTTTGCTTCCTCGACGACATTCTGATAGCTTCCCGCAACCCCGAAGAGCACCTGCAACACCTACGTCAAATTCTCGACATATTCTCCGCCGAGGGGCTACAAATCAACAGAGAAAAATGTGTTCTCGCCCAACCCTCAGTCCGCTGCCTCGGCCACTTAGTCTCCTCCGAAGGAATCACGCCCCTACCAGACAAGGTCCACGCCATCAGCGATTTCCCCTAGCCCCGTACCGTGACGGAACATCGCCGTTTTCTGGGTATGTTGAATTTCTACCGCAGACACATCAAACACGCAGCACAACACCAACGACCCCTCATACACGCCATCCCCCAACCCGCCAAAAAAAACGACAACCGCCCCATCCCCTGGTCCCCCGAACTAACTGCCGCCTTCCAGCTTTGTAAGCAGGACCTAGTGGACGCCGCTCTATTGGCCCACCCCGATCCCCACGCCCCGCTTTCCATCACAACTGATGCTTCCGACTGGGCCATCGGGGCAGTGCTCCACCAGCACACCGGCGCCACCCCCCAACCCCTTGGGTTTTTTTCCAAAACCCTATCCCCAACCCAAAAAAACTACTCAACGTTTGACAGAGAGCTCCTCGCCATCCACGAAGCCATAAAACACTTTCGTGACTTCGTGGAGGGCAGGCAGTTCTCTGTCGTAACGGACCATAAGCCCCTAACACACGCCCTCCTACAGAACCGTAAGTCCGCCTCCCCACGTCGCCTCCGGCAGCTCGAATTTATCGGACAGTTTACGTCCGATATTCGCTACTTGCCGGGGGCCGACATCTGCGTGGCGGACACGCTCTCTCGCCCCACCCCCGCGCCGGTGGAGGAGTTACTGCCCTTCCCCTCCCCACACATCCTCAAATCTAAACAAAACCCAACTTCCCAGCCCGCCCTCTCCAACCTCATTTCCGCCTCCAAATTGGAACAGCTGCCGCCCCTCGATCTCTGGTGCGACGTGACGGCCGATACACCGCGCCCTTACGTCCCACCGGAGCTGAGGCGGCAGTTGTTCCTCCACTACCACTCCTTACACCATCCCGGCATCCGGGCGAGCCGGGACCTCATCAAAACACGGTACTTCTGGCCCCACATGAACACAGATATCCGTACCTGGGTTCTAGGGTGCCAGAAGTGCCAGCAATTTAAGGTCTCGGCTCACCCCCATGTACCTCCTCAACCCATTCCCGACTCCCTCCCGTGGGAACACGTGCATTTAGATCTGGTCGGCCCTCTTCCCCCCTCCGAGGGGAAGAGGTACTGCCTCACCATGATCGACCGTGCAACAAATTGGGTTGAGTGTATTCCACTCCCCCACATTACCGCGGATGCCGTCGCCGCGGCCTTCCTCAACCAATGGATCAGCCGCTACGGTTGTCCGCGGACACTCACGGTCGATCAGGGGAGGCAGTTTGAATCAGCCCACTTTGCCGACCTCCTCCGTTCCCTCGGGATCCAAAAAATCCGCACCACTCCCTATCACCCTCAATCCAACGGGAAAATAGAGCGGTGGCACTCGGTCCTAAAACAAGCCATCTCCACTTCAGCTACATCCCCCTCTTGGACCAAAACCCTCCCCTATGTTTTATTAAGCCTCCGTACCTCCGCCCGTCCTTCAGACAACACAAGTCCCGCACAACACGCATTCAAAGACCCCCTCCGATTACCAGCCGATATTTTCACCCCACAACACACACCGTCAATTAACAGGGAACCGCTACACACATCAACACCAACAAACGACACAACTTATCCCAAAAGATTTTACACCGCCACTCACATGTACCTGAAAGAGCCCGGCATACACAAAACATTTCAACCTCTTTACGCCGGGCCCTTTCAGGTCATCCGCTCAACACAATCCACCGCGACCCTGTTAATTGACGGGAAGCCCCACACCGTGCCATCGGCACGGTGCAAACCAGCTCCAGTCCTCCCCGACCAGTCTCACCACACCACTCCCCCGCCCGCCACCACACCACAAACACCACACATCACCTCCATTTCACCCACCGGACCCCGACGTCGCCGCCTCTCTCCGCGACGTCCCGGGTACCGGCTCCCACCAGCTCACCCCCTTCACCGCCGCCCTGGCAGTGAAGGGACCCCTCTATCAGTCTTCACCAACGTGAAGACTGTTAGAGGGTGGCACCCCTCTCACCCATCACACACCTACACCCATACACACCCCACACCCTATCCATACCCAGGGAACGGCGGACTTCCGCACCCCCTGCATTATACCCCAACCCCAACGCCACGACCTTTGTAAATAATTCTTGTACATATAGAAACCTTTGTAAACTTTTGTACATTTCTACTTTTATACTTTGTAAATTTTGTAAATATCACCTACCACCTTACTCTAGCTTAATCACTATTGTCCCTTACTATATCTTACTCACTAATGTATCTTACTATATCTTACTCACTATTGTATCTTACTATATCTTACTCACTACAACATCTTACTCTCTATATCTTCTACACCATTGTAAATACTGTCACTAACATCTCCTTCCAACTCATCGTCTCTCATCCACCCATCTGTAACTATTCATGTACCACTCATCCATGTAAATACTCTCATACTCTTAGTCTTAGTCTTAAGTACACCTTCAACTAGCTTTAAGGACGACGCCCTCAGCACTCAACCTGTTTGCCTTGGCCCTCAGCCCTTGTCACCTTGCGCCTTCAGCCCCCAAATTTTGGTTCAGTATCACCCTTGGCCTTCAGCCCCATTTCTGTTTGCCTTCGCCCTCAGCCTCTGTCAAGCTTGCGCCTTCAGCTCTCCACGAATTTTGGTTCAAACTGGGGGGACCTCTGTCGTGAGTCCCTCCCGGGAACACTCCTCTAGTAAACTTAAGTTCTCACCAATATTCAAACACAAAAGTTAGTTCCGTCAATAAACGAAACGAGTGGGGAGACAAGCCACAGAACCCAGGGTACACAGCCTGGAGCCCCACCATCAACCCCTAACAGGGGGTTGGAGGGAGAGGCCTCCTTTTCCTATAAAACCCTGGATCCTGCGACTTTAGCTTCATTCGACACTTCCTCTAACCAGCTCTCTCTTCTCTCCTCTACCTTGCTCTCTCCTCCTCTCAAAAGAACCTAGATGTCGGTGGTGGTCCGCCCATAACCGCCTAGGCAACCTCCTCTTCCAAAAGATTCCAGATGTCGGTGGTGATTCGCTCATAACCGCCTGGACACCTCTCCTCCAAAAGATCCTAGATGTCGGTGGTGATTCGCTCATAACCGCCTAGGCAAACTCTACCACTCACCTCTCACCTCTCCAAAAAGATCCTAGATGTCGGTGGTGATTCGCTCATAACCGCCTAGGCAAACTCTACCACTCACCTCTCCTCTCTCCAAAAAGATCCCAGATGTCGGTGGTGATTCGCTCATAACCGCCTGGGCAATTTCCCTCACACCACCGTGATGCAATTTTAAATTCATCACAGTGACCAATTTTCGGGGTGTATGTTCCATCTCGGCTATGCCGAAGGTTCTCGAGAAGCTGGTTGTGAAGCGTATCACAACACTTTTCTCGAATTTTATGGTCACTCAGCAGCATGGGTTCATGAAGGGTAGATCCGCAACAACCAACCAACCTGCTTTCATTCACTGAGTATGTACATGGGAACTTTGACAAGGGCGTCCAGGTAGATATAATTTCAACTGATTTCGCAAAAGCGTTTGATAAGATTTCTCATGCTCACATTCTGGCATTGCTAGAGTCCCTGGGTGTCTTTGGTTCTTTGCATCAGTGGATTGCGAGCGTTGGATTGCCACAACGTGTGAGTGTGGTAATTTTTACAATGAAATTATCCTTATTGTAGTAATTTTGGTTTATTGTTTATTTCAATAATGAACCTTTGGAAACGAGCATGAAAAAAAGTCCCCTCACCCCCCCCCCCCCCCTCAAAGTTTCTGTATAATTTTAATCCGAACTTGAGGATTTTTTTTTAGACCACCCTGAGCTCTGTACCTCCAGCCGTTCGTCCACATTAGGGTTTAATTTGGCTTCGCTTGTGTGAAACTACTGTGAATGAAACGGTATAGGCCTCGTGAAAAAAGATCGCTGTGCTCCGAGTGGCAGCTGGGAGCAACCTCCTACTCCATCGGATCCCTGGCGGGTCCCGCGTTTCCATTGAACTATCTTTTCTATTCTCAGTCTGTCAAGGTCATGATTAATTCATCTTCTACCATTGAGGCAAAACATCCAAGAAACACCTTCCACCGTGCAAGACCATGTCTAACATGGCGGAGGATGGGCATCAATAAATAAATATAGAAGGAATGAGCTCAAAGTTTTAATTTCTTGTCTTCCAGTTCTTTCGATTTTTCCAACGCCGGTGTCCTGTTCTGGTTGCATTCTACCGTTTAATTGTAAAACATTCCATACACTGTACTAAAATTTACTTTCTGAATTGGTAATAAGGTACCTAAGTCTTAGGCAAGTACGTACCTCGTGAGAGAAATGGTGAACTGTTTTACCGTTGGTTGCAGCAACAGATCAGAGAAAAAACCTCATAACACTTTTAACGCTTTCTTCTTTTCCGATTCCAAAGATTCCTCATGAACATAATACACAAAATTATAATCGCCCTGAAGAACTTCATTTGAGATGTGCGGAGAGGACATCTCCGACTCATTACATCCATCACTTCCACTTCAGCTGGCTCCTTGTCCTAGCTGTAACCTTCGACTTGTTTCATTCCGAGAAAAAACTCACGTAGAAACTCCCACGAGTCTCCTCAGATAGCCATTCCCGTCATATCTACTAAACATTAGTTTCTTCATCTCGTCAAAAACTTGCAGAAGACTGACGACAAGAAGGCAGAAAACGAGATAGAAGATACGGATTGCTCTTGGGAAGGCGAAAAGGGGTTTCGGAAAACATTAAACCGTCACTGGCGGCGGCGCTAACCTCAACGGAGCTTGGGGTTTTCTTTGGAGATGCCAACTCCCCTGCAACAAAAGTTTCAGGAAACTGCTAATGAGAGCGCGCTATCTGCCAAGGATCTGTATCCGTTTTACTGCTTCGAAGAGGCCCTGGGGATAAGTTGGGCGGGAGGAAGACTGGTCCGAGAAAAAACAGGGCTCAGCCAAGCCCTTTGATTCCTTGAGAATTTTTCTCCGGAGAATTAGCGATACTCCTACAGTCTTTTTTATGATTCTTTCAAATTATCCCTTCTCCCTCTTTTTGATGGTCATCAGCGACTGTACCCCAATTTTTTAATGATAATTATCCGAAAGATTAGTCTTAGGAGTCTTCAAGTTAATTGAAACGTATTCTTAAGTAGCTAAAAATATATAAAACCTATATTACTGTACATGAGTATTAGTAATATAAGATACAGTAATATAAATTATATTGATAGTTATGTACCTAATTGCTGATTTGGCTGTTCATTTCCTTGTGGGTAAACTGTTGCTGTTTTCCCTTCAGCTTTCTCGTAACAGAAGGTTAAGTAAGCCTTGCATGCAAGCACCAACGACGATACGATAGAACGGTCTTGATGAGCTAATGATACCTACTAACAGTATAATGATGTTAGCTACGGGATAGTCCTCGAATGGTCCAATATCCACTGAAATTTGACATCTATACCGGTGACGATCTGCAAACTTTTCCAAGATACTTCCGGTGAGAAGAGTCTGGCCGCATCCCGCTCCTTATCATCCTTATAACTTTATCAGTTCAGTGAGGGCTGGCAGGGCAGTCGGACGAAAAGCCCCAGCATGGAATGGCTGTTTACTTTACTTTACTTATCAGTTCAGTGCGTCAGACGTCCGAGTCTGAGTGTTTTACGTTAGCTGAAAAGTTACCTACGGATGTAAAAATAATACCCCGTTGTTGTAACTATTACAAAAAACTTCAACTCTAAAACAACATGAGAAGATTCATGACAAGGGGAGGACTCATGAGAAGTCGTGCACGTGCCTGTTATGCAACGGATTCGAGTCTTGTCGGAGTGAATTACTGGAAAATGTAATCAAACAAATGTCTGTCTGTCCGCCGTACTTCGGAGTTCCCTTAGTACCTGAACCAAAATTAATGCTACATTTTATAAAATGGTATAAGAATAGTTATTCACTATTAAGATTATAACATGATTCCAAGTCATTATATAAAGAATTGCGAGACAAAACAATCATGATAGGTTGATTACATGTGATATTGCCGTGATATTATAATTTATAAGGAACTATATAAAAATAAAATTTTTGTCTTAGCCAATTTTTCTCTTGAAAAGTTTTTTCTCGTTTAATATTACTATAACACTAAACTAAGTACTAGTTATAATCTAAAAGACACTACAATTTACTAAGTACCTACTGCTATTTGATAAGCCTTCTATAGAATAACATTTATTAAGAGAGTGGGTAACACTGATAATGGTGTTTCATTTTGGCATTATCTTCAATTTCTCCAAGGGAAATAACTATTTATTATGTTATAGCTTCTTGAATAGTCAAAAATTCCATAGGTACTTACTTAATTTCTGAAGAATAAGCTGCGAATTGGAATCACATAAATGAATAAAATATCATATTTTTGCTTATATTACTATTTTTATCATTTTGTTTCCCTCCTAAATTTTTGTGTGGGTAAAACGGCTTTAAAAAAAATACCAATTCCGCTAAGGTTATGTCCTCTGAATCTTTCAGTTTCCGGCAACGGTTCTGGCAACGATTACTATTTGTCCAGCGAAAACTTGGGGCTAAACACCTTAGTTCAGGTAGGTAGGTACCAACTCGCTAATAAAATGAAGAACGTAGGTACTACTCCACAAGTCGTTAATAAAAATATTATTACAGTAGCTGTAAACATCGCAATCTGTCCAGAAAATCATGCTTTCCAAGCCGTAACACAACAAAAAAACGCTGCAAATCCCTGCACAACGGTCTATTATTTTGTATAGAATACCCTTCTGTTACAGATCACAGCTCTATGTATAGATAAACCGTCTATATAATATAATATGTACTATTCTATGCATATTATGTAGATCGCAGACCCTCCGTAGTTTAGTACCTAACCCCGTACTCGTTACTAGGTACCTACCTAAATCACGAGTTAAATGTTGCTAAAATAATTCTGCCGATGACAAACAGTACCTAACAAAAAGAAACACACATAATGAAGTTCTGAAAAGAAATTGTTGATGAGGAGTGAAAAAAGTTGCAAAAGTACCTACCAACAAACTCCAGCCCCTTCTACGTAGATGGTATAATGAACCGTTGTGTAATAATTTACCGTTGAGTAATGATTTACCGTAGTAATAATTTACCCATCAATAATACTTCAACGTTTGTTCAAGTTTCACAACCTACCAACAAACTCCAAAAGAGCCATCATTTTTCAAATTAAATAATATCACAGAACAACCAACTCGACTTCATACTCCGCCAATATAATCAGGTGATCCCTACCAATGATTGGCCGTATTCACAAATTCCTATTGTGGGCGCGTCTCTGGTTACGAGATTTGGTTTGAATTGTATACAATTTCATTCACACTGGAGTCGAAAATGCCTGTCGATGCAAACTTCGGGGCCTTACTGTGAACGAACGGCTGGACGTACGATGCTCCGGATGGTCTTAAAAAACTCGCAAGTTCAAGAACTATTTAAGACCGTAAAAATATTTACGTAAAAAAATGGTATAGGCGTTTTGAAAATTTCAACCCCTATTTTGAACCCCTTAGAGATGACTCACAGTAACGTCGAGCTTCGAGGACCAACTAGACGCCGAACGGAACCTATAACCCGAATTTCATCAATTTTTTTTCATGGTAACTAAGAAAAGTGGCCCGTACGGCGTACGGCGTACGGCGTTTGAGGGGGGGTAAGAATTTTTTTTTTCATGCTCGATTCCAATGGTTCATTATTGAAAATAATAAACCAATAGGCTTTCAAAAGTGTAAGGGGAGAAAAAAAGGGTTTCAATTATTACCGAGCCGCGAACTAGCGATTACCACGTCAAAGAATATGACGTTAGCACTAGGCTACCAACACTAACTTCATGTCAAGTAGTAGCTGGGCAGCCACTACAGCCGAAAACGGCCGAACACCCTCGGTAGGATTCGGCGGATTGGGCTGTGGCCAGACGGTCACGTCTCCCGGCGTAGACGTAGGTAGTTGAGAACACCTTATCATGGGTTCCATGGCAACTGAAGTATATGGGTGATACAAGGTTCATTGCACAATCGAAGAAGCATTCAGTCTGCACGCATCGACTATAGAACCCAAACTAAATGATCACTGAAAATTTGATCTTAATCGGTTCTGTAAAGTATTAAGGGTGCAGATTCCTATCACTCAAGCATGAGAACGAAACCTAAACGACATAAATATTTTCGTTTCAAAATAAATCGTTCAGCGTGTGACGTTTTCACAGACAAGGAGAAATCGCATCGTTACTCTACCTTCACAAATGAAGTCCTATACAGCGAGAAAGAGTGATATTTCTATACATGTACGAACTGTCTGTGACAAATAAGTATCCACCCGGATCCCAACTTTTCTCTTCAGGGTCAGGGCCGAATGAATTGATCTCAACGCCTACACAGCTCGACTGACTCCCCCGTTCAGTAGACGACCTGCTCCCTTCAGCAAAGTCCAGAGCAGCCACAGTCAAGTCTACTCGTACTGAATTTGCATTTTTGATCACAGTCTTGTTCCAGTAGTTGGAACCTATCTCCTGCGACAAACCCGATTCCCTCTCTGTAATTCCTTTTCCTCTCGTTCCCTCATTCCCCTCATTTCCAAACGGCATTGAGTTCTCGTTTCCTTGGGTGAATCCGGAATCCCTCCGCATAATTTCCTTGAGCAAGTCAGACCTCCATAAGCAGTGGAATATTGTGGAAACCATTTCCAGATGTCTGAAAAACAACTTTAAACATTTTCATCTAAAATCGAATTACTACACAGGATCCGTTCACGAGAAAAAGTTAGAGTTACAGAAACACAAAAAGTTAAACGCTGCAAATTATTACACAGCGGTTTCATATTTACCTGTATAGATGCCCCTTCTGCGTAGATCACTGTTTTCTGTCTGTGGTGAATACCTACCCTCGTGCCCCAGGAAAGCCCTAAATCGAGTACTGGGGCCGACCATGCAATGTCAGTCTCATTAAGGGTAAATGTCACGGATTTTAGTAAGAAATTTGTTCAATAGATGGCTGCACCGTCGGGGGCAATCCAATATCCGGTTTATCTCTTGAACGGATCAACCGATTTTCAATCTGTAAAGTGTTCTGTAATCGATATAAACAACCACAAGTGCGTACATTCAGTTTTGAATTTAAAAATGTTTTTTCATGGAGTTCCCGAGATTTCTTTACTCAATTTCAATTTTTTTGAAAAAAGCAACTAGTACTTTTGTAGCAAAAAAATCGAAGAATCCAAATCCGTTTTCAGATTGAAAATCGGATCATTAGATCGAACGGCATCTGGGAAAATCACTATAACAATAGGGGCCTATTGTTAGCCCTCTAATCCTCTGGGGGGGCTCCACCCCTAGGCTGGTGCGTCGTTGACTTTCTACTTCCACCTGGAGAGAGTCTACCTGGGACCCTGGAGGTCCTAGGGAAGTTTTCTAGAACCAGGGGTCTGGGGAGTTGGTGGATATCCAGGTTCATTATTATCTAATAGTTGGACTTTTTTCAACAAGGTAAACCGACATTTCTGATCTAATGCCGTCGAATTATTCTCAGCAGTATTGGTAATACGCTGGCCGACAGACAGGAAGTATAGGGAGCTATCAGGGGAGAAAGATGAGATTGATGTCAGTTATTTATTTTTGTTATGTTTATTGTCATTTTAACCCCCCCACCCAAAGGGTTTTTGGTTTATTCTATTCATTCTATTCTATTCTTCTATTCTATTCTATTCATTCATTTTTCGTTGTTATGATTTAATTTCTTCTTGTTATTGTTGTTACGATTATTGAACATTTTTATTGTTATTATCGTTATTGCATGCATTTTTTTTATTGTTATTGACGGCCTGATGACGGTGAGCGATCTGTAGGCGTCTGAACGTTGACCCATTTTTACCGATTTTTGGCCCTTATAAACTTGACAGATGTGTCAAATTTGACCCACACTGTTTTCGCGAATCACCATCCCACACAATGTCAGGTGAAATAATACTAGTTTTAGCCCATAATACGAACTTTTGACCCCCATCAAAATTTAACCCATATTCTGGTGAAATAATATTAGTTTCAGCCCATAATACGAACTTTTGACCCCCCCATCAAAATTTAACCCATATTCTGTACGAAAAACAATTGAAACGTTATTTTTCCGTCTTTACTCACCCTTCCATACAACTTTCAGTGATTTTGTATCAATTGTTCGCAAATTTAGCCGTTTTTACTCAAAAACTCAAATTAGACAGACCCCCTTAGAATTTTTAAAAATTGCTCGTCTTCGAACTCATCCTTCTGTTTGGCAGTAAGAACATTTTGGCGAAATTTGGAATTTCCCAGGTTTTTGACTCATAAAAAATGAATTCAGGGAGCTTAACCTTCGTTACAACCTCAATTCTTCACTCTTCGGTCAAAATCAACTTAATATTCGGTCTTCTCGCCCAAAAACACACGGAAAACACCTCACCGCAAGCTCATGTTAACTAAAACCTCAAAAATCCCTCGAAAACCCCTATTTTTACACCCAATTTTCTCCCATAACACCCCTGGGTATATTCCGATCGGGCTGCAAAGTTTCGGGACACAACTTGGGCCAAGATGGAGCCTTTGTGCTGAAGGAGGAATTTTTTAGACCGATAATGAAGTAGTTATGCGTGATACGGCGGACGGCGTACGGACATTGCATTTTTGGAATCTACGCACCTTGAAACGTAAAAGAAAGAAATTGGAGGGGGTGTTATAAAAATTGTTTGCGGAGCGAATATATAGGTGTATTATTCACAGAATAATAAACCAAAAACTCAATGTCCGTCCACCGTCCGCCGTATCACGCATTACTTACTTCATTTCGGTGTAAAAAAATCGTTTTTTTGCACACAGGCTCCATTTGGGTTCTACTTGTGCCCCAAATTTTTCCAGCCCGATCGGAATATACCCAGGGGTGTTGTTAGTAAAAATGTTTATACAAATAGGTACTTATTTTGTATGCTTCAGTTACATGAGGTTTTGAGGTATCGTTTTCCATGTTTTTCTGGGACGATAAGACCGAATATGAAATCTATGTTGACCAAAGAGTGGAAAGATGACGTTCTACCAAAGGTTCACCTCCCAAATTTGATTTTGTTATGAGTCAGAACCTGGGAAATCGTCTGAAAACGCCATCAATTTGTAGAATAACACTAGAAAAAGTGTCAGTACGTGAATCAATGGCATTACCAATGATCAAAGATAACTTAAAAAAAAAAAAGGAGCGTAGTACCTAATTTGGGTTTTGGGGGCCAAAATTGGTGGAAATCATCAGAAGTAGCTATTTCAACTATGTCACATGAAACAAAAATGCCAGAACATTGGTTTCAAAAGCGAGGTGAGCGAGGTTTTGTTCGATAGGTTTTATAACGAATATTACTGAATCAGATAGACTTACATATTTGGTGAAGTCAATAACAAACGAGTGTTCTTGATATACGGAATCCTTGTATTTCGGAGAGACAAAACGGAATATGAATTTGTATGATTGCACAGAAAACAGTATTACGCTGAAAAGGCTGTGTAGCAGAAGGCGGAGCAGAACAGAGTGAGGCGACTGCCTTTCAAGAACAAAAGAATTGGACGATGTGCCAACTTGATCACATGCGGAACTACTTGTTTTCGAACATTCGGAATTATACATATTACATGAAGGAGTATAATTATACTGAGTAATTATATGATTATCTAGTAAGAATTATACATCGGATTATTTTGATTATATGTGTTGTTATTCAACAAAGAGTCTAGTTCATGGAGGATTGACCAAAGAGTCTATTTCATTGAGGAACAACACAATTAGTTGCGTGTCGGGTATGCTATAGGAGCGCTACTGTACATTGGAGGTCTTGCCAAGAAGACTACTTTTTAATACTCCCTCCTCTTCGAGGAAAGACCGTCAAGATACCAAAAATGTAAAAAGTGAAAACAATTTTTGCAACGGACAATATGACAAACATTAATTTTTATGAATTTGAACATTGTACACCACACATTTCCTAAATTGAACAGCAATTTTAACTTGAACGGTATCTGACGTATTGTATTGACATTGTTTCTTAATTACACACAAGGAGATACAAGGTTTAGATTACAGATTTTAGATTCACTAGTCAAAAACTGAATTTCCAAAGCTAGCAAGTGCAAGTTGCGTAAGCATATACAGATTCATTTAAAAAAATTTTGTTTTCGGTCAATACGGATTATAAGTTCGAATAATGGAAATTTTACGGATGTCGGATATCGGAGATGTCGGAGAAATCGGAAGTATCTGAGAGTCTCAGAGAAGTTGCGGGAGTCTGAGATTCACGGAGGAGTCGGAGAGTCATGGAGCAGTCGGAGTGGTGAGTCGATGGGGAAGTTACACCCATGGCTCCTTTGCTCCTGAAAGTGCAGAGAAAAAAACAACAATTTAATTACGAAAGGTTAGTTGTTCACGGAATCTGAGAAACTTTTCCAAAGGCAGCGCCTTGGTAAAGATGTCTGCCAACTGATCCTCAGTCGGCACCCAGACAATTTGTAACTTATTCTTTTTGTAATTCTCGTGCACGTAGTGCATGCACAGTTTCACGATGTGCTTCAGAGTTCTGGAATCATTAGTCATTGTAGCTGATACTGCTGGAGCACAATTACATTTCAGCGTCGGAATCAACATCGTACCTGTCAAAAATTCACACAAACTTCGAATATTGGTTAGTTCTTTGACATAGGTATATATTCAGCTTCACAAGTTGACAGAGCAACATGAGACTGCTTTTTCGATCTCCAAGCAACTACGTCCCCAAAACATTTTATCAAGTGACCAGTGGTTAAGCGACCATTGGCTTCACTGGTTCCAAGGGACGCATCAGAATATGCAGTGAGATCCTCGGAATTTCCTGAAATCAGAATACAATAATCGGAAGTACCTTTCAGATACTTCAGAATTTTCATAACATAGATAAGCATTAGAACAAAGATTGAGCCATGATGTCACTTGAACAAGCATGACTGAAACGGATAGGCCTCAAACCCCAGGTTAAAGACTTCATTAAATTTCTTATACCAGAGGTTGGGTGACAATTTGAGACCATATAATGATCTCTTCTGACAACAGACAAATGGGTCATTTGGGTCTTATTCCAGCTTAGTTAATTCAACAAGACCTTCCGGAATTTCCATGTAGACTGCCTTTTAAAGAGTGCCATGCAGAAAAGCAGTAGTTACATCCAATTGAAATTAGTGAAATTTATATTTATTGACTACGGACAGAAATAAGCGGACGTCACCTAGCCGGGCGACCAGAGCTAACATTTCGGAAATCAGATACTCATTGGTATCTGCGAACCCTTTTATCACTAGCCTATTCTTGTAGCGGATTGACCCATCAGATTTTCGCTTTTTCTTATGAACCCATCTAGACTTGATAACTCTAGTCCTAGGAGGCAAACTCGATTGTGATACGAGTTCCCAGGTGTTCATGTCAATCAAGGATTCAAGTTCCTCCCGGATAGCTCCCTCCCAAAAGTCTTTATCGGAAGAAGCCATAGCTTCCTTGTATGTAGAGGGTTCAGAATCCCTGTCTTGACTTTTCTGAAGAACAACAATATTTTCAGAATTTCTAGATTCATTGTTTTGTTTTGGGTCATCACCAGATCGGAAATTTGCCGGTATTTTCAATATCAAAAATTTGAATTTTTAATGTCAATAGAATCTTGGCTAGTCACAGGTGTGTCGTTACAGACCATAGGAGGACAGGATTCGGAATACTCCCTAGGCTCCCTCCCAGATGAACCAGGATGCGTTTCCACAGCACTCCCTCCCAGCCGAAGACCGACCCGAGAGGAAGTGCAAGGCTGTCCATGGAAAGCAGCCAGGGTAGCACCAAGTGTGGGCCGTTTGGCCCCGGACATACCACATAGCAGAAAATTAACGGAATCGGAATGGTGGGCGATCGGACATTCAACCCACCAGGGCCCCTCGCGGAAATATCCCGATTTGATGACAACACCCGTGTCAGCCTGAATAAAATCGACCTTATCTTTTGAAAAAGAAGAACAGTGATGCCAGCCCGTGCAATTTTCCGAACAGAAAACAAACTGTGGGACAAACAGAATACAGAAATCAAATACAGAAAACAAATACCTGCACAATACAGAAAGTAAATTGTGGGGCAATACAGGGCACCCAGAATCCACAGCAGCTGTTAAGCATCTAGAGGTTTCAGTAAAATGTCGCATTACCTGAACTTCCGGGGTTTTCACTTAGAAGGTTGAGAGAACTCGCATGTTGAGCTTCCTCAGGGCCCATGGCAACCCACACATCAGAATCGTCCTCGGACACGGCGAGGGAAGGCTGGACCACGGAGAAGACAGCATCGGAATGCTGCCTGAAAAACCGCTCAAGGAGCCTAGCTTGCCCAGCGGGCATCTTATACAGACGTGGACCCGGAATAGAGCGACTAGTCCCAGCATATTTGGGACTTTGTTTCGGTTTCGGAAGTTGTGAATACCTACGTTTCGGAAAGGAACCAGAGGGAACAGATGACTGACCAAATTTCGGAACAAAACCAGAGGGAGGCGCCTTTTTTTTCCCCCCTTCGGAAGGAGGGTTCGTCAACACACTCGGATACTTAAATTGATCAGCATCTTTTAGCTTCGCCACAGGTGTAAAGCGGACAGAATCAATTTTACGTACTCTATAGGGGTTTCCCTCATTTCCGGACAACTGGACATTTAAAAATCGAGGGTCCCGGGAAGTAGATGGAACCCTTCCATCAACTTCCATCGGAATAGCGGAAACTGTTGGCAACGGATTAGAGGGGTTTGCCAACATGGGCTCAATGGGAGCCACAGGGGTTGGAGGATTCTGAACATGACCAGTTAAGGCATTGATTTTGTTGTCCAGTTCGGATAATTTTAGAGAGAACTTTTCAAAGCTTACCTCCACGGAATGTTTGAAAGTCTCAAGGTACCTTGCTAGGACCTCATCGGATGTCCTGGCGGCTTGGAGTCGCAACTCTTCCACGGAAGGGTTCGCGGTTCGGGCGGATGAGTCTGGTATCGGAAGCGGAATATTACCGCCAGGTTGCCCCGGAACTGCGTCTGGCATCTGGTCGGCGATCCTCTCGCGGGCCAGATCTTCAAGATCGTCCGCAATGGAGAATTCGTTGTCGGAGTGGCCACCCATGACGGAGACAGAATATCTGAGATATACGGACGGGAGCAAAAAAAACCTGTAACCAGAAAGCAGTATCACATTCGGGACACACACACCGCACAGACATTGTTTGGATATCAAATAAGTTTGACAAAACACTCATTGTCAACATATCAAAAACACCAGCGCTGGATTTTGTTACGGATTATGTGGACCTGAGTCACACGGATACTGAAAAACGGAATCCAAAAGGTTAGTACACAGCTCAATAACGGAACAAGGATCAAAACGGACCTCACTCACCCCTAAATGCAAATATCAGATAAGTGCACCACATTTATATTGGTAATTTGTTCGAGCATCCGATTTGCGTTTTCTTTCTTCGGTAATTTTACGGACTTGGTCCTCCAAAATGTGCCTTTACTCAGATATTATGCTCCAAAGAATTTTATCTCGGATTTACGTATTTTGTTATCACAAATCTACGGACTTTTCTTATTACGGATCTACGGACTTTTTCACAAATCTACGGACTTTTCTTATTACGGATCTACGGACTTTTTCACAAATCTACGGACTTTTCTTATCACGAATCTACGGACTTTTTCACAAATCTACGGACTTTTCTTATCACAAAATTTACGGATTTGAGATTGCAAATCGTCAGTTCAACACAAAGTTAGGGATGTGGTAATTTAAAGAAATTACTCATTTCGAAAGGAGCTGTTATGTACCCCTCATGGTACATACAGACATCGAAAATTTTATAGCAGAGGAACTGACAGCAGAGAGGCACATTTCGGGCCCTTGCAGATATTTTGAGTTAACAATGATAAGGCTTTTTCGGATCGGAAAAACTCTCCCTGGTGACTGACGGAATACGTGCGGCCTTTCTGCGACGGTTACATAAATATCAACGGACCGTTCTTTACCTCCAGGAAGTTCAAACTGCCCAACGGATCTTCCCATTGAGTCGCGGCCCTTGGGGGCCTATTGATTATATAGGCGCCGCTTTTGGATACGTGCTTTATGATTATTCCCGGCCCCGAAAATTTAACAACGTTCCACCATTGGGAGCTACGTACCGGGTACCCTAGTCAGATATGACTTTGACGCCAGGAGTAACAAAAATATCGGACGGAACGGAGGTGCACCGGAATCGACCACTCACGAAGTATCCGTGTACCACAAAGAATGCATTCTCTTATCGTGATTCATTAATCGTTAGGCGGAACAGAACCGGAAGCCTGTGCACTAAAAGGCCGTGGTCGATCTTTCCTGACTCGGGCTAGTGGCATCACCACTATCGCGCAAACTCGTGCGCACACCCACCTTCAGGGCCAAGGATGGTGTACAACTTCGCCCGGATGCGGATGGCGCTAGGAGACAGAAAGCATAAATTTCATCTGAAGGAATTTAGGTACCATATTCCAATCGGATATCGGACGGAACATAAATAAAAACGCACGGCTTACGCTCTCGATTATGAAATCGATCGGATTTTGTTCACAGGAGAGCTCTACCGGACATTACCGGAACCTGTGAACAGAGCGTTTCAGTCACCCCCTAATCAACACCTTGCTGATGAAACCAGAAAATCCCTCTGAACCTTTATTTGCCATAAAAACCAGTCGGAAACGTTCGAGTAAGTACGTAGTCAGTATTTTGTGAGCAAAACAGTCAGTTTTCGGAGCGACACCTAGCACAGGGGGAAATATAAAAGAGAAAAAATTCAATCCAAAATCGGACCGAAAAATGAACACAGCGAAGATCCGCCATTTTTCGCGGAGCGTCGATTGCAACCACGATGGCGTTCTCGACAAGGACCAATCTCAAGAAGGAGCCTAGACAATACTCCGGGAGAGAAACCAAATCATTGTTAACATATTTATCACTGCGACCAAGAATTACTTTTGGGCGCTTATACGCATCTCGATCATTAATTTGCTATAGAAACTTAGTTCAGAAGACGTCTATCGATATCGTGCCAGAACATTGGTTTCAAAAGCGAGGTGAGCGAGGTTTTGTTCGATAGGTTTTATAACGAATATTACTGAATCAGATAGACTTACATATTTGGTGAAGTCAATAACAAACGAGTGTTCTTGATATACGGAATCCTTGTATTTCGGAGAGACAAAACGGAATATGAATTTGTATGATTGCACAGAAAACAGTATTACGCTGAAAAGGCTGTGTAGCAGAAGGCGGAGCAGAACAGAGTGAGGCGACTGCCTTTCAAGAACAAAAGAATTGGACGATGTGCCAACTTGATCACATGCGGAACTACTTGTTTTCGAACATTCGGAATTATACATATTACATGAAGGAGTATAATTATACTGAGTAATTATATGATTATCTAGTTAGAATTATACATCGGATTATTTTGATTATATGTGTTGTTATTCAACAAAGAGTCTAGTCCATGGAGAATTGACCAAAGAGTCTATTTCATTGAGGAACAACACAATTAGTTGTGTGTCGGGTATGCTATAGGAGCGCTACTGTACATTGGAGGTCTTGCCGAGAAGACTACTTTTTAATAAAAAATAAATGAACAGCCACCATTTCTGTAGATGTTCAATATAATAATAAGCCCATGTGACAAGGACTCTGCAGCGTTTTTCAAATGGAATAATATCACAGAACAACAAGCTCGACTTCATACAGCTATCCGTGATTATAATCAGGTGCTCCCTAGTGACGATATCTGGGCCGGATTTATACCGTTTGATTCACGATCATGTTGACGAACCTCTTCGGTGAAAACGAACGGCTGGTCGTACAAAGCTGCGCGTGGTCTCAAAAAACGCTTTAGTTCAAGATAAATTTAAAAACGTAAAAAAAACCATACCCTTCTACTGAAAGTTTTCGTGCTATGGCGTTCTGAAAATGTCAACCCCTATTTTGAACCCCTTAGAGATGACAGACACTAATGCCGAGCTTCGCGGACCAACTAGACCCCAAACGGGACCTACAAAGCAAATTTCATTAATTTCGGATCATGGTAACTAAGAACATTGCGAAGTACAAAAAATGTATGATTGAATGGAATTTGGGCCGTAATCGTCTGGAGCACTCTTTAATTTTTTAGAAAATTGCTTTCTATTCTGACAGGATGGAATTCGGGCCGTAATCTTCTGGAGCACTCTTTATTTTTTTAGGAAATTGCTTTCTATTCTTATTTTTCCCACCAGTAAAAAGAGCTCGCCTACATGCGGCATTACTACGTTTTCGTCTGTCTGCGATTTTCTTCGTTATACTTGCTGGGCTTTTTCCCGTTATATATCTAATAGTTTTAGCGTGCCATTAGGGACCAATTTGGTAATCTAAAGCTGCCCCTCTAACTCTACTCGTGAACGAACCTCTCTTCCCCCTATTGATTTGTTTAACTTGGCCACTAATGCCATATAACTTTCTGCCAAGTTACTTGTGTCATTTGACAATAAATAGTGACTTTTCACTAGTACAGGGGCAAGTGCCACATGTATTTTAGAAAATAATATAATAGTTACCTCATCAAACGCCTTCCCGTTTCGGGGGTTTGAACATTAATACTCTTTGCATTCTCTATGATCCCCAAAAATGTGATTTGGCCCATTAGTTAAATCTATCCTTAAATCTTCTACTAGACCGGTGGATTTCGAATTGTGCGCGATTGCACCTCTCGCGCACGCTTTCAGCCGCTTTATAAGAGTTGGTTAACATTTTAGAGTTAAGCCCAGGACACTTTTTGCAAACCAAAATGCCCTTTTGTATAATTTTTGATCACGTGATTGGCGCATTCAATTTTTGTCATATTGCGTCCATACGAAGCATTTTGAGAAATTTTGACAAATGCACTGGAGTCCCCATCCCCTATCATATACCTATGTATATTCTGCTCCATGGTGCTTTTCACATATCAAGGAACATTTTTAAGTGCCTGTGTACAATCCCTGATGAAGGCCATGAGTGCCAGAAAAAAATGGTTGTCACGAGCTGAAATTTAGAGGGCAGGTGCAGGTCGGGTCACTGATAGTCCCAAATCAAAATCATTTAAAAAATACTGTAAGCTTTGTTAGCGCATGCGCGAACGTGCAATCCTTGTACAGCCCACAACTACCTTATAATCGTAGCAAAGAATTCAAATTTGGAGGGTGGATGTAAAATGAAACACTGAAGGTTCCATATGAGTTTCACCAAATTATAACGGTAGTATTCTGTTGAACACATGGAAATATAATTATGTAGCCAATTCCTTATAACGCCCATAAGTACCCGAAAAATGGTGGCAGATTTTTCGGATAGGCACGGGTTGGACCAATATAATATAAATGGTTTGGATAAAATTCATTGAAATCGTGCCGTCCGTCAGCTCAAATGAAAAATCCTTGGCACTCTCGTTATTTTAGATACTTGTTATTGTTATTCCAATAGCAAGTTATTTTTTATGTAGTTGTATTCTTGTTATTATTATTCTATTGATATTTTTATTGCATTTGAATTATTTTTATTGCTATTATATTGATCATTCTCAACATGTTTGTTATCTTCGGTCGTTGTCAGTGATATTTCCATAGGCGTCACTTGTGAACCTCGAAACTGATAATATATAGTTGTGGCAATATATAGTTATCGAGTGCAATTTTGCCTGAACCTTTTATCGAACTTCCTTCATTTTACGGCGATTTTTTTATGGCTTCATAGGGTTTGGTGGACTATGAGAACCCTGCAAATCATTAGGTAGTTACTGAATGGCTTATTATGGAAATTCCAGTCATATAGGTACTTAGAAAGTAATAATTTAGAAAATGAAATCATAGTAAGAAAACTAGATACCAGTCAGATGCTAAAAACCAAACGCCCTTCTTGATACCCTGACAGGATTCAGCCAAAATTTGGCTGTATCCTGATTTGATCCAGCAGCCAACTATTTCTGCCAAGCAAATCTTGTAGTTGAAGAAATAAATGTAGAAGGAAAAATACACTCTTAGATGTGAACTCAGTCCGCCTGCTAGCTCAAATCAACAGGAAAGGGAAGGCATCGTTGCAAGGTGGGCCCAGGTAGAGGATTAAAGGGCTAACAATAGGCCCCATTGTTATAGTGATTTTCCCAGATGCCGTTCGATCTAATGATCCGATCTTCAATCTGAAAGCGGATTTGAATTCTTCGATTTTTTTCCTACCAAAGTACTAGTTGCTTTTTTTGAAAAGGTTGAAATTAAGTAAAATAATTTCGGGAACTCCATGAAAAAAAATTTTAAAATTCAAAACTGAATGTACGCAGTTGTGGTTGTTTATAACGATTACAGAACATTTTACAGATTGAAAATCGGTTGACCCGTTCAAGAGATAAATCGAATATTGGATTGGCTCATTTTGAAGCACAACGTGGTGGCGGTTCTTGGAACTAAACCCGGGACATTTACCCTTAATACTATGCGGTGGATTCAAGAATTCTATAAGTAATTAGGTATTACTTATTGTTATTCATGAAGCATAACGTCCCTTGTTCAAGTCTCGAAAGTAAGTATACCTAACAACAAAATCCAAAATTCTCAAAATAACTCGAACAACCAACTCGATTTCACGCGCCCATGCGTGATTATAATCAGGTGTTCCCTAGCAATGATATCTAGGCTGAATTAGTACCGTTTCATTCACGAACATGTTGCCGACCCTTTTCGGTGCATATTTCAGGGCCTTACTGTTAACGAACGGCTGGACGGACAAGGCTCCGGGTGGTCCCAAAAAATGCCTCAGTTCGAGACCAATTTAAAAACGTTAAGAAATTCCACATAACGGTGCCCTGGCAATTTCAACGCCTATTTTTCAAGACGACTGACAATAACGCCGAGCTGCGCGGACCAGCTAGACCCCCAAATGGGACCTACATACCGAATTTCATGAATTTTCGTTCATGGTAACTAAGGATAGTGCGAAGTACGGAGGGCGGAAAGAAATTTGTACCTAGTATTCCATTTTGGTTTACTGTTCTCTGAATAATACACCTATGTATTCCCTCAGCAAAAAATTTGTATAACACCCCCTAAAAATTTTGCTTCCTCACTAACGAAGGTAGGGAAGCCGATCGAGATTGAGTAAAAAACGTCTGCCAATTCGAGTAGGCAGTATAGCTTCCTCACTTGAATCAGATGAACGTATAGAATAACTATTCTAACCCACGATGATACCTAAGAGTAATATGCCGCAAACAGATGCAGACTACCGCCCAATTGCAGTCCCATCAGTAGTTGTACGCCAATTCCATAAGATCCTAGGAAACCGATTGGAGTCCTCCGTTACTCATGTAGAGCAACAAAGAGGACTCCGTAGGGGCGTTGACGGGCTGGCAATGAATGTGGTAGCATGTAATACAATATTAGTTGAAGCCAACCGCAGTAGAAGGGAGCTACATCTGTCAGTTCTTGATGTTGAGAAGGCTTTTGATAGAGTCTCTCATTTTGCCATCATGAACATAATAAAAGCCAGACAATGGCCCAAGCAAGTGGTGGAATACATTGAAGCAGCCTACCAAAATGGATCAACAAGAATTGGGGCAGGTCCGTGGCTGAGGAACGCGAGGGGAATTAGGCAGGGCGACCCCCTGCCATCCACCCTATTCCATGTGGTCATGGATCATGTCCTATTAGCCCTATCCTCCAGAGTGGGATACTTCCACGCAGGTCGGCGTTGGTCCTCACTTGCCTTTGCTGATGATATTGTATTGATTTCTACATCGAGGGCAGGAATACAGGCCCAGGTAACAGCACTCAATGCAAGAGGTGGCCGACTAGTGCTGCCAATGGAAGGTTTAGCCATTGACGTTGATGGTGAATACTTAACAGCTTCTCCACATAATGTTCGATGGACATATCTGGGGATCCCATTTGGAGCCTAGGGTGTATGTCGCAATACAGCCAGCAAAGTAGCGTCCATGCTTGAGAGAATTGACAGAGCCCCCCTGAACCCTCTACAAAAGCTAGTGATCTTGTGGTATCACGGAATTCTATCAATGACGCATCAACTGGTACTGGGGAATACAATGCTTGTTACTCTGAAGCAAATGGATCTGGCAATCAGAGGCCACATCAGAAAATGGCTGAGACTACCATTCGACTCTGCTAATGCTTATATCCACGGCCCAGTAGGTGATGGGGGCATGGTCGTGATGGAGCTGCTCACCCAGATACCTGCAATAAGGTCTAACTGGCTAGGCAATGTCCGCACGCAGCTCTTTGAGGACACTAGTGAGCAACAGCAATGGTCAGCACGACTCGACTGTCGGATTGCCAGAGCACAGTGGCTACATAGCACCACTGATGGAGCAGAATTGGTGAGATCACGGGACACCAGAGCCTGCATGGATCAGGAACCCGTCAGCAAGAATGCACGGCTGGAAATCCTTAGGTCTGGTGAAGGTTCACTCTGGTTCTCTGCCCACCAGGATGAGGCGTTGAAGGGGTCAGGGTACCGGAACTACTCATCGCTGTCGAATGGGTTGTCACAACATAAATGAAATGGCTGCTCATGTCCTCCAGGTCTGCCCCTCCATGGTGCGACCTAGGTGCGCCCGTCATAATGCTGCCCTGGACCTGTTGCATGTTTATGCACGTCCCAAAGGATGGCCGGTGTGGCTTGAGCCCCACTTCAACCTTGTGGAGTGGAGATATCGGCCAGATCTCTTGGTGGTGACACCGAGAGGGGCCTTCATCATTGACGTCTCTGTGGTCTCTGGATCCCGATCCCTCGCTGACGTCAATACTGCCGAGATCCTTAAGTACCAGGTGGATGAGCTGCTACAAGTAGCAGCAGGACTGGCAGATATCCAGCCTGGCCAGATAAAAGTGATTGGCGCAACCATCACCTGGCGCGGTGTGTGGCATAGTGGGTCAGCAGCAGATCTCAAGAGGGTGGGTTACCCAGAATTCATACTTGAATGGATGACCACGCGAGTCCTAACAGCAGGATCGTGTATATGGTCTGCATTCAGGAGAACGGCTGCTCAGCTGTGGCCGGCCGACCATGGGGGCGCCGTGGGGCCCGGAGCTGAACTCAAACCTACAATGGGGAGGAGAGAAGCCGCCTGACGGCACAGCCAGAAGAGGCCCAAACCTCCTCCCTCAATCAACTGGGCGGCAAGTCAACTGAAGACCTGCCGCCCTCCCCATTGTCCGGGGTCGGATCTCGGACCACGGTTGACAGTGCTGCTGGATGGATTCAACAGCACGATCCTCAAAGGGTGATAAAATGACTAGTGGTGAAGTACTATTCTTATTACAATACCATCGTTGTAATGTTAATAATTATTATCCAAATAACGTATAGAATAACTATTCCAGGTTAGGTTCATTTTGATAAGGGACCATCTGCGATCCAACCCACGTGTACCCTCAAAATTTCAGCTCTCTACGACTATTTTTCGCGTAGTTACAGAGGTTACAAGGAAACGGGCAACATTTCATGTTCGCGCATGCGCAGAGGAATGAAATTCATTGGAACTATCAAAGAATTATTCCTGATCGACCCACCAAATCTGAGCTCATTTCAACGATATTTAAAGTAGTTACGGGTGTTTCAAAAATTTCACGTTTGCTCATGCGATTTCCATGATTTTGAAACGGAACCGTATGCGATCAAACCCGCGTGTACCCCCAAAATTTCAGCTCTGTACGACTGTTTTTCGCGTAGTTAGAAGCGGTACAAGGAAATGGTCAACATTTCATGTTGGCGCATGCGCAGACGAAAGTTACGGTTATGGGCGTTACAAGGAATTACCACAGACACAGGCAGACAGACACGGAACCAAAAATGTACCTCGAAGTCTGAAACGCAAAATGGAAGTTGACATTTTCATTTTGGAACACATAAAATTTTTACCTCAATCACGAATCCAAGGCTTCCCTGCCTTCGGTAGTGAGGAGGCAAAAAAATGTATGTCTTCCAAAATGAAAATGTCCACTTCCATTTTGCGTTGCAGACATCGAGGAACATTTTTGGTTCCGTGTCTGTCTGTCTGTGGTAATTCCTTGTAACGCGCATAACTACACGAAATATTGGTCGAAATATGCTAGAATTTGGAGGGTAGGTGCGGTTTGCGTCACAGACGGTCCCATACCAAAATCATTGGAAAAGTATGGTAACTTTCGGCTGCGCGAAGTGAGTTCAAACTTAGGTGGTCGATCAGGAATAATATTTTGACAGTTCCAAATGAATTGCATTGGAATCGTAAGGTAACTTTCGTCTGCGCATGCGCGAACATGAAATGTTGACCGTTTCCTTGTAACGCTTCTAACTACGCGAAAAACAGTCGTAATGAGCTGAATTGTTGAGGGTACACGCGGGTTGGATCGCAAATGGTCCTCTTCAAAATCATGGAAATCGTTTCGTCTGCGCATGCGCAAACGTGAAATACTTGAAACGCCCGTAACTACTTTAAATATCGTTGAAATGAGCTCAGATTTGGAGGGTCGATAAAGAATAGTTCTTTGATAGTGCTATAAGAATTTCATTTCGCGTGCGCGACATGAAATGTTGCCCGTTTCCTTGTAACGCTTCTAGCGAGAAGTAGTCGTAGAGCTAAAATGTTGAGGGTACACGTGGGTTGGATCGCAGATGGTCCCGTATCTAAATGAACCTACCCAAATATTCTATATACTTTCATGTGATTCAAGTGAGGAAGCTAAACTGCCTACTCGAAATGGCAGACGTTTTTTCTTTTACGTTTCAAGGTGCGTAGATTCAGAAAGTGCAATGTCCGTCCGCTGTCCGCCGTATCACGCATAACTACTTTATTTTCGGTCTAAAAAATTCGTTCATTCGCACGTGCTCTGTTTGGGTTATCTATGGAACTGTAACAAAAGGTCGCGATGGAGTGCATTTTGTGTCTGTTGGAGGGTGATTAGAAGGTTAGTACGTTATTTAGACCAGTAACTTAAAAAAGCTTATCAAAATGTATTCTAACTGCAAAATGAATCTATACCTAGATATTTATACATAATATGTAGGGCTCGGTCTTTTAGGGATTTATATTTTATTTCCTGTCATAGATAGAACAGTGATTTCAAAACACCCTTTTTGCTGTTCTTTCTTTCTCCACTGAAGTTTCTAAAAATAACTCAATAAAAATGCTGATGCCATAAAATCAGTGTGAATATGCAAGAAAGATTTTCTTATCGTTCGGTAGTGACAACCAATGAATATAAAAGTCAAACATCGGAATCGCTGAACCAAAGGAAAGATTGGATTTCCAACCAACCCGGATACCCAGGGCTACTAGTCCGGCGTCGACTCCAGAGATTTGGAAGAAAAACCTAGCCCGCTTTCTTGAGGCATTGACAAATGGTCCGGCCTTTTGCTTCTGAGCACGTGGGACGGTTTACAGGCCGAGGGATCTCCTTACCGGAGGCGAATCGGCAGGGAATTATATTGACACTTCCTGGGTTCTCTCCTGAATAGCTACCTCGACGCTACCCCTATTTTCTCGTCTTCCTTTTTAAGGATACGAGCAGTGGGATCGGGCAATTGCTTCGGGGTATGATATTTCCTCCAAGGTTCTTTATATCAATCTTCCCGGAAGCTAGTGGGAAGTATTTCAGAAAACGCGGAGGATTTTGAACAAAGACGGGAAATAAATAAATGGTGGGGGGGGGGGAAGAGTTGAAATGTTAAACGGTATAGGTTTGCGATCCCAGACGGTCATCACTTATAATAAACTGGACAATTCCTCGTGCGCCCTTTTCGTGCCCTATAATCTCAACCAAAACCGAACTAGAGCTATCGTTCCTACTGTCACCAGACATTGAAATGCGCGTATAAAGACTAATGAAACCCTTGGGACTTGTGTTCTCCTGACGACTTAGGGCCGGTTCCAAAAAAAGCTGAACCACAGGGTTGGAGCCAACCCCAGGGTTCGCCGACCATGGTAAGAAAAAGTGCAGTTCCAAAAAAGTTCGTAATCGATTTATTTTGCAATATCTCGAGAAAATAACTGTGGTTCGACAACCCCAGTGTTTTCTGGGGTTACCACGGTGAACTCGAATTCTATTGGTCGAGAGGTGAAGCCCTCACTCGCACGCTCGCGCGCACAGTAATATTGCATATGGCCGCTATCAACATCAGCTGTTTTGTGCGGGAAGTGACAGGCGTCAGCGTATACATATAGTGCCTCCTTAGGGTAGGTAGGTAATAGTTACCTACTAATTAAAGAAGTGCGATGGGGATTTTATCCAGTGAATACTTTTCACCCCATGTTTTCGGGTGATTTATAAATAAATTTTACATGCGGTTATTTAGGAACGATGATCTTTCAGTTTGGTGTGATGCCCACGATTCTTGTATTATTACGTCTCGAAAGACATGTAAGTTTATTCGTTTTCTACAGCCTATGCATATCGAAAATAAAGTTTTTGGCCAAATTTGTGTAGTTCTCCGTCATTTAAAATGCAGTATTTGCCCACAAACATAATTATGGACAAAAAGACCGAGAAAAATTGAGATAATGATGATGATTATCTTCAGGTGGCATAAGATGGAATATTTTCGAAAAACCGTGTACCTAAATTTTCGACACACCGCAATAGCATGTATTGCTCGAAAATTCTCTGATAGAAACATCAATTTTGGTTTATTATTTTCAATAATGAACCATTGGAATCGAGCATGAAAAAAAAAATTCTTGCCCCCCCTCAAAATTTGATGGTTTAAATTCAAGGTATGTAGAATCCAAAACTGCAATAAAAATATTTCTGTCTGTCCGCCGTACGCCGTACGCCGTACGGGCCACTTTTCTTAGTTACCATGAAAAAAAATTGATGAAATTCGGGTTATAGGTTCCGTTCGGCGTCTAGTTGGTCCTCGAAGCTCGACGTTACTGTCAGTCATCTCTAAGGGGTTCAAAATAGGGGTTGAAATTTTCAAAACGCCTATACCATTTTTTTACGTGAATATTTTTACGGTTTTAAATAGTTCTTGAACTTGCGAGTTTTTTAAGACCATCCGGAGCATCGTACGTCCAGCCGTTCGTTCACAGTAAAGCCCCGAAGTTTGCACCGACAGGCATTTTCGACTCCAGTGTGAATGAAATTGTATACAATTCAAACCAAATCTCGTAACCAGAGACGCGCCCACAATAGGAAATTTGGCGGAGATAGAATCATTGCTAGGGATCACCTGATTATATTGGCGGAGTATGAAGTCGAGTTGGTTGTTCTGTGATATTATTTCATTTGAAAAATGATGGCTCTTTTGGAGTTTGTTGGTAGGTAGTGAAACTTGAACAAACGTTGAAGTATTATTGATGGGTAAATTATTACTACGGTAAATCATTACTCAACGGTAAATTATTACACAGCGGTTCATTATACCATCTACGTAGAAGGGGCTGGAGTTTTTTGGTAGGTACTTTTGCAACTTTTTTCACTCCTCATCAACAATTTCTTTTCAGAACTTTATTATGTGTGTTTCTTTTTGTTAGGTACTGTTTGTCATCGGCAGAATTATTTTAGCAACATTTAACTCGAGATTTAGGTAGGTACCTAGTAACGAGTACGGGGTTAGGTACCAACCTACTGAGGGTCTGCGATCTACATAATATGTATAGAATAGTACATATCATATTATATAGACGGATTATCTATACATAGAGCTTTGATCTGTAACAGAAGGGTATTCTATACAAAATAATAAACCGTTGTGCAGGGATTTGCAGCGTTTTTGTTATTCTAGTCAATGCAATGCAATCAATGACAGACAGCTTTACGGTTTAATTATATAGATAAGTGGTGGGAGAGAGAATACTTCCCATGAACCACAGAAGTACAAATTGGTACTACCACTGGCCGAGGCTAACAGTATTAAGAATTTGTTTAAAATAATTTTTAATTTTTTTGTTCGTGACGTGGTAGGTAATGATTATAATCCCTACTTTAATTTATCAAGGGTTCGGGTCTACAATTCCAAACAGGTCGTGTTTAATTTACTCTTAAAATTTTCCACGTTGCTCTCATTCCAGTGATGTTTTATTCCGGTTGCGTACATAATGTTAGAAATGTCATCCGCTTAATTAAGACAACCTCTCCGGCTCTTTTGTTCGGGGGTTAGCGAGGGGTTGCAACCCATCGAAAACACCCTCAAATTCCGAGCCATTGTTCAACTTGGCGCTACCACCCAATGAAAGCCTCTATGAACGTTCTCTTTCACTCCCTCGCTGTTTCCTCGAGCGCTTTATTGTTACGTTTTCTCAGAGAACATCTCTCTTCGTAGCTCTACCAGGTTGGATGGTAATAGCCTTCACCGTCTAACACTCGTTTCAGCAGAGCCAAAAATATTTGCATCCATTAACCTTGTGGAGCACTGGAAACAAAATGTTTCATTTTTCATGATTACCGGTCCCGTCAGTGTCATGAGGGCGATTGAAAATTACGGGTCTTGTTCGAAACATAATATTTATGCCAAATGCTAATGCTAATATTTGTTATGCTAATCCTTTCAGTCCGGCAGCGTTTGGTGTCTGACTTCCGCAAAAAACTAGGTACCACCTAGTGGAACGGTTTATTATTACGCACTTATTTGAAATTTTGTGAATCTGCACTTTGGATAATCAGAATCGTGGCTCGGTTTGCGAAACGTGACAAGCACCGAAATAAATTTAAAAATATAATTTTCTGATCGATTCTTTAGTGAAATTTCAATTTGCGTTGATTGGTGGCATGAAAGTTTATCAAAACCCGACTCAGTCAATCGCAAAGCAATGGGAATTTTGGGTTTTCATCAGTAAAAATTATGTCAAATCTAACATTTTTCTCGTTTTCTTACAATTCCCAATTTTGGAGTTGTGGGGTGTTGCAAAACTTCTCCACGGCTGAGCCAAGATGTTGAGCAGTTTTTGGTTGTATACTTCTTCGAATACAAACATTAGCGTTAAAACTCATAAATCAGCTCTTGAAAATGTAATGTAAAATACATAAAAAGTTATGAAAAATTTTAAATTCTAATCCTAGTTTAAAATATGCAATATAATCAAGAGAGCGGGCAGAATGCAGAATAAATTGGGTGAAATATTAAAATTTCGAATCCGAAGCTCCTTCCCCCCCCCCCCCCCACATCGTACAATATTTTACAAATCTGAATAAAGTTTAATTCAACGCCTTATGGCGAACACCTGGATCTTTTTACGGCTAGCCGTCATGAAGTGTGAATCAAGAAAACATCATCAACATTAGTGTGAATCAACCGATAAAACTTTAGATATAGTCCAGCAAAAAGCGAGTTTTCTCTTCTCTTGTTTACTTTCAACCCATGATGAGAGGGTAATTTTGGATATTTTTATGGTTAGGTAGTTGCTTCTCAACAGGACTGTAGAAAGCTGTAGGACTGTAGCTGTCTGTTTCTAGTTGTTCCGTAGGTATCAAGAAAAGTCGTTGGTAACCCACGAATGACTGGAACTTGATTTGGCGAATTTATGAACCCATTACTGGGCCATTTCCCATTTACCTTCTACATTTGGACACATTTATTTGCAAATTTTAAGTAAAGTTTGCAGATTCGGAGACGCAATTACTATAGCCCGATTTCGACTGACACTTGGGGGCCAACCTTTATGGTTCAACCCATCGAGGCCTTCCTGTCGTATAGTTATGCACATTTAAGGCTTTTGAGTGCAGAGCAGTGAAAAGAAAAGGTACAAATTGTTAGGCTAGGCAGTGGTATATAGGAGGTGGTCCTCTCGAACTGTTCTTGGACGGATGGCATCCTCGAAGTTTTCACTCGAAATGTCAAATAATTCTCGTTGAACAGGTTTAGAAATATCATGCCTAGTTTCTCCATACTCTGAAAGGAATGGTACTTTATAATACCTACGTACAGGGGATAGGTTGGCCTCGATATGTGGTTACAGTATTTAATACTACCTAACGTGCATCTACACTCCCACAATGGGAAAGAGCAAACTTCAGTATCCCTTCTTACTCTCTTCTCTTACCACACATACACTCATACTACCTCAGCATTTCCAATCCTCCAAAGTAGAGCCATCGTTTGAGCGAGGAACCACCCACGATAAAAGTTTACCTCGAGTTTCTAACGTTGAATGCCAGAACTGTTCTTGACATTGGCTTGAAAAGTTTGAGTTGGTATTTTACCCAGTTGTATACGCCAGCCACTCACAAAGAGAAAACATCCACCGTTCTTGTTGCTGCTTTGTCTATACTAAAACAGAAAATTTAGTTCTATATACCTTTCTCCACTTCTGGAACGTTCAGGTAATTATTATATTTTTGATAATACGGTTAGTCTAGCGCGAACCGTATCCATGGTCAAACAACAAGTAACTAAGGACTACCTCTAACTAAATTGCAACTGTCTCTGCAGCAGCGCCGGGAGGGGAATTCCGAGGTGGTACCCTAACCTTTATGGGATATCGATTCATTGATATGAACTACCTCAATGAGGATGTTTGAACCTATGCTCTGAGGGGATACTCTCGGGCGGACCTAAGTGGGAAGGACAATAACAAAGATAGTACAGGGGCAGCAGGAAAGATCCATTACTATAAGTAGCTTGATTTAAGGGATTTTTCGAGTAACAGCATCATCGGGTCTTGAACATTGAGTATTTTCGGGTCAGTCGAAAGAGCTGATTGTCCTTTTTTCTAGAGAGGGTGTTCTGGAAGCTAAATGAGGATGACTACATCGCTGGAAGAATTTGAGCGCTCACGCTGAGGTGGTAACACTCCCTGGAATCATGGGATCATGCCGCCTTTCGTTGAAATTGAAATTAGGCAAATCCTGATAAGAACATAAATGGTGGTTACGGTATGAACATCGAATCAGTTCGGATGTTAAGCAATATTTCCGTGAAAGTGAAAATGTTCGGGTGGGGAGAAGAGAACATCCTGTTGAATTTTGCATGAGAAGCTTCACATGCGTTCGTGGCTCGATGAGAAGAAGAGTTTCTTGCAGCCCACATGAATGGGAGGAAATATCGACGTGCGGGTTATGTACGTTGTTTTCAGGTAAGCCGTGAAAGACGTGATTCTAGCGCTCGCTGACGGCAACATAGTTGTGAGGTCTTCAAAAAAATCTTCCACTTCAAAAAACCCGAAGCACGGCATCCAGAAAACGGAGTGAGTTGACATTCGACCGTGCAAAGCGGGGGCGACCTGACAGTACCTCCTCAGGAGTGATTTTACTACATCTACTGGTACGAAGATTTGGCATAAAACAACCCTGGTGTGGCAACCCTCTTTTATTTCCATTTCGACTGTTCCTCCCCCCCCCCCCCCCCGCTAAAATGGAACCTTCTTTTGAACTGGATATCGTTCAGAAATTCCAGAGGGTTTTCTTGCTCCCGGTCATATACATCTTCGGCCAATGTTCTACCTATTTGTGTGTGATATTTCTGAGAGACTGATTTGTGGTGTACCGTTTTACTCTGGTTGGAAGTATTTTTGAAACGCTTGTTCCACGGATAAGTTGTTACCTCATTACTTGAAACTGTAATTTGAAAAACTAACATTACCTAGACGCAAAACGTAGGTACTCGCTGTGTACAATTGTGTACAAATGGAATTCGAAAAAGATTTTTTCTTATTGTTGTTGCCTTGAACAGCATACCTGCCTAGTGATATTTGTGATATTTTCGAAAGGCTGATGGAGCTCCTACTCAACTCCATTTGAACTATTAATAAAACGCTTGTTCCACCGATGATTCAGTTTAAATGCAGTTATATAACATTCCACAATGTCAACAACAAAATTGAGCTTGAAACAAGTTAACTAAGTTATATTAAATTCAGTTAGACGATTTCATGTACCAATTCATAAAACGACCTAACACACGACCTATTTATATGTATAGTATATATCTCTTTTTTAACCAAGGATACACTTTTTTGGAAGGGGGAATGTGGTAACGGTACTCACAACCGGACGACCGCTAATGAAGTTGTCATCTTCTTTATCACACTCATCTACCATGAAATGGTCATTCATATCTGTTGTGAACCAACAACACTGTAAAAACTCAGAATTCGCCGTTTATAAAACTTTTCAATATGCATTGAAGAGGTTCCGGAAAGGAAATAATTTAATATAAAATACGAAAGGTTATCATGAACTGAAAGCATGGAAGCCCACTGAAATAATGATATGAGTACTTAAGGGAGCTTTCGAGGTCCCTCAGATTTTCAGCTGAGTAAGATGAACGCATTCTCAACTTACCCCACGTTTTGCGTTCGTGAATTGCACGGTGAGTGAATACTAAAGCGTTTACTAATTCATTCACTCAGTTAAGGTCTATGAATATGAAAAACGTTTGAGGGACCCTCAGCTGTGAGTGAGGAGTATGAATTCCGTCTTAAGTGTAGTAAGATGTTGATGATGCACAAGAGTATGTATGTATTGGTGGATTTTGGACTTCGGTTTAATGGCGTATGATCCAATCAATGAAACAACACATGACCAGACCCCTCTGGGGTAAGTATTAACATCGTAGGACGCTGCGGGGTGAATCCGGCGGAGGCAGTACATTATTGGTACGAAAGGAAGGGCGAAACAGAGGGGGGTATGGCGAACCTAAGATTTATTTATTTATTTACGGGCAAGCCCAATTACATGGTGAAATTACACAATATATGAATCAAGAAAGAAAATAAACAAACATCTTGAAAATGATTCTTGATGAAAACAATACCTACTGCAGGTTAATAAACTTATTAATAAAATGAATAAATGTCCATGTTCAATATTAATTCCAAAAAACATCCGGAGTGGAAAATATTAATCGTTTTAAGGAAGCCAGTGAGTCTGAGAAAAAGTCGAATTCCGGATGGGCGCAGAGTAGCAAGCTGGCCGTGCGGGGAAGTCCAATGTGAGGGCTGTGCAGCAAATAATTCGTCGCAGAAAATGGAATATGAAATAGGGCTGATGAGCGGGCAGAAAACCGTGGCAGCTGGAAAAGGATCCCTGCGAGCAGCTCCGGGCAGTCCAGACAGGCATTCAACAATTTATGCAGGAAAGTGAGGTCAGCAGCACACCTTCTGATAGTCAGCGGAACCAGCTGACAGCCAACAGACAGCCATAATCGACTTCCGAACCTGGAACGCCGCATTTGAAGGCCACATAGCGCAAAAATTTATGCTGCACCCTCTCAAGCCGGTGACGGTGAATAGCGTAAAATGAGGACCAAACTGGAGAAGCATACTCGAGAATGGGCAGAACGAGGGACTTGTAAAGCAGGACAATAGCTGGTATACTTGTGAAGTCCCTCGTGTTACGCTTTAAAAACCCCAAGGCTCTCATGGCCCTATTAGCAGTGTCTGAGATGTGGCTTGTAAAGGTCAGTTGTTCGTCCAGCATGACACGGAGATCCCTCAACTAAGTCGATCTTTTCAAAGGGTTTTGGTCGAGGGAATAGTCATAGTTGACACGGTTTCGAGCCCTAGAGAAAGAAATGACTGAGCACTTGGACGGGTTTAAAAACAGATTGCTATTTACACACCAGCGGTCCAAATCAGCCAACGCACTCTGGAGCACTTCACAGTCATGAACCGACCCGATAAGGCAGAAAATTTTGAGGTCATCCGCAAAAAGTAAGCATCGCACCCCTCGAGCAAGGCACGACACCACATCGTTGATCATCAGCAGAAAACATAAAGGTCCCGGGTGACTTCCCTGCGGAATACCAGAGGTTGCGACAAATTGGGAGGATAAGGCGCCACCGGACCTTAAGTCTCCATCCACCGAGGTAGCCACTGGAGAAAAATACCACGTATTCCTAAGGACTCGAGCAACGAGAGCAGATGCGCATGAGAAACCCTATCAAAAGCCATGGCAAAGTCCATCGAAATCAAATCAGTTTGCACTCCATCCTGGAAACCCCCCATGATGAAATCCTGCAGCAAAAGCAAATTCGTCACCGTAGACCTTCCATGCATAAAACCATGCTGCTCCAGAGCGATGTACGACGAAAATTGCGAGGACAATCTAGCAACAATCAGCTTCTCAAACAATTTAGGAGCACAAGACAAAGAGCAGATGGGGCGGTAATGCCTGACCATGGCTCTATCACCATCCTCATGGATGGGCGTGACGAATGATACCTTCCCTCTCGCTGGGAAGACACCAGTGCCCAGCGAACTATTGAAGAGGCACGACAGTGGGTATGAGAGGCCAGCAGAACAAATTTTCAACAGTAGTGGAGGAACGCCGTCAGGGCCCATTCCTTTACTTGCATCCAAACTTTCCAATCCACTGAGCACCTCCTCCTCGGTCAGCACCATACCTCCGATCGAAACTACATCCCGGAAGGGTAAACAGGTGAAAACGAAGTCGGAGGATCGAAGACCGCCGAGAAGTGCTTCGCAAACAGTTCAGCCACCTGGGGAGGCGTCGAGGCTCGCTCGTCATCGAAGATCATCTCGCCAGGAAGACTATTACTGCCATCTCTGTAATTAATATGGTTCCAGAAGGCCCTGATATTCGTGGGAGCGGAGGCCTGGACCCCATCGAGATACTCCTTGTACAGAGCTTGTGACTTCTCCTTACATTGTGAGCGCAGATTGGAAAACAGTGCATAATCCGAGGGTGATCCAAAGGCTTTATGACGAGCTTGTACAGTTTTTTTCTGGATTGCCAGAGAAATCATTTCCGCATCGAACCATTTTGGGAATGAGGAGGATAATTCCCTCACCTTCGGGACGAACCTGTCAATCGCACAACCAACTAAGCGGTAAAATTCATCTATGGCTTCTTCCAGAAGTAGGCTGAGACAAGAACTCCAATCGACACTTGACAGATGTGAACTCATTGCATTATAATCTCCTTTCTTGAAATTATATTGGAATTTAGCCGTGGGAAAGAAGGTAGAGCTGGCCGATATGGATGGGATTAAAAATTCCAGGGGAGGATGGGCAATATCCACTTCAAAAACGGGAACTGCCGCTGAAGGCCCCGCCGCCATAGCATTCATTAGGAGGAGGTCCAACACGTTGCCTGAGGGGTTGGGATGAGTGTTCAGCTGGAGTAAACCGTGGAGCATCATAGATTCCACTACCAATCTGCATTTTGCACTAAGGGCTGCCTCAAAACCAGCCCGGTCAGCCCCCTCCCAATCAATTCCAGGCAGGTTATAATCTCCGGAGAGAATGACTCTGAAGTCTGGGTGGGCTCGAGACAGCATCCAGTTCACAGAAGTGTGCATCCATTATGCTCGGAGATTGGTAGTCCGGGTAATACATACAGCCAAGTATCAACCTCAGACGCGGAAGGATCACAAAAACATGCTCTGCAACATCAGTTGAACTCCATCTATGTGCCTGGTATTCTGCTGATACTGCTATCATTACTCCACCTCCTCTCGACTTGAACTGGTTGTTAGATGGGGAACGATCGGTGCGAAAAATGTTTTATTTTATGAGAAGAAGTTCGTCCGAATTTACATTTGGTGAGCCATGTTTCAGTGAAAAACATAAAATCATAAGTAAAGTGAGGAGCTTGATGAAGAAGAACAGAAGATGGGAGAAACAGATCTCCAGAGGAACACGAACTAAATCGCTCGAGAAGAAATCGTGGAAATCCATTTCAAAGAATAAAAACAGAGTTAAAAGATTGTTTATTTCCGCTGGTACACGAAAAATACACTGTTATACCGGTATCGGTGATCAAACTGCCGCCAGTAACAAAAAAATAATCAGTTATTGTTTCACCGAAATCAGATAGGAATTCTAGGGGAGGAATGAGACTCTGTTTGAAGTTTGATGCATCCAAGGTCAACATCTCGTGAACGTGAACCTTTCTCCTTCCGGTGGTGCCTATTGATTTGGTGAAGTAAGTACATTTTTTAGCGCAACGGACTGTTCGCCCGGAAGTGGGCGTAGGCACTCGGCAACGCTCTTAGCTCAGCCCCACAAAGAATACCCTCCCCTCCCCTAGTGGAAATATGTACAATAAATTGATTTGATTTTTTAACGCAACTTCATCCCGAGATGTGAACCTATTCTGTGATTCTGTGCGCTGTGATTTTGTTGTTACCCACGATCGAAAATCGTTCTTCCGTGAACATAACTTGGATACGAACGCTTCATCTCAAAGCTTCCGATTCGTTTCTCATTCTCAGCGCGCTCTCGCGAACTAACAGCAGGAAACACCGCCTGCCATGACAAGGTCCTCCCCGTAATGTCATTTACTGATAACCAACTAGACTGAAGGCCTCGCGGTGACGGCTTCCCTGGCAGCCTGAGTTTTGATTAAAAATCACCAAGAGGAAAACTTAGTTTTGCCAAACTAATTAAACCTTGAGACTGCACAGGAACGATTGCAGGAGGAGGGAGCATACATTTTTTATTGTTCACGTGAAATCCCACATCTCAGTCTCTTCAAATCTGACTTAGCGAAAATGGTATGGTAATTAACGATTCCCTCAAGTAGGTACCTACCTACGCAATGGAAACCCAGAAAAATCATTAAATGCACTAGAGTAAAAGATTTGGGCATAAGAGTTTTTAGGGCATGGGGTTGGATTCCGCGTCTGACACCATAATTATATAAGATCTGGATGTGACAGAATGAAGATTATTCTCCAAGTTCATATGGTAAGAACTTCCCTTAAGGTCCCACAATTTTAAATAGAAGTAAATAATTGAAAATAGTATCAAAACATATCGAGCAGCCTAGGCCCCCGTACCTTCAAGAACAAAAGACACAAATCCGTTACTACCTATTCCCATTTACTAGATTAGGATTAGGTTTATATTAGGGCTGGATTAGGATTAGATTAGAATGAAATCAGGATTAGAATAGGCTTGGATTGGGATAAAAATCAGGAGTAGATCAGGATTAGGATTACCTCAGGATTAGGATTAGGGTCAGGATTGGGGTTGCGATCCTGACCAATTAGGATTAGGTCAGGATAAGATGAGAATTGGATCAGGACTAGATCGCGATTAGGTAGGGATTAGGATTATATCAAGATGTATAATAGTCCCCTATTCGCATACATGCTCCATTTGGGCCCTAGTTGTGTCCTGGAACTTTGCAGCCAGATCGGAATATACCCAGGGATGTTATGAGTGAAAATGTGTATGAAAATAGGTACTTTTTGTTTTTTTAGTAACATGTTAGTAACATGAGCTTTTGATGTATTGTTTTCCATGTTTTTGGGACGAGAAGACCGAATATGAAGTCGATTTTGACCAGAGTGGAAAATTGAGGTACTAACTAAGTTCAGCCTTAAATTTACGTTAAGTTTTGGTCTAAAATCGTAGTTTTTCGCAGTTCGGGTCCCCATTTGGAAGCACATTTGGGTCCTAGTTGTGCTCCGAAGCACGGCAGCCCGATCGGCATACACGCAGGGGTGATATGGGGAAACGAGTGTAAAAATAGGGGTTTTCGAGGTTTTAGTGAACATGAGCTTGTGATATATTGTTTTCCATGTTTTTTAGGGCGAGAAGACCGAATATTTGGTTGACTTTGATCGAAGAGTGAAGAATTGAGGTTGTAACGAAGGTTAAGCTCCCGAAATTCATTTTTTATGAGTCAAAAACAAGGGAAATTTCCTGAAATCACCATACATTTGTATAATAACACTAGAAGTAGTATCAACAAGTGAACCAAGACAAATAAATGGTACTATCAATGATCAAAAATAATCTGTTCAAAAAGGAAAAGCCGAGCCTAATTCGTGTTTTTGTGGGCCAAAACTGGTGGAAACCATCAAAAATAGCCATTTCAATAATTGCACATGAAAGAAACAATAATTGAACAGCCAAATTTTCTGTACGTAGGTATGTCCAGTAGAATAATAAACCCATGCGACAAGGGCTTTGCAGGGTTTTTATTTTTATTGAAAAAACTGTCCTCATCAGTTAAACTCGTCTTGGTTCATTATTGAAAATGACTCTGGAATCGAGAATGAATGATGAGCCCACTACACCGCCACGATCAATCACACTCGAAATTTGATGGTTTGCGGTTCTTTGTAAGCAGAATCCGAAAATAGAGTAAAATATGTTGCAAATGGATTATTATTTTCTGTATAGACTCCCCTTCTGCGAAGATCGCTGAATCCCCCGGATCAACTTTTGCAACTTGAACAACCGTTGAAGTATTATCGGTGGGCAAATTATTACACAACGGTTTAGGTAGGTACCTAGTAACGACTACGGAGGGTCCGAGATCTACATAATATGTGTAGAATAGTACATATGTTATATAGAAGGGTTATCTATACGGAGACCTGTGATCTGTAACAGAAGGGTATTCTGTACAAAATAATAAACCGTTGTGCAGGGATTTGCAGCGTTTTTTGTTGCAGTTTTGGATTCTGCATACCTTGAAACGTAAACCATCAAATTTTGAGGGGGTTAGAATTTTTTTTCCATGCTCGATTCCAATGGTTCATTATTGAAAATAATAAACCAAAAAAAAATTCTAAGCCCCCCTCAAAATTTGATGGTTTACGTTTCAAGGTAGGTATGTAAAATCCAAAACTGCAATAAAAAATTCTCTGTCTGTCCGCCGTACGCCGTACCGGCCACTTTTCTTAGTTACCATGAAAGAAAATTGATGAAATTCTGGTTGTAGGTTCCGTTCGGGGTCTAGTTGGTCCTCGAAGCTCGACGTTACGTTCAGTCATCTCTAAGGGGTTCAAAATAGGGGTTGAAAATTTCAGAACGCCGTAGCTCGAAAACTTTCGAAGGAAGGGTATGGTTTTTTTTACGTTATTAAATTTGCCTTGAGCTAAACAATTTTTTGAGACCACCCGGAGCATTGTACGTCCAGCCGTTCGTGTGCACCAAAAAGCTTCGTCAACACGATCGTGAATCAAACGGTATAAATCCGGCCCAGATAATCATCACTAGGGAGCACCTGATTATAATCAAGGATGGCTGTATGAAGTCGAGTTGGTCGTTCTGCGATATTATTTGATTTGATAAGTGATGGACTATTGGATTTTGAAGGTAGGTACATATGAAACTTGAACAAATGTTGAAGTATTATTGATGGGTAAATTATTACACCATGGTAAATTATTACACAACGGCAAATTATTACACAATGGTAAATTATTACACAACGGTGAATTATTTCATAACGGTAAATTATAACACAACGGTTCATCTACCAAGAAGGGGCTGGATTTTGTTGATCGGTACTTCTGCAACTTGAACAACCGTTTAAGTATTATTGATGGTCAAGTTATTACACAACCGTGCATTATACTTCACCACGAAGGTAGGTATTGGCCACAGAAAACAGTGATCTACGCAGATGGGGCATCTATTTCACACCACATCAACAATTTTCCTTCTGAACTTCATTATTTGCGTTTCATTTTGCCGTTTTAGTTACTGTTTGTCATCGAAAGAATTATTATAGCAATATCTAACTTGTGATTTGGATAGTTACCTAGTAACGAGTACGGGGTTAGGTACTAATCTACGGAGGGCGATCTACATAATATGTGTATAGAATAGTACATAAATATTATATTATATAGACGGGTTATCATACAGAGAGCTGTGATCTGTAACAGAAGGGTATTCTATACAAAATAATAAACCGTTGTGCAGGGATTTGCAGCGTTTTTTATTGCGTTTTCGGATTCTGCATACCTTGAAACGTAAATCATCAAATTTTGAGGGGGATTAGAATTTTTTCTTTTGGGCTCAATTCCAATGGTTCATTATTGAAAATAATAAACCAGAAGAGCTGACGCAGGAGTTCATTGCGTCCTCGGCCACACGCGTCTGTGATCGCGCATTATGACTGGTGGAAAACAATACCCCATCAATCGAAGAATGAAATGTACAGCAGGAAAGACAGAAAAAGGGGTTGAGTTCAGGAACCCAACGGAGAGCATCCTTCGAGCCACGGACCCGACCTGAAGAGGTTTTTATCCGCTGGGCAGATCCTTGGTGGCCCTTGTCGTAAGCCAACCCATCGGCTCACGACAATTGGTAACGCCGACGTTTTTACACGACAAACTGACTGACCACCCACCTTCTGACTGACCCACTCCCTCCTATGACTGACTCTGACTAACCGCCTACTCAGCCGCCATCACACAACGCCTCACCAACGCACCCGCCATCAATGCCATCCTTCAACCGAACGTTCTCGCCGTCGCCGCTAGCACCGCAGACCTACCTACCAATCATGCCACACTCACCCTGACGCCCTCATCGCAACCACGAGACGGCCGCTGACGACGTTGTCACCGCCGGCATCGCAGACGCTCCAACGGACCACGCCCTCTTCCGCCATTTCGCCCACAATGTCGCCACCAGTACCCCAGCTGACGCCGTCGCCACCACCTGTAACGCAAGTGCAACCACCCATCACGCCACCTCTTTCCTCCTCGTCACCATCAGCACCCCAGCTGACGCCGCCGCCTCCGACCACTCATCCTCGGGGATGCTGCCGTTCCATGGCATATGAAACGCTTCCCAACCAGTTGCCACCACGGTTGCCGCCGTCGCCCCACCTGACGTAGCCGGCGACGTTCCCGCCGCCTGTATCATGGATGCCCTCCAACGTGTCATCCCCCCCCATCACTGCCTGTTGATACCAATACCCACCGAACACTTCCTCGAACTTTCGCACCCTCGACTGCTGCTCGTTCCCCCGCTCACTCCCGCCCCTACCTTACCCCCATTTCGTCAGCGAGAAAGAGCTTCCCACCTCCTCACCCTCGTCACCGCCTCCTTCACCAGCGACATCGCTTCCGTCACACCCCCCAGCGACACAACCACGTTCTCCGTTCTTCGAACGACTCCACCCGGATATCCAGGCCGGATTTATACCGTTTGATTCACGATCGTGTTGACGAAGCTTTTTGGTGCTCACGAACGGCTGGACGTACGATGCTCTGGGTGGTCTCAAAAAATTGGTTAGCTCAAGACAAATTTAATAACGTTAAAAAAAACCTTACCCTTCAATCGAATGTGTCGTGAGTCCCTCCAGGAACCACTCCACTAGAAGTTAAGTTCTCGCCAAATATTTGACCGCTAAAGTTAGTTTCTATGAATAAACGGTAAGAGTTGGGAGACAAGTCGCAGGATCCAGAGTGCACAACCTAGAGCCCCTCCATCAAGCCCTAGCAGGGGGTTGGAAGGAGAAGGCTCCCTTTCCTATAAAAACTCGGATCCTGCGCCTTTTAACCATTCGACGCTGCCTCTAGCCGCTGGCTACTCTCTCTCCTCCTACCCTGCTCTCTCTCCTAAAACCTAAAAGATCCTAGATGACGGTGGTGGTCAGCCCATAACCGCCTAGGCAAATTCTCCCAAAAGATTCCAGATGACGGTGGTGATTCGCTCATAACCGCCTCGACACAACCAAAAAGATCCTAGATGTCGGTGGTGACTCGCTCATAACCGCCTAGGCAAACACCACTCGAAAAAGATCTCAGACGTCGGTGGTGATTCGCTCATAACCGCCTGGGCAATTCCTCACGCCACCGTGATGAATATAAGCCAATTTTAAATTCATCACAGTGGTGAACCCGACGTTCACCCAACCTTCCTCCTTTTCCCTTCTCATCTGGACGACGCCGCTTCGGACCCTCACGTTCAATTCACATTTTTAACTCGCACCCCGTCAATTTAAATTCACATTTTAAAATTCGAAAACTCACTCACTGCTCACTCTTACACTCGGAGATTGCACCTCCCTCACATCTCCACTCAACTCACGCCATTTTCTCTATTTTTGTGAATTTCGAGTTTGAAATTTCAAATTTCAATTTTAAAACCAAATTTCCCAAAATTGAAATTTTGACACCATGGACTCCGACTCTCTGACACCTCCACTTCTCAAACCAGCCACTCTCCAACCCCCCAACACCTCGACGTCGGACGCGACTGCCACTGTCGCCAACCCCTTCTCCACCCTCTCACCGCCCGTGTCCGCTGCGGGCGCCACCACCGACGTCATGACCGCCTCTGCGTCATTCCCTCTCTCTCTGCCGCCCTTCTATTCTCACGACCCTGCTCTGTGGTTTTTTCAGGTCGACGCAGCGTTCTCGGTCGCAGGCATCCGCAGCCAGAAGACCCGGTACTCACGCATCATCTCCCTCCTCCCTTACGACATTCTCCTACAGACGTCGGACATCTCTCCCGACGCCGCCGCTGCGTATGACGACCTCCGCGGCCGCCTCATCTCGCTCTACCAGCCGTCAAAAATCGCACGAGTCGCCGCCCTGTTGCAGTCTCAGCAACTCGGCGATATGAAGCCCTCCCACCTCTTCCGACGCCTGCGACACCAGCAGCAAGGCATAATGACCGCCGACATCGCCCGAACCTTCTGGCTGCGCGCGCTTCCCCACCCTATCCAAATGGCGCTCGCCAGCCATCTCGACGGCCCGGCCTTCGGGAACTACCACTCGTCCGTACACGAATGACCTACGAGTGGATTTTTACCGTGGCGGACGTAGAGAAGGCTATCCTGGGGGCCGATTTCCTCGCATATTTCGGCCTCCAGGTAGACGTTAAAAACGCGCGCCTGATCGACCCCTCCTCCAAACAACCAATCCCGGGATATATCAACGCCATTCAAGACCCCTCCAACCGTTTCACATCCCTACTCCGCAACTACCGCCCCCAGCGCCGCCCCTCAGCCCATCTTCCAACCATCCAACATCACATCGAGACCGCCGGCCCCCCCCTTTCCGCCAAAGCCCGCCGCCTCCACCCTCTTCAATTACAACAGGCCCGTCAACACTTTGACCGCCTCATCGCCGACGGGATCGTCCGCCCCTGCAGTTCCCCTTGGGCTTCCCCCCTCCACATTGTGCAGAAGCCCAACGGGGACATCCGCCCCTGCGGCGACTATCGCCGCCTAAATTCCAAGACAACCCCCGACCTCTACAACGTCCCCCACCTCCGAGATTTTTCGTCCCACCTCCATGGCACTAACATTTTTTCTACGCTCGACATCGCACGTGCGTTCCACCACATCGACATTTACCCCCCCCCCCCCCCCCCCCCCGACATACCGAAAACGGCCATAATCACACCATTCGGCCTCTTCAAGTATGTCAAAATGGGATTTGGCCTCAGAAACGCTGCCCAAACATGGTCTCCCGTTCGTCTTTTGTTTTTTAGACGATGTACTAGTCGCTTCCCGCACACCTGACGAACATTTTGGACACCTGCGCCAAATTTTAGACATTTTTTCCGCCGAAGGCCTCCAAATTAATACCAACAAATGCGCCCTCGCCCAACCCTCAGTACACTGCCTCGGACACCTCGTCTCGGCCGCCGGAATTACGCCGCTGCCCGACATGTGGAATGATGTTGATATGGCAAGTGGACCCCCCGGTTAACTGCCTTTCGTCTTCTGCCGGAGGGGTCCTGCCCAACACCAGGAGGTGGAAGGAAAAGGGGAAGGGCCACCTACTTTTTAGCAAAGTTCACGACCACCACGAATCCAACCTCTGTTGGAGGGCAGACCGGTGGAGCTTTGCCCTAGGGCGTTGCTCCTGTGGCCTGGGGCTCCCTCCGCCCGTGGTACCATTTTGAGCAACCCGAGCCTGCAGGGGACTGGGCAATCTCAAACCCAGTCCCCCCCCCCCCCCCCCCCGTCTCGAGCCTCTAGGCGTAGAATGGTCGCAGGCCCGGCCCTCCTTCGGATACCCTCAGGAGGACCTACCGCTTTTCATGCCTCGGTGCTTTGCGGGATTGGACTTGCCTCACTAACACCAAGCCATGCGGGATACGGTCCCCCACACCTTTACGCGTTCAGAGGTCCAAACCCCAGGGCACCACACCTAACCTAAGGGGCAGACTACTCGATATTCGTCTGCCCCTGCTGCAACCTAGCCTACCTAACATTCATGCCTTAAATTACATACACTCCTTAAATTACATTCACACCTAACCTATCGCCTAATATCACAGTCAATACTAACCTAACTACTTGCCTTCATACCTTAAATTACAAACCGACAAAGTGAAATCACTCACCGAATTCCCCCAACCCCGTACCGTCACGGAACTCCGCCGTTTTTTGGGTATGCTAAACTTCTACCGCCGCCACATGAAACACTCCGCACAACACCAACAACCCCTCATCAACGCTATCCCCCAACCCGCTAAGAAAAACGATAATCGCCCCATAACCTGGTCCCCTGAATTAACCTCCGCTTTTGAAGCATGCAAACAGGACCTAGCTGCCGCCGCTCTACTGGCCCACCCCGATCCCCACGCACATCTTTCCATCACTACCGATGCCTCTGATTGGGCCATAGGGGCGGTACTCCAACAACCCACCGGCGCCACCCCCCAACCCCTTGGCTTCTTTTCGAAAACCCTAACACCGGCCCAAAAAAATTATTCCACCTTCGACAGAGAGCTCCTGGCCATCCACAAAGCTATCAAACACTTCCGTGACTTCGTGGAGGGCCGGCAGTTCTCTGTCGTCACCGATCATAAACCCCTTACCCACGCCCTCCTCCAAAACCGCAAATCCGCCTCGCCTCGTCGTCTCCGGCAACTCGAATTTATCGGTAAATTTACGACCGATATTCGCTATCTGCCGGGGGCCGACAACTGCGTGGCGGACGCGCTTTCCCGCCCCACTCCCACTCCCGCACCGGTGGCGGAGTTACTGCCCTTCCCCTCCCCACAAATCCTTAAAACCCACCAAAAACCCGATTCCGATCCGGCCCTCTCCAACCTCATCTCCGCCTCCAAACTTCAACAGCTGCCGCCTCTTGACCTCTGGTGCGACGTAACGGCCGACTCACCGCGCCCTTACGTCCCACCAGACCTCAGGCGGCAACTCTTCCTCCATTACCATTCCCTCCATCATCCCGGAATCAGGGCGAGCCGGGACCTTCTCAAAATGCGGTACTTCTGGCCCCACATGAACACAGATATCCGTAACTGGGTTCTGGGGTGCCAGAAGTGCCAGCAGTATAAGGTCTCGGCTCACCCCCGAGTCCCACCTGCCCAAATCCCCGACTCCCTGCCGTGGGAACATCTCCACATCGATCTCATCGGACCCCTTCCCCCCTCCGAAGGGAAACGATACTGCCTCACCATGATCGACCGGGCGACAAATTGGGTAGAGTGCATTCCACTCGCCCATATTACCGCGGACGCCGTCTCCGCGGCGTTCCTATAAAATTGGATCGCCCGCTACGGGTGTCCGCGGACAGTCACGGTCGATCAGGGGAGGCAGTTCGAATCAGCCCACTTCTCCGATCTCCTTCGTTCCCTCGGCATCCACAAAATCCATACCACCCCCTATCACCCCCAATCAAACGGGAAAGTAGAGTGGTGGCACTCTGTCCTTAAGCAAGCCATATCCACCTCATCTACATCCCCCTCAAGGACCAATACTTTACCATATGTCCTCCTCAGCTTACGCACCTCCGCTCGCCCTTCCGACAACGTTAGTCCCGCTCATAACGCTTTTAAAGATCCCTTACGCTTACCCGCCGACATTTTCCTCACATGTAACAGCCCGTCAATTAACAGGGAACCACTTCACCACACTACACCCACAAATGACACCACCTACCCAAAACGGTTTCACACCGCCACTCACATGTACCTGAAAGAGCCCGGCATACACAAGACGTTTCAACCCCTTTATGCCGGGCCCTTTCAGGTCATCCACTCAACTTCATCCACCGCTACCCTGTTAATTGACGGGAAAACCCACACCGTCCCCCTCGCCCGGTGTAAACCAGCTCCCGTCCTCCCCGAAAAATCCCACCACACGACTCTCACCCCCGCACCGGAAACACCTCACATTTCCTCCATCTCACTCACCGGACCCCGACGCCGCCGCCGCTCTCCGCGACGTCCCGGGTACCGGCTCCCACCAGCTCACCCCCTTCACCGCCACCCCGACAGTGAAGGGGCCCCTCTATCAGTCTTCACCAACGTGAAGACTGTCAGAGAGTGTCGCACACACAACAACACACACACAGCACGCACACAGGGCACACAGCAACTTTCGTATGGCGGCGGTGTTGAGGTAAATGTAGCCTTGTGAGCCTTGTGGCAACTTAACTAAATTTTAGCCTCAATTGAAATTTGCGCTGGATAAGATTGAATCGAGAGACTAATTACTAGATACATACAATTTATTATTAATAATGGAAGTTGTCCTAAACGTCCAAAAAAAAATGGCATGCCATGTAATGAATGCTATATACAAGGTAGGTACATAGGTACGGAATTTGTGCACAGTTGATGATGCGCGGCACATCTATTAGTTCTTTCGCGTTCGAAGATGGTTCGCAATCCAATTTGAGGACGTTGCGAGAAACGGGGGGGGGGGGGGTCCAGAAACGTGTTCTGTTCCAAAATGCGTGAAGTTCCAAAACAGTGTTCGATCGATTTATTAGGTACTGGAACGAACTGACCTTATTTTCGGAGATCGAAGGGCCAGGAAGCTAGGATGTCAATCCTGGAAGAAGATAAATTCGGCTGCTGAAACTGCACGTGGTGCTCAGGCGGCCGCCTCGTGGAGGAAAAATTGTACACTCGTTGTGAACGAGAAAGCAATTGGCGAAGATACAGGGCGAGCGATCGATCATGGACTGACGATGGGACGAGGAAGTCAGTTAGAACAGTCTGGTGGGAGATGTTGATGGAATGGAGGACAAGGGCCGTTAGATCAGCACAAGATCATGGCAAAGTTCACCGGTGCAACGCCTGGGCATTGTGGTGCTGAAGATCGACGATGATTAGTATGGCTCTTTGAACCACTCATACAACTAATCCTACCACCACATAAACTAATCGGCAACAGTTGCCTAAACATCCCGCCGACCAAAATTTGCAAAATTTTCATGATTCAGGTTCAGGAGCAGGATGGGTCTCAGGGTCAGTAATAGGGCGAAGCGAAACTAATTTGGTGACAGGGTGCACCAGCACACCATGGGCAGTCCTCAGCTCGACAACTCGCAGGACACCGTCCCTGCCCGGGAAGACCTGCTGAACACGACCAAGAACCCACTGTGTTGGAGCAGAGTTGGCCTTAAGGATGACAAGGTCTCCTATCTCCAGGTTGGGGTGCTGCTTGGTCCACTTGTTCCGCTGCTGCAAATGATGGAGATATTCGGACCTGAATCTCTTCCAAAAATGCTGGGTCCGTTGCTGAACAAGCTGCCAACGGGACAGTCTATTCTCAGGAAGTTCCAACAGTGGTAATTCAGGGCGAGCAACCAGTGGAGCACCAATTAACAAGTGACCTGGCGTCAAGGCTTGCAGGCTCTCCGGGTCGTTGTTTAGGGGGCAAAGGGGCCTGGAGTTGAGGATCGCCTCTATACGGCTGAAGAGGGTTGAAAGTTCCTCGAAGTTCATAGGAGCGGTGCAGCAGATTCGCTTGAAAATAGCCTTTGAGGACTTGACAGCCGCCTCCCAGAGCCCACCAAAATGTGGTGTGGCTGGGGGATTGAATGACCACTCAACACATCGTGCCGTCAGGTGTTGGATTATGGCAGATGAAGTCTCTCGATGGTGATACCACTCCAAAATCTCCTTCAACTCTCGGCTGGCACCAAGGAAATTAGATCCACAGTCAGAATGGATCCGAACTGGACAGCCTCTTCTTGAAAGAAACCTGTCAAGGGTGGCCAGGAAGGCAGGAGTTGAACAGCTGGACACTACCTCCAAATGTACAGCCTTGGAGGTCATACAGATGAACACACATAAGTATGCCTTCCCAAGTGCGGCATTTCTGCGGAGCAATTCCTTTATATAAAAGGGTCCTGCAAGGTCGACGCCTACCTCCTGAAAAGCTCTGCCTTCTTGAAATCGACACTTGGGCAAGTCACCCATATATGGAGCTTGAGGTTCCTTTGACAACTTGAAACAGGTCGCACAGCGATGCACTCTCTGACGGACCACCAAGTGGGCAGAAATGATCCAAAATTGGTTTTGGAGGATAGCCTGAAGGGAAGAGGGTCCAACATGGAGGTTGATGCGGTGGTAATGGTCGATGAGAATTCTGGTAAAGTGGCATTTTCCGGGCAGTAGAATGGGATGCACCAGATCTACAGGTAAGCTGGAATGGCTCAGTCGCCCGCCCACCCTGATGACACCATCCCCATCAATGAATGGGCTGAGCTTGGAAAGGGTGCCTGACAGTTGGATTTGGTCAAGTTTAGAGCCTCTCAGCAGCAAATGGTGGTATTGTACGAGCTTGATCAGGGACAGGGTTGCAAACCTATACTCAGGCACAGAAACTGGAGGGACATTCTCCAAGAGGACATCAAGTGAAATGTTGGGCATCTTTTGTTTGACCTGTGGCTTTCCATTTGGCCATCCAACATAGTTTTTCAAAAACCTGATGATATAGGCTGTTACACGGACCACTTTGCTGAATGAAGAAAACCTGTCCATCCATGGAATGAAAGATGAAGCAAGTTGCTTACCAGCAAAGTGGCTTATGACGGTAGCTTTCATTTCAGGGAGGTCCGGAACGGGGAGTTCTGAAGACGGACAGATTGGCCAGCTTGAGATTGGGAGCTGCAGCCACGATGGACCTGATGTCCACAGGGAGTGATTTAGAAAATCTGCTGGCAGAAGCCCTCGTGAAGAACAGTCCGCTGGATTCTCCGCAGTTTTGACGTGAAACCAATCAACAGAATTAGTCGTGTCAATGATTTCAACCACCCTATGAGCAACAAACGTTTTCAGCCTACTGGGATCGGTGTGAAGCCACCCCAAAACAACCATCGAGTCACTGAACCAGTAGTGCCTGCTAACTGTTAGCAAAGTAATAAAGTCGTTAAGAGATGTAAATAGTCTACTGAGAAGCAAAGCTGCTGATAACTCAAGCCTTGGAACAGTAAGTGGTTTTAGCAGAGCTAACTTGGACTTCGCCTTCAAAAGTGCAACATGGGTTCCCTTGGGACTATCAGCACGCAGATAAATCATAGCACTATAAGCGTGTTCTGCCGCATCACAAAATCCGATTATTTGCACAGACTCGGCATTTGGCGCACGAATAAAACGAGGGATGATGACTTGGTCTAACAGAGGTAACTGATCAACAAAGATTTTCCACCTCGTCGCAACAGCGGCAGGAACATCCTGATCCCAATCAACCTTGGCTTGCCAACACAACTGGAGGATAATTTTGGCGCAACACACAACTGGAGACAAGTACCCAAGAGGGTCAAAAATGCGGGCGATTGAGGAGAGGATTGATCGTTTTGAGAGAGCAAGAGTAGGAGCCTCAACATGATACGTGAAATTGTCTCCGACCGAATCCCATTGGAGACCCAAAATCTTTATGGTCTGATCTTGTGACCCAAGTTGCAATGTGCCCGAGTCAGACGGACTGTGAATCGTTTTCATAAATTCTGGATGATTCGATGACCACTTGCTCAACTCGAACTCACCCTTTTGAAGAAGTTGAATTAGTTGCGTTTTCAATGCAAGAGCTTGTTCAAGAGTTTCAGCTCCACTGCAAATATCGTCAACATAAGTATCATTGAGGATAGCCTTGGAGGCTTCAGGGTAATATTCACCCTCGTCCTTCACCAACTGAAGCAGAGTCCTAATTGCAAGCCAAGGAGCAGAGGTAGTACCATAAGTGACGGTGTTCAGAGAAAAGTCTTGAAGCTTGTCAGTGGAATCACGTCGCCAAAGTATATGCTGATACTTCAAATCCGTGTCACTAATCAACACCTGACGGAACATCTTGACGAGATCCGCGGTGAAGACGATGCGGTGCAAACGGAAACGAAGTATTATTGATCCTATGTCCTTTTGTAGTTTGGGTCCAGGAAGAAGAAAATCATTCAAACTCCCCTTCGAAGTCTTACATGAACCGTCAAATACGACTCTAATCTTGGATTTTACACCATCAGACTTAAATACAGCATGGTGAGGAATAGTGTAAGCCGGAATTTCATTGGAAATGGACATATGGTTCAAACTGTAATATTCATCCATGAATTGGACATAAGCATGTTTAAAGTTAGGGTTGCGAGCAAATTTGCTCTCCAAATTTCGAAAACGAACCATTGCAGCAGTGCGAGAGGAAGACAAGTTAGGAGGGTGCTCCTTGAAGGGTAGTGGGACAATGTATCGGCCGGATGCAGTTCTGCTATGATGGCGCGAAAAAAGCTGCTCACAATCTTCATCCCCTGGAGAAGACAGAGTTTTCTCTTCCACCTCCTCGACTGACCAGAACTGTTGCATAATATCAGATAGCTCTCTATCTTGGGAAGTGAAAAGTTATGTGGAGTGCGACTGTTTCATTGGGCGTTGAAACCTACCACCAACAACAAACCCAAACACAGTGGGCGTGAGTTTAGGGATGTTTGGGGCGATATGGATAGGTTTACCTTCCAAAATATCAAAGAACAAGTCTCCGCCAAGCAGGAACTCTACTGGTCCGGGTTTCCAAAAATGTGGATCGGCCAGTTGGTATTTGCGGTACTGGGTACACCAACCTGCTGGTATGGGCGTTTGAGGAAGGTCGCTAGTGATATGTGGTAGCACCACAGCCTGCGTGTGAAAAATAGGGTCGTCACTAGTGGTTGGGCGTATTGTACAGTCCACTATACCCTTGGGGCTACGACTGTCAAGCGCTACCCTACCGATTCCACTAATTGACCCGTGGAAACTATCGAGCGTGAGTCCAAGTTTGGAGGCACAAGCATTCGTAATAAAGGAGAACTGGCTACCACTATCTAAAACCATCCTTACTGCTTTAAAATTTCCCCATGCATCCTGGATTGAGGCCACCACAGTACCCAGCATCACACACTCACCAAGTCCTGGAGTACCTAGAAGAGCTGGAGCAGAATCCGACGAGCTCGAAGTATTCTGCGGATTAGTTGAGCCAGATGAAGAGGGAGGATCGGATTTTGAAGGCTTATCAAGGTGAAGCCAAGTATTGTGACGTTGGTTGCATTCACGGCAGTTGGTACTAGATGGGCATCCCTTGGTTTTGTGGTGTGCAGAAAGGCAATTTCTGCAACCATCCCAATTTGACAACAAGTCAAGTTTTTCTTTGGGAGTGCATGATCGAAATTTGAAGCAACGATGCAATGAATGGTTAAGGGTGCCCTTACATCCGGGACAATTTTTCGAACTATTGGAGTTGACATCCGGGAGAATTCGATTTAGTTTCAAATGTATTTTTATTAGTGCCACCAGACTTGTCCGCTACGAAAAATGATTTTTTCGATTGGTTCGGCTTACTCGAAGTTGAATTTTGTAAAGTGTGGGAGGAAGTAACAGAATCCTCAGAGTTCATACTGCTCAACTCTCTAGTTTTACAATCAACTTTAACAAATTTAAACAGAGCATCAAATGTTGGAAAATCCTTCCCTACGTTGTCCTTTTCGAAAGCGTGTCGGGTGGTTTCATCCAAACATCGAACCGCTAAAGTGAACAAAATAAATTCTTCAGAATTGGGAATTCGAAGTTTCTTGTATGCATTAATATTTTCGCATACATCAATGATAAACCTTTTCTGGGACTGAACAGTTGGTTTGCCAGAGTACGGTTTACATTTCAGTATTGCTGCAAATAATAATTCGCCATAATACGTTTACTGTCGTAATGTTCAACAAGAACATTCCATGCTTGCTGATAAGTGCCATCTGAAAGGGGAATGCCTTTAATCAAAGACAATGCCATACCTTCTAGATTAGAAATTAATAAATTGAACTTTTCAACTCTTGGAATTGAATCATCTAAGTGGACAACAGATTCAAACTGATCTTTGAACAAGGGCCAGGTGCTCAGTTGCCCGTCAAATGTATGCAATTTAATTGGAGGTAATGAAGCACGCATCATTCGGCTGGAACTCGCAGGAGGGTTGTTAAACTGAACCGCAGGACTAGGAGGAGGTATCGCAATAATTGCCTCATGAATTGCCCATGATTCATAGTAGTACCTATCTGTATCCTCAATGAGTTTTTTCAACTCTGCCGAAGGATGAGAGGACAAAGTATCAGCAAGTACGTGGTACTCCATGATTTCATCGATATATGTGGAAAAAGAGGTATAGTATGTTTTAAGTTCTTTCATCATGCCCTTGAACATGAATTTCGCCGAATCATCGGTCCTTGCGCTCCGACCCTTCAGAACGATTGTATAAATTTTAGATGCAACATTCTTTGCCTGGGAATTTAATATTTCAACTTGAGCCTCTGTGGTAGCATCCATAGTGAATCGAACAGGATTGCGGAAAACTTCGTAAAGAAATGAGAGAGGAATTATTAATTATAGTTGCACTAGGACGGAAAGATGGACGAGAGGAAAAGAGAGGAAACCTGAATTCACAGTCAATCCCCAAAAATGAATAAAAATTTGAATAAATAAATTTAGGATAAACTATTCGAATATAAAACAATACCTACCTACACCCTATACAAATAATGAAAACAATGAACAATAGGCACAAAATATTAATAAGATACCTACGTAGGTATGTCCACAAGGATATTATAAATAATGTTTTAACATTATTTAAACAACAGATACGAACATATAATACGATATAGGCCACGTAGTAATAAGAAACAGGTTGAGTATGTGCCTGGTATATGGTAAGTAGGTAGAATTCCTAGGTACCTACCAAAAATAGTCTCTGAAACTTCAAGGGTTATAAATCGCGTGTATCGATCGTTTTGGGACCGACTCCTTTTGAACAAGAATAAATTCAAATTCAATCAAATATCTGCTGCTCGAAGGACCATGCAATGTTGAGGTAAATGTAGCCTTGTGAGCCTTGTGGCAACTTAACTAAATTTTAGCCTCAATTGAAATTTGCGCTGGATAAGATTGAATCGAGAGACTAATTACTAGATACATACAATTTATTATTAATAATGGAAGTTGTCCTAAACGTCCAAAAAAAAATGGCATGCCATGTAATGAATGCTATATACAAGGTAGGCACATAGGTACGGAATTTGTGCACAGTTGATGATGCGCGGCACAACTATTAGTTCTTTCGCGTTCGAAGATGGTTCGCAATCCAATTTGAGGACGTTGCGAGGAACGGGGGGGGGGGGGGGGGTCCAGAAACGTGTTCTGTTCCAAAATGCGTGAAGTTCCAAAACAGTGTTCGATCGACTTATTAGGTACTGGAACGAACTGACCTTATTTTCGGAGATCGAAGGGCCAGGAAGCTAGGATGTCAATCCTGGAAGAAGATAAATTCGGCTGCTGAAACTGCACATGGTGCTCAGGCGGCCGCCTCGTGGAGGAAAAATTGTACACTCGTCGTGAACGAGAAAGCAATTGGCGAAGATACAGGGCGAGCGATCGATCATGGACTGACGATGGGACGAGGAAGTCAGTTAGAACAGTCTGGTGGGAGATGTTGATGGAATGGAGGACAAGGGCCGTTAGATCAGCACAAGATCATGGCAAAGTTCACCGGTGCAACGCCTGGGCATTGTGGTGCTGAAGATCGACGATGATTAGTATGGCTCTTTGAACCACTCATACAACTAATCCTACCACCACATAAACTAATCGGCAACAGTTGCCTAAACAGGCGGTACACGCTATACCATACCCATACCTAAAAAACGGCGGACTTCCGCGCACCAACCACCTTGTACATCCCTCCCAACCGATTGTGACTTATCTTGTAAATACCATCGTACATAGCACTATTGTAAATACCTTCTATACCCAAACCTTGTAAATAACTATTATATCAACTATTACTTATAACTAATTACTCACTAAACATTGTACATTACTAATTCTACATATCTACTACTATACTACCTATCACTATACTGTATACTACCCACCACAATGTAAATACCTCCCCTCTCATTGTAAATATCTTCACCATGTATCTTATGTCGCTCTCAGGCCCTCAGCCCTCTTGTATACCTTGCCTAGTCTTAAGCCTAGTTTGCAAGCACACCCTAGCCATAAGTTCCGCGCCCTCAGCCTGGTGTGACCCCTTGCCATCAGCACCACCTCTGTTTTCCTTGGCCTTCAGCCCCTTGTAACCCTTTGCCCTGCCTTCAGCAGTACCTCTGTTTGCCTTGGCCCTCAGCCCCCTTGTAACTCTCTGCCTTCAGCCCCCATCTGTACCGTAGCCCTCAGCCTTGTCAAACCTTTTGCTCCAACTGGGGGGACCTCTGTCGTGAGTCCCTCCAGGAACCACTCCACTAGAAGTTAAGTTCTCGCCAAATATTTGACCGCTAAAGTTAGTTTCTATGAATAAACGGTACGAGTGGGGAGACAAGTCGCAGGATCCAGAGTGCACAACCTGGAGCCCCTCCATCAACCCCTAGCAGGGGGTTGGAAGGAGAAGGCTCCCTTTCCTATAAAAACTCGGATCCTGCGCCTTTTAACCATTCGACGCTTCCTCTAGCCGCTGGCTACTCTCTCTCCTCCTACCCTGCTCTCTCTCCTAAAACCTAAAAGATCCTAGATGACGGTGGTGGTCAGCCCATAACCGCCTAGGCAAATTCTCCCAAAAGATTCCAGATGACGGTGGTGATTCGCTCATAACCGCCTCGACACAACCAAAAAGATCCTAGATGTCGGTGGTGACTCGCTCATAACCGCCTAGGCAAACACCTCTCCAAAAGATCTCAGACGTCGGTGGTGATTCGCTCATAACCGCCTGGGCAATTCCTCACGCCACCGTGATGAATATAAGCCAATTTTAAATTCATCACAGAAAGTTTTCGAGATACGGCGTTCTGAAAATTTCAACCTTTATTTTGAACCCCTTAGAGATGACTGACAGTAACGTCGAGCTTCGAGGACCAACTAGACCCCGAACTGAACCTATAACCCGAATTTCATCAATTTTTATTCATGGTAACTAAGAAAAGTGGCCCGTACGGCGTACGGCGGACAGACAGAAGTAAGAATTTTAACCTGACCCTTCAGGTTTTGGTTTATTATTGGTTTATTATTTTCAATAATGAACCATTGGAATCGAGCATGAAAAAAAAAATTCTTACCCCCCCTCAAAATTTGATGGTTTACGTTTCAAGGTATGTAGAATCCAAAACTGCAATAAAAATATTTCTGTCTGTCCGCCGTACGCCGTACGCCGTACGGGCCACTTTTCTTAGTTACCATGAAAGAAAATTGATGAAATTCGGGTTATAGGTTCCGTTCGGCGTCTAGTTGGTCCTCGAAGCTCGACGTTACTGTGAGTCATCTCTAAGGGGTTCAAAATAGGGGTTGAAATTTTCAAAACGCCTATACCATTTTTTTACGTAAATATTTTTACGGTTTTAAATAGTTTTTGAACTTGCGAGTTTTTTAAGACCATCCGGAGCATCGTACGTCCAGCCGTTCGTTCACAGTAAGGCCCCGAAGTTTGCACCGACAGGCATTTTCGACTCCAGTGTGAATGAAATTGTATACAATTCAAACCAAATCTCGTAACCAGAGACGCGCCCACAATAGGAAATTTGGCGGAGATGAAATCATTGCTAGGGATCACCTGATTATATTGGCGAGTATGAAGTCGAGTTGGTTGTTCTGTGATATTATTTCATTTGAAAAATGATGGCTCTTTTGGAGTTTGTTGGTAGGTAGTGAAACTTGAACAAACGTTGAAGTATTATTGATGGGTAAATTATTACTACGGTAAATCATTACTCAACGGTAAATTATTACACAACGGTTCATTATACCATCTACGTAGAAGGGGCTGGAGTTTGTTGGTAGGTACTTTCGCAACTTTTTTCACTCCTCATCAACAATTTCTTTTCAGAACTTCATTATGTGTGTTTCATTTTGTTAGGTACTGTTTGTCATCGGCAGAATTATTTTAGCAACATTTAACTCGTGATTTAGGTAGGTACCTAGTAACGTGTACGGGGTTAGGTACTAACCTACGGAGGGTCTGCGATCTACATTATGTATAGAATAGTACATATCATAAATTATATAGACGGGTTATCTATACATAGAGCTGTGATCTGTTACGGAAGGGTATTCTATACAAAATAATAAACCGTTGTGCAGGGATTTGCAGCGTTTTTTTTCAACCAACTGTGTCCCGAACTCTGCCCTGATCCTAACTCGCCTAGTCTTTATCGAACATATTATTAACTATGTTCCCCATAGTTAACGAACAACGACAATGAAACGCTTGCGTACAAGTCCGCAACACAGTGAGAAATTTTCATGTTGTATCGCAACCTTTAACTTGACAGTTAGGTAGGTAACTAAGAATCATTCTCGCTTGTTCTTTCTTCAGCATCAGAAAAGAAATTGTAACGATATTCTCGTTGTCTTTCGGCTTGGAATTTCCTTTTCTTCTCGGATGTCGATCGCGTTCGTAGGAATCGTTTATATTTTTCTTTGTCGGTGGTGTCTGGCGAGAAAGGAGTATCGGTAATGAACTGACGAAACTTCTGAATCCATCGTACACTACTTAATCGCAGTTTACAAAGGAACCTGTTGACACACAAAACGGGTAATCGCAATTAACAAAGGAACCTCTTCTTAATCTTGATTCGGGACTTGAAAGGAAATAATACAACAATTTACGGGTTGCAAGGTTGCCACGATCCGAGATACACAGTGGTGCAAGGTTACCACATTCGATACTAGTAAACAATGTCTTTCTCCATTACCTATGTTGCTGACTGCCTTGTTTACCCACCTTTTTTTCATCATGCTCAGCTCAGCTACCGCGCAAGGTACGGTTAGCAAGGAAATATTCAATAAAATCACACGATTCCAACGAGTGGTGAACGATTTTTGTACGATGAAAAATGGCAAACATGAAATTCCGTAGAAACGAATAAGTTGTAAGCGAAAATCGTCCAAAATGGTGCATAACGCGTTTTCCTGTTGCTTTTTGGTAACGCTTTTCGAGTTTGTGTGCCAAAGTAAAGACACGAAAATGTCAAAAATGATGAATGACGAATGACTGAATTATTGAATCCCGCGCGTTTGTATGAAACTTTTATTTCCGGGTCGGCTCCAGTACTCCATTTAGGGCATTCCTGGAGGGAGCTCGAGGGTACTGACCACAGAAGACAGTGATCTACGGAGAAGAGACATCTACGCAGGTAAATAATAAACCGTAGTGTAATAATTTGCAGCGTTTTTCTTTTTCGACAAGCTTTTACCCAAAACTTTATGTAGTTTTTCTGACTCTAAAATTCCATAATAATGAAAAATATATATTAGCTCCACATCGGTCCTTCTAGCTTGGTGGTTCCTCAGATTCTTTAGGCAATCAGGTCAATATGGCAAGATGGCACTAGTTTTCACTGAACTAATTTTAAGTTACTATTTCGCACTACTGACTTCCACTTTTGGATGGTCACCGAGGTCGAGGGGCCAATTTGGCAGCTGGCAATAGACTGATCCTTCCAGCATTTTCTTTTTTCTCCTCTCAAATCGATAAAAACAGATCGGCTAAAAAAAACACCTAGAAATAAGCTCTTAATCCTCAAAACCGTAGATTTGATAGGAAACGACAAGATGTCATTAGTCGAGGGATATTTTTCCCAGGAAGATCAAAGGATGCTTTAATTTCGGAACTTTTCTAAACCAACTTGTCCTAACGCTCTGACGATGTAGAGAGAGGTTGCTTACACAGCCAGCCGTGCCGGGACTTTAAAGTTAAACATAAGACAGCCCTTGCATGTCGTACATATTGAGCAGTTGCGAACTTTTGTCATTTCAAACTTCCTTCACGCCACCAAACCGCTTGCAACATTTAAAACCTTTCATCACAAATCATTTCGACCGAAATTTGCGGTCTGAAATTGATAAGTCCAAATAATCAGGACCACCATAAGGGGGGGCCGGTCAGCTCACTCCCGAACACTCTCAGCTCACTCCCTCCACTTTTGTGTCAGGTGTGTGTCAGCTCACTCCCACCCAAAGTATGTCAGCAGTTTTTTTTTGTTGCTCGATTCCAATGGTTCATTATTGAAAATAATAAACCAAAAATGACCGGGTGGGGAGTTCTTGGGGCCGAAATGGCGCGTTACGGGAGCGGTGGGTGGTGGAAAAATATTTTTATTTACGTAACTACTGCTATTGCCGAATGCGAAAAATAATTTGAATGTGGTGACATCTCGGAGATGGTCTTTGCGCGTGTGTGGGTGTGGGACCTACAGTAAAAAAACGGCCCTACTAATAATAATATTGGAATTCGGTGATCTACACAGAAGGGGTGATCTATACAGGAAAATAATAAACCGTTGCAGCGTTTTTCGCTCTTAAAATTCGTAGACTCCAACAATAATTATTGGTCTTAGATCGCTAATAAGGGGCTGAGTGTGGGATACTTTTGACAAGGAATAGGGCAAACATGATATATAAATTGGAAATGTCCACTCTAGTGTCCATCATCCAGAATGGTACGGAGAATTCTGCGTGTCCTACGTAAATTTGTGAGTGAGTTGGGTAGTAAATCAAAGGAGGTAACGTGCTTTAATTATACAGAGGGTCGAACGCACCGTACACCTGAGGTTGTTCAAGAGACAACTACAGGGCCTAATCCCTTGTAGGGTTTTACTCACAGTGCTGTCATGCTGTGACGAATTCTGATGCTCACTTGGGGAGACATATTCGCCATACAGGCTGCGACCAAGGTCCATATCATGTACTCCAACTCTAGAATACGTCGCTGCTCCTGCTTTCACCACTTAGGTGCTCATTTTCGATGGTTATAATATTTATGACCTATTCACATTATGAATAGGATGCGGATTGCAATAAATGATGGGAGAATGATTGAAATTTCGAAGTTTTCACAGTCCCGGTGAAATGTATCGGATAAGCAGTGGTTGATAGAGGGTGTCCACTACCCAAGTCTCCAACCTACAAAAAATATTTTGGATGCTGAATGAATGAAAATGGAGCCGTGCCCTGGAGATCCGCTTCACAAAGGGGGTTTTAAAGTGCCTGAAGGTCGATCTTAAAGATGATGAACGTGGTCACCAATCGCTTACCCTGTCCCACAGCACACGAATCTTTCTCTCACCAGAATATACGGGTTCACACTAAGTGAAGCAACATCTTAGAAGATTCAGGCGTTTGAAATGTAGACATGCCAAAGGACATTAACTCGAGCCTTGGGCGTTGTCTACGCAGCACACTGGTCTACACAGCACTCCCTTGTCCAGATAAGCTGCATCTTATAAAATCCCATGCAAACCACCTAAAACCGCTTACTACCTATCTAGACAACCTATGAGCTATCCGTTGAAATCTTCTTCCGATTACCTAGTGCCTCTGGTAAACTTATACCTATTTATCCATCGTCTATTCCGTTCTCGTACCCTGAGGCAAAAATTTAGATCCAAATTATCCGAGCTGTCGAAGCGTTGCATGGTCTCAAGTTTACCTACAAATGGCGAGTCAGATTTCACTCTATTTCGAAGTGATACCTTTTATCGTTTATATACTACCGTCTAATTATCTATACCTACACAGGAACTTACCTGCTAAAGTCCACTACTGATTTTCCCTTGTATGCAAGGCCATATATTATAATTTTCTTATTTACCATCGCTATCTGATATCATTTCTTACCATATCTACCTGGTCTTCTCTGGGTTCATCCCCACTATTCATCTAATTTTGGGTAAATTGGTTCAAGTTGCCTGTATGTTATAGGCTACAATCGAAGGAGTTATAGTTCAAAGGAGCGGTTGTAAGCTTAAAAAAAAATTTTCCGAAACTCCTAGGTACTAGGACGAAGAACATTGATATTACATTATATATAAATTCGGTTTATGATACTATACCGAAGTTGAAAAGAATTTATGCGATTTAGAAGAGTAATCTGATATTGAACTGCCTACCTCAAACTCAACACTTCACAATCACAATTTTAAAGAAATTGTATCATTCAACACTGCATACTGAAACATAGTCTAAAACGTATAATAGAGAGTTCCTAAAGACTAAAGTCGGGAAGATGTGTTCGGATTTATCTCAAGTGCCCATGCGCGTCGCCCAAGTTCAAACTTATTTCCTTGAGTTCGACTTATTCGGCCTTATACATAAGGCGCGTTATCTCCCAGGGCACAAACTTTAGGAATCGTCTTTAACCTTACTCAGGGGTAACAGTGCACAGCTTTTTGCCGCGTTTTGTCGTTTTTTTTTTTAACGCGTCATGTGTTGTCGGTCCTCGCCATCGCCAGCGTCTTTCAAAGTTACTCCAAGCGTCTTTCAAAGAATTTGCTAGATTGTTGCGATATCAACTTAGGATAAAAAAGTGAGTATACCTACCTATGCTATGTAATGGAATGGATTTCGCGTTGTGCTAAGTTAAGTGACGTTACTTTTTAATTCACTCCTACCCCCACCACTTCTGTCAAACCGGACTTATTGGTTAGCATCCAAAGGCTGCTCGCCTTAGATGTGGCCAAAAGATATGGCCGTTCCCTAATGAACTTATCTCTTAGGAACTCTCTAATAGTAACACTAAGAGGACTTCAGATTGAGGAGCCTCATAAGGATTAAGAGGCCTCGGGCATCATTCTATAATGCAAGATCCCTAAAAATTGCGATCTATAGGGCTTCTCTCGCAAGGAGAACACACCTGTTACGGAATAAGAAGAATCTTGACACCGCTTAAACGCAAGGAAGCTCCCACGAAACATTGACTTCCCATGGGGAGGGTCGTGGTAGGGGTTATTGAAGGAGGAGAAGGGATGTGTAGAAGTATGGGGACTTGTGCCTTGTCGCGCCAGATGGCGTTTCCTAAACATCTTTCCCTTCTATTCTTTTCCTATTGATTGACTTGAGGATTGTTACTTGCTATACCTATCTATCAATAACTCTGTCAATTCACTATAATTTCTTATCGAGCCCATCATAGCCATAATACTCTGAAGAAGCAACACGTTGCGGCGATCCGTCGGCATCCGTTTGCCGCAAGGACATTCACATGACCCACACATGGAATTCTACAGCTGCCTATACACATTTCAAAATAATTTATACTTATATACGATCATGTATGAAGCTTTTTGTTCCCCAAGCGAAAAGCTCTCGCCAAACAGTATAGAAAAAAATTTCAAGGTCTGGGGGGAAGGAACAGATTTCTATACACACATCCAAGAGCGAGGATGTACGTTACTGTAATCACAAAAAGTGTACATTTGAGTACGTGAATTGGTAGGAATCAGCCACAGAAAACGACCCTGGTAATTCAGGGGCTTATTGACAACATAAAATCCCCCCTCCCCCAATATATAACCCGCTGAGTGATCATTTGCAGAGTATTTTATTCCATTTTCGTACGTTGAAAGTTACAAGAGAGTGCATCTCACTGTTGCAGTTGTAGAAATTGCAGCCCCTTTTAGTAAGACTGAAATTATTTGAGGGTGTTCAGATACAGCCTCAACGACCCCACTCACGTTAGGAAGAAAAGGCAGCAACAAACTGAACGTGTCAATTCTATTATTAACTACTACATCCATGGGCGAAGCAGCAGAATGGATTATGTAAAAAATGTTTCCAAAAAATGCAACAAACCTTTGAATTTCTGACGACTAAAAATGTATATTGACTATGATATATTTTATGTTGGCTGATTGATTACAGACTGTATATTTTTTTGAATTTCGAATAATGACATTTTTACGCTTTTCATATTTTTCTTTTTACTCAATTTTGCTGAAATGTGTAATGGGAGAGAGTTGACATAGAATCGTGGGGAAGGAGCTGACATACTTTGGGTGGGAGTGAGCTGACACACACCTGACACAAAAGTGGAGGGAGTGAGCTGAGAGTGTTCGGGAGTGAGCTGACCGGCCCCCCCTTATGGTGGTCCTGATTATTTGGACTTATCAATTTCAGACCGCAAATTTCGGTCGAAATGATTTGTGATGAAAGGTTTTAAATGTTGCAAGCGGTTTGGTGGCGTGAAGGAAGTTTGAAATGACAAAAGTTCGCAACTGCTCAATATGTACGACATGCAAGGGCTGTCTTATGTTTAACTTTAAAGTCCCGGCACGGCTGGCTGTGTAAGCAACCTCTCTCTACATCGTCAGAGCGTTAGGACAAGTTGGTTTAGAAAAGTTCCGAAATTAAAGCATCCTTTGATCTTCCTGGGAAAAATATCCCTCGACTAATGACATCTTGTCGTTTCCTATCAAATCTACGGTTTTGAGGATTAAGAGCTTATTTCTAGGTGTTTTTTTTAGCCGATCTGTTTTTATCGATTTGAGAGGAGAAAAAAGAAAATGCTGGAAGGATCAGTCTATTGCCAGCTGCCAAATTGGCCCCTCGACCTCGGTGACCATCCAAAAGTGGAAGTCAGTAGTGCGAAATAGTAACTTAAAATTAGTTCAGTGAAAACTAGTGCCATCTTGCCATATTGACCTGATTGCCTAAAGAATCTGAGGAACCACCAAGCTAGAAGGACCGATGTGGAGCTAATATATATTTTTCATTATTATGGAATTTTAGAGTCAGAAAAACTACATAAAGTTTTGGGTAAAAGCTTGTCGAAAAAGAAAAACGCTGCAAATTATTACACTACGGTTTATTATTTACCTGCGTAGATGTCTCTTCTCCGTAGATCACTGTCTTCTGTGGTCAGTACCCTCGAGCTCCCTCCAGGAATGCCCTAAATGGAGTACTGGAGCCGACCCGGAAATAAAAGTTTCATACAAACGCGCGGGATTCAATAATTCAGTCATTCGTCATTCATCATTTTTGACATTTTCGTGTCTTTACTTTGGCACACAAACTCGAAAAGCGTTACCAAAAAGCAACAGGAAAACGCGTTATGCACCATTTTGGACGATTTTCGCTTACAACTTATTCGTTTCTACGGAATTTCATGTTTGCCATTTTTCATCGTACAAAAATCGTTCACCACTCGTTGGAATCGTGTGATTTTATTGAATATTTCCTTGCTAACCGTACCTTGCGCGGTAGCTGAGCTGAGCATGATGAAAAAAAGGTGGGTAAACAAGGCAGTCAGCAACATAGGTAATGGAGAAAGACATTGTTTACTAGTATCGAATGTGGTAACCTTGCACCACTGTGTATCTCGGATCGTGGCAACCTTGCAACCCGTAAATTGTTGTATTATTTCCTTTCAAGTCCCGAATCAAGATTAAGAAGAGGTTCCTTTGTTAATTGCGATTACCCGTTTTGTGTGTCAACAGGTTCCTTTGTAAACTGCGATTAAGTAGTGTACGATGGATTCAGAAGTTTCGTCAGTTCATTACCGATACTCCTTTCTCGCCAGACACCACCGACAAAGAAAAATATAAACGATTCCTACGAACGCGATCGACATCCGAGAAGAAAAGGAAATTCCAAGCCGAAAGACAACGAGAATATCGTTACAATTTCTTTTCTGATGCTGAAGAAAGAACAAGCGAGAATGATTCTTAGTTACCTACCTAACTGTCAAGTTAAAGGTTGCGATACAACATGAAAATTTCTCACTGTGTTGCGGACTTGTACGCAAGCGTTTCATTGTCGTTGTTCGTTAACTATGGGGAACATAGTTAATAATATGTTCGATAAAGACTAGGCGAGTTAGGATCAGGGCAGAGTTCGGGACACAGTTGGTTGAAAAAAAAAACGCTGCAAATCCCTGCACAACGGTTTATTATTTTGTATAGAATACCCTTCCGTAACAGATCACAGCTCTATGTATAGATAACCCGTCTATATAATTTATGATATGTACTATTCTATACATAATGTAGATCGCAGACCCTCCGTAGGTTAGTACCTAACCCCGTACACGTTACTAGGTACCTACCTAAATCACGAGTTAAATGTTGCTAAAATAATTCTGCCGATGACAAACAGTACCTAACAAAATGAAACACACATAATGAAGTTCTGAAAAGAAATTGTTGATGAGGAGTGAAAAAAGTTGCGAAAGTACCTACCAACAAACTCCAGCCCCTTCTACGTAGATGGTATAATGAACCGTTGTGTAATAATTTACCGTTGAGTAATGATTTACCGTAGTAATAATTTACCCATCAATAATACTTCAACGTTTGTTCAAGTTTCACTACCTACCAACAAACTCCAAAAGAGCCATCATTTTTCAAATGAAATAATATCAACAACCAACAACCAACAAATAACAACCAACTCGACTTCATACTCGCCAATATAATCAGGTGATCCCTAGCAATGATTTCATCTCCGCCAAATTTCCTATTGTGGGCGCGTCTCTGGTTACGAGATTTGGTTTGAATTGTATACAATTTCATTCACACTGGAGTCGAAAATGCCTGTCGGTGCAAACTTCGGGGCCTTACTGTGAACGAACGGCTGGACGTACGATGCTCCGGATGGTCTTAAAAAACTCGCAAGTTCAAAAACTATTTAAAACCGTAAAAATATTTACGTAAAAAAATGGTATAGGCGTTTTGAAAATTTCAACCCCTATTTTGAACCCCTTAGAGATGACTCACAGTAACGTCGAGCTTCGAGGACCAACTAGACGCCGAACGGAACCTATAACCCGAATTTCATCAATTTTCTTTCATGGTAACTAAGAAAAGTGGCCCGTACGGCGTACGGCGTACGGCGGACAGACAGAAATATTTTTATTGCAGTTTTGGATTCTACATACCTTGAAACGTAAACCATCAAATTTTGAGGGGGGGTAAGAATTTTTTTTTTTCATGCTCGATTCCAATGGTTCATTATTGAAAATAATAAACCGAAAGTTAAATTCGACTGAAAAATGCTACAGACGGAAATCAACAAATGCCGCTGATTTGAACATAATCTCCTGGCCAGTCTCCAACTAGCTAAGTGTAGAAAAACGCTTGCGTACCAGTCCGCAACACAGTGTGACATTTTCATGTTTTATCACAAGCTTCATCTTGACAGTAGTTTGTAGTTATTCAGGAAGCATAAGGTAAATAATAAACCGTTGTGTAATAATTTACCTGTATAGATGCCCCTTCTGCGTAGATAGTATAATAAACCGTTGTGTAATAATTTGCCATTGTTTAGTAATTTACCGTTGCGTAGAAATTTACCGCTGTGTAATAATTTACCGTTGCGTAAAAATTTACACAACAAACCGTTGTCTAATAATTTACAAATAATAACCGTTGTGTAATAATTTACGAGTACCTATACCAATGTATGCCCTAAATCGAGTATTGAGCCAGCCCGGGAATTACATTTCATACTATTGTTGTTATTCATGAGACATAACGTTTATTCAAGTTACAAAAGTACCTATCAACAAAATCCGAAAGAGCCATCATTTTTCAAAGAAATGATATCACAGAACAACCAACTCGACTTTATAAAGCCATCCGCGATTATAATCAGGTGCTTCCTAGCAATGATTATCTCGGGCCAATTCCCAATTTTGCTGTGTCCCTAGCAATCATCCGAAAATGCAATAAAAAAATTTCTGTCCGTCCGCCGTACTTCTCACTTTTCTTAGCTACCATGAACCAAAATTGACGAAATTCGGTTCATGGGTCCCATTTGGGGTCTAGATGGTCATCGAAGCTCGGCGTTAATGGCATTCATCCCTAATGGGTGAAAATTGGAGGTTGAAGTTTCCAGGACGCCGCTATCTCGACTTTTTTAAATAGTTGCCGAGAATTGGGAGTTTTTTGAGACCACCCAGAGCATTGTACGTCCAGCCGTTCGTTCACAGTGACGCCCAGAAGTTTGCACCGACAGGCTTCTTCAACAGGAGGGTGAATGAAGTAGTGCACATTCAGCCCAGATATCATTGCTAGGGATGCTGCAACAATTGGGAATTGGCCCGGGAGCACCTGATTATATTCATCGAGTATGAAGTCGAATTTGTTGTTCTGTGATATTATTTCATTTGAAAAATGATGGCTGTTTTGGATTTTGTTGATAGGTACTTTTGTAACTTGAATAAACGTTATGTTTCATGAATAACAACAATATTATGAAATGTAATTCCCGGGCAGGCTCAATACTCGATTTAGGGCATCCATGCAGGTACTCGTAAATTATTACACAAAGGTTATTATTTGTAAATTATTACACAACGGTTTATTGTTGTGTAAATTTCTACGCAACGGTAAATTTCTACGCAACGGTAAATTATTACACAGCGGTAAATTACTACACAACGGTAAATTATTACACAACGGTTTATTATGCTGTCTACACAGAAGGGGCATCTACACAGGTAAATTATTATACAACGGTGTATAATTTACCTTATGCTTCATGAATAGGTACAAAAAATTATGAATGATGAATGACTGAATTATTGAATCCCGCGCATTTGTATAAAAATTTAATTACCGGGCCGGCTCCAGTACGCGATATAGGGCTTTCCTGGTGCAGCTCGAGGGTACTGACCACAGAAAACAGTGATCTACGCTGAAGGAGCATCTATATAGGTAAATAATAAACCGTTGTGTAATAATTTGCAGCGTTCATTATTGCATTTTCGAATTCTACATACCTTGAAACGGAAACTATCAAATTTTGATGGGGGGTTAACATTTGTTTTTCATGCTCGATTCCAAAGCTTCATTATAGAAAATAATAAACCAAGCGCAGTACATAATGAGAACACCTGTTAGAATTTACACCTACTAAACCTACACTTATTAAAATTTAGTGGTTTCCGGAAAAAATGAGATAGGCTTCCTCCCAAGCATCGATTCTACGGGTTGAGAAGGTACAAGAAAGTATAAAGATTTGTATAATAATGTAACGTTTTGAATAATAATTTAATAATAATTTAACGTTAATATAACGTTAGTTGTATAATAATTAACGTTTTGTATAATAATAATATAATAATGTAATAACGTAACGTTTGGTTTAATAGTGTTTTGTATAATAATGTAACGTTTTGTTTAATAGTGTTTTGTATAATAGCGTAATTGTAAACCCATATTTTTTCAATTTCAATATTTTATTAACACAACTTTGCCAATTTTGGCGAATGTGGAGTGTATGTTTATAGGATTAGTATGTCGGGAATGTGGTCGGAGGTGAAGAATAGGCTCTTGAGAGACAACGACCCAAACACCACCGCCACCACCATCACCACTACTCACCACTCTACCTAACATCCCCATCCACATTCCCGGTAAACCCATATTGTTTTATTAATTTATAGTGTGTGACCTTTTTTTCTGTTCATATGAATATGAATAGAAAATATTCAACTTAAGTATTTATCTGAGTAATAATCATGACAAAGGCAACTGTGTCCGTGCGACTAGCGAACTGTTTATGTGGGGATAAAAAGTTTTTTACATTATTTATTCTAGTAAGTACATTAAATATATGCCACGACGACGAAACTCATAGAGGCTTACTTGAATTTCAGCGAGAACAGAAAGGATTGGTGTTCAATAAGATAAACTTTTAGACACAAGAAATGTATCCGCATCTGTGCCCATGTTGTTGCGCCTAGTTTTATACAAGGGCTGAGGAGGCAATAAAAAACTTTTTTTTCCCCTCCCTTCCACCACAGTAGTTCTTCCCTTCACCTAGTTCTTCTCACTGGCTGAGAAGGCCTGAGATATCTGTTGCCGAAGGACACCGCAACCGAGCTCGATACCATATGGAACCCTCCTCTCCTTTTCACCATCACTCAAACAACCACACCACTTTACCCGCGCCGCCACTCGTTCTGTCACTGGTACTTCTCCTGAGACCCCTGCTGAAACACTCACAAGGCAGGTCGAATCTGATTACGGTAAATAGGATTCCGGCTCCTATTTCGAAAAACCGCCTTCCACCCCAGCTTTTACCCTCAACCTTGCCCTTTTCTGACCTATTATTTCGTTGGGGGAAAACCGGATGAGTTTTTACCTCTTTGTCCTATATCACGGCAAAATAAGATAAACATTTGTTTTCTCCGTCGAACTAAATTCTATTCCCTTCGTTACTCTTTTATCCTCATCCCTTCATACATATATTTTCCTATCCATCGAACTATATCGTAGGAACCTCAAAATCACACCTTATTCAAATCGATTCATGATAAAGAACAGCGCCAGAGTAGGGAACAGTTAGCATATACTTACTCTTTGTCTCTGAGCCGACACTTGACAGCTGTGATGGCTACACTGGACAGCTGTGATGCCGACCTTGGTGGGCAATATCCTTTCTGCGGGTGTTCGTCAACTTGAGAATCTTTGGAGGCGATTACTGTGGTGCGCACAATTTCGCTCAACATATTGTGTTTTCACATGTACATGATTATGTACACTTTCATTTAACTAAGTAGAAGTAGGAGTAGGAGCATTTCAGTTACAAGTTCGGTGCCACCTCCCTCAAAGGTAATCAGCTCGCCCAACTTTGGAATAATGAAGAGGATTTGATTTTAGATCCAAACCGTGAGTATTGCGCTGACGTCGTAAGACCCGTTGTTTGTTCATAGCTCACTATCATAATGTTATGTATATGATTGTAGAAGATAGGGAAACAGAAATCAGATACACTATGTATTATAGCGCTAAATACGTACTATAAGTAACACGGTGAAACATCCTGCTGAGTAAGGCATGCATTACAGTGGACGTCCCTTATGTTGGTGTATCACTCGTGGCAGATCGTCTGGAAGTATATATGAGTAACTGATCTATAATGAGGATGATGAATTCATTGTACAACTTACGCACATCTTTGACTACCTACATTACAACAGGTGACGTAATCATCATAACAATGCCCCAAAAATATTGTGAACAAATTAATTGATCTAAAATTAGGTTGCCACCTACCTATTGTTTCTTATGTACCTATGTCGTGTGGCAGCTTCAAAATTCGAGAATAAGTGTAGCGGACACAAGATCTGCAGAAAATCCCGCGTTCTCCCCCCTCCGCCACCTAATAGAAATAAATTTCGAAATTCCAGCGCCGCAGTACATAACTAGACAGATTTCTGCGTCAAACAAAGAACCACGTGAAAAAATTGAGAATTAAGCCCTGGGCAGCGCGCACAGGATTTTTCCGAACAACTCACGTTTTTTTCAGTATAACCCCCCCCCCCCACCCTACCCCATTCTAGAAGTAAATTTAGAAATTCCGGCAATGTATGGCACAATATACAGTTTTTTGCATCGAACAAAAAATAGCCACGCAAATCTGTTGAGAATTGCGGCCTAGGCAGTTTCTATCACACACACACATATACACGCACACCCACACACAGACAGGCAGATACACCTATGGTTTTGGTTTATTATTTTCAGTGATGAACCTTTGGAATCATGGAAAAAAAGAACCTTTTTTGAAGAGGAGCATGGGAAAAAAAATCTACAGCCACCATCAAAATTTTAAGGTTACCGTTTCAAGGTACATAATCAATAAACGCTGCGAAATATTACACAACGGTTTAAAATTAAGCTGTATAGGATGCATCTTTTGCGTGCGAAGATAACTTTTTTCTGTGGTCAATACCTACCCTCGTGCTCCCACCAGGAAAGCCCTTAATCAAGTACTGAAGCCGGCCGGGCAATAACAGTTTCACAAATATGCGATGTGTTCATAAGTTCTATCATTTCAGCGAATTTTCAAAAGAAATGAAGCTATTGCAATGGGCCCAACATTTTCGGAACAATAATTTTTGAAATTTTTTTGTAGTCAAATCCTTTTCACAGCATCCTTAATTCATCCCTAGATTTAAAAAAAGTATATACGTATTTATATAGGTAGGTATGTATTTATTTATGTGTCACTCCAGACGATATCTGACCTTGTGTATACACATGAAAAAAATCCAAATTTCGCCAAAATGTTCGTATTGCCAAACAAGAAAATGACTCCGAAGATTAGCACTTTCCAACAATTCTAAAGGGATCAAATTTGAAATTTTAGGGATAAAAATCGGTATAATTGAGAACAATTTATATAAAATCACTGGAAGTAGTGCGGAAGGGTGAGTGAAAACAGAGAAATAGGATTGCTGCAAATTACTACACAACGGTTTATTATTTACCTGTATAGATGGTGTTTCTCCGTAGATCGCTGTTTTCTGTGGTCAGTACCCTGGAACTCCCTAAATGGAGTGCTGGAGCCGGCCCGGGAATTAAAGTTTCATACAAACGTACGGGATTCAATAATTAAATCATCAATTATTTGTAGTTATTCATGTAGCATAAGGTGAATAATAAAACGTTGTGTAATAATTTACCTGTATAGATGCCCCTTCAGCGTAGATAGTATAATAAACCGTTGGGTAATAATTTACTGTTGTGTAATAATTTACCGTTGTGTAGTAATTCACTGCGGTGTAATAATTTACCTTTTTGTAATAATTTACCCAATAACACTTCACGTTCGTTCAAGTTGTAAAAGTACCTATCAACAAAATCCAAGAAAGCCATCATTTTTCAAATAGAATAATATTACAGAACAACCAACTAGACTTCATACAGCCATCCGTGATTATTATCAGGTGCTCCCTAGCAATGATATCTGGGCTGAATGTATACAATTTGATTCACCCTCCTGCTGACGAAGTCTGTCGGTGCAAATTTCGGGGCCTGTCTGTGAACGAACGGCTGGACGTACAATGCGCCGGGTAGTCTCAAAAACTCACAAGTTAAAAACTATTTAAAAACGTTAAAAAAAAGTAGGTAACGGCCTGCAGGAGATTTCAACCCCTATTTTTCACCCCTTAGAGACGACTGACATTAACGCCGAGCTTCGCGGCCCAACTAGACCCCAAATGAGACCAACAAAAACAAAATTTCATCAATTCTGGTTCATGGTAACTAAAGAAAGTGCGAAGTACCTACGGCACCCGGCGTACGACGGACAGACAGAAATTTGTATTGCATTTTCGGATTCTACATACCTTGAAACGGAAACCATCAAATTTTGAGGCGAGTTAATTTTTTTTTTTTTTTTTTTCATGCTCGATTCTAAAGGTTCATTAATGAAAATAATAAACCAAAATGTATGCCCGTTCGCCGTACGCCGTTCTTCGCATTTTCCTTAGTTACTTACCATGAAATTTGGTTTATAGGCCCCGTTTGGGGGCTAGTTGGTCCGCGAAGCTCGGCGTTACTGCCAGTGGTTTGCATGGGGCGAAAAAGAAGGGTTGCAATTTTCAGAACGCCACAGCTCGAAAACTTCCAGTAGAAGGGTAGGTATGATTTTTTTCATATTTTGGTTTATTATTTTCAATAATGAACCATTAGAATCGAGCATGAAAAAAAAAAAAAAAAAAATCTAACCCCCCCTCAAAATTTGATGGTTTACGTTTCAAGGTACCTATGTAGAATCCGAAAATGCAATAAAAAACGTTGCAAATCCCTGCACAACGGTTTATTATTTTGTACAGAATACCCTTCTTTTAGAGATCACAGATCTCTGTATAGATAATATGTCTATATAATATGTACTGCTCTATACATATTATTTAGATCGCAGACCCACAGTAGTTTAGTACCTAACCCCGTACTCGTTACTAGGTACCTACCTAAATCACGAGTTAAATGTTGCTAAATTAATTCTGTCGGTGGCAAACAGTACCTAACTAAAATGGCGAAAAGAAACGCAAAAAAATAATGAAGTTCTGAAGGAAAATTGTTGATGTGGAGTGAAATAGATTCCCCTTCTGCGTAGATCACTGTTTTCTGTGGTCAGTAAGACCTACCCTCTGGTCAAGTATAAGGAATCGTTGTGTAATAACCTGCCCATCAATAATACTTCAACGGTTGGTCAAGTTGCAAAAGTACCGATCAACAAAATCCAGCCCCTTCTTGGTAGATGAACCGTTGTGTAATAATTTACCGTTGTGTAATAATTTACCGTTGTGTAAAAATTTACCGTTGTGTAATAATTTACCCATCAATAATACTTCAAAGTTTATTCAAGTTTCACAAGTACCTACCAACAAAATCCAATAGTCCATCACTTATCAAATGAAATAATATCGCATAACAACCAACTCCACTTCATACCACCATCCATCCACCCCACCCACCACCACCTTGATTACCTTCCATCCTTGATTATAATCAGGTGCTCCTTAGTGATGAAATCCCGGCCGGATTTATACCGTTTGATTCACGATCGTGTGGACGAAGCTTTTTGGTGCACACGAACGGCTGGACGTAAGTGCTCCGGGTGGTCTCAAAAAATTGTTTCGCTCAAGACAAATTTAATATCGTAAAAAAACCATACCCTTCCTTCGAAAGTTTTCGAGCTACGGCGTTCTGAAATTTTCAACCCCTATTTTGAACCCCATAGAGATGACTGACAGTAACGCCGAGCTTCGAGGACCAACTAGACCCCGAACGGAACCTATAACCGGAATTTCATCAATTTTTATTCATGGTAACTAAGAAAAGTGGCCCGTACGGCTTACGGCGGACAGACAGAACAGGATTTCGGGCAGGTTGGAGTAGGTGGGAGCCCGGAAGAGTAATTTGATAACTTCATCGCATTCATTCCCACTTACCGTTTTCCCCACTTACCCCTAGTGCTCTCAACGTCTTTCCACGCGAATCCACTGTGCGTACAGCAGTTTCAACCTGAGATAAAATGTATCAATTGTCTGAAAGTTCCTCCTCAAGGAAGTGAAGAGAAAATCAGCTCAACTTGAAGTCTGCAGCTACACAACTCGTGGACAATTTTGAATACGTGAGATTAAATTACTGTCCATTTTCGATTAACCGACATTGTCGGGGCTCAATGGTATGTCGGATAATCCGAAAAGTCGGAAAATCATTGGTTGGTCGATAGTTTGGTTGGTTGACAGGCTGGTATTTACAAGTACATAAGTAAGTACGTAAGTAAGTTTAATATCGAAAAGCCTTCATTATATTCTTCATGTGCTGTACAACAAATTGAGCGGGAAACTTAAGTCGCCGACTACTTGTTCTAGCCAGATATAAGGCTATGGTAATTTCCTATTTGATTTAGCTGAATCTTGTACAATCTAATTTGATTTTGAAAAGCATTTATGTTTGTTAGTTTAGCTATTTCACTTGTATTTTTTTCGTCTACCTTTTGATAGAGTTTCAACCGTAGAAGGTTTTTCTGGTCAGTTGTTTTCGCCCCAGTTTGTGTCAACAGTTGTTTTCGCTTATATCGCCAGAGATATTCCTCTGTTGTTGTCTCATTTGTTTTCTTATTTTCTTTTAAGAGGGACGACTTCGGGAGGGGAAGGTGCGTCTTTGACTGCTAATTTATTCAAATTAGACCGTTAGGATTCGGAAAAGGACGGGGGGGACGCGGACCGTAATTGGTAATTGAAGAAAGCCGCTTTGAGGGGTTTGAAGACATCTGCGTCTCCTTGTTCTCGGGACGTTCCTTTAAATGTGTGGCGGTTTTCCTTAAAACAAATTTAATCTATCAACTTTCCCGAGGAACTTCCTTCCTGGGGACGACTTCGGGGATAGAAAATGCAGTTCTCCTTTGTTTCAACCCCCCCACGGGCAGAAGGATTTATTAAACGAGTAACAGGGGGAGCCTGGATTAACTGCTTCAGTACGAGGGAATCGTTGAGGTGCATTTTTGCTGATATTCCGATCATAATTCGCTGTGTCAGTTCTGAACTGTAACAACTCACAAAGGTTAGTTTCGAGAGAATTGAGATTAATGTTTTGTGCTCGTGAAAAAGTATTTAGGGTGATATCATGTTTTCCTCCACGTGGTGAGCAATTTTGGTTTATTATTTTCAATAATGAACCTTAGGAGTCGAGCATGAAAAAATAACAATTTTTGACCCCCTTCCACCCCTCAAAATTTGATGGTTTACGTTTCAAGGTACGTAGAATCCGAAAAATCGAATAAAAAAATTTCTGTCCGTACGCCGTACTTCGCACTTTTCTTAGTTACCATGAACCAAAATTAATGAAATTTGGTTTGTAGGTCCCGTTAGGGGTCTAGTTGGTCCTCGAAGCTCCGCGTTACTGACGCCATATCTAAGAGGTGCAAAATAGGGGTTGAAATTTACAGAACGCCGTAGCTCAAAAGCTCAATAGAAGGGTATAGTTTTTCTAAGGTTTTTAAATTGGTATTGAACTAAAGAATTTTTTGAGGCCACCCGGAGCATTGTACGACCAGCCGTTCGTTTGCACTGAAAAGCTTCGTCAACATGATTGTGAACGAAACTGTATGAATCCGGCCCAGATATCATCACTAGGGAGCGCCTGATTATAATCACCGATGGCTGTATGAAGTCGAATTGGCTGTTCTGTGATATTATTTCTTTTGAAAAATGATGGATCTTTTGGATTTTATTGGTAGGCACTTTTGCAACTTGAACAAACGTTGAAGTATTATTGGGTAAATTGTTACAAAACAGTAAATTATTACAGAACGGTAAATTATTACACAACGGTTTATTATACTATCTACGCAGAAGGGGCATATAATATACAGGTAAATTATTACACAGGGTTTATTATTTACCTTACGCTTCATGAATAACAACAAATAATTAATATTATTGAATTATTGAATCCCGCGCATTTGTATGAAACTTCAGTTCCGGGGCCGGCTCCAGTACTCCATTTAGGGCTTTCCTGGCGGTAGTTCGAGGGTATTGACGACAGAAAACAGTGATCTACGGAGAAGGGGCATCTATGCAGGTAAATAATAAACCGCTGTGTAATAATTTGCAGCGTTTTTCCGAGGTCAAAGGTCAAAGGTCAAAGGACAGTCAAAGGTTAAAGGTGAAGGTCAAAGGTGACAGTGCGGCTACAGAAGCATGTTTTTAAGCAGTAAAAGTAAACTACAAACAGAATAAAAAGCGCGGCTAAAGCATGTTCCATGTTTCTTGAATTTTAGCCGTAGGCTCTAAGCAGAAAGCATCCGTTTGTTTTAAGGAAAACCGCCACACATTTAAAGGAACGTCCCGAGAACAAGGAGACTCAGATGTCTTCAAACCCCTCAAAGCGGCTTTCTTCAATTACCAATTACGGTCCGCGTCCTCCCCGTCCTTTTCCGAATCCTAAAGGTCTAATTTGAATCAATTAGCAGTCAAAGACGCAACTTCCCCTCCCGAAGTCGTCCCTCCTCCGGTCTCCTCTAGCCACAGGTTTTATTGCAGTTTTGGACTATACATACCTTGAAACGTAAACCATCAAATTTTGAGGGGCGGTAAGAATTTTTTTTTTTTCATGCTCGATTTCAATGGTTCATTATTGAAAATAATAAACCAATATTTCTATCTGTACGCCGTACCTACATCGTGCTGGCAACTTTTCTTAGTTACCATGAAACAAAATTGATGAAATTCGGGTTATAGGTTCCGTTCGGGGTCTAGTTGGTCCTCGAAGCTCGGCGTTACTGTCAGTCATCTCTAAGGGGTTCAAAATAGGGGTTGAAATTTTCAGAACGCTGTATCTCGAAATGTTTTGATAGAAGGGTATGGTTTTTTCACGTTATTAAATCTGTCTTGAGCTAAACAATTTTTTGAGACCACCCGGAGCATTGTACGTCCAGCCGTTCGTGTGCACCAAAAAGCTTCGTCAACACGATCGTGAATCAAACGGTATAGATCCGGCCCAGATAATCATCACTAGGGAGCACCTGATTATAATCAAGGATGGCTGTATGAAGTCGAGTTGGATGTTCTACGAATATTGTTTCATTTGATAAGTGATGGACTATTGGATTTTGTTGGTAGGTACTTGTGAAACTTGAACAAACGTTGTATGTTATTGATGGGTAAATTATTACACAATGATAAATTATTACACAACGGTAAATTATTACACAACGTGTAATGGATGAGGGGTTTAACTACGCCGCCCATACAGCGTAGTTTCCCCCTCTCCATCCTCTAGAAAAGGTAGGGAGGCAGTGTGACAGCTGCCCCCGGAGGCAAATGGTTAGATTATAACGCGTTGCCTCCAGGAGTTGATGATTCGTTTCCGCGAATCAACCGCCCCTTCAGCCGCGTGTCAAAAAGATCGGGAAGAGCCAGCATCCAAGATGGACGGGATTCCCATATACCGTCACAAACGGCAAATTACTACACAACGGTAAATTATTACACACCGGCAAATTATTACACAACGGTAAATTATTACACAACGGCAAATTATTACACAACGGTTCATCTACCAAAAAGGGACTGGATTTTGTTGATCGGTACTTCTGCTACTTGAACAACCGTTGATGTATTATTGATGGGCAAGTTATTACACAACGGTTCATTATAGTTATTGACCCCAGAAAACATTGATCTACGCAGGAGGGGCATCTATTTCACTCCACATCAACAATTTTCCTTTAGAACTTCATTATTTGCGTTTCTTTTTGCCGTTTTAGTTACTGTTTGTCATCGGCTGTATTATTTTAGCAACTTTTAACTCGTGTGTGATGAATTTAAATTCTCATCACGGTGGCGTGAAGGAGAAAAGTCGCAGGCGGCGGTAGTCCACCGATCATCTACGACTTTGGTAGGAGATAGAGGTGAGTGAGGGAATTTACCTAGGCGGGGGTAATCCACCGATCATCTAGGTGAGGAGAGGTGCTTGTCTAGGCGGCGGTAGTCCACCGATCATCTAGACAAGAGGTAGGAGGTAAATTCTCAGGCGGCGGTAATCCACCGATCATCTGAGAGGAGGAGCTAGGTAGAGGAGAGAAGAGAGAGCTGGTTAGAGGAAGTGTCGAATGAAGCTAAAGCCCCAGGATCCAGGGTTATATAGGAACTGGAGGCCTCTCCCTCCAACTCCCTGTGGGGAGCTGGTAGTGGGGCTCCAGGTTGTGTTCCCTGGATTCTGTTGCCTGTCTCCCCACTCAGTTGTTTATTAGCGGAAAGTAAGTTTTACATGAGGATATTGGTGAGAGCTTAAAGTTACTGGTGGAGTGTTCCCGGGAGGGACTCACGACAGAGGTCCCCCCAGTTCGAACCAATGTTTGAGGAGCTGAAGGCGCAAGGTGACAGAGGCTGAGGGCCATGGCAAACAAAAGTGGAGCTGAAGGCGCAAGGTGACAGAGGCTGAGGGCCGACGCAAACAGATGGTGGTGCTGAAGGCAAAAAGGTGACAGAGGCTGAGGGCCGAGGCAAACAAATGGTGGTGCTGAAGGCGAAAAAGGTGACAGGGATGACTTAATCCTAAAGAGTAGCAGTAGACTTAATCCTAAAAAGTAGTAATAGATGTAGTAAGAGTAGTATAAGTGTTGATAGGTAGCATTTGTACAGTACAGTGGAATAGTTGAATGTACAATAGAATTGAATTTACAATAGTTGAATTGAATAGTTGAATAGTATTTACAAATAGTATAGTTGGATAGTATTTACAAATTTACAATATATATACAGGGTCGTGGGGTACAATGGTCGGGTGTGGCAATCCGCCGTTCCCTGGGTTTGGATAGGATGTGTTGTGTGGGTGGGTGGAAGTGTGGGTTAGGCGTGGTGTGGGGGTGTCTCGGCGATGTGGTGTCGTTGAATCGGTGGCCGCGGGGGGGCCGTGAGGGGCGGCACAGTGCGTGTGGGCATTTGAAACACAAGCACTGTCCCGCGATCTCAAGGCCCCGCCGCGATTGCTCGTAGCAGGGCGGGTCACTGGGCCGCCGGGACGTGGGGGTTTCGGGGACGCTCCCCCCGTCCGTTTCGCCGCCCGGGCCGTTTTGTCCCGGCGGGAACTATTATGGATATCCCCGGCGGTGTTGGGTGGGTAGGGGGTGTTGGGGAATTGATGATTATGGGGGGTGGTGGGGAAGACTGGGTGTCGGGGGGGTCGAAAATTGAAAATTGGGGTTTCGAAATTGGGGTTTGAAATTGGGGGGTGGGGGTTTGTTCGGGGTGGGGTGTTTGATTTAAATGGGGGGTGGGGTGTTGATTTGAATGGGGGGTGGTGTTTTTGATTTGAATGGGGGGTGGTGGGGGCATGAGTTCCGCGAGGCGGAACTCGCGTAGTATGGAGGACATCAGCGGGTCGTGTGGAACGTAGGGGGGGTGTACCCCGGTGGCTTTTGCTGCGCGAAATTCGCGCAGTATTAGCCACTGGGGGTACTTCCACCGCCGGGGCCGGGGAGGTAGTCCGGTGATCCGTGGCGGAGAAAAATAAAGCGGTGATGGGGGCCCGGGCGAAGGGCCGCCATTTCCGGATCCGAATCGAAGTCCGGCAACGGCGACGGAGGTGACGGGCTTTGCGGGAACGAGGGTTGTTGCATTGCGAACGGACGGCGGGAGACTGATAGAGTGTGTAGGTTGGGAGAGCACAGGTGCGGGCTTACACCTGGCTAACGGGACTGTGTGGGGTTTTCCGTCAATTAACAGGGTCGCGGTGGTGTGTGTTGAGCGGATGACTTGAAAGGGCCCGGCATAAAGGGGTTGAAAAGTTTTATGAATGCCGGGCTCTTTCAGGTACATGTGTGTGGCGGTGAAAAAGCGTTTGGGGTAAGAGGTGTCGTTTGTCGGTGTTGTTGTGTGTAGCGGTTCCTGTTAATTGACGGCGTGTGATGTGGAGTGAAAATATCGGCTGGTAAACGGAGTGGGTCTTTGAACGCATTTTGCGCGGGACTGGTGTTGTCTGAAGGACGGGCGGAAGTGCGAAGGCTGAGCAAAATGTAGGGGAGGGTTTTAGTCCAAGAAGGGGAAGTGGCTGATGTTGAAATGGCTTGTTTAAGGACCGAGTGCCACCGCTCTATTTTCCCGTTGGATTGGGGGTGGTAAGGGGTAGTGCGGATTTTTTGGATCCCGAGGGAACGGAGGAGATCCGAGAAGTGGGCGGACTCGAACTGCCTCCCTTGATCGACCGTGATTGTCCGCGGACAACCTTAACGGCTAACCCATTGGTTGAGGAAAGCCGCTGCGACGGTGTCCGCGGTGATGTGGGCGAGTGGAATACACTCGACCCAGTTGGTGGCACGGTCGATCATCGTGAGGCAGTATTTCTTCCCCTCGGATGGGGGAAGGGGCCCTACGAGATCGAGGTGGACGTGTTCCCACGGGAGGGAGTCGGGGATGGGGTGAGGTGGAACATGGGGGTGGGCCGAGACCTTGAATTGCTGGCACTTCTGGCACCCGAGAACCCAGTTACGGATATCTGTGTTCATGTGGGGCCAGAAGTACCGCGTTTTGATTAGGTCTCGGCTCGCCCGGATGCCGGGATGGTGGAGGGAGTGGTAGTGGAGGAACAACTGCCTCCTCAACTCCGGTGGAACGTAAGGGCGCGGTGAATCGGCCGTTACGTCGCACCAGAGGTCGAGGGGAGGCAGTTGTTCCAATTTGGAGGCGGAAATGAGATTGGAGAGGGCGGGGTCGGAATGTGGATTTTGTTTCGATTTTAGGATTTGAGGGGAAGGGAAAGGCAGTAACTCCGACACCGGCGCGGGGGTGGGGGTGGGGCGGGAGAGCGCGTCCGCCACGCAGTTGTCAGCCCCCGGCAAATATCGAATATCGGACGTGAATTGTCCGATAAATTCGAGTTGCCGGAGGCGACGGGGGGAGGCGGATTTGCGATTTTGGAGTAGGGAGTGCGTAAGGGGCTTATGATCGGTGATGACAGAGAACTGCCTGCCTTCCACGAAGTCACGAAAGTGCTTGATGGCTTCGTGGATGGCGAGGAGTTCTCTGTCGAAAGTTGAGTAATTCTTTTGGGTGGGGGATTGTGTCTTTGAAAAAAAACCGAGAGGTTGGGGGGTGGCGCCGGTGTGCTGGTGGAGCACTGCCCCGATGGCCCAATCGGACGCATTGGTTGTGATGGAGAGGGGAGCGTGAGGGTTGGGATGGGCCAATAGAGCGGCGTCTACTAGGTCCTGTTGGCAAATTTTGAAAGAGTTGGTAAGTTCGGGGGTCCAGGTTATGGGGCGGTTATCGTTTTTTTTAGAGGGTTGGGGAATGGCGTGTATGAGTGGTTGTTGGTGTTGTGCTGCGTGTTTTATGTGTCTACGGTAAAAGTTCAACATACCCAGGAAAAGGCGGAGTTCCGTCACGGTGCGGGGTTGGGGGAAATCCATGATGGCGTGGACCTTGTCTGGGAATGGCTTGATCCCTTCGGAAGAGACCTGGTGGCCTAGGCAGCGGACGGAGGGTTGGCCGAGAACGCATTTCTCGGTGTTGATGAGGAGGCCTTCTGCGGAGAATATGTCAAGAATTTGCTGGAGATGGTTGAGGTGCTCTTGTGGGTTTTTGGAGGCGACTAGGATGTCATCCAAAAAGCAGAAGACGAATGGGAGGCCCCGGAGGATGCTATCCATGTAGCGTTGCCACGTCTGTGCTGCGTTGCGGAGGCCGAAGCCCATCTTGATATATTCGAATACGCCGAAAGGTGTGATTATTGCGGTTTTCGGGACGTCGGGAGGGTGTATATTGATGTGGTGGAATGCCCTGGAAATGTCGAGGGTGGAGAAGATAGTGGCGCCGTGTAAGTGGGAGGAGAAATCCCGGAGGTGGGGAACATTGTAGAGATCCGGCGTCGTCTTTGAGTTGAGACGACGGTAGTCGCCGCAGGGACGGATATCCCCATTGGGCTTCTGCACAATGTGGAGTGGAGAAGCCCAAGGGGATTTTGAGGGGCGTATGATGCCGTCGGCGATCAGTTTGTCGAAATGTTGTCGTGTTTGAGAAAGTTGTAGGGGGTGGAGGCGGCGGGCTTTGGCTGTGATGGGGGGTCCAGAGGTTTCGATGTGGTGCTGGACGGTGGATATGTGGGCGGAGGGGCGGCGCTGGGGGCGGTATTTTTGGAGGAGGATTTCAAATTGTGAAGGGGGGTGGTTGATGGCATGGATAAACCCAGGTATGGGTTTATTTGTGGCGGGGTCTATCAGGCGCGCATTCCGGACGTCGACCTGGAGACCGAAATACGCTAGGAAATCGGCCCCCAGGATCGCCTTCTCCACGTCCGCCACCGTAAAGTCCCACTCGTACGCGAGTCCGCTCATGTAAACGGATGAGCGGTACGTTCCGTACGAGGGGATGGTGGTACCGTTGGCGGCGTAGAGAAGTTGCCGGTGGCAGCGCGCCTGACGACGGAGGATATTATTGGGGAATATGGATAGCGCCGCCCCTGTGTCGATGAGGAAGGGGATGTTCGTTTTTCTGCAGCGCAGGAACAGACGTTGGTGGACGGGGAGGGCGTTGTGGAGGACTGCGGAGGTGGGGACGGCCTGTGATTGGTCCGATGGTGGGGGGTCTGCGTCTCCCTTGAAGGAGACGTGGAGGGGTCGGTGCCTGTTATGTGGGGAAGTGGAGGGGCCGTTCGGGGGTGGGGGGGTGACAGCGGCGGCGTGAGTGGCGGCCGGAAGGGTGGCCGCCCTGGAGGCGGGCGCGGAGGGGCCGTTCCGAGGTGGGGGAACGGTTGATGGCGGGTTGAGGGTTGTGGCGGCGCTGGTAGGCGTGGCCGGGAGGTTGGCAGCCGTGGTGGCGGCGTAGGAGGGGTAGCGCTTGGTTGTGGTGGTGGAAATGCGGGCGGGGGGGGTTTGGTGGTGGTCCCCCCCGTATTGGCGAGGAGGGGGGCCCGCCAGAATTACCGGCGGGCGTCCGCGTTTCCCTGTTTGGAGGGGAAGGAGCAGGGGGGTTGACACTTGCGGGCCTCCCCACCGAAGTTCACATGGTAGAAACACCGGTGGGGGGGGGTCCGCGGGGAGGTAGTCAGTTCTGGAGGGGCGGCGTGCGGTGGAGGGGGTCGCAGCCGTCGGGGACTTCCCCCTGCGTTGTTCCTGGGGAGGGGTTGTGCGGCGCTCGGGCGAGCGCTGACGTCGGCGGTCGGCGGAGGGGTTGCGACGGCGATCCATGGAGGTGGGTCGGCGTCTGTCGAGGGAGGGGGGCCGGCTGCGTTCTCTGGAGGCGGTGCGGTCACGTAGAGGTGGGGGGTGACGGGGCGCGTGGACTTCGCCGACGCTGGCGGCTGCGGCTAGGTCGTGGACGGTGTCGGCGAGTCGCAGGAGGGGCTCATCCGGACCGTCTAAGTGGCTGGCGAGGGCCATCTGTATGGGGTGCGGTAGGGCGCGCAGCCAGAAGGTACGTGCGATGTCGGCCGTCATGATGCCTTGCAGCTGGTGGCGCAGCCGGCGGTAGAGGTGGGAGGGTTTTAGGTCGCCGAGGTGTTGTGGTTGCGAGAGCGCTGCGACTCGTGCGATTTTCGACGGCTGGTAGAGGGTGATGAGGCGGCTGCGGAGGTCGTCGTACGCAGCGGCGGCGTCGGGGGAGATGTCCGACGTCTGGAGGAGGATGTCGTACGGCAGCAGGGAGATGATGCGGGAGTAGCGAGTTTTTTGGCTGCGGATGTTGGCGGCCGAGAACGCAGCGTCCACTTGGAAGAACCACAGCGCGGGGTCGTGCGTGTAGAAGGGGGGCAGCGACAGCGGGAATGACGCCGAGGCCGTCGTGACGTCGGCGGCGGCGTGTGCAGCGGCCGCAGCGGCGGCGGCAGCGGCGGCGGCGGATGCGGATGAGCCGGGCGGCGAGAGGCTGGTGAAGGGGTTGTCGGCTGCGTCAGTTGTCGCAGCGATCGGCGGCTGCAGCGTGGCTGGCCGGAGGAGTGGCGGCGTCGGCGAGTTCGGGTCCATGGCTGAGGTCTGTAACTAAAATTCAAATTGTGTGAGTTTTGAATTTGAAATTCGCAATTTGCGGGTGCGGAGGTGCGTGCGGCGGAAAGTTGAGAGCTGGAGTTGAGCGGTGAGGGTGCGCCAAAAATTGCGAATTTAACACTGACTGTTTAGGCTGAAGTTGAATTTAAAATTTGGGACACCGAACTGAACTAGACTGGGGGCGACACATGAGGTGGTAAAAGAAGGAAGAAGGTTGTGTGAACGTCGGGTTCACCACTGTGATGAATTTAAATTCTCATCACGGTGGCGTGAAGGAGAAAAGTCGCAGGCGGCGGTAGTCCACCGATCATCTACGACTTTGGTAGGAGATAGAGGTGAGTGAGGGAATTTACCTAGGCGGGGGTAATCCACCGATCATCTAGGTGAGGAGAGGTGCTTGTCTAGGCGGCGGTAGTCCACCGATCATCTAGACAAGAGGTAGGAGGTAAATTCTCAGGCGGCGGTAATCCACCGATCATCTGAGAGGAGGAGCTAGGTAGAGGAGAGAAGAGAGAGCTGGTTAGAGGAAGTGTCGAATGAAGCTAAAGCCCCAGGATCCAGGGTTATATAGGAACTGGAGGCCTCTCCCTCCAACTCCCTGTGGGGAGCTGGTAGTGGGGCTCCAGGTTGTGTTCCCTGGATTCTGTTGCCTGTCTCCCCACTCAGTTGTTTATTAGCGGAAAGTAAGTTTTACATGAGGATATTGGTGAGAGCTTAAAGTTACTGGTGGAGTGTTCCCGGGAGGGACTCACGACATCGTGATTTACGGGGTTAGGTACTAACCTACGGAGGGTTTGCGATTCACATAGTATGTATAGAGTAGTACATATTATATTATATGGACGGGTTATCTATACAGAGAGCTGCGATCTGAAACAGAAGGGTATTCTGTGCAAAATAATAAACCGTTGTGCAGGGATTTGCAGCGTTTTAAATTGATCTTGAACTAAAGCATTTTTTGAGATCACCCTGAGCATTGTACGACAAGCCAATCGTCTGCACGGAAAAGCTTAGTCAGCATGATCGTGAATGAAACGGTATAAATCCGGCCCAGATATCATCGGTAGGGAACACCTAAACTATAATCACGGATGGCTGTATGAATTCGAGTTGGTTGTTCTATGATATTATTTCATTTGAAAAATGAAACGATATGCTCTTTTAGATTTTGTTGAAGGTGCTATTTCAACTTGAACAAACGTTATGCTTCGTGATTAACAACAAATCATGACGACTGAATTATCGACTCCCGCGCGTTTGTATGAATGTGTAATTCCCGGGCCGGCTCCAGTACTAGATTTAAGGCTTTCCTGGGGGAGTACGAGGGTAGGTATTAACCACTGGAAACAGTGAACTACGCAGAAGGAGCGTCTATACAGGTAAATAATAAACCGTTGTGTAATAATTCGCAGCGTTTTTTCACGGATTTGGATTCAGAATGATCTGAAACGGATTTGAATGTGGTTCTCTTCTTTTCATTCTCGCTGAGTTTTGTCCTCTACTGACCCGATCAAATATATAAGGACGTCTCTTACTACTGAGGGACGTCCTATAAAAAGGAAGAAAACAGTAGTTAGTATAATCCTTACTCTGTGTCTCTGGGGCTATTCCTGAGCCAAGGGGTCACAGCAAGGTGATGTGACTGCAGGCTATGATGCTCTCAGCTTCGGTGTAGATGACACCAGCTAGCCTGGTGGGCAATAATCTCTATCCAAGGAAATTTGCCTGTAATACAACCTTGCGTTTAAAGTTGGGACCCCAATGGGGTTGGCTCACGTATGTATTTTATTTTTTTAAATGAAAGAGATTCCATCCTAAGAATTCTGAACAAACCGAACCACTGTCCTACGATAAGTGCCTAGTGATTTTTCTATGGTTTTTAATTTGTTTACTTGAAAACACATGATGAATAAATTGATAGAAATTAATATAACTGCCTGTACGTCTGTTTGGGCATCCATCATTGAAAAACAGGACCACACGGAGATTCAGTGGAGGTAGGTAACACATTTATGGTCAACTTCTGCCGTTGCACCCCCAGGCCTATTATGAACTCGACTGAGTTTCAATGGGATAGCATCGATTTGAGAAGGTGAACATCAGCCCACTCGTTCTAACGCATTCAACTGATTTTCTCTGCTACCGGGCAATACGTGTTTGAGTCGTTTGGCCAGCGTGTTCTACACTTGAGTCCATTGTTGTGGAACTTTGGAGTGTTTCATTACTACGCGGTTCTGTCCTCTCCTAGTGCCCAGCCATTACAGAGCTAATGAAACTAGACGCCTCAGAGAGATCGTTCAGAACTCCAACGTTCAGTTTTGTGCAGAAAGGGATCATTTGAAATATGTAGAAACGTGTGAGAGCGTGCCGTGGCCATAACCCATGCATTATTAACCCTTCTACGGGTAGAGCACCCTTTCTCGACCACCGCCTCCGCACCGCGGCCTGACTTTGAATTTCCCAATAGGCTCTCCCACCTCACGCTTCCGTTTCTTTTCTGTCTGTTGCGTTTTCCCATGTAATACGAGAAAAAGCCTACTTGATTCTTTGGCCCCTTGGGTTTTTCCACAGGCGTTTCCAGATGTATTCCACCCAGATCTGTGCCAACAGTTGAGCTTTTGGCTTCGCTAGTAGGTACGAGCTCTCAAGGTTCACTCTCAACACTGAACCATGTGTAATGTTTCAAGCTGGAGAATTTTAGCTTAATGTATTTCCTTATATCACATCGTTAAGAGTCGAAAAATGTGTTCTATCAGTAGATAGGTACATGTATTCAATTCATATTACAGATACACGATGTATTCTGACAGAAATATTGCTACACATGAAATCATAAGGATTAGAATATAATAACCTCCTCTCACCCACTCAGTTTGGCTTCAGACCTAATAAAATCGCACAGGATACCCTAGGAGCAGTGGTTAGAGGTATCCCTAGCTTTACTAAACAAAAATGAAAAAGTCCTTTCTGTCTTTATTGACCTACAAAAGCCATCGATTTGATTGAACCGACAAGGCTAAAACACAAACTTGAGCATATCGGTCTTGCTGCGGTAGCACTTAAATGTTCTCCTCATATCTATCAAAAAGGTCTCAATTTGTGGAGTTTAATGAACTGAAAAGTTACACTACTAACATTGTATATGAGGTGCCTCAGGGGATTAGGCCGTCTCTTATTCTTGATGTATTTCAACTAGAGACAAACGGATCAATTGTAGGAATAGCTGATAACAGCACTAACGATAGCCGATTCCTCGTGGGTTGACATAGCTGCAAATGCCTGAACAACGGTTTATTGTTTTGTACAGAACACCCTTCTGTTACAGATCACAGCTCTCTGTATAGATAACCCTTCTATATGCACTATTCTATACATATTATTTAGATCGCAAACCCTCCGTAGGTTAGGACCTAATCCCGTACTCGTTACTATGTGCCTACCTAAATCACGTGTTAAATGTTGCTAAAATAATTCTGTCGATGACAAACAGTAGCTAAATTGGCAAAAAGAAACACAAAGAATGAAGTTCTGAAGGGAAATTGTTGATGTGGAGTGAAAAAATATTCAGTTCCGTTAGGGTTTTGATCTCCAAATGGTGTACATTCCTTCACGCTGTCCACTGTGCTATACATCCCAGCTACCCGAGAGACCAGTGATGTGCGCTCTCAACACAGCTTGATGCCTGCATTCACCCTGATGTTTACGGCAAATTGTACAGCAAATTGTATGGCAACATCGTAGAATGCTGCGGATGGTCTCACAAATTCAGAAAAAAATCAAACTATTTAAAAATGCGAGAAAACCCACACCTCAAAATACAGTTTTCTGAAATACGGATACTCTGGACATTTCAACCCATATTTTTCTCCCCTTGAGTTGAGTGACAGTAACGGGACCCATATACCAAATTTCGTGAATTCTGGTTCATGGGAAGTAATGAAAAAGCCGCGGACGGCGTACGGCGGATGGACGGAAATTTTTTTATTCGATATTCGTACCTATTCTACGCCCCTTGAATTGTGAACCATCAAATTTTGAGGGAGGGTTAAACATTTTTGTTTTTCACCGTCGATTCCAAAGGTTTATTATTCAAAATAATAAACCAAAAAGGTAAAGCGATGGTTCATACAAATAGTCTGACGACGAATAGATATAAAACTAATTGTGTGAAATTTTTCATCACCAAAGCAGTAACATCATGTATATGATTCTACTTATGAACGTTTTGATTGATTTATTGATCACCGTAGCAGGGCAGCCTGTGACGGTATATGGGAATCCCGTCCATATTGGATCAGGGCTCTTCCCGATCTTTTTGACACTCGGCTGAAGGGGCGGTCGATTTGCGAAAACGAATCGTCAACTCCTGGAGGCATTGCGTTATAATCAAACTAGTCTCTCCGGGGACAGCTGTCACACTGTCTCTCTACCTTTCTTAAGAACGGAGAGGGGGAAACTACGCTGTATGGGCGGCAAATTAAAACCCTCATCCATTACATGGTAGCAGAGCGTGGTTGGTGGGTACATGCTGGATTTTATCCTCGGTACCCCTTCACCTTATATTTTTTAGAGCTTCTCCAGAAGGAAGAGCTCTGAGGTTTTTCAGATAGAGTTCTCTTTCTAAAATCCTCTTTTTTAATAGGTAACCCTTTGTTTCATGAATATACACTTCGGCCATTCAATTTTCTTTTATAGCTCTAAATCTTTCCCTTTAATATTCGCCATCAAATCGAGCTATTATTCTTAAGGCGCTCAATGCCTGGCGTTCAATGCCACCCAACTGTATTTCTTGTATCTTTTTCCTTTGTATTTTTTTGTTTTTCCATCTTAATATGATGGGAGTTAGTCACCTGCAGGGTGTTCAGATGAATATTCCTCAGAACCTCTGACAAATACTTTTAGGAGATTCTGGCCAGAGCCCACTCCGGCTGAAGGGGTTCGGCCATTTCCGCCTGTACGCGCTATCGGAAGATCAGTTTTTGTTGCGTTAAGGCTTCGAAACCATAATTTTCTTGACTGATTATTGATTTCAACAGCTTCTATACTTATTATGTTATTAAACGATTGATGGAGTTATGGTGAATTTAGGTTGATGTGAAATTCACCATGAGAGGTGGAGGTAGTTGGATGTTGGATAGGAGTGAATTTAAAGCTAAAATTGACGTGTGTTGATTTTTGGTGTGTTTGCGGTTAAGGGTGGACCTCCACCGAGCGTGTGTTGAAAAGGTTGATTGAAGTTGATTTAAATGAGTGAATTTGATTGCATGAAGTGCGTGAAATTTGATTGTGTGTGTGTGTGTGTGGTTAAGGGCGGACCTCCACCGAGCGTGTGATAAATTTCGTCAGGTTGGTTAAGGGCGAGACCTCCACCATACCTGACTAAATTTATGTGTGTGTTTGAATTTAAGAGTGAGTGTTGGTGCGGTTAAGGGCGGACCTCCACCGAGCGTGTAGTGTGTGTCATCCGGATCGGTTAAGGGCGAGACCTCCACCAGATCCTGATGAAATGTGTGTGAGTGAATTTAATAGTGAATTCGTGTAGCGAGTGTGTGCGGTTAAGGGCGGACCTCCACCGAGCGTGTAGTGTGTTTCATCAGGGTTGGTTAAGGGCGAGACCTCCACCTAACTCTGATGAAATGGGTGAGTGTGAATTTACTGTGTGTGAATTTACTATGTGAGCATTTGAGAAGTGAATTTTAAGAGAGGAGGTTTGAGGATGAAGAGAGAGTAGCCAGCAGCTAGAGGAGACGTAGAATGGCGAAAATGGCGCAGGATCCGGGGTTATATAGAGGAGCATCTAGGAGAAGAGTGTGGTGGAACGGCCCGAGCGCTGCCTAGCGTAGATTAGATGAACCTACCGGAGCTCAAGAACCTGGGTTATCGCTAATTATCTCTTAACTCTTATCAGTCGGCCGATATGTATCGTGTCAAAATCCCCGTATTCCTAATTCCTAATAGATCCTAAATATTCCATATGTTCATAATTCATGATTCAGTGTGTAGTGTTCCCGTGCAGTAAATGTGACAAAACATACGAGGAGAGCAGCACTCTACGGACACATCGCTTCCAAAAATATCGAGATAAAGCTTTCGTAACCACTATTTTCTACAAAGAAGAAGGCTAAGAATAAGAAAAAATTTATAAATAAATATTTTTATGACGGCTTTTATTTTGGTTTCGGCTGAATCATGTATGAACTTATCATAAAATTGACACAAAAATGCAATTTTGATATTTTTATATAATTTTTTTTTCTAATTTGGGAGAAGACTGAATTCTGTAATCCAAAGAGGCTTGGGTGAGTTTGGCAAAATGAGTTTTCTGGTACCTAGTAAGAGACCTCAGTTAAGTACCAAAAGTTTTTCATTATCTAGGTAGGTACCTACCTAGTGTTAATGAAAATGGTGCTTTTGTAAATTCAAATCCCCCCGCTTTTTTGTGTTCCTCTCCCCATCTTGAGGTAGTAGGTACCTTTTTAAGTTCTCTCCGTCATTGTTGAAGACGACCTATTCCGAAACATGTTCGTATAGTAACTTTAAACCATACAAAATCGACTTGGATCTGACTCAGACAGTCAGCTCCCTCATTCGCTGGTAAGCTGAACAACCTTTTAGCAAATTTTCAATGAAAAAATTCGCTATTTGCCTCGTTTGAAAATTTCTTGAGTGCCCAAAATGCGGTGGAAACCCCTTCAAAATCGAAGAAGTAGCAGTCATAATATTTTTCGTTCAAAAGAGAAGTTGTAGAGCATCAAATTCTGCGTCGATAGACCCCCTCCATTGTCAAATTGCGATGAAAAATGAAAAGGTTTTACCATAATCAAAGTTTCATATCCAGGAAAAAGACAGTTTTGATGCAAGACGTAATTTGGTAAATTCGGGATCAGCGCGAAATTTCTACAACAATCCTTTATAAAATAATTCTGTCTACCTACGATTAGATTTTCATTTCGGACTGAATGCCTTTTTGATTGATGCCTCAAACAGATTTGAATGCCTTTTTTGTTGAGGTCAAATTTCTGGTTCCCTAAAGATTAGGCAGGGTTCTACAGACATTACCTACGGACATTTACGGAGGTGGATTCATCTTGCCAGGGAAAGAAGGGAAGGTTCATCTAATCTTCGCTAGATAGCGCTCGGGCCGTTCCACCACACTCTTCTCCTAGATGCTCCTTTATATAGACCCTGAAGTCCCCACCCTGGTGGTGGGGTTTCAGGTTGAGTACCGGATCCTGCGTCGGTTGCCCCACTCTTACCGTTTATTCCCAGAGCCTTATTTTCACAGGTTGTTTTTGGCGAGAACTTAATTATAGTGAGTTGGAGTTCCGGGAGGGACTCACGACAGAGGTCCCCCCAGTTTGAGCGAAAAAAACAAAATTGTATGAGCTGAGGGCGCAGAGTTACATGGGCTGAAGGCCGTGAGAACAGTAGTGGGGCTGAAGGCGCAGGTTTACAGGTGCTGAAGGCGGCGGCAAACAATGTGAACGCTGAAGGCGACTTAAGACTAGAAATGCTTACGTGCTAGGATACAAGTTGTATGATGAGGTATGTACAGGTGGTGAGAGCTTATAGGTAAGGTATGAGGTAGATGATGAGGTATATACAGGTGCGAGCTTATTGATAAGGTGGGTGAGGAGGTATTTACAGTGGGTGTGAGCTTAATGGTATGAGGTAGATGATGAGGTATATACAGGTGCGAGCTTATTGATAAGGTGGGTGAGGAGGTATTTACAGTGGGTTATGTACAGAGCATGAACGATAGGATGTGTGATGCTAATATGAGGGTCAGGTGTAACAGGTACGCTGCCAAAAGGGATTTTGGGTACGGGCTGTTGACATAGTAGAGGGAAGTGGCATGGAGCGGTGCGAGATGCACGTAGAGGTCCGCATAAGGCGGAGAGAGGTAGCTCAGAGTTATTAGTATGGAAAAGATCGACAAGTAGATGTGGTATTTGTTGAGTTGTGTTCTCAATTGACAGGTGGCGTATATGAAGGCAGAGAGGAGGAGGGTGTATGGGGTAGGTAGGTTGGGAATCGGGGAAGCCGCGCAGAATATGATGGAGGAGTGGTGTATGTAAGATAGATAGAGGAAGATAATTGTGAGGAAAGTCGAGCGAGCGAGCGAACGTTTGTGAGTTTGCACGGCAGGGCATGGAGGGCCTGGGTGCCGTGTGTAATTTATACTACACGCGGTACGCAAGCCACACAAGGCCCCGCCGTGAGACGGACGGGCGGGGCGGTTAAACTGGGCCGCCGGGCCGTACCGTCGCCGCCTCTCGCGTCTCCCGAGCCGGACGCCCGGCGGGGGCTATTGTGGATATCCCCGGCAGCTGTGGTGGAAGGGGGGGGGGGGGGGTGCGGAGGTGCTGGCGGGACCGCCGTTTGCGGAGGCTGAAGGGGGGAAGACGTAGTTGGTGGTTGTGGGGGGGTAGGCGGGGTATCGGACGTCCGGGGGTCGTGTGGGACGTAGGGTTCGTGTACCCCGGTGGCCTGTGCGATTTCCAAATCGGGGATGATGGCCCACCGGGGTAAGCGTAGCTGCCGGGGCCGGGGAGGTAGTCCGGTGATCCGTGGCGGAGGAAACGAAAGCGGGTGAGGGGGCTCGGGAGACGGACGGATGGGCGAGAGCGGTGCGGAGGCGAAGACGTCGCGGAGTATGGCGGCCATCACCGGGTCCAAGTCCAAATCCGGGTAGTCGGGCGACTCGTGACCCGGGAAGTGAGACGGAGGCGACGGGGAGCACTGGTGGTGTGACATGATCAGTGGTTGGAGAGAGACTGTGAGGAGTAGCGGGATCGGGGAGAACAGGTGCGGGTTTACAGCGGACTAGCGGGACTGTATAGGGTTTCCCGTCAATTAACAGGGCGGCGGTGGTGTTTGAGGTACGGATTACGGGAAAGGGACCGGCGTAAAGTGGTTTGAAAGTTTTATGCATTCCCGGCTCTTTGAGGTACATGTGTGTTGCCGAATGGAAGCGTTTGGGGTAAGTGGTGTCGGTTTTAGGGGTTGAGGATAGGGGGGGGGGGGGGTCCCTGTTAATTGACGGGGTGGCGGGGGGAAAAACGTCAGCGGGCAGGCGTATCGGGTCCTTAAAGACCCGCTGGGCCGGGCTGACGTCATCGGAGGGGCGCTGGGAAGTTCGGAGGCTGAGAAGGATGTATGGGAGGTGTTTAGTCCAAGAGGGGGTTGAGGCGGAGGTGGCTATTGCTTGTTTGAGGACCAGGTGCCACCGCTCTACCTTGCCGTTTGATTGAGGGTGGTAAGGGGTGGTGCGGATTTTTGCAATGCCGAGGGAGCGTAGTAGGTCGGTGAAGAGGGTGGACTCGAACTGCCTCCCCTGATCGACCATGATGTTCCGCGGGCAGCCGTAGCGGGCGATCCAGTTAGTTAGGAACGCGTTCGCGACGGTGTCCGCGGAAATTTGGGCGAGTGGTATACACTCGACCCAATTTGTTCCACGGTCAATCATGGTGAGGCAGTACCGTTTCCCCTCCGAAGGGAGGAGGGGACCTACTATGTCGAGGTGGACGTGCTCCCACGGCAGCGCATCTTCAATGGGTTGGGGGGCGACGGCGGGCGACGCCGAGACCTTGAACGTTTGGCACTTCTGGCACGCACGGACCCAATTTCTGATGTCCGTGTTCATGTGCGGCCAGAAGTACCTCAGTTTTATAAGGTCTCGGCTGGCGCGGATGCCGGGATGGTGGAGGGCGTGGTAGTGGTCGAACAACTGCCGCCGGAGGTCTGGTGGGACGTATGGGCGCGGAGAGTCGGCCGTTACGTCACACCAGAGGTTGTGGGGCGGCAGTTGTTCGAGTTTGTTGGCAGAGAGAAGATTGGCGAGGGCTGGGTCGGAGTTGGGTTTTTGGTGGGCGGCTATGGTGGGTGGTGAGGGGAAGGGTAGCAGCTCCTCCACTGGCGCCGGTGTGGGGCGGGATAGGGTGTCCGCCACACAGTTCTCCGCCCCCGGCAGATATCGTATATCGGACGTGAACTGTCCGATAAACTCCAGCTGCCGGAGGCGGCGGGGTGAGGCGGTTTTTCTACTTTGGAGGAGGGAGTGGGTGAGGGGCTTATGGTCCGTTATGACAGAGAACTGCCTGCCCTCCACGAAGTCCCTGAAATGAAGGATGGCCTCGTGGATGGCCTCATGGATGGCGAGGAGCTCTCTGTCAAACGTTGAATATTTCTGTTGGCGGGGGGATAGGGTCTTGGAGAAAAACCCGAGGGGTTGAGGGCCGGCGCCAGTGTCTTGTTGGAGGACTGCCCCGATGGCCCAATCGGAGGCGTATGTGGTGATGGAGAGGGGGGCGTGGGGGTCGGGATGGGCAAGAAGAGCGGCGGCAGACAGGTCCTCCTTGCATTTGTTGAAGGCGGCATTGAGTTGGGGGGTCCACTCGATGGGATGGCGGTCATTTTTGCGTGCGGGTTGGGGGACGGCAGCTACGAGCGGTTTCTGGTGTTGGGCGGCATGTTTAATGTGCCGCCTGTAAAAATTGATCATCCCCAGAAACCGTCGTAGCTCCGTAGCGGTTTGAGGGGGTGGGAAATCGAGCATCCCGTTGACTTTTTCGGGGAGGGGAGTGATGCTGGAGGCGGAAACGAGGTGCCCAAGACAGCGAACAGTTGGTTGGACGATGGCACATTTGTCCTTATTTATGGTGAGGCCCTCCGCAGCGAAGATGGCCAGGACCTGGCGGAGGTGGCCCATCTTGACGTACTCGAACAATCCGAAGGGGGTAATGATCGCTGTCTTGGGGATGTCGGGGGGGTAGATGGGGATGTGGTGGAATGCGCGGGCGATATCGATAGTGGAGAAAATGGTAGCGCCGTGGAGGTGGGAAGAAAAGTCGCGGAGGTGGGGAACACTGTATAAGTCGGGGGTGGTACGAGAATTTAGGCGGCGGTAGTCCCCACAGGGTCGTATCCCCCCGTCGGGTTTAGGCACGACGTGGAGGGGCGACGCCCATGGGGAGTTTGAGGGGCGGATGATGCCGTCCGCGATCAACTTGTTAAAGTGATCGCGGGCTTGTTGTAGTTGGAGGGGGTGGAGGCGGTGAGCTTTGGCGGAGAGGGGCGGTCCTGTCGTTTCGATGTGGTGTTGGACAGAGTTGAGGTGGGCTGAAGGCCGGGGCAGGGGTTTGTAGGAGTGGAGGAGTTGGGTGGTACGATCTGTAGGGGTAACTGAATTTATAAACCCGTGGAGGTGGGTGTGAGTGGAGGGGTCGAGCAAGCGCGCATGCTTGACGTCCACCTGGAGACCGAAATACGCTAGGAAATCGGCCCCCAGGATGGGCTTCTCCACGTCCGCCACGGTGAAGGTCCACTCGTAGGCGACCTTACCAAGGAGGATGGTAAAGTTGTAAGCGCCATACGAGGGGATGGAGGTTCCGTTGGCGGTGTAGAGAAGTTGGCGGTCGCAGCGCGCTTGCCGACGGAGGAGGGAGTTGGGATATATTGACAGGGCCGCCCCTGTATCTACGAGGAAGGGGGTTTGCGTTCGCTCGCATCGGACGAAAAGGCGTTGGTGGGAAGGTGCGAGGTGGGGGTAGACAGCGTCTGTGGGTGAGGCGGCGGGAGAGGGTTGAGGGGAGGGAAGGGGTTTGTGAGGGTTGGTAGGTATGGTGAAGGAGACATGTTTGCGGAGGGGGGTTTGGTTGAGTTGGTGAAGGGCGTCGGAGAGGGAGGTCTGTGTCGGCTGGGTTGAAGGGTTGACGTCGGTGAAGGTTGTAGGGGCGGTGTTGCAGTGGCGGCGGTTGCGGCGCTTGCGTCTGGAAGGTGCGGGGTTGCTTGGCGGGGACGGCGTTGCGTCGGGTGTGGAGGTTACCTTCGCGATGAGTGCGGAGGATGCGGCTGCGGCGGGGGCCGCTGCGGCGGGGGCCGCTGCGGCGGTTGCGGAGTGCGGGGTAGGCGTCGTCCGTATCGTGCGGACGGCGTCAGCGTTGGTTGCGGCGGATGCGGCTGCGGCAGCTGCGGCAGGGGCCGCTGCGGCGGTTGCGGAGCAATGGGAAGGCGGCGTCCGTGTCGTGCGGACGGCGTCAGTCTTGGTTGCGGAGGATGCGGCTGTGGGATGTGCGGAGGTTGCGGCTGCGGCGGGGCCCATTGCGGCGGTCGCGGAGTGCGTAGTAGGCGTCGTTCGTGTTGTGCGGACGGCGTCAGCGTAGGAGAGGATCAGTGGCGGTGGATCGGGGGCGATGATGCGGCGAGTTGTCGGAGGTGTGCGTGGTAGGGGGGAAGGTGCGGTGTCGCAGGTGTGGCGAAGTGTTGTAGGTGCGGTGTCGCAGGTGGTTTGAGGTGTCGCAGGAGCGGTTGTGGGGTGCGTCGCCCGGGTCGGGCGAGCGGCGTCGGCAGCGGCGCGGGAGCGGTCGTCGGTGTGGGGAGGCGTCGTCCGGTTGGAGCGGACGGCGTCGGCGTACCGCCTCCTTACCTTTCTTGAGAATGAAGAGGGGGAAACTGAGCTGTATGGGTGGCAAAGTTAAACCCCTCATCCATTACAAACCTGAATTCTGTAATCTGAAAATCCATGACGAACAGTGTTGTATGTTAGATAGGTACATGTTCGTGCTCCAAAATAGAAATAGTAGTATTAAATACCTGGGCTTTTGGAACTCGACTGTCGTTTTGAAATGGAAAGATCATAATTATAGAAACCGTAGTAAATAACAAGAGCCCGTAGTCGAACTAGAATTAAATACCTAGGCTCACTTATGTTTCGTTCGTTAATTTATGCCCAGAAAACAAACCAGTGATTTGGTACACTTAATGTAATACGTATAATAAAAACTACTTCACAAACCTTAATCGCAATACCACGACCTAATAACGAATTTTTTACTCGGCAATCCTCATGGCTAATCCCGAAGTTATACTCAGCACTACCTGAGGTGTCTAAAAATAGTTCTAATCTACAGGCGTTCTTTATACTCAAGATCTGTTTATGGAATATGTGAAACTATTTGGCCCGAATTAACTTGTGTTTATTAGTTTAGAAGTTACGTTAGTTGACTGATAAGACAAAAGTACCTACTCTACCTACGGCTCATTACTTAAGAGCAGAGGGTAACAGAGATCATAAGCAATAGATTGTACAAACATATTATACGAGTAGATAATGAACGCCAACAAATCCCTGGACGAGTATTTGACCTTAGGGATAAGATAAGTGACGTATAATTATATGAGTGTTTGTTTGATTGTAATTTGAATTATTTTGTGAATAAACATTCTATTCACTGAATGATTGAAGTGCAAGTAGAGTTTGAATAGCACACCCCCTTCGAAATATAAGATTCGTCTTTCGGAAAAAGATAAGAACGTGGATTGAGCATTGTTCCAAATGTTCGATATTGTTTATTATCATTCAAGGCCTATGGAATACAATTAATAGATTGCAATTTCAATAACACATTATACCATATAAATTAACGTGAAGTTAGTGATCCTTCTGTACTTAACTAATCCTTCGGAAAATGTTGTGAGGAAGGAAGTATAGAGGAGTACCTAGTCAGAGAAACTTTTAAGAATAAATGTTGTCTATTACGTAAAGAGCCAAAGGTTTTACCGGGCCGCAATTTGGAAACCTCCAACTCACTGACAATACGGGAGTTTAAATGTCTACAGCAGACCGTCACCAAGACGTTGGATCCCTTCAGCATTGAGCGAGCGCATACTGTGCAGCCATAGAGACACCCCCCCCCCCCCCCCCCACACACACACACACACACACACACACACACACACACACACACACACACACACACACACACACACACACACACACACACACATATTTACTCGTACATCTAGCTTATTCCCCCAAGGATATTCGATATGCACATTCAAGAGCGAGGTGCGAAGCACCGAGCATGCTATTTTTGCGGGCAACATAGATATTTCGGCTGAGGAGGTTGTTTTTGGGGGTTATAGTTTTCCCCTCCAAGATGGTTTTACAATTGGGAATTCCATGTGATAATAATAAATTGTCCTTCAAATTTTCCCGAGGCTGTATCGACTGATTACCACAACCGGCTCCGTATTTTTAGACCACCCAACCCTTATCTTCCCCTTGCCTTTATCTTCTTATTGTCTCGCCAAAATTCGTTCTCCGTCAGTTGAGTACAACATACGTGTCACGGCGATCCCCCGTCGAGTTTGAAGCCGTCTGCCGATAATACGAACAAAAGAGATTCCCTGACCGGCAGCGGGGGACAAAACGATGGACACCAGCCACCACCACCGACACCGAAGTTAGATCACAGCCTTGATTTTCGCCAACCTTCTTACTTCGTTATCTACAGAGACTGATAGATTTTTTGTAAGAAGAAAATTATTATCGATATTATAATACTCCTTTGTCTAGAACAAAGGTCCTGTGCGGAATAACCTTGAAATGCTCATTATTATACACCAAAAAAATAATTCGATTCATTAGGTACCCAAAACCCATCAGCGGCGCGTGAAGAGGAAAATTATAACTATCGAACAATGATGGAGCAACCATAAAATCGCAACTTGTGAGGGACAGCTAAGTGGGTTGATGGGCCTCCAATCAAGTTTCATGTGTATATAATTATCAATCTACGCCTTTTAACTCAACTGTATTTTGAAAGAGCAATAAAATTTTCTATATTGAGAAGTTCTATCTTTTGAATCTTGTTCATCTTGCTGGTTACTTCCCGCTGGACCCTAACTGTGAACGAACGGCAGTTCGTACTCACAGCCTCCCATTCGATTTGGGATATTAATATCTAGTTAAATTCCTTTAAAAATTATTACCCTCCTGTTAAAAGTTCTTGAAGTACGAATTTTTGAGAAGTTACCACCCCTATTTTCTAACCCGTCTTGTAGACCCTGGATTATGGGAAGTTTCTAGAATCATCCTCGACCAAAACGGGGCCCGAATGGTAAGTTACAATGTTCTCTGCAAATTCTGAAAGGGAAAAACCGTGAATGTAGAGTCAGTGTGGTAATTACGAACACGAGGCAATTTAGAACAAGCATCATTAGCGCCCGTGTGGGCGTGGCAGAAACTGAAGGGAAGTGAAATCAAAGGTACCTACACACTCCATCTTACTTATTCATCATTATTCTAACAGGATTTGAACCAATTTTTGGTCTATGTCGGCAAAACGAAGTTAATAATGTTACCTCCCATTCTTTCCGATACGGGGTAGGTAATCTTGCGCAACCAATAGTGTGCAACTATCTTGTAACAAACTGCTTTACTATGAGTTTTGATGCACTTAAGTGTGCTTTCCCGTGGTAATCACACTCCTCGAGTTTCAATCCGCAGCACTTTTAACAAACAGGAAAACTTTGAGCAGTAAGTTTGTGTGAAACAGCTGTTTCATGGCGGTTTAATGAATTTCATGTAGATCTATAATATGTCAGTTCTTGAAACTTGCAAGTTACCCCAATTGACCCTACACAGCAGACGAACGGAATTATTCATTTCATTCCCTATTTTTATCGGGTTCCGTGTACTTACCTATTTTGAAACATAAAACAATGCACTTTGTTGAGACCTATTTTTGTTCACCTAGGTTTTTATTTTATCCCAAAGGCACAATAATAGCAGGATTGCCAACAATGTTTATGAACGAGAACAGAGGTTCATCTTGGTTTTTTATGCTTGGGAATTTTGGTTTCACTCTTGATGAACCGAAAGGGGAATGTACTTTTAATTTCGCCGCCTATAAATTGTTATGCGACTGAGGGAAAAATGGAGGAGCGAACGTGAACTTATTAATTATGGGCTCCGCTTAAGAAAACCATGTTGACCGGAGCGTAACAGGCGTGAGAATTCCGTTGAGGGAAAAGGAAGGCGGAACAAGGCCGTAAGGACGAAAAGGGACTAGGGTCCTTTATCAACCGACATATGTAGGCAGGCCCCGCAATAAAAGTGGAAGTGTTTATTCTGAACTTGTTATGGTATAGCGTTTGGAGACTGCTAGAAAACGCTGTTCCTCTCGTTCGCTTCGAGCGGCAAACGGGCGCTTTGAATGGAGCGGAGACGGGTGGTTGCTTTTAAGTAAACAAGAATCTCTCCCGCATATTGGGGACCATTTTCACTTGTAGTTTGTGTGCTCGGGTATAGTATGGGAGCACGTCCGGTTCTTGTATTTTATGATGAAATGAAATTTCCCTTTTTTTCTTCAACCCGCGTCCGCGTATATCTTCTTTTTTCCATGTGGCAGATAGCATGGCCGGATTCTAAAACAATACAGTAGAGCCGCCCGCCACAATACATTTTTTTTAGATGGCTAAAGTGATCATAACATTTCAGCAGGTCATTGTTTAATATAAATGCATTCTGCAATGGTTGATACTATTACAGTATCAAGCCACGGAGTTCTTGACAGCTTTGTACTGAATAGGGGATTACGATGAACAAGGCCGGTTTCACAAGGGGAGGTGGCTCCGATGCTCAGAGAAAATCGGTGAGTAGGCAAATTCGAGTCCGGAGGCTGAGGTGGAAATTGGTAGTTAGGTAGGTACCTACGCAAAGCGATAAGCAATAGTAATACTTGAAAAATTAAAACCCCAGTTGGCGTTTTCGGTTCGAACTTGCGAATCTGTGTCCGCAACATGTCTAGCACTAGAAGGCCCTTTTGTTTTACTATTTTCGGTGGAATCGAGCACGAAAACGATTCCAAAGGTTCATTATTGAAAATTATAAACCAAAATTGAAGTTAATTGAAACTCCCTAAACCGTTGTGTAACACAAACGGTGGGTACAGCTTTCGTACAAGTACGCAACCACGAGGGACATTTTATGTCTTTGCGCCCCCTCCCGCACCCACACCACGTACTTCGTACTTAATTGTTTTGGTCAAGATTTCCAACGAATGGAGGACGAGTGCCGTCTTATAAGACCAATGATAACTACGTTTGATTGTGCTCGTTGATGGTTGCGATGTAATGGTAAATCGAGAGCTTTCCAACGAGTGGTGAACGATTTGTATACGATGATAACCGGAGAAGTTCATACATTCTCATTTAAACAATCACGCTCATACCGCAGCTCGTCGGCCACGCACTCCGCAGTGGTTAACGTAATATGGTTAGGTAAATCGAGAGCTATCCAACGAGTGGTGAACGATTTTTGTACGATGATAACTGGCGAAGATAAAGTTCCGTAGCAACGAATCGGTTGTAAGCGAAAATCATCAGAAATATTTTCGTGACGCTTCTCTGTTACATGTCCCGCGTTACATTTTCGAGTTTATGTAGCAAAGTAAAGACATAAAATTTGTATACGATGATAACCGGAGAAGTTCATACGCATTCATTTAAACAATCACGCTCATACCGCAGCTTGCCGGCCACGCACTCCGCAGTGGTTAACGTAATATGGTTAGGTAAATCGAGAGCTATCCAACGAGTGGTGAACGATTTTTGTACGATGATAACTTTATGGTTTCCGTTTCAAGGTACAAAGAATCCGCAAATGAAATTTTTAAAACGCTGCAAATTATTACACAACGGTTTATTTACCTGTATAGATGCCCCTTCTGCGTAAACCACTGTTTTCTGTGGGCAATACCTGCCCTCGTGTTTCCCACAAGAGAGCCCTAAATTGAGTACTGGAGCCAGCCGGGCAATCAAATTTCATAAATGTGCGGTGGAATCAAGTATTCTATCATTATTATGTTGTTATTCATGAAGCATTAGGTACATTTTTGTTCAAAATGTACCTATCACCAAAATCCAAAATAACCATAATTCTCCAAATGAAAGAATATCATGGAACAACCTACTCGACAACAACCTACACAGCCATGCGTGTTTATAACTGTGTTCCCTAGCAATAATATAATATCTGGGCTGCATGTATACCTACCGTTTGATTCACGATCATGTTGACGAAGCTGTTCGGGGCAAACGAACTTAAATGCTCCGAGTGGTCTCAGAAAATGCTCAAGTCGAGATCAACTTTACATATATATATATATATATATATATATATATATATATATATATATAAGGAAAAGGTACCTACCTTATTACTGAAATTCTTTGAGCTACGGCGTTCGGGAAATTTCAACCCCTATTTTTCATTCCACAGAGATGACTGACAGTAGCGTCGTTCGTGGACTAACTAGACCTCAAATGGGACCTACAAACCAAATTTCATTAATTTTGGTTCATGGTAACTAAGGAAAGTGCGAATTACTGCGTCTAGCGGACGGAGAGAAATGTTTTCAATTCCATTTTCGGATTCTGCGTACCTTGAAATGGAAACCATCAAATTTTGAAGGAGGATTAAAAAAATTGCTTTCATGCTCATTCCACAGGTTCATTATTGAAAATAATTAACTAAAATCCTCCGAAGTTCGAGATTTAAAACGCTGCAACTTATTACACAAAGGTTTTATTTCCCTTTATTACCTATACCCTTCTGCGTAGATCACTGTTATATTAGGTCAATACCTACCCTCGTGCTTCCCCCAGGAAAGCCCTAAATCAGTGGTTCTCAACCTTTCCTCGGTCATGCCCCCCCCCCCCCCCCCCCAGCATCATGAGCATTTTTTGTGTGCCCCCCCCCCTCCCCTCCACCTCAGATTGAATTGAAAAAGAGATAGCTTGATAGTCTTGAGATAGGTAGTCTTGATAGCTGACATGGAAGAGAAGCCAGATTCGCACAAGTAAGTCTCCTTAGCGATTCGGGGGTAAATAGATAGGTGTTTCACCCAAAATTCTTCCAATGAGTTGCTGCAGAAATTTTCTTTCGCCATTGAGTCATTCTTCAGCTCAATTGCATCTTCTTGAAGTGTTTCAGGCAAGCTGTCGATATGTATGGTGATGGGTGATTGAGTCAGTTTGCACTGCTGTTTACTCAGCTGTCACCTTGGTCTCGTGACGCCTGTCTGTTCCTGTCTGTTAATATCTTCCAATCCTACTTTGTTATTGTTACCCACTGTTTTCCGACAGTCTCGCGCCCCCCCTAAAGTTCGCTTGCGCCCCCCCCCCCCCAGGGGGGCGCGCCCCCCAGGTTGAGAACCACTGCCCTAAATCGAGTACTGAAGCCGGGCCGGGCAATTAGTGAAAATTATTGAAAAGAACCTGAAACCCGAATGTTTGCCGTTCGTTTCACGCTTGGCCTACTTCACCATGGACGAGTTAGCCAATTCAATTGAGTGAATTGGAAATATGGACATAATGGGCTCAAGCCTATAAAGAACCACCACCGCGAGGGATGCTGGAGCCTGACCTCTCATTCAGTGGCAAGAAGAAAGCCACTGCTCAGCGGTCAGTACCAATGGACATGAGTCCGTTGGTGACAAGTATGCCACCATCAGTCTCTGCTCCCTAACTCATGTCTGAAACTCCGATCAGAAAGAGGTATGTTCTTGGTTGGAACTGTAGGACTGCCGGTCATACTTACCAAACTCTTGAAGCTGCACCAACAATATTTTACCAAAACTATGGGGCACTTTAGGGCAATTAAGGCTCGAGACACTGTGAAATCCACCAATAGATTATCTGGACTTCTCCCATTTAGAATAATCAGACTAAAACCACCACACAGCTCCAGAAGGCGGTCACCTCTACAATTCGACTTATTAGCGTCCTTCGACTTCCGTGATAGCGACTATTTGTCCACATCGATTTCAACTAGTGTGATTTGCTTGGCCCCAACACGTGATATATCTCCCGCAATGATCAGCAATTCCATCATAGATATCTTGAGTAAAATCACCGAGATTTGAGAAATCCATCTGCCAGCTATTACAATTATATAAACTTGTACAATATACACTTTTACCCCCATACAATATTATCTCCAAAAACCGTAAAATTCTGAAATTTGAAATTTTTTTTACATTCGTTTCTTTCTTTATGCCCAACAACAGTCCCCTCGAAGGATTCTGCCTATAGTCAAAGGCAGTTTAGCTTGAAATTTTAGGTCACTAGATGATATTGTGCTGGTGAGGGGTGGTGGTAGGTGGGGGCTGCCTGATAGTTGTAAAACACCCACCACATGTTCAAATTTTAATAAGCCTTTGTTAGTCTGTCTAGAGCAGTTCATCTTTAAATCTGTGGTTATCAAAATCGCCTGATCTGAATGCAAGGTGAATGAGTGAAGGATTCACGTAAACTAACAATTAATTAATAATAAGCTAACTACAAAATTATAGTTCTTTTACGTTATAGACATATGTATATTTTCGCCCCATCAAGAAATTTTTGGATAACCAAACTTGATAACTATTCTACTGAGGAACGCGCGAGTGATACAGCTAATCGCAGTTAATGTTGGGGTTACTGGACCGTAGATTCCGAGATTTTATCCAATAAATCACTGATGCAATGCTGACGCCCCTACTAGTAGGAAACTGTTATCAAGCCTGCTGCAGGCTGTAGGTACCTCTCGTAAAACACGTCTATATGTGTCTACATGTATATAGTTTGCGATCGTAAGCATCGAAAGCACGTCTCAAGGTGTTTTATTGCAGAATGAACTTTCCATTTTCATTTCCCCGCTACCCATTTCACTGTTCCGTAAAAATTAACCACGAACAACCTACCTACCGCAATAACAACAAGGCAGGTTGGATAGGGGGATTGCACGAATGAGAATCGATCTGCTTCACACCAATTGCGATAAAGTGTCTCGGGTATACACATTGCAACAGTATGTATATTTAACTGCAGTTGTATGGATATTATAGTAAGTAACCTAATGTGCAACTTTATTCGCATCATAACTCAGCATTCACGCATATCCCAAATGAAAGTTTTTTGTTCCATGACTCATATATTTCAACCTATCCGAAAGTCCTCCAGAATATAAAACACAATTTCATCGAACGTATTTGAAGGAGAGAGAGAAAAATATTGCCACGCCTTTAATTTGGATATAGATGTAGAATTGCAGATTTATATGCAAATCTGTAATAAACCAACCCCCTCAAACCGAAATCTCGAAAAGCTATCGAGTCCAACACTCCTGCCTAGACTGCGATCGAATCTTCTTCATGCTAAAAACAATGTACTAAAAGAAATTTCGAAACTCACATTTGGATACCTATAATAGTACAACAAGTTTGTGATATGTCTGTGACAGATAACAATGTATGTCCACTTACTTGAATTGAATGATTTTTGATAATTTAGTTTTATAATAATAACAGTAAACGTGAAAGTTCAGACAAAAATTACTTTTGACTCATTCTCGTTTTCCATTTTACCGACTGCGGAGAAGGTACCTATTGGCTCATTTGTTCGTTTGAATGAGGACTGGTGGAATGAATTTATCTTTACATTAGTTTCACAGCAAGCTACGTCAGTTAACTAGCGACCAATATTAATAAATCTAATGAACGTCTTCACTGCCTTGATGTAAGTATGCTGCAAATCCCTGCACAACGGTTTATTATTTTGTACAGAATACCCTTCTGTTACAGATCACAGCTCTCCGTATAGATAACCCTTTGTATTATATAATATGTACTATTCTATACATGTTATGTAGATCGCAGACCCTCCGTAGGTTAGGACCTAACCCCGTACTCGTTACTAGGTGCCTGCCTAAATCACGAGTTAAATGTTGCAAAAATAATTCTGCCGATGACGAACAGTACCTAAAATGGCAAAAAGAAACGCAAATAAGTGAAATTGTTGATGTGGAGTGAAAAAAGTTGCAAACGTACCTACCAACAAACTCCAGCCCCTTGTACGTAGATGGTATAATGAACCGTTGTGTAATAATTTACCGGTGTGGAATAATTTACCACTGTGTAATAATTTACCCATCAATAATACTTCAACGTTTGTTCAACTATCCCTACCTACCAAAAAACTCCAAAAGAGCCATCATTTTTCAAATGAAATAATATCACAGAACAACCAACTCGACTTCATACTCTGTGAATATAATCAGGTGATCCCTAGCAATGATTCTATCTCGGGCCAATTCCCGATTGTTAGCGCGTCCCTGGTGATGATATTTGGGCTGAATGTATACAATTTCATTCACCCAGCCGTTGAAAAAGCCTGTCGGTGCAAACTTCTGGGCCTTACTGTCGAAATCGAGAAAACGGCGTTCTGGAGACATCAACCCCTATTTTTCACCCCTTAGGGATGACTGGCATTAACGCCGAGCTTCAAGGACCAACTAGACCCCAAATGGGACCTATAAACTGAATTTCGTCAATTTTGGCTCATGGTAACTAAGAAAAGTGCTCCGTACGGCGTACGGCGGACGGACAGAAATTGTTTATTGCATTTTCGGATTCTACACACCTTGAAACGGAAACCATCAAATTTTGAGGGGGGTTAAACTTTTTTTTCGCGCTCGATTCCAAACGTTCATTATTGGAAATAATAAACCAAAATGTATTTAATTACAAACAAGTGAGTTAAAAGTGAGCTTATAATTAGCAACTATTTACCTATAATGTCTTGTCATCACACTGATATTGAGAATTATAATATAATAATAAATACGGCGGACAGACAGAAATTTTTTTATTGCAGTTTTGGATTCTACATACCTTGAAACGTAAACCATCAAATTTTGAGGGGGGGGGGGGTTAGATTTTTTTTTTTTTTTTTTTTTTTTCATGCTCGATTCCAATGGTTCATTATTGAAAATAATAAACCAAAAATGTAATTAATATTTTCGCTTCAGGTGTTGCACCAAGTCAACATTTTCCAAAATACTAACTCAGGATTTTCTTGAAGACCCATTAGGCCGTTCACAGGTGTAACTAATACAGGGCCATCTGCTATATTATAGGTTTGCCCAGCACCACCTGTCACTTTTTAGTGTTTGTCTTTTAAATATTCATAATTCTTCTGAAGCACGACCTGTTGTTCACTGGTGGCCTTGGTCTGAGGTTGAAACTTTCACTGAGCTGATCGTTATTTTGCAATGCAGCTTTCTGGCAAGCTTAGCGATATCGTACGAATATTTCACTGTTATTGGATAGTTTTAAAAAATCAGAATTTTTTTCGAATCAATAGTATTTTTTCGAATCAAAAGTATTTTTTCGAATCAACAGTATTGTTTTCGAATCAATAGTATTCGAATCAACAGTATTTTTTTCGAATCAATATGATGCGAAGAAATCTGGAAAAGAAAAGACACAAAGAATAGGTATAGAAATGAAGTTGATACACATACAACTGTATGTGTATCAGCTGACACTTGCTGGGGTTTGTCGGTCGATTGAAGATTTTATTTAATAATCCTTAGGGCTACATTTTTCAACTGACTCATCAGTTGGGACTGAACTCTTCTGAGAGAAGGATTTGTTATTACAACTACCTAAGTACATATATTTGTTGCAGGTAATTGCTGAACAACCTATGAACAAACAACCGATCGACAACCCAACGAACCAGTCGACAGATACTGAAGGTCATGTAGCATTAAAATGTATAAAATTTAAAAAACTACAGCTTATTAATTTCCCATAAAATTTAATGCTATAAGAAGGTACGTATACTATTATAATAGGTAAAGTTACTATTATAGGTAGTTTCTATAACCTTGAAATAGGTACCTACAATTATTATAATTTCTATTAAACACATTTCACATACTTCGAAGTGATATATCACTTCGGATACATCATTGATAGATTGAGTGATGAAGTGGATAAGATCGAATAAGATCGATTGAGTGTAGGGTCTTATTATTTGGTAAAATAGTTCAAGTGAAACAAACATTAGGCATCTATGTAAAGGAATGAAACTAATAGGCTATGACGGCATGATTGGAATTCATGATTGTATTTGGCTACTTATGAAATTTTCCATTCAGTTTATCCATGAACATTCTGTCGTTTAATATTAAGTTGTATTAAACCTTTACCTTTTTTCTGAAGTGGTGAGCTCAATTTTCAGTGATAGAATGTATATATTATTCAATTTCCCAATTGTGAATGAATAAAAAACGCGAACAAAACAGCCGCCCTATTGGTCAAGGAAGGGGCAAGGCTGAATCAGGGATGAGTGTTAAGGACAGGAGGATTGATGTAGAATTGTAGACAGTCAAGCTAAAAATATGAACTCATTTTGGAGAAAATAAATATGTGACGTAAGTCGTTTAAATGCCGCCACACTTTTTTCTATGAACTGTCTTTAAAACATCAGGTGCAAAGTATCACGCTACTTCCCTTACCCCTATTAGGGTGATATGCTGGCTGAGCATTGTGGGTCATATCTAAAAAGGATACTGTTATCTACTATTAAAGAGTCTAGTTTTGGTTTATTATTTTCAATAATGAACCTTTGGAATCAAGCATGAATTAAAATTTAAAAACTCAAAATTTGATGGTTTCCATTCAAGGGTACGTTGAATTTGAAAACAGAATACATTATTTTAAAAACGTTGCAAATCATCAGACACCGTTTTGTTATTTACCTTTATGTTGTTTATTATTTACCCAAAGAAAGCTCCAATTCAAGTACTGGAGCGAGCCGGGCAGTTACTTACAGTTTCATAAATATGCGGTGGATTTAAGAATTTTATCACCAATTATTTGTTATTACTCAACAACGGTGTCTTTTAGATGCCATGTAGGTCTACATGGTATCAGAGTGATTGGATACCTAGAAACTACGTGAGTTCCAGAAAACAATTTTCAGGGTGATTGCAATACTTGCGTACCACTCCTCGGGTAGGGTAAAGAAAGTAAAAAAAATTAAATTTAAAAAAAAACGAGAGATGTCCGTCCGGACAGGGAAAGCGCAGGTGAAGTTGAACAGCTGTACTTGCAGGTGAATCGGTTCAGCTGCCCTTCTAAAGCCATCTCTTCTGAGATAATTCTCTAATGGTTGGCTCGTGCTACTTTTCCATATCAAGTCTTGCAGCCTGTAGTAAACTTCCTTTATAAAATTCATCTCAAGTTAAAAAATGGCAAAGAAAAATGAGCTAAAGCGCAAAGGAACGATGAACTTATTTCCAAGTAGTCATAGCAGAATTCCAAGATGTTATTAATTGTATTATTAGCAACTCTCAGTCACATTGACAGCTAAGTCACATTAATCCTCAAAAGCGGCCGAATCCCAAGGTTTTTGATTTGCTCTTTCTAGACAAACTTCAATCGTTTGAACGAAGAAGAAAGTTTTCCGCAATTTTTGACCATCTAAAACACGACCGAAATTCTAGCTCCTTCGTATATTTGAGTATTCATGTAAGAATGTTCAAAAGTGTGTACAATAATGTTTTATTAAAGTCTTGAAATTTAAGTAAGAATATTTTGAAAAACAGATTTTGAAAGTCTTAGGAGAAAAACGCACCAACTAGTAGCTATTTAGGATACCATTAAGCTCAACGCAAATGTACCTGTGGGGAAGCCCATAAAAAAAAATTTGATCTGGTACAATTGTATTTTATATAAATCGTGATCCTAATTATGATTCATCTTTGGAGTACTTGGAATCGAGAGAAGTACTTCCTATCCAACTCGGTGGTTTCAATATGGCCCCATTGTATGTTTAATTACCGCGAATCACGAATCAAAGCTCGAACGTGCCAACTGACTAGAATTAGTCAGCTGTGCTCAAATTGGTCGACTGTTTTTGGGGGCTTGTTGTGGAGAGGGGAGTGGCTCCTAAGTGTTAGAAACTAATGTTTTCATGCAGGTAAGCCATCTTTTGTTACATTTAACGCTTGTTACATTTAATAACTTTTGGAAAGAATTCTTATTCGCCCTATGATGTACGGGAACGTGACATGTTGATCCAACTTCCCTTAATATGTTTGTCAGGAGGATCCCTTGATGTCGTGGAAATGTGCCGGAGATGTGTGGGGGGGAATGTAAATTGTGTTACTTTTACATCGCGTAACGTATGGCGCCCCGGGGCTGTGTATTCAATACTAATACAGCTTTTTGAGACGGTAAGTTAGATAGATTCGGGTAGGTGGCAGCACAATACATCCGGGAGATTCACCGTAATACGGATAGACACCCAAGACAAAGTGAGGGGCACCCCGTATCTTGACGTAACCTTGATATGAAGACAAACGACCCACTTTTCCAAGATGGAGAAGCCTTTCAGAGGCCTAAAGATCACGTGGAGTGGTATGCTTAGGCACTGAATAGGTCCTTACGTATTGAGATGGTGTTTTTCAGTGAGCCCCACCACGTGTACTCGTGTAAACCCAATCAATTTTTATTCATGGCCAGTGGCCCCTGACCTCACCACATGCAAACCAATTGATGAATTGATTGAAAATTATGTATTCATTAATAAAATTGTTCTTGTACAAGGAAACGCCTCGACAGCTTATTTCAACACGGCGTCACACAATGGTTTGTTCTCTAAAACGCTAAAAATTATTACAGAAGGGTTTATTATTTTCAGAATTGATTCCCATTCTGCGTAGATCACTGTTTTCTGTGGTCCTACAATCGTGCCCCCCCCCCCCCCCCCCCAGGAAAGCCCTAAAATCAAGCAACCACTTAGAAATTGTAGTCCACTCAAAATTTCGAGTTTGCTGACGCGCAGTAGTCATACAATGATTCAAGCGTTTTGTTATTCACAGCACTTTGCCCTCCACTACCTCCACTACCACCACAATTTACAACACTCCTCCGCACATCATAGCAGGCACGCAGACATGTCTATTATTCCCCACAACAATCCCCAAGGGAACTTTGTGAATAAACTGATTGATTGAAATTCATTGCGGACCATCTTCTACCAATATCTTATGCCAATTTTTTGCATTGAATAGCGTGAATTCCATTGAAATCCAATGAATTCCAATTTAAATCCAATTTAAATTTAAATCCAATCCAATTGAAATCCAATTCCAATTGAAAACGATTGAATTCCCAGTAGGTAGCCTCTATATCCATTGAAACCCACTGGAAACTATGAGCACCCCATTCCAAATAGTGGGGGCCAGTTAAACTCACATTCCCAATATTAGGACAATATTGTTGCGGCGTCCCTAGCAATGATATCTGGGCTGAATATATACAATTTGATTCACATTCCTGTTGACGAAACCTGTCGGTGCGAAATTCAGGGTCTTTCTGTGAACGAACGGCTGGACGTACAATGCTCCGGGTGATCTCAAAAAACTCCCAATTCGAGAACTATTTGAAAACGTAAAAAAATTCGAGATAATGGCTTCCTGGAAATTTCAACCCTATTTTCCAGCCCTTAGAGATGGCTGATATTAACGCCGAGGTTCGCGGACCAACTAGACCCCAAATGGGACCTAGAAACCAAATTTCATTAATTTTGGTTCATGGTAACTAAGGAAAGTGCGAAGTACGGCGTACGGCGGACAGACAGAAATTATTTTATTCCATTTCCGACATACCTTGAAACGGAAACCATCAAATTTTGAGGGGGAGGGGGTAAAATTTTATTTTTTTCATGCTCGATTCCAAAGGATTATTGAAAATAATAAACCAAAATAAAATCGTAATTCTGTGTGTTAATTCATTATGGAATCACGAAGTTTCACGTTTATTTTCCGTTTTATGACATTTCAAGACGGTTGTCTTCATATTATATTTCCCTCGACACTAGGTATAATTTTGTTTGTATCTAGATCATAATGCAAGAAAAATATTATACAAGCAAGTTATTGTCCCATGGCTGGTGACACCTGCCAGAATCGTTGCTAGCTGACCTATTAACCTTGTAATATACTAATGCTGTACTACGAACCACATTGAAATTTATTTTTCCCCATTTTTATGAAGACAAACTTTTAGCAATAATTTCCCCGGCTGGCTCGCGGTTTTGTGCCACACAGTCTCTCGTAGCTAGCCCGACCATATTCTACCCAAGGCACTTACTACATCAATCATTGCTGCCCCACAATCACCCTTGTGGTAAAATTGTGATAAATATTATAGATCGTTCAATTGATCTTACCGATTATTAATTTTATGTCAACATTCGGTATATCGCGCATAATGAATGAGTGAGTGAATGTTGTTTAGTGTTAGAGACATCCTATAATTAGTATAGTTCAAGGAGCGTATTCTTTTAATTTGGTTCAAAAGGACAACGGCCAACTATGTCCCCCGAAACTTGGGACCCTGAACACCACCAAAGTGCCCTCCATTCCAACCCTCTTCGGGCTACTTTGAAGTTAAATAGTGTGTACTTAGTAAGGTACATGGAATGATTTACATGAGATTGCAAAGTTGTGCAAGCATAAGTCGGTTCGGGCATGGGTAAGGAGGGAGGTCCCATTGTTAGCCAAAGAGCCCCGCTCGTCGTTCGGGGGCGGCGGAGACAACGCTTCCGCTCTAGTTTCTAAAGCTTCTCTAACAGCTTTAAGAGGAGCTTTTATTTAAGAGGTCTCCCCCCCTCCACTCCGGACTCACATCAACTAACCCCTACCAGCTTTTCTTTGGGGCTATTTTACAGCGAGACTACGCACGTTTCACGGATAAAGGATGGCAGGAATGTTTCTACATCTTCGCAGCACACTTCGTCTTTTCCATCGCTTCCCTTCATCCAGTAGTGGTACGAGGCAGCCTTCTTTTCCAATAGATTTATCATACAAGTCTGTTTCATATCATACAGCATCCACCCCTCATTCCAGCATTTTTGCTTGCGTGTCTACCAAGGTAGCGGAAGCTCTGTTTTGACTTTGGAGTGGAAGAAATTTGTTTGTCTCCAACATTTCCACTGGCGTTTTACTTTTCGGAGCTTCCTGAAAAAATATGGTTCGGTGTCTGCCCGCCTTCTGTCCGGAAATCCTCGGCACACGCACAACTTCGTCAATTCCAATCTGATTTTGCTGAAATCTTCAGGGATCATACGGAGTGGGCCTTAATAGTCCCGTATTAATTTCAAAGCGATCGGATCATTAGTATGGCAATGCGAAATCCGAGGTACCAATTTCTCACGAATCAATGGCCCGATTTCGCTAAAATCCGGCGGTTTGTTAGGGAGTAGCTGTGAGTTTCAGGGCGATCGGATCATTGGTATGACCACTGCGCATTTGCAAACGGGAAATCCGAAGTACCTACTTAATACTAACTCCTCACGAATCAATTGACCGATTTTGTTAACATTTTTAGTGGATTAAAAAGTGGGTTTTAGTTCTGGATTAAAACATATCAAAATTAGTTCAGTACATCGGAACATCAGATCTATTAGGTATATTCGATTGTGTCTCAATTGGTCGATATTCAAAGTAAGAGTTATCGGAGAAGGGGGAAAGAAGGAACAGAAATCCTTGAAGAAGGTCCCTACACCCCTTTCAGCCCATTCGTACTGCCTGACGTTCCGACCCTGCTCAGTCAGGCACTTTACAGAAGACAGTTGGCAGAGGAAGGAGGGAAGCTAAACTGCTGAAGGAGTCATCCGTGAATTGTCAATGCCCGTTTCGAGTTGACGACGGCACTTTTACGACACCTTCCCCAACCCCCACTTCATCACCAATGTGCTCAGCCCATCGACTGTTTCTATGCCCTCCGGAACACCTCTGCTCTAATACAACAGTTGACCTCGCATTTCTGAATGAGCCGGGCTAATTTAGTTAGGTTTAGCCACCAGGGTTTCAAATTCACATGATCCATTTATATATATATATATATATATGTATATGTAGCTATTGCTATGAATGACGGACACCTGGAAGAAGGAATTTAAGTAGGAAGATATTATTTCGAATTCAAAAGTATAAAAATGGTTTTTTGGATGTCTTGAAGGCAACACGACAACAACTCGACGACGACTGGCTTGTTAAAAAAAAACTTTTGGGAAAAAACTTGTGAACATATGAACAGTCACAACTGTAGTGACGCTACAGTCACTCCCCCTCGAAGAAAGAGACCCGCCGAGTTGGAGTCCCTGGTGAAAGAGGCGGTGGGTCTTCCAAGGCCCCCACAGACTGCCCAAGCGGTGCGAGATTGTAGGCGGGCTTCAGGCGGTCTATGCCGACGGTGGTGTCCTTACCCTTGATTGTCAGCTTGAAAAACTTGGCCGTTCGCTCAAGGACCGGATACGGTCCATCGTAAGGGGCTTGCAGCGGTCGCCGGAGAGCATCATGTCGCACGAATACATGCGAGCACGATTGCAGGTCCTGGTTCACAAACGTGTTCCTGGCCCCGTGCCGATTATTTGGAACAGGTTTCAAAAGTTCCATGGTGCGCTGCAACTGGGAAACGAGCTGCGAAGCTTCTTGCTCCGCCGGAGTGTCAAAAAACTCGCCCGGCAGCCGAAGTGTGGTACCATATACCATTTGCGACGTAGAAGCTTTCCAATCTTCATGGACTGCAAAACGGATGCCTAGGAGGGTAACTGGGAGGCGCTCAATCCAATTTGGAGACGCATGCGCACGAAGGGACGTCTTTAGAGAGCGATTCAGCCGCTCGACCAAACCGTTTGCCGCGGGATGGTAGGGAGACGTGTGGATGTGGCGCATTCCTAAAACTTTTGCAAGCGAACGAAACAATGACGATTCGAACTGGCGGCCCTGGTCGGTTGTAATCTTGAGCGGTACCCCAAAACGACTGATCCAGCCACAAAGGAGAGCCCGAGCAACGGATTCAGCTGTGGAGTCAGCCACAGGGATACACTCTGGCCAGCGCGTGAAACGGTCGATCGTACTAAAAATTGTTTTGCCTGCCAATTGGTTAGAAAAATCTTGAATGTGTGGAAGTGGGTAACGGTCTGGGACTGTGTTGGCATTCAGTGCCCGATAGTCACCGCACGGGCGCCACTCCCCATTCTTTTTTGGGACCATGTGTAATGGTGATGCCCAACATGACTTGGAAGGTCGACAAATGCCCTGGTCTACCATGTATGGGAACTCGGCCCGAGCTATTGCCTCTTTCTCCGGACTGAGACGCCGGGGTTTGGCAAATATTGGCGGCCCTATTGTCTGAATATGGTGGGTGACATTATGAGGAGGTGTGCGCTTGCCGACATTAAGAGGATTGGTCAGGTCTGGGTACTGCGCGACAAGTGTGAGGTAAGGAGAACCATCAACTACACGAACTGTAGAAATTGTGGAATGGTCTACTTGTTCGATTGCAGCAAGGGAGTGTAGGGATGTGAGGTTATCTACCAGACGACGGCCTTTGAGATCGACAAGAAGACCGAAGTGCTTCAAAAAATCAGCTCCAACAATAGGCTTGTCTACGTCTCACGCTTGTCTCGACGTTATTTAAATTTTTTTTTTTAGCGTTTATTTTTATATAAAAACTAGTTACACAATGTAGTTTTTACAAGTAACTATCTAGTTATTTACTTCAACGTTCTTTACGCATTGTTTTTATGGTGAATGTTCACAAGCAGGCACCACACTAATTTTTTACGTTACAACGTCAGCATCCGAGATCCAGGGGTTTGGTTCTTTTCAGACGCCGAACTTGTTGCGAATTGTCCAGTAGCTGAAGAGCTTCTATATTTGAGTGCACGTGAAGTCGGTTCTCGTGACGTCGTGCTGTTTTTTTAACGACATCTATGACGCTCTCCACGCGTAAGTCTCTGTGGAGGTCGTCGTTTCTAATGTACCAGGGAGCATTTACAATGCTTCTGAGCACTTTATTCTGAAATGTTTGAATTATTTTCACATTTGTTTTGGCTGTACAGCCCCATAGCTGAATTCCATAGGACCAAATTGGCAACAATACTGTCTTATATAACAGTACTTTATTGTGGGTGCTGAGTTGAGAGTATCGGCCCATCAGCCAATATAATTTTCTGTATTTAATTGAGAGCTCTTTCTGTTTCTTCTTGACATGCTCTTTCCACTTAAGCTTCGCATCTAGAGTCATCCCTAGATATTTTGCTGAGTTAGCATACGGAATGGTGTTGTGATTGATCTCCAATGGAATATTTATTATGGTTTTGTACGTGAAGTTGACATGTGTTGATTTTGTTTCATTCAGTTTTAGTCTCCATTTCTTCGTCCATTTATCAACTGCAATTGTAGCTTCCTGAAGTTTTTTTGTCGACTCTTCTACCGAATCTGCAACGGCTAAGATTGCTGTGTCATCCGCGAAGGTAGCTATGCATGTACCATTAGTGACTGGGACGTCACATGTGTACATTAAATAAAGCAGAGGTCCCAGGACGCTCCCCTGTGGAACCCCTCCTTCAATTTTTTCCAGTTGAGAATATTCATCTTCTATTTTTACTCTGAAGTATCTGTTATCAAGGTAGGATTCAAGTAATTGACAGTATTGCTGTGGGAGCAATCCTTGTAATTTATTAATCAGCCCTTCGTGCCAAACCTTATCAAAAGCTTGTGACACATCAAGAAAAACCGCGCTGCATACTTTTTTGTTCTCTAACGCTCTCTCAATCTTATCCGTTATCCTATGAACTTGTTCAATGGTGGAATGTTTTGCTCTGAAACCAAACTGATGAGGAGGGATAAGGTTCCTGTCTTCTATAATCCCAATGAGTCTCTTCTTGAGGAGCTTCTCAAACAGTTTTGAGAGAACTGGAAGTAGGGAGATAGGTCTGTACGACTTGACATCTGTTGGCTCTTTACCTGATTTCAGTACCAAGATGACCTCAGCAATCTTCCAGGGAAGTGGGACATGTTTCAGCCGAAAAGCAGCATTTATCAAATATAAAAGCTTCCGAAGGCCTATTTCCGGTAATTCTTTGATAACTTGACCAGTAATAAGATCGTAACCTGGTGCTTTTTTTGTTTTCAGTTCATGTTTAACGCATTCAGTAAGTTCCTGAAGCTTTACAGGTTTGATAGCTATGGTGTCCGCCCTAGTACTATGAGCAAGGTATTCTTCACTCGATTGCTGCGGTAAAGGAGAGAATGTTTGGGAGAGGTGATTCGCAAATAATATTGCTTTCTCTTTTGCACTTTTGGCCCATTTGCCACAGTTCGTTCGTATAGAAGAGATCGGTATTTTAGGTTTTCTCAGTCCTTTAGCTGCTCTGTATAAAGAGTAATCTGTGGATTGTTCCGCAGACAGATTTAGAATATTTCTAGCAAGTGTTTCTTGTTCTATTTCTTTGATTACAGAACTTAATTTCTTGGTAAGTCGATTTAGTTCAGCCTTGTCTCCAGGAAATCGAGAGATGTGCCATCTTTTTCTTGCCTTGCGCTTTTTCCTTAGTAGTTCCCGTACCACTACAGGGTAGATGTTACTACTAGGTTGAGAGATTCTATCAGTTGCATGTGTAGAGCGCCATGCTGCTTCTTGTATTAGATCAGTGAACTCCTCCACTTCTCTATCTAGTTGATCTGTTGTCCTCAGTGGCGTTTCCAACCTTATGCGTGTAGAGATAATTATGTGCCCTGAATTCATCCCATTGGGTATTTTTGTTGACAAGTCGGGGCGCTTGTTCTATTTTTATGGCACTACCACTTAGCGTTAGGATAATGGCTGAGTGATCTCCTGATAGGTCATTACTTTCGTTAACTTGAGCATAGTTACTAGAGATACCCTTAAGAATGAAGAAGTCGATTATATCGGGTTGTTTGTTCACATCTGTTGGCCAGTATGTTGGCTTACCAGAGGACATGAATTCGCAGTGGTACTCATGGCCGGCAGAATAAAGCTCGCGACCTTTTGTTGTAGTGAGCCTCGATCCCCAGAAGGTGTGTTTTGCATTAAAATCACCCCCAACGATAAAACTGGCTCCTAGCTGGGTGAAGAGATTTGTGTAATCAGCTTTCTTCAAAATATGTTTTGGTGGACTGTAAATGGATGAAATGTTACAATCTTCTCCTTTAAATTGGATATTAACTGAGACAACTTGCATTGTTTCCTGTTCTATCTTAAAGTTTTCATGATGTTTGATTGAACATTTTATTATCACTGCTGAACCGCCCCTAGCTTTATTATTAGGGTGTAATGCGTGGTATAGAGAGTATCCCTTGATTCGTAAGTACGTTTGCTTCGTGAAATGAGTTTCTGATATTAGACATATGTCAATTTTGTTCGTGTCAAGGAATGCTTCAAGTTCAGGGACATGATTCATAAGTCCATTGGCATTCCAGGTTGCAATACGGAAGGTTTGATGTTCCATAACGTGTGTAGGTTAACGCTGTTTAGATAAGCTTTTTTCTATCTTTTCCATTCGCGCCAACATAGCATTATTTGTGGCATTTTGCCTTTCCATGAATTTGATTAGTTTCCCAAGAGTTCCCTCTACAGTTGGTGTCTTATTAGAAGTACTCTCCGCTTCCTGTCGTTTCCCTGCTACAACACTTGCATAAGACACCGAGGGTCTCCTAGTCTGGGCAGCCTTCATGTTGCTAGGTTTTGTTGGCTGCTGGGACCTCCTGTTTGGGTTCCTAGATTGGTTTCTAATTTTCTGGAGCTCCTTTGCAATTTCGCAGCCTCTGTAATTAGCTGGGTGGTGTTTGCCACAGTTTACACATTTTGGAGGGGTGTCCGGGGGCAACTTACAATCGCTGGATTCGTGTTTTCCTGCACATTTGACACAACGTGGCTCTTTTTCACAGAAGGATTTTGTGTGTAGATAACCTTGACATTTTTTGCACTGTGGTATTTGGCGTCCTGATTTCCTGAGGGGTTCAATACGTACCACCAGATATAGTATGGTTTTAATATTGTAAATTTTGTCCAAGTTTTCCGAGTTGTCAAACGCCAGCATGAATAGAGGAAGATCAAGCATAGCCGTAGTTTTAACATCCTGATCCCCATTTCTGACTCGCTTTTTTAGATTTACTGCGTCTAGGACTTTGAATCCCTGCTTTTCAAGATCACTCTTTATTTCCTCCGTCAGGCATGTTGGGTGTAGACCTCTAGCTACCACTTTGATGGCCCGTGTGTTTTTGTTTTCATAGCTGAACCAATGGAAGTTTTTTTCTTTCAGCTTTGATGACACAAGTCGGTAAGTTTTGCCATCAGCAGATTTATCTCAATATACCTTATGTTTTTGATGTAGGTACCTACGTTATTTAAATCACATACAAAAATCATCACTCGGGCCGAAGACGTCCTCAGCTATTTTCACATTGTTTTATCTATAACTTCTGCACTATTGCTCCGACCCCCATGAAAGTCAGAGATACTCACTTTCCTGGACTTTCAAGGAAATCGGATGAATAAAACCGGGAACATAACGAGAGGTACAAGAATTTTGTTGTTGGGCTTGCAACCATGAATTTTTATACAAAAATCCTCTTTGAAAACAGAAATTCTAGTCAAAATGAATACGATGTGAGGATTGGTCGAAACAGACCATCTCGTCCACGACCGTCCATACATCTCTTAGAAATTATTAGCCCGCGAACTAGGTTTGTTGCCGTCTTGATGAATCACTCACCGCAGCTGCCTCGCTCAGGATTTATTTGTGTTTGTCTTCTTCGGAAGTGAACCCCTCCAAGGAGAAGAAACAATATAACACTATCAGTTCATGATCAGAGACAGGACGCTGCGTCAAAAGAAATCTCGAGCAAACCTCCGTAGGCTGATGACTGGCAGCGGTGAGATCTTGATAACCAAACTCGAAACCCTTTTCTGACGAGCTGCCGAGAGTGGTGGGGGAGGGGCCAACAAGAAGAAGAGGTCAGAAGTTGTAGAACGCAACAGGAAGAAGGTAGTTCCGGCTGACTCACGGACATGGGAACACACTTAGACCGGACACGGCTGCTCTAATCGTCTCCCTCCCGCGGCCAAGTTTTCCATTCTAATGGTGGGAGAATCACTGAAGAAGAATTAGTCAAGCGCCAATTACTTCGTGATTCTGAGGTTTAAAGGTGCACCACTTTCCTCTTCCTTAGTGGCTACAATAGAAACCACAGCAAGCTTTCATAAAATTTACAGGGGCCTTAGCCTTACCTATATTATTTTAGCTCTCCCCCCCCCCCCCCCCTCCCATAATGGCATACTAACCTGTGAGGTTTGTGAATTGAGCCGGCTAAGTAAAAAATCGGATAAGTTTAGCATAATTTTCTATTGCTATCCTAGGTGTCCTTGATGATATTACTTCATAATTACACATGCCTGTCTTCATAAACTTTCGTTAACTCCCAGATGTTATAATTGCGAGACATTTTACCAAACATAGAGGTCAAAACGAACTTCAGAATCAAAGACGTACGAAGGCATTATAATTTTAATTTGGAACAAGTCGTACGAAGATTAGATGCCAAGCAGCATGGCCATGAGAGCGAATTTTCAAAACATATTCGTGCTATTGTGTCAAAAGATGATATTATTATAGCGAGAAATCGTACCACTTTTCGTAAAATTATATCATTTTTTCATGATTTTAGCCATTTTTATCGATTTTACCCCTTGTAGAGCCGAATTTGACCCACTCAAATATTTTTGTCGACGAAATAGTCCCTCTTTATGTTGTGAATCACCATCCCATACAATGCCAGGTGAATTAATATTGGATTTAGCCCTTGATACCAATTTTGACTCCCAAAAATCCAAATTTGACCCCTATTCTGTATGAAAAACAACTGAAATGATATTTTTCTATCTTTACTCACCCTTCCATTCCACTTTCAGTGATCTTATATCAATATTGTCCGCGATTTTAGCCGTTCTAACCAATTTTTGACCCTTAAAAACTTAAATTAGCCCCCCTTTAATATTTTTGAAAATTGCTCATATTCAAACTCATCCTTTTCTTTGGCAATACGAAAATTGGGCGAGATTTAGAATTTTTATCATGACCCCAAGGTCAGATAAATAAATAAATTATGTATAAAATATTATATATGAAATTTGGTAACAGAGGGTAGAAATTTAAAGATCAACAGACAAAAAACTTACAATTTCATAGGGAATATTTCGCCTGCCGGCGTCTTCGGCCCAAAGTATATATATTATATAAATGTTTTTTAAATCTAGGAATGAATTCAGGATGCTGTGAAACGGATTTGCTTATAAAAAAATTTCATAAATTCATTTCCTGAAAAGTTTTGACCCATCGCACGAGCTTGCTACTATTCAATGTAGAAAGGGGTTTTGTCAATAAGTTCAAAGCTGCAGCCAGAACTCAGCCGGGTTTTGGTTTAGTATAATAAATAAAGATGTTATTTTAGAGCGAAAGGAACCGCCTTTGTGCTAAGCCGCTTCACTGGATGATGCGATATTTCTAGGGTCTTGCGAAAAATTTGATTGAATTGATTATCGCAGAAACATGGATGGATCCTACACGCTTCGTACCTGCTGGTTTCATTGACGTTCTCAATCCGTTTTTTCCTCGAAACCTTAACAAAAAAACTATTAGTCATCGAGAAAAATTTACTATACAGGGTGTTTCTTAAATTCCCGCCTAGGTAAATTCCCTCACTCACCTCTATCTACTCCCAAAGTCGTAGATGATCGGTGGACTACCGCCGCCTGCGACTTTTCTCTCCTTCACGCCACCGTGATGAAAATTCTAAATTCATCACAGTGGTGAACCCGACGTTCACTCAACCTTCTTTCCCACCTCATGTGTCGCCCCCAGTCTAGTTCGGTGTCCCCAATTTTAAATTCAAATGCAGCTTTAAACAGTCAGTGTAAATTCGCAATTCTTGGCCCCTCACCGCTCAACTCCAGCTCTCACCGCACCTCCGCTCCCGCCGATTGCGAATTTAAAATTCAGAACTAACTCATTTTGAATTTTAGTTACAGCCATGGACCCGAACTCACCGACGCCGCCGCTCCTGCGACCAGCCACGCTGCAGCCACCCGCCGCTGCGACAACTGACGCAACGGCCCCGACTGAAAACCCGTTCACCACCCTCTCACCGCCTGGCTCGTCCGCCTCGACCTCCGCCGCCGCCGCCGCCGCCGCCGCCGCCGCCGCCGCCGCCGCTGCGGCCGCTGCGGCCGCAGCCGCCACCGACGTCATGACGGCGTCCGCATCCTTTCCTCTGTCGCTGCCCCCCTTCTACTCGCACGACCCCGCGCTATGGTTCTTCCAGGTGGACGCTGCGTTCTCGGCCGCCAACATTCGCAGCCAGAAGACTCGGTACTCTCGAATCATCTCATTATTACCGTACGAAATCCTGCTCCAGACGTCGGACATCTCTCCCGACGCCACCGCTGCGTACGACGACCTCCGCTGCCGCCTCATCAACCTGTACCAGCCGTCGAAAATCGCACGGGTCGCTGCGCTCTCACAGCCTCAACACCTCGGCGACCTCAAACCTTCCCACCTCTACCGACGGCTGCGACACCAGCTGCAAGGAATTATGACGGCCGACATCGCAAGAACGTTCTGGTTGCGCGCTCTCCCCCACCCCATACAGATGGCCCTAGCCAGCCACCTCGACGGTCCCGATGAGCCCCTCCTGCGACTCGCGGACACCGTCCACGACTTGGCCGCAGCGGCCACCGTCGGCGAGGTTCGTGCACCCCGTCACCCCCCACCTCTACGTGACCGCACCAAGTCCCGCGATCGCAACCGGCCCTCCTCCCTCGACAGACGTCGACCCACTTCAACGGATCGCCGGCGCGACCCCTCCGCCGACCGCCGACGCCAGCGCTCGCCAGAACAACGGACCACCCCTCCCCGTGAGTTACGGAGGGGAAAGTCCCCAACAGCCGCACCCCACTCCACTACTAAACGCCCCACCAGATCTGACTACCTCCCCGCGGACCCCCCCCCCCACCGGTGTTTCTACCACGTTAACTTCGGTGGGGAGGCCCGCAAGTGGCAACCCCCCTGCTCCTTCCCCTCCAAGCAGGGAAACGCAGACGCCCTCCGGTAAACCCGGCGGGCCCCCCTCCTCGCCAACACGGGGGGGACCAACGCCAACCCCCCCCGGCCTCCATCTCCACCACTACGCCCAAGCGTCACGCCTCCTACGCCGCACCCACGGCCGCCAACCTCCAGTCATCCAGCGCCGCCAAACCCCTACCAACCACCACCGTTCCCCCACCTCGGACCGTCCACCCCACGCCCGCCGCCAGGGCTACCAAACCCCCGGCCGCCACTCACGCAGCCGCCACCGTTCCCCCACCCCGGAACGCCCCCGCCACACCCACCACCAGGGCACCCAAAGCCCCGGCCGCAACTCGCGCCGCCGCTACCGTTCCCCCACCACAAAAACGGCAGCAACCCCTCCACGTCTCCTTCAAGGAGGCACGCTGCCCCCACCGCCGCAATCCTTCACAACGCCCTCCCCACCCACCAACGCCTCTTTCTGCGTTGTAGAAAAACAAATATCCCCTTCCTTGTTGACACAGGGGCGGCGCTATCAATCTTCCCCAACAACATACTCCGGCGTCAGGCGCGCTGCCACCGGCAACTTCTCTACGCCGCCAACGGTACCACCATCCCCTCGTACGGGATGTACCGCTCGTCAGTCCACATGAGCGGTCTCGCGTACGAGTGGGACTTTACCGTGGCGGACGTGGAGAAGGCGATCCTGGGGGCCGACTTCCTGGCCTATTTCGGTCTCCAGGTCGACGTCCGGAATGCGCGCCTGATCGACCCTACAACGAATAAACCCATACCCGGGTTTATTCACGCCATAAACCACCCCCCCACACAATTTGAAAGCCTCCTCCAAAACTACCGCCCCCAGCGCCGCCCCTCCGCCCACATATCAACCGTCCAACACCACATAGAAACCTCCGGCCCCCCCATCACAGCAAAAGCTCGCCGCCTCCATCCCCTACAACTCTCAAAAACACGCCAACACTTTGACAAATTGATTGCCGACGGTATCGTCCGCCCCTCGAAATCCCCTTGGGCTTCTCCACTCCACATTGTACAGAAGCCCAATGGGGATATTCGCCCCTGCGGCGACTACCGGCGTCTCAACGCCAAAACGACGCCGGATTTGTATAACGTCCCCCACCTACGGGATTTCTCGTCCCATCTACACGGCGCCACTATTTTTTCCACCCTCGACATTTCCAGGGCGTTCCACCACATCCATATCCATCCTCCCGACGTCCCGAAAACCGCAATCATCACCCCGTTCGGTTTATTCGAGTACATAAAAATGGGCTTCGGTCTGCGAAACGCAGCGCAGACATGGCAACGCTACATGGACAGCATCCTCCGGGGCCTCCCGTTCGTCTTCTGCTTCCTCGACGACATCCTTGTAGCCTCCAAAACACCACAAGAGCACCTCGCCCATCTCCAGCAAATACTCGATATCTTCTCCGCCGAAGGCCTCCTCATCAACACCGAGAAATGCGTTCTCGGCCAACCCTCCGTCCGCTGCCTCGGCCACCAGGTCTCGTCCGAAGGTATCAAGCCCCTACCAGACAAGGTCCACGCCATCATCGATTTTCCACAACCTCGCACTGTGACGGAACTCCGCCGCTTCCTGGGTATGTTAAACTTTTACCGTAGACACATAAAACACGCCGCACAACATCAACAACCACTCATACACGCCATCCCCCAACCCTCCAAAAAAAATGACAACCGCCCCATAACCTGGACCCCCGAACTTACCACCTCATTCAAAATTTGCAAACAGGACCTAGTAGACGCCGCTCTATTAGCCCATCCCAACCCTCATGCTCCCCTCTCCATCACAACCGATGCGTCCGATTGGGCCATCGGAGCAGTGCTCCACCAGCACACCGGCGCCACCCCCCAACCTCTTGGCTTCTTTTCAAAAACATTATCCCCCACCCAAAAAAATTACTCCACTTTCGACAGAGAACTCCTCGCCATCCACGAAGCCATCAAGCACTTTCGTGAGTTCGTGGAGGGCAGGCAGTTCTCTGTCATTACCGATCATAAGCCCCTGACCCACGCCCTACTCCAAAGTCGCAAGTCCGCCTCCCCGCGTCGCCTCCGGCAACTCGAGTTTATCGGGCAGTTCACGTCCGATATCCGATACTTGCCGGGGGCTGACAACTGCGTGGCGGACGCGCTCTCCCGCCCCACCCCCACCCCCGCGCCGGTGGCGGAGCTACTGCCCTTCCCCTCCCCTCAATCCCTTAAAGCCAAACAAAATCCACACTCCGACCCCGCCCTCTCCAACCTCATTTCCGCATCCAAATTGGAACAACTGCCTCCCCTCGACCTCTGGTGCGACGTAACGGCCGATTCACCGCGCCCTTACGTCCCACCAGAGCTGAGGCGGCAGTTGTTCCTACACTATCACTCCCTCCACCATCCCGGCATCCAGGCAAGCCGGGACCTTATCAAAACGCGGTACTTCTGGCCCCACATGAACACAGATATTCGTAACTGGGTTCTAGGGTGCCAGAAGTGCCAGCAATTTAAGGTCTCGGCCCACCCCCATGTTCCTCCTCAAACTATCCCCGACTCCCTCCCGTGGGAACACGTACACCTCGATCTAGTAGGACCCCTTCCCCCATCCGAGGGGAAGAAATACTGCCTCACGATGATCGACCGTGCCACCAACTGGGTCGAGTGTATTCCACTCGCCCACATCACCGCGGACGCCGTCGCAACGGCTTTCCTCAATCAATGGGTTAGCCGTTACGGTTGTCCGCGAACAGTCACGGTCGATCAAGGGAGGCAGTTCGAATCCGCCCACTTTTCAGATCTCCTCCGTTCCCTCGGGATCCACAAAATCCACACTACCCCTTACCACCCCCAATCCAACGGGAAAATAGAGCGGTGGCACTCGGTCCTCAAACAAGCCATTTCAACATCAGCCACTTCCCCTTCTTGGACCAAAACCTTCCCCTACATTTTACTCAGCCTTCGCACATCAGCCCGTCCTTCAGACAACACCAGTCCCGCACAAAATGCCTTCAAAGACCCAATACGTCTACCGGCCGATATTTTCACTCCAAATCACACACCGTCAATTAACAGGGAACCACTACACTCAACAACACCGACAAACGACACCACTTACCCAAAACGCTTTTTCACCGCCACACACATGTACCTGAAAGAGCCCGGCATCCATAAAACTTTTCAACCCCTTTATGCCGGGCCCTTTCAAGTCATCCGCTCAACACAAACCACCGCGACCCTGTTAATTGACGGCAAACCACATACAGTCCCGTTAGCCAGGTGTAAACCCGCACCTGTGCTAGCCCAACCCACAAACTCTATCAGTCTCCCGCCGTCCGTTCGCAATGTCACATCGCCTTTTCCCCACACACCCGTCACCTCCGTCGCCGTTTCCGGATTTCAATTCGGATCCGGAAATGGCGGCAATACTCCGGGACGTTTTCGTCCCGGGCCCGCTCTCCCCCCTACCCCTTTCGCCCGGGCCCCCATCACCGCTTCCGTTCTTACCGCCAAGGATCACCGGACTACCTCCCCGGCCCCGGCGGTGGAAGTACCCCCAGTGGCGGATACTGCGCGAATTTCGCGCAGCAAAAGCCACCGGGGTACACCCCCCCTATGTCCCGATAGACCCCCTTATGTCTTCCATCCTCCACGAGTTCCGCCTCGCGGAACTCATGCCCCCCCCCACCCCCCATTCAATTCAAAAAACCCGCCCCCCATGCAGATAAAAACCCCACCCCCCATGCAATTCAAACAACCCCCCCCCAAACAAACCCCCGCCCCCCAAATTCAAATTTCACAGACCCCGTTTTCAATTTTCGACCCCCCCGAAACCCATTCCTCCCCACCACCCCCCATAACCGTAACACCCCCAACACCCCCTACCCCCCCAAAACCGCCGGGGATATCCACAATAGTTCCCGCCGGGACAAAACGGCCCGGGCGACGGAACGGACGGAGAAAGTGCCCCCGACAACACCACGTCCTGGCGGCCCAGTGACCCGCCCGAGCAATCGCGGCGGGGCCTTGAGATCGCGGGACAGTGCCTGTGTATCATATGCCCACACGCACTGTACCGCCCCTCACAGCCCCACCGCGGCCACCACTTCAGCAACACACCGCCGGGACAACCCCACACCACACACACACCACACGGGCGCACCGGCAAGGCGGAAGACCCTCCCGATAGATTCTTCGTACCGCTATCGGGGGACCTTCCGCATCGCCGAGACGCCCCCTCACTGCACACCTCCACCTCACACACACCCCAATTCTCACATACACCCAGGAAACGGCGGATTACCGCGACCATGTATATATTTTGTAAATACTGTAAATACTGCTTAATTTTGTACATACTTCTCAATTTTATAAACGCTGTTCAATTTTATCAATACTTACCTGTTCAATGTTGTAAATATCATTTCAACTCTCATCCTGTAAATATTCTTACCTATGCACCTATTCTTCTACTTATGCTATGTACCAATGTCACCTATGCTACTGTCTAGGATTAACTCTTATACCACACTTGTTACCGTACTACCTCTATATATTATAATGTCTAGAATTAAGTTAACCCCTGTCGCCTTCAGCTCCACCACTTGTTTGCATCGGCCCTCAGCCCCTGTCACTTTGTGCCTTCAGCTCCACCTTTTGTTTGCCGTAGCCCTCAGCTCCTGTCACCTTGCGCCTTCAGCTCCACAAATATTGGTTCAAACTGGGGGGACCTCTGTCGTGAGTCCCTCCCGGGAACACTCCTATAATATTAAGTTCTCACCAACATTCAAACGCCAAACTAAAGCTCCGTAGAAATAAAGACATGAGTGGGGATACGAGCGACAGAACCCAGGGTACTCAACCTGGGGCCCCACTACCAACTCCTGACAGGGAGTTGGAGGGAGAGGCCCCCAAGTACTATAAAACCCTGGATCCTGGAGCTCAAGCTTCATTCGACACTTCCTCTAACCAGCTCTCTCTTCTCTCTCTTACCTTATCCCTCTCAGATGATCGGTTGACTACAGCCGCCTGAGAATTTACCTCCTCTCCTCCTTGTCTAGATGATCGGTTGACTACAGCCGCCTAGACAAGCACCTCTCCTCACCTAGATGATCGGTGGATTACCGCCGCCTAGGTAAATTCCCTCACTCACCTCTATCTACTCCCAAAGTCGTAGATGATCGGTGGACTACCGCCGCCTGCGACTTTTCTCTCCTTCACGCCACCGTGATGAAAATTCTAAATTCATCACAGGTACCCTAATTTTTTATTGCAGATTCAGATTCTACGTAAAATTTCATGAACATTTGACCCCTCAATCGATGAATTTGACTGCGCAGAACCTGTTCTGCGAGCGTGCAAAGTTGCTCAGCTGCCAAATTTCGCAAAACTTGGCGTCTAGTAATCCCCAAGTGTGGCACATGATTTTTCATTGTTTTTCAACGCTGATTCACATGGTGCTATCCGTTTTTTGATTTGACTCGATTTGAACGAAATAATGGCCATAAGTCGGTTATTTTGTACGAAAAAAAAAACGTGTTTTGAGGCGTGTGTTTGCACATGAATTAATTACCTACTCGAACCAAAATATTTTTTATAAATTTAATTTTCCTCTCCCTTTCGAAACTCGGGCTTGGAACCGGCTATGGCGGGATTAAAAATAAATTTTTCTTCTTAATAAAACGGAATTTTCCTTTAAAAAAAAATTAAAAAAAAAATAAAAGAAAACTTCTTCTAAAATAAAATAAGAAATTACATAATCCGTTCAAACTGACGTCCATTGTCTTCTACACAGGCTTGCGCTCTCCTCACCCATTCATCATTAAGCGCGCCCGTAATGGAATGAGGCTGTACAGATGCACACGCTTCTACGATCCTCTGCTTCAGCTCCTCAGTGCTTGCGATTGGAGGAAGGTGGGCACTGTATACCTTGTCCTTCAAGTAACCCCATAGGAAGTAATCACGTTTTTTTTCGTACAAAATAACCGACTTATGGCCATTATTTCGTTCAAATCGAGTCAAATCAAAAAACGGATAGCACCATGTGAATCAGCGTTGAAAAACAATGAAAAATCATGTGCCACACTTGGGGATTACTAGACGCCAAGTTTTGCGAAATTTGGCAGCTGAGCAACTTTGCACGCTCGCAGAACAGGTTCTGCGCAGTCAAATTCATCGATTGAGGGGTCAAATGTTCATGAAATTTTACGTAGAATCTGAATCTGCAATAAAAAATTAGGGTACCCATTTGAAAAACCGAAGTTGGTGTCAATTGCGCATGTTTCTGCGCATGCGCAAAGTGCGGGAATGAGATATTTGAATTCATTGTAAAAAATGAAGGGGGGTTACTTTAGAAGCTTTTTTTCATTTTCCTGAAAATAACGTAGTTAGAAAGGGTGGTTCACTACTTAAGAAACACCCTGTATACCGTCTACCTACAAGAAGTTTTTTTTTCCCTCGTGAATTTATTTATTGCAACTGAACATATACAATCATACACTTCATCTAGCAATATTACAATATTTCATAATAAATTAAATCACGGTAAAGGTAGGTTTCCATCAAAACCTAGCCCATATTTCCGAACGGTAATAATTTGAATCACTGAGTCTGATTTGCACTATTGGCACAGCACAATATTAAGTCCAGCGGTTTATTGCGCTTGAGGCGCCGGAGTTCTCCCGCGTTGTCCAAAACGTTGAGCATCTCCAGGTTCTCGTTTTTGTGGAGGCGTTGTTCATGCTTCCTCGCGTAATACCATGGGGCGCCAACAATACTCCTCAATATTTTGTTTTGAGAAGTTTGAATTTTCTTGACATTGGAGTTTTTGGCACAACCCCAGAGCTGTATCCCGTAGGTCCAGATAGGGCGAAGAATCTGCTTGTAGATGAGCAGTTTGTTGCGAAGTGTTACTATATACCGTCTACCTACAAGAAGTACTGCAACATTTTTGTAAATTATATTTGCTGTAGGAGCTAATGAATTATTTTGCCCTTTTGGTTGAGTATGGCAAGGCAATGGATCGAAATTAATGTGGTGAAAAATGGAATAGATACTGCAGAAACAACTATTATATTTATTATCACTATAATATTATATGCTGTACTACCTCTCTTAGATGCCGGAATATGAATTTGAAAGAAAGTCGAGGAAGTAAAAATATTTACTGTACAGACGTGAACGTGAGGATTTACGATGGGGACTTACTGAACCGAAAGATCGCAGGAAATATGAGCCGTATCGTAGTACGCGTTCCGTATCATTGAATATTTATTGGCTCGACGTAAAGCACTTTGATGATACTGGAGGGGCGTGGAATGACGTTTGGCTTGTGTTCTCCACGCGGTTGAAATAACAAGGTCAAGATAAGAGCTATTGCATATGATGGAGGAAGAAAAATAGAGGGAGGTGCTAGTGAAGAGGTGCACTATATTCTAACGTGGCATCAGTTCGATGGTGTAAAGAAATACGTGATAAAGGGATACAGCGCGAGAGGCTTCCCCAGCGTGTCGCTCCTTGTCTTCCAAGCTTTCTGAACATCCGCTCTCATTGTTCGGTATCCTCGGGTTGCCGGAGGGGACTTACTTATCCCTCCAATAAACCATCAATGATTTATGAACTGGTACAAATCTTCATCCTTTATCCCCCCTGCAAAGGACTAGGAAGGGATGGGGATTTATCAGTTATTAGATAAAGAAGAATCCAGCCTAATCGGATTGCATCAAAGCTCGGAGGAGTGAACACTTCCACTTTCAATTATTTACATCGACATTAGGTTAGGACATTGATCTTCGTCAGTGGCCATTCAAGAAGACTCTGATGGCGATCTGAAAATCTGCCCGTAGTAGGGTGAATAGGTATGTTCTGGCGCAGCAAAGTCCCTGCGAATGTCACGGGATACTAAACCCGCACGACACCAGATCCGCGATCCGCTGCCTCGGCTGAGACGGTTTGTGTATGTGGGAACTGGCAAAGTGAGTTGACCTTGTCGGCGAGGAGAGTGATGCCTGTTGCTGTGACGAGATGCCCTAGGCATTTGACCGAGGGACGGGTGATCACACATTTAGCTGTGTTGATGGTCAGTCCCTCGCTGCAGAAGATTTTGAGGACGTGGCGGAGGTGTAGTAATGCTGCTCGGGGATGGTGGATGCTATCAGGACATCATCGAGGAAACAGAAAACGTGCAGGAGTCCGAGGAGGATCTGGTCCATATACCTTTGCCAGGTTTGTGCCGCATTCCATAGTCCGAAACCCATCTTTGGATACTCGAAAAGACAAAAGGGAGAGGATATCAATGAGACGGGAATGCCCGGGATATGTCGAAGGTGAACAAGATGGTGGTGCCCCGTAAGTGGGAGGAGAAATTTCAGAGATGTGGGGCATTGCACATATATCTGGCGCAGTAAGTGAGTTCAGCCTGCGGTAGTCCTCGCAGGGTCGGATTTGGCCGTCCAGTTTCTATACTATATGAAAGGCCCATTGGGAGCTAGAAGGGCGGATGAAGTTGTCGGCAATGAGTTTGTCGAAATGCGCTTTCGCTTGTGAGAGTTGAAGGTGGTGAAGGCGTCGGGCTTTGGCGGAGACTGGTGGCCCCCTCGTTTCTATTAAGTGCTGAACCTGTGAGAGGTGAGGGAAACTTGGGGTTGGTTGCTGGGGGAGGCTTGACGGAGTTTATAAATCCTCCGATCGGCTTCCGGGAAACAGTGAAGCGACGGCGGCAACCGGGGACAATGTTGAAGAGGGCGGTGGGGCTATTCCACTGGTGGTGCAAGAAGGGTTGGCGCCCACAGGGCGGTCGTTGTCGTTTCCCTGGGAGGTGGAGGCGGAGAAGTCACATTGTGGTCTGCATTTGCGGGCCTGGGCCCCAAAGGTCATGTGGTACCAGCAGCGGGTGTGGGCGTCAGCCGCCGCTAGGGTTTTGGAGGGGATCGGTCAGAGTGGTAGTGTGGTGGGGTAGTACATTGGTCCGATGGGTGGCTCCTGCAGTCAACGGATGGGCTGCGGTGGCAGCTGGCAGAGGGCGAGCGGGAGCCGGGATGGTGTTTGGTGGGTGGTCGGATCTTGTGGATGGCCGAGGAGGTGCCCATGTCGTACATCATGTCAGCGAGGCGGAGAAGAGCATCGTCACCGGCGTCCAGGTTGGTGGTGAAGGAGATCTGAATGTGGGGTGGTACAGCACGCAGCAAGAAGGTCCCTGTGATGTCCGTGGTGAGGAAATCGTGAAGTTGGTGGAATAGCCGTCGGAAGAGGTGGCTGGGTTTCAGATCGCCGAGCTTTTGTGGTTGGAGAGGGCGGTGATTTTTGCGATCTTGGAGGGCTGGTAGAGGGTTATGAGGTGGGCGCAGAGGTCGTCGTAGGTGGTTGCGGAGTCGGGTGAGGTTGTTTTAGGGGAGGAGCGATACCGTTTTGGAGTATTTCGCTGTCTGTGCTCGAATGTTAGAGGCGGAGAAAGCTGCATTGAGTTGGAAGACCAGAGGGTGGGATCATGGGTGTAGAAGGGCAGCAGCGTGAGTGGGATGGCCTTGGAGGAGGTCATGACGTTTGCGGTGGTGGTGGTCATGATGTTGGCAGCTGAGAGCTACAGTTCGTCCTGAATTTTTGGCTAGAACGTTGGGGTTAGCACTGTGGTGAATGGTTGTTTGAGGTAGGAGGTTAGGTTTGAGAAGGAGAGTCGGCTGTTGGGTGAGCTAATATCCAGAAAAGTTTATCATCACATTGGTTTATCACCAGAAAGGTTTATCGCCACATTGGATATTAGAGGAAGTGCCCAGAAAGGTTTAGTCACTACGTTGGGAATTTTTTTGGAGATGCCCAGAAAGGTTTATTCACCACGTTAGGATCTTATGTAGTAAGATAGCCAAAAAGGTTTATTCACCACATTGGATATGTAAGGTTGAGGAGAAGGGTGAGATGAAGAGGTGTGAGGTAAGGTGAGAGAGAGAAAAAGAAGGCTCTGGTTCGAGAGAGATCGGTAGAATGGCGAGCTGGGCAAGCCGGGCGCCTTATAAAGGCGTCTCTACCCTCCCCTGGTTCTCCGACGGAGGTTGAAAGCCGTTGGGGGATCGTTGAAGGGAGAGATACCTGGCTCTGCCCCTTGCATCACGTAGCTCGCCTTCTCCGCGTCTTTATTGGTAACAATCAATCTTATATTTACAGATTTGGAGTGGTATATTTAAAGGGTACCATGACAATTTCTTCGGCACCTTTGATGCAGATACGTAGCGTAAGATTTACAAGAGAAAATAATCGCAAAAACATGTGTATGATGTACCCCTACTATACTAATATACTAATAAAATAAATGGAAAATAAACTAGTAAAATAACTGGTTCCCAAACTGGACAACTTAATTCAACAGTATTAACATGTATCATGTTTTAGCCCTGGGGTACTAGCATTTTTTGCGAGTCGATTTTGCGCGTCAATTTTGAGCGTCAAATTTGAGCGTCAAATTTGAGCGTCAATTTTAAGCGTCAAATTTTTTCGCGCACAATGCATAGTGGTTTTCACGTACAACCGAGTAGTTGCTAGGGAAATGAAACTTCTTTCATTTTCATCGGACAAAAATCGTTTTCCATTCGTTGGAAAGCTCTTGATTTATCACGAATTTATTTCGTATTTGTTCTTGGTATTTATTTCCTAGTTTCATACTATAACTATATAAATTAATGTTATAAACGGATAGTAAACAATGACGCTTGATTGGTTGTCACGTTTTAACATGTATCATCTATGGTGCTCAAGAAATGTAGACAAGACATCGTCAGAAGAAACGAGCACATACGTTTCAAGTAGTAGATTTCTACCTAGCCTTCACTTTTCGAGTTAATAACATGATACATGGTTGCAATTTTTGGTTCTTAAACATAAATAAATTTCAGGTTTCTCTCTAAATTACTGTTTTAAGTGATCAACAACTACTGGAGTAAGAAAAAAACCATTTAATCATAGAGACGTTGTTTGTAAAAAGGATTGCTTTATGAAGCTTTTCTCTCGTAACCTCCATGTCAGTCGTCTCTCCGGTCACATCTTACAGTTATCCAAGAACGTATACCTAATCTTGAAATGTCTAAATGCCCTTCGATATACACTATAATATATGTACTGAAGTTCCAAATGAAACAACTGATTTTGTTGTCAAATATGTTGTTCTCTTCTGGTTTATTATTATGTGAATAATAACAATAACCTATGCATTCGCTCAGCAAAAAACTTTTGGAACATCCCCTCAAATTTTTTTTCTTTTACGTTTCAAGGTCCCTAGGGCTATTTTTTATGGTTTCCACCAATTTTGGCCCCCAGAAACACGAATTCGGCTCCTATTTTTGACAAACTATCTTTGATCATTGATAGTGTAATTTAATTGCCTTGATTCACCTGTTAATACTACTTCTAGAGGCATTATACACATTTATGGTGATTTCACACAGATTCCCGGGTTTTGGCTTATAAAAAATGAATTTTGGGAGCTGAAACAACCCCAATTCTTCATTCTTTGGTCAAAATGAACTTCATATTCGGTCTTCTGACCCTAAAACAGATGGAGAACGATACCTCACGAGCTCATGTTCACTAAAACATAAAACATTCCTCGAAAAAAAACCTATTTTTACACCAATTTTACCTCATAACACCCCTAGGTGTATTCCGATCGGGCTGCTGAGCTTTTGAGCACAACTAGGACCCAAGTGTGTTCCCAAAGGGGGCCAAAACTGTGTGCGCAAGATCGAAAATGTTAGACGAAAATTTAAAGTAAAAGGCTGAAACTTCGTTAGAATCTCTACTTTCCACTTTTTGGTTAAAATCGACTTTATATTCCATCAAAATATATTTGTATTATTGATCAAAGAGTGAAGAATTGAGGTTCTAACGAAGTTTCAGATCCCAAAATTCATTTTGTATGTGTCAGAAACCTGGGAAGTTGTCGGAAATCACCATAAATTTGTATAATAACACTATACTCGTAAGTAGTATTGACAGTGAATCAAGACAAATGAACGGCACTGTCAATGATGAAAGATAATTTGTCAAAAATAGGAGCCTATTTCGAGTTTTTGGGGGCCAAAATTGATGGAAACCATCAAAAATAGCTATTTCTATTGCACAAGAAACAATAAATGAACAGGCCAACATTTCTTTAGTCCAATAGAATATTAACCCCATGTGTCGTGAGCGGGTTTTTGGCTCAGGACATTTGTTTGGAAAGTTGGGTTCACCAGTGTGTGATTTTTGGATAGGTTTGCTCACAACGTAGCGGAGAAGGTAGTGGATGGGTAGAGAAGTAAAGAGAGAGAGAGAGTGATGTGAGAAGAGTGAGAGGTTGGAAGCGGATGGATGTGCTCCTGTCAAGTCTTTTGGCTAACTCCCCGCGGTTTTTACCACAGTAGGAGTTAGATGAAGGGAAGGTTTGCTCCCCGCCGTTTTCACCACAGCAGGCGCTATAGGGAGAGGTTCCCCGCGGTTTTCACCACAGCAGGCGCCTGGGATGTGGTAGCTAGTACCCCGCGATTTTCACCACAACAGGTAATAGTGGAGAGGAAGGTGTCCCGCGGAATTCACCACAGCAGATACCAGGACGGAGTACGCCGCGGTTTTCACCACAGCAGGTACGAGAAAAGAAGGGAGAGAGGACGAGAAAGAGGTTCGAGAGAGAAACGGTCGAGAGAGAAGTCGCAAGTCGGGGGTCGGATTGTCGAATGCTGAGCTGGGCCAGAATGGCGAGTTTTTATAGGGACTTTTCCACCCGTCCCCAGTCCACAATCGGCCGTTACGACCGTTTGAGGCGGTAGGCGGTTGGGGAAAACGTTCTCCGCGTTTATTTGGTAAAAACTCTCGTCGTAATATTACAGGAGTGGTTTCTGAGAGGAAATCACATCATGTGACAAGGTTTTTGCAGCGTATCTTTTTTTCTTTTTTTCAAGTATTTAGTCTGTTTCTGAACTGATTATAAATACATTATCTGAATAAATGAGTTCTTAATTTTTTGGTGCTCCGTTGTTTGGCGTGAGTGTTGGAGGAGGAGCCCAGTAAATTACTGCCATTGACAGAAGGCTGTAATTATGGACTTTATACAGCTTCTAAAGGAACTTAATCGACTTTTGGGAATTTTCTCTATAATTTCAAGTCGAATTAAGATTGTTAGATTCAGTTTACCTCAAAAAAAATGTAGCGGTATTCATCCTGGAGATGTTAAGTTGAAAAGAGTTTCGAGGAGATAATCTTCTATTAATTACAATTGGCTATGAATCAAGGTATTATGCCAGATGCTGAGTTGTGTTGGATCCGATTAAGTTCGTTAGTATTTAACAAACATATGGTGCACCCTGTTGTAGGTTTGATTGGGGCAGGAGAGAATAAGCCGAGATCGTCGGAGGTCGAACCTCTCCATTATTTCCTACCCATCCAGTCCATCTGGCTAAAGGGCTTCCACCATTGTGCCCATTGTCCTCAGGGTGAGGCGCAAGCGAACCAACGCGGACCTGATTTGTGCCGAATTTATAGATGAGATCTGCAACGAGGGGAACAGGTGAATATAGTGTGATCGTAACTCCATCACAATGAGCCGGGCTTTCTGCGGGAGTCGGAACACGATCTTACACAGGCGTTTTCGCGACGTTCGGAACATTGAGCACGGAATCCGAGTGGGTGGGAGTCGTTCGCCAACATTTCCCATAATAATTTTGTCGTTGACAGGTTAAATGGGAGCGACGCTGATATGGCCGTACGTGTCAAATCCTTTCTTGTCAGAAGCAACACTGACATTTCCATTCATCCCACTTCAGATCAATCCAACACACTCAGCTAAATCCTTCGTTCTGTTGAAAAACTTCTAAATCAAAATATTTATGAAGTGTCTGTGAAAAGCAAAACGGCTCACTATTTTCCATTGAGATAGTTCCGCAGAAATTATTGATAGATTCCATTGAAAATCCTCGTGTTTCAACTCTCATGTTTAGCTGGGACTCCCTTCAATGGAAACGTTTGAAGCGAGTGATCATGTTCGTTTCCTAGTTAATTGTTTGGTTCGAAAGATCTTGCGTGGCTTTAAAGTGTTGTTGATGCTGACCTGTTCCCCCACCTCAACCTATAAATAAAATAGCATAGGTAAACCAGGACAAATAACTCAAATAAATAACGTGAACAAAATAATTTTAAAACATTTACAAATAGCTGGAATATGTCATAGTAGGCTCGATAGTGGAGCACACAAGCACCCCATGAATTCCTACTGTAGAAAAAAAAAAACGCTGCAAATCCCTGCACAACGGTTTATTATTTTGTATAGAATACCCTTCTGTTACAGATCACAGCTCTATGTATAGATAACCCGTCTATATAATATAATATGTACTATTCTATGCATAATTATGTAGATCGCAGACCCTCCGTAGGTTAGTACCTAACCCCGTACACGTTACTAGGTACCTACCTAAATCACGAGTCAAATGTTGCTAAAATAATTCTGCCGATGACAAACAGTACCTAACAAAAAGAAACACACATAATGAAGTTCTGAAAAGAAATTGTTGATGAGGAGTGAAAAAAGTTGCAAAAGTACCTACCAACAAACTCCAGCCCCTTCTACGTAGATGGTATAATGAACCGTTGTGTAATAATTTACCGTTGAGTAATGATTTACCGTAGTAATAATTTACCCATCAATAATACTTCAACGTTTGTTCAAGTTTCTCTACCTACCAACAAACTCCAAAAGAGCCATCATTTTTCAAATTAAATAATATCACAGAACAACCAACTCGACTTCATACTCCGCCAATATAATCAGGTGATCCCTACCAATGATTGGCCGTATTCACAAATTCCTATTGTGGGCGCGTCTCTGGTTACGAGATTTGGTTTGAATTGTATACAATTTCATTCACACTGGAGTCGAAAATGCCTGTCGGTGCAAACTTCGGGGCCTTACTGTGAACGAACGGCTGGACGTACGATGCTCCGGATGGTCTTAAAAAACTCGCAAGTTCAAGAATTATTTAAAACCGTAAAAATATTTACGTAAAAAAATGGTATAGGCGTTTTGAAAATTTCAACCCCTATTTTGAACCCCTTAGAGATGACTCACAGTAACGTCGAGCTTCGAGGACCAACTAGACGCCGAACGGAACCTATAACCCGAATTTCATCAATTTTTTTTCATGGTAACTAAGAAAAGTGGCCCGTACGGCGTACGGCGTACGGCGTACGGCGTACGGCGTACGGTGTACGGCGTACGGCGTACGGCGTACGGCGGACAGACAGAAATATTTTTATTGCAGTTTTGGATTCTACATACCTCGAAACGTAAACCATCAAATTTTGAGGGGGGGTAAGAATTTTTTTTTTCATGCTCGATTCCAATGGTTCATTATTGAAAATAATAAACCAAAATTGTAATTGAGCATCTAAAACCTAGGTAGCTAGGTTTTAGGCAAAATGCGAGACTCTACACATATCTTTCGCACCTTTGAAAGTTTCACACTGCCAATTTTCAGCTCAAAATTCTATCTGGGAAGCCGTTACAACGCTTCCTAGACGTACAGGGTCTCTGTTCGTGAGGGCTTTGGGCTGGTGATTGCCAAGACGGCGACGCGACGTAGGAAACGGTATCGCATTACAAGAGCAATTTTTTGTTTTACTGTACTGTTTGAATTGTTGAAGTAAATTCGCATTGACAGAAAAGCTGAATGTAATCTATCATCAGAGTGGATAAATGCATGGTTAGCCATGCTGCATCCGGCTTACAATTTCAAGCTTTGAATATACAATTTAGGTTGACTTACCCTCTCTTCCGAAATGAAAGTTATCGCAGTATACATACATATACAAAACAGCGTATGAGTCTGCGAAGGATGAATACGCCGCCATGTTAAGAACCCCAATTGCATTGTAGAAAATTAAATCCTCTCCCCCACCACGCATCCTGACACTACATTTCCTTCACGTGAAATGAGAAACCTCTTTACTTCGTTTGCATCTCCTCAGACGGTGAAGCCCTAATCTCGCGTAAAGGTATTCTATGAATGTTTAAGCATTGCACAGATGCTGTAGAATAGTAACTGGGCTAGCACTTGAGTTGCATTTTCATTAGCATTGGCTTCACCTTCACACTCAAGGCATCCAAGTATAGTGTTTAACCTTCCCCCTTTGAAAAGGTTGTTTTTAAAAGTTTTTTTAAAAATGTTATCGAACTCTCATGCTATTTGAAAAACGCTGCAAATCCCTACGCAAGGGTTTATTATTTTGTACAGAACACCCTTCTGTTACAGATCATAGCTCTCTGTATAGATAACCCTTCTATATAATATATACGTACTATTCTATACATATTAGGTAGATCGCAGACCCTCTGTAGCTTAGTACCTAACCCCATACTCGTTACTAGGTACCTACCTAAATCACGAGTTAAATGTTGCTAAAATAATTCTGTCGATGACAAACAGTAGCTAAATTAGCAGAAAGAAACACAAATAATGAAGTTCTGAAGGGAAATTGTTGATGTGGAGTGAAAAAATATCCAGTCCCGGATGGGTTTTGATCTCCGGAACTTTGGCGTATCAGTCCGTCAGTGAGACCACTGCGCTATAACATCGCCCAGCTGGCCGAGAGACCAGTGATGTGCGCCCTCAACACTGCTTGATGCCTGCATAGTCCCTGCTCTTTATGGCAAATTGTATAGCAAATTTTATGGCAATATCGTAGAATGCTCCAGATGGTCACAAAAATTCAGAAAAAATCAAACTATTTACAAATGCGAGAAAACCCACTCCTCAATATACAATTTTCCGAGATAGGGATACGTTTCAACCCCTATTTTTCACCCCTTAGAGTTCAGTGACAATAAAGCTGTGCTTCGAGACCAACTAGAGCCCTAACGGGACCCTTATACCAAATTTCGTGAATTTTGGTTCATGGGAACTAAGAAAAAAGCCGGACGGACGGAATTTTTTGTATCCGATATTCTTATTCTACGTCCCTTGAAAGGCAAACCATCTAATTAATTTTATGGGGGGGTTAAAAAAACTTTCTGGTCGATTCCAAAGTTTATTATAGAAAATAATAAACCAAAATGGCTAGGTACACTCTGAGAACTGAGAAGATCAAAATAGGTTGTGAATTATTTTGCCTACTAGGTAACAGAGCTGACCTACAGCAGCCAAAATTCAAGTCACATCCTCTTTCCGGTTTCTTGTTCCATCCATGAGTGAAATTATCTACTTAATTTAGAACCTTATTCTACTTACAAGGAATTCCTTTTTTCCATGAATTTATAAAATGTAGGTATGCCTTTACATTTAATAATTTTAATAGATCGACACCAACATTAAATGGAATTCAGTTTAGACTACCTACCTACTAAAAAATTTTGAAATAAAGAGTTGATTGATCGATAGAAGTAGATAACAATATTAGAGTTCAACAAAAATCCTTTTAAATTTACGAGGAACTTCTCAGACCTTTCTGGCCCTAGAGGCCTTATCGACTCAGGTGGGCGACGTTAGCACGGCCTAGCGATTTGTCGAGGTATCCAATGTTGTTCCAGGTGCATTTGTGGCAGCTGCACAACAGTTTCGTAACACTCGTTTCGTTCCACTTTATTTATCGTGAAAACAGGATATTAAAGTTTCCTAATATTATCAAACTATATCGGATACCTACCTGCTTCGCTATGAAGCGAAAATTCCTATTTGTGAAGGGATCGACCCATGTGCTCGAGCCTGGGACCGATGTAATGATGAGCATCTCAGATGAGAAGAGAGAAGATTTACGTAATGAATTATCAGTGTTCGCGTGCGATTTATTCACACTGAAGAACTAAAAAGTCCTTAAAGCGCGTGACTTTCTGACGTCGTCTTACAAATATATCGCCACATCAATTTTTGGTCTTTGGAAACGTTAGCAGAAACACGCATACCTACTCGTAAGATTGGAGAATCCTTAGATCGCATTTGTTTTTGGTTTATTATTTTCAATAATGAACCATTGGAATCGAGCATGAAAAAAAAAATTCTTACCCCCCCTCAAAATTTGATGGTTTACGTTTCAAGGTATGTAGAATCCAAAACTGCAATAAAAATATTTCTGTCTGTCCGCCGTACGCCGTACGCCGTACGCCGTACGGGCCACTTTTCTTAGTTACCATGAAAAAAAATTGATGAAATTCGGGTTATAGGTTCCGTTCGGGGTCTAGTTGGTCCTCGAAGCTCGACGTTACTGTGAGTCATCTCTAAGGGGTTCGAAATAGGGGTTGAAATTTTCAAAACGCCTATACCATTTTTTTACGTAAATATTTTTACGGTTTTAAATAGTTCTTGAACTTGCGAGTTTTTTAAGACCATCCGGAGCATCGTACGTCCAGCCGTTCGTTCACAGTAAGGCCCCGAAGTTTGCACCGACAGGCATGTTCGACTCCAGTGTGAATGAAATTGTATACAATTCAAACCAAATCTCGTAACCAGAGACGCGCCCACAATAGGAATTTGTGAATACGGCCAATCATTGGTAGGGATCACCTGATTATATTGGCGGAGTATGAAGTCGAGTTGGTTGTTCTGTGATATTAATTAATTTGAAAAATGATGGCTCTTTTGGAGTTTGTTGGTAGGTAGTGAAACTTGGACAAACGTTGAAGTATTATTGATGGGTAAATTATTACTACGGTAAATCATTACTCAACGGTAAATTATTACACAACGGTTCATTATACCATCTACGTAGAAGGGGCTGGAGTTTGTTGGTAGGTACTTTTGCAACTTTTTTCACTCCTCATCAACAATTTCTTTTCAGAACTTCATTATGTGTGTTTCTTTTTGTTAGGTACTGTTTGTCATCGGCAGAATTATTTTAGCAACATTTAACTCGTGATTTAGGTAGGTACCTAGTAACGAGTACGGGGTTAGGTACTAACCTACGGAGGGTCTGCGATCTACATAATTATGCATGGAATAGTACATAATATATTATATTATATAGACGGGTTATCTATACATAGAGCTGTGATCTGTAACGGAAGGGTATTCTATACAAAATAATAAACCGTTGTGCAGGGATTTGCAGCGTTTTGAGTTAGAACTCCTTGGCAAACAGTTGAACCTAGAATGCCTATGGGAAATCACTGATTCTCCAGTAGGTATATCTACAGAATCCTCAGTTGGAAAAAGTCTCCACAGGGAAGAATCCCTGCTAACTGATCTCTCATCAATCAGTCTACTTCCTTTTTTGGTTTATTATTTTCAATAATGAACCATTGGAATCGAGCAAGAAAAAAAAAATTCTTACCCCCCCTCAAAATTTGATGGTTTACGTTTCAAGGAATGTAGAATCCGAAACTGCAATAAAAATATTTCTGTCTGTCCGCCGTACGCCGTACGCCGTACGCCGTACGGGCCACTTTTCTTAGTTACCATAAAAGAAAATTGATGAAATTCGGGTTATAGGTTCCGTTCGGGGTCTAGTTGGTCCTCGAAGTTCGACGTTACTGTCAGTCATCTCTAAGGGGTTCAAAATAGGGGTTGAAATTTTCAGAACGCCGTAGCTCGAAAACTTTAGATTGAAGGGTATGGTTTTTTTTACGATATTAAATTTGTCTTGAGCTAAACAATTTTTTAAGACCACCCGGAGCACTGTACGTCCAGCCGTTCGTGTGCACCAAAAAGCTTCGTCAACACGATCGTGAATCAAACGGTATAAATCCGGCCGAGATTTCATCACTAAGGAGCACCTGATTGTAATCAAGGATGGCTGTATGAAGTCGAGTTGTTTGTTCTACGATAGGTAACTATTTCATTTGGCAAGTGATGGACTATTGGATTTTGTTGGTAGGTACTTCTGAAACTTAAACAAACGTTGAAGTATTATATTGATGGGTAAATTATTAAACAATGGCGAATTATTACACACCGGCAAATTAATACACAACGGTGAATTATTACACAACGGTAAATTATGACCTCACGGCAAATTATTACACAACGGTAAATAATTACACAACGGCTCAACTACCCAGAAGGGGCTGGATTTTGTTGATAGGTACTTTTGCAACTTGAACAACCGTTGAAGTATTATTGATGGGTAAATTATTACACAATGGCAAATTATTACACAACGGTAAATTATTACACAACGGCTCATCTACCCAGAAGGGGCTGGATTTTCTGGATAGGTACTTTTGCAACTTGAACAACCGTTGAAGTATTATTGATGGGCAAATTATTATACAATGGCAAATTATTACACAACGGCAAATTATTACATACAGGTAAATTGTTACACAACGGTAAATTATTACACCAAGGTAAATTATTACACAACGTCTAATCTGCCAAGAAGGGGCTGGATTTTGATGATAGGTACTTTTGCAACTTGAACAACCGTTGAAGTATTATTGATGGGCAAATTATTACACAACGGTTCATTATTCTATCTACGTAGAAGGGGAACCTATACAGGTAAATTATTACACAACGGTTTACGTAGGTACCTAGTAACGAGTACGGGGTTAGGTACGATCCTACGGAGAGTCCGCGATCTACATAATATGTGTAGAATATTACATATTATATTATATAGACGGATTATCTATACAGAGAGCTGTGATCTGTAACAGAAGGGTATTCTGTACAAAATAATAAACCGTTGTGCAGGGATTTGCAGCGTTTCATGTAGGTATTTATTTTTTTATTTTTTGACTACGGGTATCTACTCTGCCGACTTGTTTATCGTTTTCAAGGTTCGGGGGATCTAAGGGGATGAGAGTCCTCTGCTTCGCTCGATTTTTGGTTCATTATTTGAATAATGAACCTTTGGAATCGACCATGGAAAAAAAAAGTAGAATACGAATGTCGAATAAAAATATTTCCGTCCGTCCGCCGTACGCGGCTTTTTCCTTAGTTCCCATGAACCAAAATTCACAAAATTTTGTATATGGGTCCCGTTTGGGCTCTAGTTGGTCCTCGAAGCTCGGCGTTACTGTCACTTAATTCTAAGGAGTGAACAATAGGGGTTGAATTATCCAGATTATCCTTATCTCATAAAATTGTATTTTGAGGTGCGGGTTTTCTCGCATTTTTAAATAGTTCGATTTTTTCCGGAATTTGTGAGGCCATCTGGCGCATTCTGCGATGTCGCCATACAATTTGCTATGAAATTTGCCCTTAAGAGCAGCGTGTATGCAGGCATGAATCTGGGTTGACAGCGCACATCACTGTCTCCCGGCCAGGTGGCTGCCGTAGCGGAGTGGTGTAGGCGTCGGGCTCTTACACTCTTACACTTCGCATCCTGGTTTCGGGATCGAATATTTTTCACTTCACATCAACATTTTCCCTTCCGAACTACGTTTGTGTTTCTTTTTACCATTTAAGCAACTGCTTGAACATTGAACGCATGATATTAATTTGTAGTGACGAATAGGTACTAAACTACGGAGGGGCTGTGATCTATCCAGAAGGGTTATCTATAAAGAGAGCTGTGATCTGTAACAGAAGGGTGTTCTATACAGAGAGCTGTGATCCGTAACATGTGTTCTATACAAAATAATAAGCCGTTGTGTAGGCCGATCATGTACAAAGATCAAATGAAAATCCTAATCGCCAGATCGTAACTTTTGTTTTCTCAGAGAAATTTGTAAATGGTGAGCAGAAGCAACAATTTGTAGACCCTAATTTGAACTCATCATGTTGGTCTAATTTGAAATTCTGCGAGAAATCCATTAGATTGAAAAGTGAGAAACGATGAAGTGGCAGTTGAATATGAAACGCAATTTATACGCACCTATCCACAGAAATCAATAAATTTTCTATTTATAGCAATCACTTCTCTCTAAAATTAATCCCCCAAATAATCCCTAATAATTTAGCATGGAAAAGAATCAGTTGCTCATCGACAGCAAAATTTGTCACTTTTCCTAACATCAAGGCACTCATTACACTATCATCACTGCAGAGAAATCCTTCTAAGAACATAAATCGTCAGATGCAAAACTAATTTCACTGCAATTACTGCAGATTCGCAGAAAAACACCTCATCTCAAAATGATATGAGAAGCGACTGGATTCACTCAGTCCTAAGCCAACTGGAGTGTGAAGGTAGTGACAAACACAAAATGCAATTGTTTCTCGGGCTTTTCAAATCACATTTTTGAAACAAATGTTGAGCCCTGTGGAAGAGGCTTATGGCTGTACGTACTCCTTGATATATACTGGCATGATTTGAAAATGCAAAAAGAAAATTTCAGAATAAAGGTGACGAGCGTTGCCCATCAGAGTGGAGTACTTACAACATATTTTTTTGTGCATAAGTAATAACTGTCTGTGAACAACTTCCCAAAACAATTATGGTGATGTTCCCTCACTTGGCTCCAAGCGTCCAAACTTCAAAAGCACCTATGGCACACTAACGGAGATACATATTATCAATTTGATTAAGTCCATTCATTTGGTACAGTCTTTCCCAACATGGAAAAAAGATTGGCAAATCAAACAGCTAATAGGTGTCATTTTGTTGTACATAAATATGTTCTGTGAAATTTAGGAGCATAAAATTATCATTTTTGACATATCAGCATTTCTATCTTCAGCAGAAATTTATCTGAGAAGGGTTTTGTAATAAAACAGTGCCCAAGGCAAGGGAGTCTCTTCAATTATGCAGTTCTTTGGAGTGTCGTGTACCAAAACGGGGCAGCTTTCAACAGCTTTAACTGACAGAGGTGCTCATTATGTGAGCACAACCAACCATTACCCTCCCAGTATATTGGTCTGGAATGAATTATTGAGGAAGCCCCAGCCTCTGATTGATGTTTACAACTCGAAGAGCATCAACATTTCATGACTCAAGCATAAATAAAAGGGCGTCAATACCACAGATGACTGAGTGTCCCTAGGTGAGCCATTAGACGGTGCGGCAGTATTCAAATTCATTTCTCAGGTATTTCGACTTCCGTAAATTTCAACCACGATAATTCATCTTCAAGGTCTCTTGGTTGATGACGTGATCGGTGTGTAAAACCGATTCCCAACCATTTGACGAATCCAGATATCATTTGGTTTACTATTGGATTTTGTTGGTAGGTACTTCTGAAACTTGAACAAACGTTGAAGTATTGTTGATGGGTAAATTATTACACAATGTTATATTATTACACAACGGCAAATTATTACACAACGGTAAATTATTACATAACGGTAAATTATTCTACAACAGTAAATTATTACACAACGGTAAAATTATTACACAACAGTTCATCAACCAAGAAGGGGCTGGATTTTGTTAATCGGACTTGAATAACCGTTGAAGTATTATTTATGGGCTGGTTATTACACAACGGTTCATTATACTTGACCACGAAGGTAGGTATTGACCACAGAAAACAGTGATCTACGCAGAAGGGACATCCATTTCACTCCATATCAACAATTTTCCTTTAGAACTTCATTATTTGCGTTTCTTTTTGCCGTTTTAGTCACTGCTTGTCATCGACATAATCATTTTAGCAACATTTAACTCGTAATTTAGGTAGGTACCTAGTAACGAGTACGGGGCTAGGAACTAACCTACGGAGAGTCTGCGATCTACATAATATGTATAGACTAGTACATATTATTTAGACGGGTTATCTTTGCAGAGAGCTGTGATCTGTAACAGAAGGGTATTCTGTACAAAATAATAAACCGTTGTGCACAGATTTGCAGCGTTTTTATTGCAGTTTTGGATTCTACATACCTTGAAACGTAAACCATCAAATTTTTAGAGGGGGGTTGGAATTTTTTTTTTTCATGCTCGATTTCAATGGTTCATTATTGAAAATAATAAACGAAAACATACGTAAGGACAGGACAAGAATACAAAATACTCTACTAAGTCATTTAGGTACAGACTCCCTTAAAATGAAATACAAAATAAATATCAAATTTGCTTATGGAACAATTGTCAGAAAGAGGCGACGCTCGAAGGTCAGACAAGAGTTATTGTGGACAATAACGTTTTTACCCAGTGAAACTTGGGTAGGTAATGCATTTTAGTTTCGAGTCTAAATGGATCGAGCATTGCAAACTTCCTGGAGTTTAAATCTTCTATCTAGGAATTTCCTCGAAAACCTTCATTGCCCATCCAAGTTTGAAGAAAACCGTCACTTGACGTATAGTGTGCCTCGGAAACTACGAGTGTAATGAATTACGGGGTCCTGTGACAAGTTAATTAGGCCTCTTGCTGAAACAGCGAGGTTATCGTTAAGCCGCCTGATCTTTAAAACGCCGTCGTCATCAATTCGTAACAATTTACGATATCGTAATTCAACATCCTTTTCGATGAGTTTAGAAGGAAATTGGCAGGAGTAATGTCGGGAGGACTGCAAGTATAATGAGGTAGATATAGCGGTAAAGATGGAATGCAATAACGGAAGGGACCTTTTGGTCTGATTGCAAAAAACGCAGATCCAATCTAGTTGTGATTCCAGTCTTAATTGGAACAATAATGAAGTTTATGATATCCTGATAAAGGAGTCGTTAAGGATTCATACTTTATTAGGATATGGCTTTACAAATTATAATCAATCGTATAGCGGATGTAGATTGGTGGTGGTTTAGATTTCTTTCACATTGAACAAGAATTTTTCAGTTAATATTAGATGGGTGCCCCCTTATTTGGAAGAGATTGTGAATGGCTCTTGAAGATCAAAAATACATTTTCAATGTTGATTGGATTGTTGACTTCCAAGTTTCACAATCAATTCACCAATCCTCTCTAAAGAAGGAAAATGATATCAATCATATTATGAAATACAACACAACTTATTACATATTTATCAAGTAAGTACCAACATGTATTTATTAAACCATTATGTGTTTATTGTTTTCTTCAAAAGGGGAAGTAGAATTGCTTTGGTTGGAAAATAACATTTTATTTACCCCCCCCCCCCGTCCCCTCCCTTCTTGCCTTCAGATTCTCACAACGCAAAACCGCAACACACAGGGCCTATACCTATGTATTTTGGAATAACTGAATCCTTTGTTATCATTTCAGGAAGTGATAAAATTTGGTTAGGCATATATTGACAATCAACATTGAAATTAATAAATTTTCATTCAATTTTAACCATTAAAAAATCACTGGGGGGGGGGGGGGGGGGGGGGCATGATAGATAATATCACTGACCCCAGCGAAAAAGCACTTAAGTAAAAAAATCACTTTTTTCTTTTTTTCTTAAGCGAAAGGTATCGTCACTGCGCACAATTTGGTACCCCCCCTTTATCCATTACCCCTCCCATATAGCTCTAAGACGCCATGGTCTCAATGACATACATCATTGGAGCAAAAAATTTAATTGCGAAAAAGAACGTAAGTCGACTTATGTTGTTTTTACCAGCTGGGATAGTACAGCGATTTTTGACTTGCGTGATTAAAACTGTTGCTCGAATCTTGAGAAAAAACCTCAGGAGCGTTCAATTTTAACTCGCGACGAGTTGCTTTCCTCCTATAATGTGCTCCTATTCATGAATTCGTTGCTTGGGAACTCACGAAAATGAAGAAGGTAAGTACCTACTCATCTATCTACCACGGTCATAGAATGAAAAATGTTTTCTTCTAAATCTTGGCGGATTCTTGGGCTCAATACATACACCAACCAACCTAGGGTTTTTTCTTTACTCATGTGGGTAATGGTTTCTAATTTCATAGGCTCTCCAATTTCCCTCCCTCATGATTCTAATGCTTTGAATGGTGGTGCTTTGACTTCAGGCTTGCAAAATTTCGCTTCGGAGATCCCATCTCAAGACTCAGGTGATGAGGATGAGGAGGCTGCATTTCTTCAAAGCTTGAGGAGACCACGGAGGTGTCCAAGTATTTTGTGGGAAACGGAAGTCGTTCCAGTTGAAAGCGATAAAAAAGGACTTTTCAGAAGATAGCTAAGATTAGAGAGAAAAATGAAGAGAAATTGCGGTGAAGAGCATAAAACAGTGAAAGGGAAAATAGTTAAGAAAGAACTCGTGAGATATTCCTAGCCTGCCGGTCATTATGCAAATATAAAATCAGGGATGAGCACGCGGATAAAATTTTCAAAGAATATTGGAGTTTGGGATCCTATGATCGCCGGGCAAGTTTCGTGGGTTCAACTCTTCATATAGACTCAAAATCGAGCACTCGACTTCGGGAAAATGTCTCACCAACAAAGAGGAAGAATAGGATGCATTCCTACACCTACCATCTTGGCGTTAACGGGAAACGTGTTCAATTTTGCAAGGGGTGTTTTCTCAAAATTCTCGGGGAAAGAGACAATTTCGTGAAAACAATTGTCACGAAAAAAAGGAAAAGGTTTCTGGCATCATCGAACCAGACAGAAGAACACAATCCTAACCCCATGATTGGTTTATCATCCCCATGATTGGTACCAACTTTACGATCATGGGGACAAAGGTTTCACATGGTAGAAATGCGTGGGGATGATTTCTATGACTTCGTTGGAATATTAAAAACAGCCTTGGTCCATAGGAAAGTGAACATGAAAAAGAGGAAGATTACTTGGCTCTCAATTAAATGGATTAGACGTAATTCGGAAACTTTTGGGCTGACCCACTACAACAACTCGCTTCTGAGGTCAGTAGAATTCGACCAAATTTCATTCTCGAGGAGAGGAAGATCGATTGACATTGTGGTTCTCAGTGTTCTGCTGTATCCCTGCAAGATCAGTCCCGAAAAGGAAAAGGACTTACTCTCCTTAATGGACTTAATCCGACATCTTTCACTCTTTTTACCAGAATCTCGAGTGTCGCTGTTGCTAAGTTTAAAAAAATTAATATTCTAAGTCTCACAAGATGTACTGGCTTATTTTTTCAATCCTCCCGATATCCTTGGAGTTCAGTGAACACCCCATATCCCTCGCCCCCTCGCTGCCCCTCTAGAATATTGCTGAATGTCAGCTTGGGCCCGAATGATCTTCATCTATTGTTTGCAGCTCAGGGAACGATGTAGAGGGGTTATTATGGGTTTTCAAAAATTATTAGCGCTGGGTCAAAAGCACTTAAGTCATGGGTCAAAAACACTTGAGTCAAGTATCTCATTATCCTTCGAAATACGGCCGTGCTTCATGTCGTTTGGTCATATAGCAAACCACCCAGAGAGCTCACTCCAATATCCACATTAATTTTATCACCTGATTAACTCGATCAAAACACAAAAAATCGCTCCTGTAAAATTGACAATTTGGACTTGAATGCTTTTTCGCTGATGCCAGTGATATTCACTATTAGCTGTGGGGGCAATGCAAACCATCAGGTGTGATTTCATGGAAACTAGGGAGGTACTTACTCATATGCAGGTTCCAAAGCACTTATACCTACTTTTTTTGGATTAAGGAAATGATATAACCATGTAAGCAACGTCTGAGCCCCAAAAGAATACTTTTTGAGCAATTAAGCAAGCAACCCCCCCCCCCCCCCCCCCATCAATGCTGACGTAACTTATTGAAAACCCCTCTATACAAAATCCTTCCAATATCACCCGATACAATTTCTATGAAACTAACTCGTCCAAGCGAAATTGGCCGTATGAACCTATAACATTTTTGAGTTTGGCGTCATTCGAAACAAATTTCTTACAAAGAAACGAAGAGCATCGGTTTGTGGAGCGCGAATTTGTTATTTTTATCGCTTGGCCTCGTATCACTCGGAGGGTTCTGGAAGTCTACCAAAGGCCATACTGTTTGTAAACACAAGACTATATCTGATAGCGGTTGAAGAGGTGGAGGATCAATGACTAAGTATGTCTCTCATATTTTGTTTAAGTTTCGAGGGTGTCCCTGTGGCGTGAGGCCAAACCCGACCTCTTGCCTCTCCGACTTTTTTCGGGAAAGTGTACATCCTCCCGCTCCCATCTCCCGTGAAATATCGCGAAAAGATTTCATCTAAATGTTCATCCGGTTCCGAAATTGTGATGCCCATTAAACTGCCTTGTTATTTGGCAAGGGAGTACCTCCATAATATCGTACGTATGTTTCAAATCTAAAGCCGGCCATGTTCAAATACATTGAAGGAAAAGATAACCACGTTGGATTCAGCTTATCATCCCATCGGTTTTATGAGTCTTTGTTTTATATTGCACTCACTGTTTCCCATTTTATTTTTTCCCCGAACAATTATTCGTTTGTTCACTTTGCGCTGGAACATTTACGAGTATAACGATACCTATTATAATGAACCTTGATAGTTAACTACCGCCAATCTCTTGGAATAAGGAATCAATCTATTATTGCTCTCAGGTGAACGGTATTTTGTTATTGTTGATACTGTATTCTGTATCTTACGTGCTCGATTTGCACTCATCCTAACAACCTAACAAAATCAGCCCTCACTCATCACCCAAATAAACCTACTTCGGGTGTCCATTGACATCTGATGTATAGCTCACACCATCGAATGAGATGCATTTTCTAATTGTGCTGAATATCGTTTATAGGTTAAATGTTCACACGTGATCAAATCTGTATCTTATAATACCGGGAATATAAATGATTTATAACTTGGCACCCCATTACACAAAGAGTTACCTACCGTAGTGCCATTGAAATTAGAAATGGCTAGTTACCATTGAGAATGGAAAATTGGTTTATTATTTTCAACGATGAATCTTTGGAATCAAGCATTAAAAAATTTAAAACCCCTCAAAAATTGATGGTTTGCTTTTCAAAGTACTTAGAATCCAAAAAGGGAATAACAAATTTCTGTCCATCCGCCGTACCCCGTACTTGGACTTCCTTAGTTACTTACCATGAAACAAAATTAATTAAATTCAGCTTGTAGGATTCCACGAACCTTGAAACGCAAACCATGAAATTATGAGAGGGTTAAAATATTTCGTTCTTGCTCGATTCCAAATGTTCATATTGAATAAAATACCCCGAATAAAATAATAACCAAAATACCCCGACACTACTTGCAGTAACTCCATTTGATATCACTACTTAGCATAAATTTTATCTCTAGTTGAAAGCGGGTGCAGCTTTTCCTGATAAATATGACCTACATAAATGTTATACCCTTCTGCAAGTCGCACGCCTTTTTTTACACCTGGCCAAATAGAACTATAAGCCCTTCAGCCTAGGCTGTGGGTTCATGGGGTATTCAATTTTCTACTTTATAGCTGTCGGTTGTCTTAAGCCCCAATTTTCAAGAAAGAGGCGAGCGAGCGTGGTTGGCGGACCGGGGAAGGACTATTCTCATAATGGCGTTGTGCCACACCTGATTTTATAGCCCGCCCTTGCTATGCTTGATAACACTGAACCTACTTCTTTCCCACACTAGCTAGTGGCGGGTGCTCTACCTATTTTATATTGAACAAATTACCTACATCATCCATGCGCTGCGCCGGATTGCATTAATGCAATATGATTGTATATATAACAAACGAATGAATTAGTATAGAATAGAAAAAAAAATCATCATTATTCTTTTCCCTACGGCTCTACAGTTCGGTGTGAACTTTGGCCTCCACCCAAACTCATTGTTCTACTACTTCAAAATTACGGTACAGAAAGCATGCAAAATAATATTTAGTTTACGTAGGACTAATAAAGTATTACATAACTGCAACTACATAATATTTTCTACGGTTAACAAGAACACCCAGCGTCCCCTTCGTTGACTTCCGCGATTTTTATGAGGCAAGTATGTATTTTGAAGTAATATGTTCCCTCAACTGATGATTGTTAGTTCGCCCACAGCCTTCCAAGTTCTACTGCAGTAATGTGTATCAAATTATGTTTACCTACGTAGGTATGTATGTGCACGTGTTAATGGTAGGTTTTTGATTGGTAATCATGCCAGATTCACAAATGTGGCCACAACCGTGACTTACAATATTTTTTATGGCCTGAAAAAACCGAACAAAATTAATCAAGCGAGAAATTGGTCAAAATCAATGTTTCTTAGCCCTATCTTGTGGACGGTCGTGGAGAGTTTCCAGGAGCATCGCGAAACGCTCTTCGTATTACGGATGAAAACGTTCTATTTCTAGTTAGACATCTATACGTCCGTTAGGTATGTCTAGTATCCGTGGACATTTAAGTTGAACACCCGAAGATTATGGCGCAGTAATTGCGATGGAGACGAAGGATAGCTCGAAATAATATTTAAAAACGGTATTTTGACAGATAAGAAGGACTGCATTGGACGAACTTTGAAATGCCAGTGGAATCAAAATTGGCTTTGGTACCAGACTATCAAGTATTGAGATAACTATCTAATTAGCGGGTCCATTACGCTCACACTCAGGAATAACAGATCAACAGTTCCTTAGAGTCGTAATTTCTCTTTAAAAAAAAAATAATAATGAAAACGTTATTTCCCCAAAACTATCGCATATTTAGGGGGTAAATAATGGTCACATACGGCTCAACGAGCAAAAATGCATGCAAATACATTCTGTTGACTAGATATTTAATTGAAAATCACTTTTGTTCGCCAAGCAGTGACTTTGTTCACTTCGCGTCGCGACGGCTGAAAAACCATTAGGTACTTACGACAGGTCAAGATTGAAACACATACGTAAAGCCGCGGATCCGAGAACTCTGTGAACATCTGCTGTGACACCAACGCACGGCTGTCGACAAAAAGAGTTGAGCTGGGACGCCATATGCGTCGCGAGTGTGCTGGCCCACTCTGAGAAACAAATTAACAGATGGCAACAACTATTTTAAGGTCAATTTAAAAAAAACGCATAGCGGCATAGGATTATTGCAGTCGGAGATGCTGAAGAACCTGAGTTGGTACGCTTATTGTACGATATGCGGTTAGTTGGCAAGAAACATCGTAGAATTGGCTTATTTTTGAAAATTCACATTAAATTCAGTGCTGTTCCGGCAATAAATAGAATATTTTTTGCGATGAATATTACCCACTTACAATTGTAATAGTCCCGCCATTTTTAAGGAGGAACTTTATAGAACGCAAATTCTTTCCCTCGTCAAACACAGGACCATTAAATACGAGATGTATTTTGATCCAATTCCATTTTTCGTATTACTTTATACCGTTTACTTACTGGTTTATTTTATTTCTTCGACTACCTTACGTTTGTGTAAGCACACAGCATTGATCTGAATAGTGGTCGTCATAAAACTGTACTTAGTCATCATTTCAAGTGAAGCCATAGCAAATGTTGGACCGGTGGTTTGTTATTTTCCATGTGTAAGTATCCTACCCCTTCTGCGCGCCATAAATAGAGTAAATGCCACCAGACGAAGATTAAGCTCTCTAATGTTTATAAGCTCTGTTACATTTATACATGTTTCCTAACTTTAAATCGCCAAACTTCAAGCGTCTATACCTACCTACTACTACTAATTTGCAACAGAAGTAGGTACCTATTCGCAATTTTTATTTTACCCCTTGTTTCGTGACATTATTGGTTTAATAAACTTCATTCATAATGAACCTTTAATCGAGCAAGAAAAACTTTTTCAACACTCCCCTTAAAAATTGGTGGTTTCCGTTTCAAGGTATATAGAATCCAAAAATGGAATAAAAAACGCTGCAAATCCCTGTCCTACGATAAGTAGTTCTTTTTCTATTTTTAATTTTCTGAAGTTCTGTCGTCACAGTGGGTCCCACCCAGGCGAAAGGGGTGCAATGACGTTAGAACTTCCAGAATCTTTGAAAATTCATAGAAAAAGAACTAATCGTAGGATAGTGCGGTTGGTGTCAAAATTCTCAGGATGGAATCTGCTTTCATTTAAGATAATAATAATAGCAATAATGCAACTAGGGGCGCATATCCGTTTGAGTGCAAAAAAAAGTTTCGTTCAAAATCGAGTCGGTAGGGTGTTAACGGCATGACTTGATCTGACCATGTATCGTTTTTCACGTAATTTTTCATGCTGAATCAAACGGTGACACTGCCAGACCTACCGCTAAAAAACTGAGTTTCGGACTACTGACCCTCCTCCAAAGCTCGAAAATTGATTTTTTCAGCACTACTGTGGGATTGTCACACTCGGGAGTTTTTAATTAATAGTCGTTATTAATAGCCTAATAACAAATTATTTTGGCTTATTATTTTCAATAATGAACCTTTGGAATCAACCCTGAAAAACAAAAATTTAACCCCCCACCCCCCTCAAAATTTCATGGTTTACATTTCAAGGGACGTAGAATACGAATACCGAATAAAACTATTTCCGTCCATCGGCCGTCCGCCGTCCGCAGCTTTTTCCCTAGTTCCCACGAACCACAATTTACGAACTTTGGTATATGGGTCCCGCTTGGGCTTTAGTTGGTCCTCGAAGCCAATGCAAATCTTCATTATCCTATGAATAAATGAATTTGACGAGTGTTTCGGAAACCTCAGAGTCTCCTCTTTCCCATGGTTTCATGATGAATTAACTTTCTCCTGCGCGTCCATGAGAAATATGAAATTGGAAAAAGTGGATACACATACGGAACTATTACCACAGTCAAGAAGTTCCGCATGTGTCCCCACGCTATTTGTGAGTAAATGGAACAACGAAACCTAAAACCCTTTTGTAGTTGAACTTTGATCAAACATCGTTGGTGTTTATATTGTGTAGGATGATACAGACTCATGAATAAACATACATGTTACATTGGTTTGCAAGTGGGGACACATAGGTACGGAACTACACCCCTTGTGGGTTCTACTTAGTTGGTCCTCGAAGCTGGGCGTTACTGTCACTCAACTCTATGGAGTGAAAAATAGGGGTTGAAATATCCAGAGGATCCCGATCTCGGAAAATGTTATTATGAGGTGTGGGTTTTCTCTTCTCGCATTTTTAATAGTTCATTTTTTTTCAGAATTTTTGATACCTTCCGGAGCATTCTACGATGTTAGGTACCATAAAATTTGAATTTTGAGAGCGCACACACTTTTCTTCACCTGCGTGGCCCTTTAGCTCAGCGGTGTAGGACTGGAATCTCATGCTGAAGGTCGCACGATCGAATCCCGGCATAGAACGCGAGTTTCGCAACTCGCAAGGGAACCATTTTGAAACTAACCAAACTCAGAAATTCTACAGGGGTGAAAATTTCCGTTCGTTTGAAACTTCGACGGAAATCTAGTAGTGAGTTACTTTTAGCGGAGAGAGGCTTTTCCTATCTGGTTTTGTGATTATACTCGAATTATCGTTCAAGCCACTGGTATTTAATTTTCTCTATGAATCTCGGTAGGGTTGTTCAGTTTGTTGTTAGAATGCAAATATTAGAATCCTGCATATACAACTTTTGGTAATATGAGTGCCTGAACTAAGTTTGGCAGAAGCCTATTCCCATAATTGATTGTCTTTATGTAAGAGGCAGTCAATTTTCCAGCCAAAGGGCGGCAATGATTGTTAGTATTAAATGGTATAGTACAGGTATATATTATTCTATTTTTATGGGAGTCATTACCTAATTACAGATCACACATATAATGTGTGTGTGTGCGTGCATGTATGTGCGCGCGTTTGTGTGTGTGTGCGCGCGCGCGCGTGGGTGAGTGGGGGCGGGCGTACGTGGGTGCGTGCGTGTGTGTGTGTATGTGTGTGTTTGTGTGAATATTAAGCAGCTCATTTTCTATGGAAACAGTACACCTAGGTGAACAATGTTTGGTTCAGCAGGGTCTGTAATTTGTAATTTCATCAAGCGCTGGTCTATCCGGTCGAGCAGATGCTCTCCGTGTTATTATTTGTCAATGAACGCTCACCGTTCAATACAGCGACATCTCTTCTATAAGTGACTGCGCCTGCCCAGTGATGCAACCTGTTTATATATGTAGCAGATCGAATTACATTTGAAGCAATCTAAATTAACTAATTACGTCCTCTCAGGAAATTCGCTGGTCCTGTGTAAAGGTGATGCGAGGGATTGGGATTAACCAGAGACGAATGTTTTAGTTTATTTTCTGGCCGATTTCACAGGCAATGCCCTAGAGCGGATGTGGTGACCTGAAAGCGTAGTGGTGGAAATAATTTCCCAAACCATTACAACATTGTAACGTTCATGTGGCCGGGGCATAATATGAAGAGATTTATACCTTCATTTAGGTGTAATTTTTTTTAAAATAAGTAATAAACATAAAGGAATCTAATTAGGATATAATATTATAATTTATTCGTGAAGTCATTAAGAGGTTAACAATACAACTGGCATTGCTAAGCTGATAAGTCGAATCCATATTCCACAGCATGGATTGCTTTCATTTGACAATCAAAAAGTTCATATTTTTACGACGTATACAAACACATTATTAGATCGCTAATTCTATTGAACAATTTGCAAATTCTCAAAGTCCATCAACTTTATCCATAGTCATTTGTTTTAGATTTCATCATAATTTTTATAAATTAGCAATTATAAGTGTAGTGAATGCATAGGTGACGCACATTCACCACTAGAGGCGTTAGGGTAGGAGTGCAACGACTACCACCATGGCCTGGATCTTTTTGGATGTGCGCCTGGTTTGGTTATAGTGCGAGGCTACCACCATGCCCAGGATCTTTTAGGAGGCGTTGCCTGGTTTGGTTATAGCGCTAGACTACCACTATGCCCAGGATCTTTTAGGATGAGGAGAGAGATGAGGAGTGAGGAGAGAGAGAATAGTCATCGACTAGAGGAGAGCATAGAATGGTTGGAAAGAGGAAGGGGGCGAGTATTTATAGCTCTTAGGGCCATCTCCCTCCATCCTCCAATTGGTGGAGGACGGTGGGGATCCCCACTAGGTTCCTCGGTTCTCCTGCGTCTTCCGTCCCCACTTCTGTGTTTATTGGCGAGATCTTAATTTTACAGGGAGTGGTTCTGGGAGGATACCACGACATAGGTCCCCCCAGATCTAGCAGGGAAACATGGAAAAGGCTGAGGGCACAGAGTTACAGGGGCTGAAGGCCAATATGGCAAACAATTTAGGCTGAAGGCTAAGGCAAACAGAGATAGGCTGAGGGTGACGGACTTAACAGCTAGAAAATAAGAAGTAAGATGAGGTGATGTGTTTGAAAGCGTGGTGGCGGATGATGCGGTGAGGCAGATGAAGAGTGTCGTAGCAGGGCCCAGAGATGTGTCAACCTCTATCAGTTTTAACGTTGGTCAAAGCTGATAGATGGGTCCCTTCACTGCCATGGCCGCGGTGAAGGGGGCGAGCGGTGGGAGGGGTCCGGAAATAGTGAGCGAGGCGATTTCATGGGGAGTTGCAGGGGCGAGCGTTGGAGGGAGACTGGTGTTTTGCATGTTGTCGGGTGAAACGGGATCTGGTTTGCAACGGGCTAACGGGACAGTATGGGGTTTCCCGTCAATTAACAGGGTTGCGGTACTATTTGTGGAGCAGATGACTTGAAAGGGCCCGGCGTAAAGAGGTTGAAAGGTTTTATGAAGGCCGGGCTCCTTCAGGTACATATGGGTGGAGGTATAAAATCGTTTCGGATAATCGGTATCGTTCACGGGGATTTGGCAGTGAAGGGGTTCCTTGTTAATTGATGGGTGGTCGGGTAGAAAGATGTCGGCGGGTAATCGTAAAGGGGCTTTGAAGGTTTATTGCGCTGGACTGACACTGTCGGAAGGTCGTGCGGAGGTGCGGAGACCTAGTAAAACGTAGGGGAGTGATTTGGTCCAGGAGGGCGAGTTGGATGAGGTGGCTATTGCTTTCTTGAGGACCAGGTGCCACCACTCTACTTTTCCATTGGATTGAGGGTGATAAGGGGTCGTATGAATTATGTTTATGCCGAGGGAACGAAGAACGACGGAAAAATGGGCGGATTCGAACTGCCTCCCCTGATCGACCGTGAGAGTCCGCGGACAACCATAGAGGGCGATCCAGTTGTTGAGGAAAGCCTTAGCGACGGCGTCCGCGGAGATGTGGGAGAGTGGAATGCACTCTACCCAGTTCGTCGCACGGTCGATCATAGTGAGGCAGTATCGTTTGCCTTTAGAGGGGGGAAGGGGACCGATTAAGTCGAGGTGGATGTGTTCCCACGGGAGGGTGTCTTCAATGTGGTGGGGGGGGGACTTGCGGGTGAGCTGAGACCTTATGTGGTTGGCACTTCTGGCACCCGCGAACCCAGTTACAAATATCTGTGTTCATATGGGGCCAGAAGTACCGCGTTCTTAATAGGTCCCGGCTCACCCGGATGCCGGGGTGGTGGGGGGCGTGATAATGTTGGAACAACTGCCGCCGAAGGGTTGGTGGAACATAAGGGCGCGGTGTGGCGGCCGTTACGTTGTACCAGAGATTGTGTGGCGGCAGCTGTTCCAGCTTCTCGGCGGCGATGAGGTTAGCGAGGGCGGGGTCAGAGTCGGGGTTTTGGCAGTTTTTGATTAGCTGGGCTGTAGGAAACGGGTGGAGCTCAGCTACCAGCGCGGGCGCCATGCAGTTGTCGGCCCCCGGCATGTATCGAATATCGGTCGTAAATTGACCGATAAATTCGAGTTGCCGGAGGCGTCGGGGCGAGGCGGATTTGCGATTTTGGAGGAGGGCGTGGGTTAGTGGTTTGTGATCGGTGATGAGAGAGAACTGCCGGCCCTCCGCGGAGTCTCGAAAGTGCTTGATGGCTTCGTGGACGGCAAGCTCTCTGTCAAAGGTGGAGTAATTTCGTTGGGCGGGCGACAGGGTGCGAGAAAAAAACCCGAGGGGTTGGGGGGTGGCGCCCGTATGCTGATGCAAAGCCGCCCCTATAGCCCAGTCGGAAGCGTCGGTGGTGATGGAGAGGGGGGCGTGGGGGTCGGGGTGGAAAAGTAGAGCGGTGTTGGCGAGGTCCTCCTTGCAGGCGGTAAATGCGGCGGCTAGGGTGGGGGTTCCATTGGATTGGGCGGTTGTCCGGTTTTTTTGCAGGCTGCGGGATGGCCTTGATGAGGGGTTGTTGGTGTTGGGTGGCGTGTTTGATATGGCGGTGATAGAAATTTAGCATGCCGAGAAATCGGCGGAGCTCGGTGACTGTGCGGGGCTGTGGGAAGTCGCAGAGGACCTGTACCTTGTCGGGGAGGAGCGTGATGCCGGAGGCGGTGACCAGGTGACCGAGGCAGCGGACGGAGGGTTGGGCAACTATGCTTTTTTCTTTGTTGACAAAGATTTCGAGGATCTGAATGAGGTGGTCGTAATGTTCGTTCGGGGTTAAGAGAGGCGACCAGGACATCGCCCAAAAAACCGAAGACGAAGGGGAGGCCTCTGAGAATTTGATCCATGTAGTGCTGCCACGTTTGGGCAGCGTTTCGGAGGCCGAAGCCCATTTTCAAGTACGGGTTGTCAGGGGGGTGAGGGGGGGGGGGAGGGGGGGGGGTAGATGTCGATGTGGTAAAAAGCCCTCGAAATATCGAGGGTTGAAAAAATAGTGGCGCCATGGAGGTGGGAAGAGAAGTCGCAGAGGTGGGGGACGTTATACAGGTCGGGCGTGGTGCGGGACTTGAGGCGGCGATAGTCCCCGCATGGACGGATGTCCCCATTGGGCTTCTGTATGATATGTAGTGGAGAAGCCCAAGGGGACTTGGAGGGGCGCACTATTCTTTCTGTGATCAGGTGGTCGAAGCGTTTCCTCCCTTGTGCGAGTTGGAAGGGGTGGAGGCGTCGCGCCTTGGCTATGAGGAGGGGGGGGGGGGGGGGCTGGTCGTCTCAATGTGGTGCTGAATGGTGTAGAGGTGAGTCGAAGGGCGGGGTCGGGGGTGTAGCTTTGTAGGAGGGTGGCGAAGCGATCGGAGCCGGAGCGGTGGATAGTGTTGATAAAACCGGGCAAGGGTTTGTTGGAGGAAGGGTCGAGCAGGCGCGCATTTTTAACGTCCACCTGGAGGCCGAAGTAAGAGAGGAAGTCGGCCCCCAGGATGGGTTTCTCTACGTCCGCCATGGTGAATATCCACTCATAGGCCAGTCCATTGAGGTGGACTGTAGAGTGGTAGGTGCCGTAGGAGGGGATTGTGGTCCCGTTGGCCGCATAGAGAAGTTGTCGATGGCAGTGCTCCTGCCGACGGAGAACGGAGCAGGGGAAAATGGATAGGGCGGCGCCGGTGTCAATCAAAAACGGTAAGTTCGTCATTTTGCAGCGGACGAAGAGCCGGTGGGAGAGGGGGCAGAGTTGCGGAGGACGGCGTCGGAGTGCGTGCGGGTTCAGCGTAGGAGAGGGGCTGTGTGGCGGGGGTAGTCGTTGCAAGGGGGCGGTGCGGCGTGCGTGCGGCTTCAGCGTAGGAGAGGGGCTGTGTGGCGGGGGTAGCCGTTGCGGCGGGTCGTTGAGGCGAGTCGTCGCGGCAGATGGTATCGGCGTAGGGTGGGGGGGTTGGTGACTCGTCTCCAGTAAAGGAGACGCGTTTGGTTGTCATGGCGGCGATGATGGCTGGGGGTGGGGGGAGGTTAGAGCTCGCATCCAAAACGTGCGAGTAATGTCGGCCGTCATTACGTCTTGTAGTTGATGGCGGATGCGACGGAAGAGGTGGGACGGTTTCATGTCCCCCAGGTGGTGGGGCTGTGACAGGGTGGCGATGCGAGCCAGCTTGGAAGGCTGGTAGAGGTAGACGAGGCAGCTGCGGAGGTCGTCGTAGGTGTTGGGTGCGTCGGGTGAGAGATCAAAGGTCTGCAGGAGGATCTCTTAGGGGAGGAGAGAGATTACTCTTGAGTAACGGGTTTTCTGACTACGGACGTTGGCAGCAGAGAAGGTGGCGTCCAGCTGGAAGAACCAGAGGGTGGGGTCGTGTAAGTAGAAGGGGAGTAGCGTAAGGGGGAGGGAGGATGCGTTCGTCATGATGTCGGTGGCGGCGGCAGCGGCGGCAGTGGCAGCAGGGGTGGATGGGGCGTCCGAGGGGGAAGACAAGAGGGGGGTGACTGCTGCGGGGAGGACTCCATGATGAAGGAAACGGGAACGTCGGGGTTTCCACTGTAGTGAATGCCTAGGTGACGCACATTCACCACTTGAGGCGTTAGGGCAGGTCGTGCCCGGTTTGGTTATAGTGCGAGTACTACCGCCATGCCCAGGATCTTTTCAGAGGCGTTGCCTGGTTTGGTTATAGTGCAAGACTACCACCATGCCCAGGATCTTTTTGGATATGTGCCTGGTTTGGATATAGCGCGAGGCTACCACCATGCCCAGGAACTTTTAGGTTGAGGAGAGAGATGAGGAGTGAGGAGAGAGAGAATAGTCATCGACTAGAGGAGACCGTAGAATGGTTGGAAAGGCGAAGGGGGCGAGTATTTATAGCTCTTAGGGCCATCTCCCTCCATCCTCCAACTGGTGGAGGATGGTGGGGATCCCCACTCGGTTCCTCCGTTCTCCTGCGTCTTCCGTTCACACTTCTGTGTTTATTGGCGAGATCTTAATTTTACAGGGAGTGGTTCTGGGAGGATACCACGACACTAAGTATTACAAATTAGCAATTAGAAGTTTACACATCAACTTATAATCGTAAACCATGGGAGAAAATTATCCGATTGGGATGGCCTCTCTGATCAAAGGTAGTTCAGATCTTGGTATTGATGGAATACCGTCCATAATTATAAGAGTTCACTGAACATTTGAATGAACCATTGTTACATGAGTTGTATTAAAGCTTAGCACCGTATTCTTTAAATTTAAAAAAAAAAAAAAAGCGATGCCGTAGGGGGCGTCTAGCCCCGAGTGGTTTGTGTTCATGACGGTACGTTTATTGTCGAATGAAATCTGGGGGACACCCCCAGACCCCCGGATTATTTTAGATCAAGGATCAAAGCAAGGAAACATGGAACATATTTTTCGAATAGGTACATGATAACAGAGGATATGGAGATATGTAGAAAAACGTCTGCCAATTCGAGTAGGTACTACAGCTTCCTCACTTGAATGACATGAACGTATAGACTACGTAGTTGGGTAGGTTCGTTATGATACGGGACAATCTGCGATCCAACCGCGTGTACCCTCAAAATTTCATCTCTCTACGACTATTTTTCGCGTAGTTGGAAGCGTTATAAGGAAACGGTCAACATTTCATGTTAGCGCATGCGGAGAGAGAAATTACAGTAAGATTCCAATGAAGTTCATACGGAACCATCAAAGTATTATACTGATCGGCCCTCCAAATGTGAACTCATTTCAACGATAATTAAGGTAGTTATGGGCACTCCAAGTATTTCACGTTTGCGCATGCGCTGACTAAACGATGTTCATTATTTTAAAACGGGACCATCTACGATCCAACCCGCGTATGCCCTCAGAATTTCAGCTCTCTACGACTATTTATCGCGTAGTTAGAAACGTTACAAGGAAATGGTCAACATTTTCATATTCGCGCATGCGTAGATCAAAGTTACATTACCATTCAATGAAACTGATTTGGAACTACCAAATTATTATTCCTGACCGACCCTCCAAGTTTGTATTGATTTCAAGGATATTTAGGGTAGTTATGGGTGTTCCAATTATTTCACGTTTGCGCATGCGCAGACGAAAGTTACGGTGCTTTTTCAATGATTTTGGCATGGGACCATCTGTGACTCAACCCGCACCTACCCTCGAAGTTTCAGCCCACTTCTACCATTATTTCGGGTAGTTATGGGTGTTGCAAGGAATTACCACAGACAGACAAACACGGAACCAAATATGTTCCTCGATATCTGAAACGGAAAATGGTATTGGAAATTTTCATTTTGGAGGACATGAACTTTTTTTACTCAATCACGAATCCAAGGCTTCGCTGCCTTCGGTAGTGAGGAAGCAAAAAAACGTCGTGGGATTTCCAAGCCTCCGACCAGCGACCTAACGCAATGTCATGTAATACACGTCCTCAGCTGCTTTTGGCGTTTTCCGGGTAGGTAGAACCCCCTCGGCAGTTTTCGGCGGAGTGGGGTCTGGTCATGCTCTCCTCTGAGCTGGGTGGCAGGAGTGGGGTAGAGGGAGAACTGTGCGGGTGACGGGGAGGGGAGCCGAGTTCACCTGGACTGGATCCGGACGTTTTCCAGCCTGGTTTACTCCCGTAAAAACATGTTCCATGTTAAAAGCTAGTGGATGTAGAATATGGAGTCGTTCAAGGAGGAGAGTTAAGCTCGATTTTGTTTCGAATTTATAATTAAACCAGCACCCCTATCACTTGCCAAACGTGAGATCGTAGCTTAAGTACTTGGGACAATGTTTTCGGAGAAGCTCGGAGAGCGGTTGATTTGTTGGTAGAATGGTTTGACGTTAAATGCAGGGAAAACAAAATAGTGTTTAGTAATCCGTCTGACGGAGAGAGTGAAGTAACAAACTAGTAGTGCAAAAAAATTGTAGAGATAGATAAATCTGTTCCGGTTCACCTGAAGAGAAAGTAAATTAATAGCTGTTGATATCTTCGAAAATATCACACTGAACGTCTGCATAAAAAAATGAGAAAGTTTTTCCAAATTTGCTATCATAATTACCTAAAAGTCCGACGTTGAAGATCGACTATTGGCGTTTAATTTACATTTCAGTTGTCCTGTTCTTCAGTATTTATGGGATAGCTATATGGGTGCAACATAGGAATGCTAGTTAAAAGGAACCAGTTAATGTCCAAAATTCTATGGTTTGCGTTTCAAGTTTCGTAGAATCCGAAAATGGAATAAAAAAGCTGCAAATTATTACACACAATTTGTTGGAGAAAGGGGTTGTCAATAATTTAACGAACCAATTATTCGACCAACTTGAATAGGTTTATTAAAACCATGAAAATCGACGCTATCGAGAAAAAGTAATAAATGAATGGCACACAATCATGTACCTACGGTAGACCGGATATCATAGGTCTAATAAAATAAATCGATTTGCTCTGGCACTTCGTACCATAAAAATAGACGTGGACTGTAAAAATAGGTATTCAGTGAAAAAAAAATACAGAAATGTAGGAGCTCCTTACAGGTATGCTAGTGAAGGTGCCTAATAGTTGCGAAATGATCGACGTGACTAAAATTTCTGGTCTTATAATTTGGACTGATATAGTAAATTTGGAAAGGTAAGACCGGATTTTGGGAATCGGGACTTCTCCACAGCGATCCGACGAATTCAGGATTTCGTGCTTGCGTGGGAGCCTCCACAAGTCCGGGCCAGGTTTCTTGGTTTTTTGATGAACGAAGAGAGTCAGTATAAGGAGGGCAATCTGGGAAGACAGAAAATGCAGGAAGGGGTTCCTGAAGCCACCCGAAGACTGCAAAGAACAGGCATTATTAAAATGGTGTAAGGATGACGAGTTTTTCAATATGGCGATCCATGAATAGAAGTCCTGTGGGTAGGCATACGTTTGTAGGAACAAACTTACATGAAATTGACGTTCTGGAGACGGACAAAGAAGAAGAAGAAGGTTCAGCCGTCGAAGATCTTGAAGAAGCAGGGGATTAAGCCGTAATCGATCTGGCAAAGTCCCGAAAGATGAGGATGCTGATGACCTCATGCAGAAAATGTGGAAAAGACGGAAAGTCGAGCGCCTGGGGTTCCACTCGGAAAAACTGCTAAAGACGGACTGACGACTGATTTGCGAGTAGAAGGGCTTGTGGCAGGACTTCCCGCAGGAGGGGGCATCACATGAATCCACAGTATCAAAAGGAGATGAGCCAGGGAGAGGACTCAGATTAGGCGGATTACGGGGTCAATGTGAATAGTCGGGTTGAGCAGTTAGCTTGCGATGTTTTCGTTAACACAATTTATTATTTTCCTGTATAAGATTCCTATTCCGCATAGATCACAAAATTCCAATTAGCGTACGACTCTGAATTAAGAGGGATGAGATCATGACAAAAATGCCACCCGAGTCGAAGTATAGGCTCTCTAACGTTCGACACTCATACACGTGTAGATTTGAAGTTTCCAGCTGGTCAACTCCCCATTATGTGGATAAGTTTCAACAAATTATGCAGGAATGACTAACCTAAGGGTAATGTTTTGATTAATTTATCCAAACTACCAGGAAGGTAAGTGATATTACGACATGGTAAGGGTTCGTTAAAAATCAGCAGTCTAAGTCAAATGCTCTTATCCCGCAATCGCACATCCCTTGCTGTATCAGCCCTCGTTAACTTTACCGCACTTACTTTTGCTGGTATTTAGGGAAGTAAGACTCCAAGAAAGTTGAGCACGCAGAGGTTATCCGAGCTTCTTCGAGGGAACCTCCAGACTTGATTATCGTAATTAAAATACAATTATCTTTCGCAGTCGTACTAAAACCTCATCGCAAAGGGGCTTTGCTGGGCGTGATATTAAAATGAAGACTTTTTTCCCTTCTAAACGAAACAGTCCATTTGCATGAAAATAACAACAGAGATTGAGAAGGAAGGAGAAATGGATGCCTCCTTAATTATTTTTCTGGTTCCTTGGGTGATATAAAAAACAAGAATTAAAACAGAAAAAGTTTAGAGATAAAGGAGGGGTGAAATAAAATTATGAAAAGTCTGAAGATGCGAACGTAACATGACGCGATTTGGCACTAAAAGACAAAAAAATCGTATAACCGCGTATTAGCAAATTTTTTGGAAAATGCGCTATTGCAACTGGTCCAAAAAGTTTGGAGTGTACCTACTCAAATGAATTTCGAAAAAATTTCAAAGCAACATTGGTATCCGTTTCAGGGCATTCTAAATCCTTCGTACTATTATATCTGACCTTAGCTACGAGACGCGAAATTCTTTACGTTTGTTATGGGAAACGAAAATATAAGTTGGAAGATGGGAATTTCCTGAATACAAAAATATGGACAACTCTTTTTTTCTGACATCGCTAAAACTTGGTAAAAATCGTCTAAAACTGGGAGAACCAAAAGTCATCAATGTAACAACTTGGACTTACGATGAAAGTATTCACGTTGGTAGCTTTAATAGAACTCAATATAATATATATTATTTTGTAATTTTACAGGAACTGCGTTCTAATTACACCTGCATAGGTTACAGGTGATAAATTATTATGTACATGGAGTCATTATCGACTGCCCAGAAATAAAAAATATGGTGATTGAGGCACAAAATCTTTTTCTTTTTCTTTTTTGAATAGCCAAACATATTTGTGCGCGAAAAAATTCATCGAAAATTTTATTTTCTTCCAACTTACAAGAAATGGTGTGTGTTACTGTTTTTAGAATGACCATTAATTACCATGAATGAACATTAGGGCCTGGACAGGGATAGCTGATTACTGTAGACCCAGCAGTGCTGCTGAGGACAGAACTCTGAGGGCCCAACTAGCACAATTGGTCGGATTTAATCGTATTTTACGACTTGTGACCTAATACATCCGACGTCAGAAATCTGTATGTCTACCAAGGACGTCATCCTGATGTCGTACCGCCGTCAGATTGCCGTTCTACAGCTGTAGTCCCCCCGAAGTCGGATATCTTTAGCATGGAACCATGAGGTCGGAACGACGTCGGATATGCTGTAGTACAGAATGCTAAGGTCACCACGACGTCGGATATCGGTAGGACGGAATGAGGAGATCGTCACGAAGTCGGATATCTGTAGTAAAGAATGACGAGATCACCATGACGTCAGATATCTGTAATACAACTGTTGTAAGTCGCCACGACGGTGGTTCTAAAGAGTTATGTACAAACGCTACAGATTTTAGTAAGACAGGCGTGATTTTCCGACTTAAGGTCGGCAAGTTAACAAATTTGTTGCGTACATCTGTAAGTCGCCATTTTAAAATAGAATCCTCTTTGGTTTTCCCTGTTCCACTTGAGTTATTTTGAGGTTATGATGTATATTTGAATAATTTTACAATTTATTTATGATTTAAATGCAAAATTAGTAGGAAATACAAGGAAATAAAACATTTCAAAAGTAAAACCATCCAAATAATAAGTCATCAGACCGTTTTCATTTTAGTTGCCAAGATTAAAAATTAAAGTTAAAACGTCTCAGAACCGGAAAGCACTTGTTTTCGAGAGGTATAATTTAAGATTTTACGTAAAAATTTCCTCCCCGTCGATTTTATGACACAGGATTTTATGATCCACGGGATCTCTCAATGATACCTGCAGGTACCCATCATAATAATTATCCTGTCCACCATCTTAGCGATTTCGCCTGGAGTGGATTCCATTTTGTTGAAGGCAACGGCTTCCTACATTTGTCAACCCCAAAAGAGGTTCTAATTACAGAAATATGTACAACAAGTCGGAATGAGGTAGAAGATGTTAACCTTCCTATTTAGGTTTTACTACAGAATGTTGTAGTATAATACTACTACAGACTTGTACGCTAGTAGCTTGCGACTATATTCTGACCTGTGGTCGGGCGGCGGCGTCGGTACAACCAGAAAATCATTCGCCAAATTAGTCGTGATTTGGTCTGGGAGAGGTCGCGCGGACATCATCATTCGACGTCGGGTCGTATTTCCCGACTTGCACCGACCTATTTGTGCTAGTTGGGGGTGGTAGCCTGACGGATTTTTAAATGGTCGCCAACGCATAATTTGGTGGATGGCTTTTAAAAACGCTGCAAATCCCTGCACAACGGTTTATTATTTTGTACAGATACCCTTCTGTTACAGACCACAGCTCTCCGTATAGATAACCCTTTATATAATATATATGCACTATTCTATACATATCATGTAGATCGCAGACCCTCCGTAGATTAGTACCTAACCCCGTACTCGCTACTAGGTACCTACCTAAATCACGAGTTAAATGTTGCTAAAATAATTCTGTCAATGACAAACAGTAACTAAAATGGCAAAAAGAAACGCAAATAATGAAGTTCTGAAGGGAAATTGTTGATTTGGAGTGAAAATACACTGGAAATGGCGGATGAGGTTGGGACAGAAACAAAAGCCGGCGCCACAACGCGAAATCTCATGTGACTTGAAAGGCCAAGGCCAGTCATAATGAATTTATTGAAAAAACAAAAGAAAGCGATTGATTGAACTATTGCGGACCATGCCAATGCGCACCACGCCAATTTAGACAACTCGATTATAACCAAGGATATTGTATCCAATATTGTCGCGGGAGGGAGGGGGGCAGTCTTCAATTGTTTACCGTTGTGTAATAATTTGCCGTTGTGTAATAATTTACCGTTGCGTAATAATTTGCCGTTGTGTAATAATTTACCATTGTTACAGACCACAGCTCTCCGTATAGCTAACCCTTTATATATGTACTATTCTATACATATGATATAGATCGCACACCCTCCGTAGGTTAGTACCTAACCCGTTACTAGGTACCTACCTGAATCACGAGTTAAATGTTGCTAAAATAATTCTGCCGATGACAAACAGTACCTAACAAAAAGAAACGCACATAATGAAGTTCTGAAGAGAAATTGTTGGTGAGGAGTGAAAAAAGTTGCGAAAGTACCTACCAACAAACTCCAGCCCCTTCTAAGTAGATGGTATAATGAACCGTTGTGTAATAATTTACCGTTGAGTAATGATTTACCATTGTGTAATAATAATTTACCCATCAATAATTCTTCAACGTTTGTTCAGTTTCACTACCTATCAACAAACTCCAAAAGAGCCATCAATTTTCAAATGAAATAATATCACAGAACAACCAACTCGACTTCATACTCCGTCAATATAATCAGGTGGCCCCTAGCAATGATTTTATCTCGTCCCTGGTGACAAGATTTGGGTTAAATGTATACAATTTCATTCACCTTGCTGTCGGATATGCAGGTCGGTGCAAACTTTGGGTCCTTACTGTGAACGAACGGCTGGACATACGATGCTCCGGGTGGTCTTAAAAAAACTCGTAAGTTCAAGAACTATTTAAAACCGTAAAAAGATTCACGTAAAAAAAGGTATAGGCGTTCTGAAAATTTCAACCCCTATTTTGAACCCCTTAGAGATGACTGACAGTAACGTCGAGCTTCGAGGACCAACTAGACCCCGAACGGAACCTATAACCCGAATTTCATCAATTTTTTTTCATGGTAACTAAGAAAAGTGGCCAGTACGGCATACGGCGGACAGACAGAAATATTTTTATTGAATTTTCGGATTCTACATAAGTTGAAACGTAGACCATCAAATTTTGAGGGGGGGGTAAGCATTTTTTTTCTTGCTCGATTCCAATGGTTCATTATTGAAAATAATAAACCAAAATTGAGAATTAGAATGAATTCCGTGAAATAAAAAAAAGAAAAAGCAAATAATTCGATAGATGAACAAATTTGTTGGGGGCAAAAACTGTTCAATTGTGGATTTTATGTTTAAAGGTTTTTATGTTTAAAGGTTTTTATGTTTAAATGTTTAAGACCATAAAAGTTTCGATAATATAATAGGTAGCTACGAAGGACTCACTTCAAAAATTCACTCATCTGGTCATGCGTCATGACACGACCTTTTTTCTCTCACCATGTTTTCTTTTTCATCTCGTATTCTAGAAGACCTCAGTTTTTCATCGCTATAACATAATTCGAACAGATTCTCCTAATCCTGAGGAATCCTATTCGGGACTTTGGCGCGCTTCCAGGAGGAGAGTATGTTAAACGCGTGATTGTTCCGAGAACAGCAAGGGTTGGTGAGATGGTCTCACTAGAACTTGTTTCCCATGAATATAGCCTGGAACGCCACCTCCTTCATATTTTAGGTCCTCGAGCCCTAACGTCGAAACGAAACTGATAAATTCTCCTAGAATCGAACAGAAATGGGCCCGGTGAATTGAGCTATTCCACGCTTAATAATGATGGTAGTTGGCTTATAAGGTCCTCTTGCTTCCTCTGTCGCCATCTCTCTTTCGCAGAATCTCTCGCCCCCACAATCTTTTCCTTTCGAAGAAAAAGAACGACCAAGAGCAGCTATGACCTGCTGATTTCAACTCGTATATTCAGCCGTTTTCATTTCCACAGAAACGACTTTGGTGAGAAACAAACTCTATAATATATTAGGAAATTAGCATAAGCTCATAAGGGGCCGTTACTGTCAAAGAGAGGATTTGCACAGAGCCGGCCAATAAAGAGCAAAGTCGGAGAGCTGCTCACATCTCCAGACCAACAACTGAAGAGGTGGGAGGAGCACTTTACAGAAGTATTGAACCCACCTCGGGACGAGGACCGACTGGACACTCTCTTCCAAGGCGTAGGCAGGCTCATCCCGCATGTGGACAGCCAGGTAAACACCGAACCACCTTCGGAAGCAGAGATTAGGAAAGCAATTAGTGAGCTAAAGAATGGTAAATCCCCAGGCTTGGATAATATTCCTCCAGAGGCTCTGAAAGCTGACCCTGAGACCACTACTAAACTGCTGTTCCCCATTACACGAAGACTGTGGGTTGAGGAGGTGATTCCATCTGAATGGAAGAAGGGCCTCATCATAAAACTGCCCAAAAAAGGTGATCTAACCAAATGTGACAATTGGAGGGGCATAACTCTGCTTACAATGACCAGTAAGGTCATGTCAAAGATAATCCTGGAAAGGATAAAAGATCATGTGGAGGGGCTCCTTCGACGAGAGCAAGCGGGTTTCAGGAGGCACAGGAGTTGTGTTGACCTAATCAACACACTCCGTATTATCCTTGAACAAAGTACTGAGTTTCAAAGCCCGCTCTACGCCCTCTTTATTGATTTCCAGAAGGCCTTTGATTCGGTCAAGCAGGGGGCAATATGGAGGGCACTCCAGGTTTATGGAATCCCGGCGAAGATTCTGCGGCTGATTCAGGAGATGTACAGTGGGTACTCGTGCCAGGTTGTTCATGACGGCTCCCTTTCTTCCCCTGTGACCGTGAGTTCCGGATGTCGTCAGGGGTGTGTGCTCTCTCCGACCCTCTTTCTCCTGATTCTGGATCTCCTGATGAGGAAGGCTCTCGGAGGTAGGAGGAGAGGGATCCAGTGGGGACTGTGCGGGCGCCTGGAAGACCTGGATTATGCAGACGATGTCTGCATGTCGTCTCAACGGCTCTGTGATATGGCTTCCAAGCTCAACAACCTCAGCGAGCTCTCATCCATGGCAGGTCTCAAGATAAACGTTAGTAAAACAAAGGAGATAAGGGTGAACGTAGCCTTGAGAGATAACCTGGTGGTGGATGGCGAGGTCATAGAGCAGGTGGATTCCTTCCAGTATCTCGGGAGCAATGTCGATGCCGCAGGAGGGGCGGATGGGGATGTAAGGAGCAGGATTAGGAAGGCAAACGGCGCTTTCGTCCAGTTGTACCCGGTTTGGAGGAATAGGAATATTTCTCTCGGGACCAAGCTCCGTTTGTTCAACACAAATGTGAAGTCCGTCCTTCTTTATGGCTGCGAAACCTGGAAAACAACGAGGACGCTGACCCGGAGGATCCAGGTTTTTGCTAACCGCTGCCTGAGGAGAATCCTAGGGATATATTGGCCAGATGTAATCTCCAACGAAGAGCTCCTGGAGAGGACGCATCAGAAGCCGGTCTCAGCTGAGATTCTGAGGAGAAAATGGAAGTGGATCGGGCACACCCTAAGGAAGGATGAGGGAGCCATCGAGAGACGTGCTTTGGACTGGAATCCGCAGGGGTGCAGAAGACGGGGACGCCCACGTGATACGAGGAGAAGGTCTGTGGAGAGGGAGGCTGGTCGGGCTGGGAAGTCGTGGCAGGAAGTCAAAACGTTGGCAGGAAACAGAGAGGGATGGCGAAACTTCGTGGAGGCCCTATGCTCCTCTCAGGAGTGACAGGAGATAAGTCAAGTAAGTCAAGTCATAAGGGGCCGGCAGATAGGACTAGTAAAATGGTTTGTTTAAAGCCAGTCGAACTGTCCACTTCCGTCTTCCAGTCTCCGAATTCTGCCAAGGGTTCAAAATTAATGGAAGTACTAATTGTGAGGTTTTCACACTATAACTTTCCACTCCCTTAATTTAATGTCACTAAACACTGTGAGATCCGTCATTCAAGAAGTTGAGGAAGGGAAGCGGTATCTTTGGAATGAAGAACGCTGCAAATGATTACACAACGGTTCTGCGTAGATCACTGGTTTCTGGGGTCAATACCTACCCTCGTGCTCCCCCCAGGAAAACCCTAAATCGAGTACTGAAGCCGGCTCGGGAATTAAAGTTTCATAAAAATGCGCGGGATTCAATAATTCAATCATTAATTAATTGCTGTTATTCATGAAGCATAAGGAAAGCAATAACCGTTGTGTAATAATTTACCTGTACAGATACCCCTTCTGCGTAGACCACTGTTTTCTGTGGTCAATACCTGCCCTCAGACTCCCCCCAGGAAATCCCTAAATCGAGTACTGGAGCCAGCCCGGGAATTAAAGTGTCATAAAAATGCGCGGGATTCAAACATTCGATTATCATTAATTAATTGTTGTTATTCATGAAGCATAAGGAAAATTATAAACCGTTGTGTAATAAAACGTTGTGTAATACTGTACCTGTGTGAATTCATTGAGGATAACGTTTTTTCAAGTTCCAAAAGCACCTATCATCAAAATCCAAAACATCAATCATTTTTCAAATAAAATAATATCACAGAACAACCAACCGGAGAGCCATCCGAGATTAAAATCAGGCGATCCCTAGCAATGATACCTGGGCCGGATTTATACCGTTTGATTCACGATCATGTTGACGAAGCTTTTCGGTGCAAACGAACGGCTGGTCATGCAATGCTCCGGGTGGTCTCTAAAAATTCATTAGTTCAATATCACTCCAAAAACGTTTTTTAAAAAAAATCTCCTACTGAAAGTTTTCGAGCACCGGCGTTCTGAAAATGTCAGCCCCTATTTTTCACCCCTTAGGGATGACTGACACTAACGCCGAGCTTCGAGGAGCAACTAAACCCCAAATGGGACCTATAAACCGAATTTCGTCAAGTTTGGTTCGTACGGCGCGTACAGCGGACGGATAGAAATTTTTGTTTATTATTTTCAATAATGAACCTTTGGGATCGAGCATGAAAAAAAAATTTTAACCCCCCTCAAAATTTCATGGTTTACGTTTCATGGTATGTAGAATCCGAGAGTGCAATAAAAACGCTGCAAATTATTACACAATGGTTTAATATTTAGTGTATAGATGCCCCTTATGCGTAGATCACTGTTTTCTGCGTCAATACCCTCGTGCTCCCCCCCCCCCCCCCCCCCAGGAAAGCCCAAAATCGAGTACTGGAGCCAGCCCCGGAATTAGAGTTTCCTACAAATTCACAGGATTCAATAATTCAATCATTACCAATTATTTGTAGTTATTCCTGAAGCATAAGGCAAATAATAAACCGTTGTATAATAATACACCTGCATACCTGCATATATACCCCTTCTACGTTTGTACTATAATGAACCGATGTGTAATAATTTAACGTTGCGTAAAAATTTACCGTTTTGTAATAATTGACCGTTGTGTAATAATTTGCCCATCAATAATACTTAAACGATTGTTCAAGTTGCAAAAGTACCTATCAAAAAAATCCCGCCCCTTCTACCTAGATGGTATAATGAACAGTTGTGTAATCATTTACCATTGTCTAATAACTTACCCGTCAATAATACTTCTCTGCTTGTTCAAGTGGCAAAAGTACCTATCAACAAAATCCTAAACAGCCTTCATTTTGGTTTATTATTTTCAATAATGAACCATTGGAATCGAGCATGAAAAAAAAAATTCTTACCCCCCCTCAAAATTTGATGGTTTACGTTTCAAGGTATGTAGAATCCAAAACTGCAATAAAAATATTTCTGTCTGTCCGCCGTACGCCGTACGCCGTACGGGCCACTTTTCTTAGTTACCATGAAAAAAAATTGATGAAATTCGGGTTATAGGTTCCGTTCGGCGTCTAGTTGGTCCTCGAAGCTCGACGTTACTGTGAGTCATCTCTAAGGGGTTCAAAATAGGGGTTGAAATTTTCAAAACGCCTATACCATTTTTTTACGTAAATATTTTTACGGTTTTAAATAGTTCTTGAACTTGTGAGTTTTTTAAGACCATCCGGAGCATCGTACGTCCAGCCGTTCGTTCACAGTAAGGCCCCGAAGTTTGCACCGACAGGCATTTTCGACTCCAGTGTGAATGAAATTGTATACAATTCAAACCAAATCTCGTAACCACAGACGCGCCCACAATAGGAATTTGTGAATACGGCCAATCATTGGTAGGGATCACCTGATTATATTGGCGGAGTATGAAGTCGAGTTGGTTGTTCTGTGATATTATTTAATTTGAAAAATGATGGCTCTTTTGGAGTTTGTTGGTAGGTAGTGAAACTTGGACAAACGTTGAGGTATTATTGATGGGTAAATTATTACTACGGTAAATCATTACTCAACGGTAAATTATTACACAACGGTTCATTAGGTATACCATCTACGTAGAAGGGGCTGGAGTTTGTTGGTAGGTACTTTTGCAACTTTTTTCACTCCTCATCAACAATTTCTTTTCAGAACTTCATTATGTGTGTTTCTTTTTGTTAGGTACTGTTTGTCATCGGCAGAATTATTTTAGCAACATTTAACTCGTGATTTAGGTAGGTACCTAGTAACGAGTACGGGGTTAGGTACTAACCTACGGTGGGTTTGCGATCTACATAATATGTATATAATAGAATAGTACATATCATATTATATAGACGGGTTATCTACGAGTATACATAGAGCTGTGATCTGTAACAGAAGGGTATTCTATACAAAATAATAAACCGTTGTGCAGGGATTTGCAGCGTTTTCAAATGGAATATTATCGCGGAACAACCAACTCGACTTCAAACAACCATCCGGGATTATAATCAGGTGCTCCTAGTGATGATATTTGGGCTGAATGTATACAATTTCATCCACCCTCCTGTTGACCAAGCCTGTCGGTGCAAACTTTGGGGCCTTACTGTGAAGGAACGACGGGACGTACAATGCTCCGGGCGGTTGAAAAAAACTTGTAAGTTCAGGAACTACCGATATAAAACCGAAAAAAGATTCACGTAAATAGAAGGCTCCGCTCTTTGCAGCCCTTGTGTCTTAATAAAATCCATTTTGGAGGTAGGTACGTGTTTTACAGTAATTTTTCAATGCGCTTGAGATTGATAACCATAAGCTAGAAACAGTTCTATTTCATCAATACTATATATCGTCCATTCGTTGTAGGGATCTTCTACGGATTGAGAGTCAGGGCTTGAGCTTACTCATCAATATTTTCTATGAATCAACCATTATTGTCATGGACCCTTCTAAAAGTGACTTACACCCACCGTTTTGGGCATAATAAATGGCTGAGTGAAGAGACATTAAGGGGTCCAACGCTCTGACAAAAATGCTTAATGATCTACTTGGATGGCTCAGGTCTCCAAAAGAAGACGGGGAGAGCACGAGAAAAACCGATCTCGAAATAATATCTAGAAGGTGGCGGACCATCATTCTTGCGGCTCGAATTGAATAGAAGACGGTTTCCACAGACCTCATGGAGAAGTTAGGTTAGAGTCATTATGGAACGATTACCAAATCTTCAATGGGGAGTGAGGCCTTGTGACAGGTATTAAAATCGTATCTATAATGATGGGCATAACAACCCGTCGCGATGTATTATTCCGGGGGAACTCCTTCGGCATTCTAATCGGGAACCCATTATTATGAATTTGGTGGAAAGATGAGTTCGTCCCTTGACAAATGGTTGAAGTTGATCCTGAGTTGACTCTTTCCGATGTAAAAAGCTGTAGGGAAAACGGGGTCATTACGAAGCTTCGAAAATAATATTGTATATTTCATCGTATAGAAATTTTCAACCTTACACCTCCTCTTACTGTCACCTCTCGTGAGATAGGCTTCTGTATTATTTGAGGTTAGGGTGATAAAGTAATCACACTGCTCATAATCTGGGGACACACAGAATTGGACAATTTCAACACCAAAACCCGATAGGGAAAAAACACACTATAATGTGTGTAGTAATATTGTTCACTCATGGTAACGAAACTTCTTAATTCAAAGTTCAGAGCCTTACGGTGAACGAACGGCTGGACGTACAATTCTCCGGGTGTTCTCAAGGATTCCCAAAGTCCGGAATCAATTTAAACATTAATAGTCGAGAGTAAACCAGTAATCACATGGCTTGGCCTTGGTCTAGTATGGGTCCAAATTTTAACCAATTTGGACCATGCGACAAAAATTATGTGGGACCAACTACCATAGGACCCAACTCTGAACTACCATCAAATTTTCAGCCATTTTGGACCATTGGGGTCAATCTGAACTACCTGAAGGAGCTGAAATTTTCATTTTGTTTAATTTTTTCAATAATGAACCATTGGAATCGAGCAAGAAAAAAAAAAATCTTACCCCCCCCCCCCCCCCCCCCCTCAAAATTTGATGGTTTACGTTTCAAGGTAATACAAATATTTCTGTCTGTCCGCCGTACGGGCCACTTTTCTTAGATACCATGAAAGAAAATTGATGAAATTTGGGTTATAGGTTCCGTTCGGGGTCTAGTTGGTCCTCGAAGCTCGACGTTACTGTCAGTCATCTCTAAGGGGTTCAAAATAGGGGTTGAAATTTTCAGAACGCCGTAGCTCAAAAACTTTCGATAGAAGGGTATGGTTTTTTTTTACGTTAATAAATGTGTCTTGAGCTAAACAATTTTTTGAGACCACCCGGAGCATCGTACGTACGTCCAGCCGTTCGTGAGCACCAAAAAGCTTCGGCAACACGATCATGAATCAAACGGTATAAATCCGGCCCGGATATCTTAACTACGGAGCATCTGATTATAATCAACGATGGCTGTATGAAGTAGAGTTGTTTGTTCTGCGATATTATTTCATTTGACAAGTGATGGACTACTGGATTTAGTTGGTAGGTACTTGTGAAACTTGAACAAACGTTGAAGTATTATTGATGGGTAAATTATTACACAATGGCAAATTATTACACACCGGCAAATTATTACACAACGGTAAATTATTACACAACGGTAAATTATTACACCACGGTAAATTATTACACAACGGCTCATCTACCCAGAAGGTGCTGGATTTTGTTGATAGGTACTTTTGCAACTTGAGCAACTGTTGAAGTATTATTAATGGGTAAATTATTAACACAATGGCAAATTATTACACAACGGTAAATTATTAAACAACGGTAAATTATTACACCACGGTAAATTATTGCACAACGGTTCATTATTTCATCTCCGTAGAAGGGGTACTTATACAGGTAAATTTTTACACATCGGTTTAGGTAGGTACCTAGTAACGGAGTACGGGGTTAGGTACTAACCTACGGAGGGTCCGGGATCTACATAATATGTGTAGAATAGTACATATTATGTTATATAGAAGGGTTATCTATACAGAGAGCTGTGATCTGTAACAGGAGGGTATTCTGTACAAAATAATAAACCGTTGTGCAGCGTTTTTTATCGATGGATTCGTATTCAGCGTTATGACTGGCAGTAACGCCGAGTTTCGCGGACCGAGAAATACCTATACCTCAATATGGACCTACAAACCAAATTTCAATAATAATATTGTGGTTCACGGTAACTGAGAAAAATGCGAAGTACGGCGGACGGACAGAAACTGTTCCATTCCATTTTCGAATTATACGTACCTTGAAACGCAAACCATCAAATTTGAGGGGGAGTTCAAATGTTTCTCCATGCTTGATTCCAAAGGTTCATTATTGGAAATAATAAACAATAATCGGAAATTGTGAGTAGCAGAAAAATAGGGGGTTCAAATTTTCAAAACGCTGTAGCTCGAAAACTGTCAATAGAAGAGTATGATTTTTATGACGTTTTAACATGGATAGGTTTTTGGGCTGGGAGACAGTCCGAAAATCCCGACACCAGAACGTGTAACAGTGTATTTCCCAGAAGCTAATTAATTTCAGTTCCTGTTTGAACTACGAGGATGAAATTAGAAATGGAGCTTCTGTAGGACTGGCGAGTAAGAAGACGTGGGGGGGGGGGGGGGGATCCTCCCAAATCAGTTGAGGGAGTATTTCTTCAATCCAAAATGTCTCCTTTCAACAACAAAAATTACCACATTTTCTTGGTTTTCACGGAAAAACGTTGAATGTGGATATGCAATACGGTACTGTCAATTCGTGCGTCCAAAAATATGTTCATGAGAAAATGTGGTTTTGGTTTATTATTTTAAATTGATTCCGGACTTTGGAATTTCTTGAGATCATCCGGAGCAGTGTACGTCCAGCCTTTCCTTTAAGGTAAGGCCCTGAATTTTGAACAAAAAAGCTTCGTCAACATGAATTTGCATCATACAGTATACATCCAGCCCAGATATCATTGATGGGGAGCAGCTGATTATTTATTAACCACGCATGGCTCTATGAAATCGAGTTGTTTGTTCTGTGATCTTATTCCATTGTTATTTTGGTGTTTGCTGACTTTGTTGACTTTTCAACTATAACAACTTTGGTTCGGTGTCTGTCCGTCTGTGTGTCTGTAAATCCTTGTCAAACGCATAATTTCTTCAATTTGAATCAGATTTTCTTAAATTTCGGGTTGCCAACTGCTGTATGAGTTTCAGAACAATCGGATCATCGGTATGGCCACTGCACATGCGCAAACGTAAATACGAGGTAAGTAATAAATTTCTTACGAACCGATAGCCCGGTGTTGCTCAAATTTGGTGGGTAGTTATGATGTACTTCCTTGATGTCCCCTGTAATTATTACAGAACGATTGGATCATGAGTTTGACCACTGCGCATGCACATGCGCAAATCTTGTTCTCAGGAACAAATTACCCGATTATGCTCGTACAGAAAGCATTGATCTTCTCTGAAGGGGTATCTATGCAGGAATTAATAAACCGATGTTTAATAATTTATAGCGTTTTCTTTTGATCACCTAATGGTTATTAAAAAAACAGTTCGTGCATAAATGCAAATGTATTTTGTTTTAGTGTTTCTTCGGGTATTTTTCCACTTGATCATTGCGCATGGTACCTACTAACGTTCATTCTACATGCAATTCAGTGCAAGGGCCCGTTATCGCAATGCGGATTCCATTCAATTAATGAAAGGCGGCCTTCCCTTTTGATCCAGACGAAATTAGGGGTTGCGATCGACCTGCCGTGGCTCACAGCTTGATCGCCTTCTCACGCAGACGCAGAAAACGTAGTTTCCCTTTGAAGAAGTCCATGCAGTAACGATTTAGAGTTAACGAGAGGAAGCTCAAGGCGCAGTTTTGTTTAATAAATAAAATTAGAGAGAGAATTACACGTGAAAGAATTGTCCAATGCCAATTCGGTTTTGATGCAGAGAAGCCTTTCCCAATATTATGTTACAACCTTCTTCTAGTTTCTTTAATTCTTTGTTCTCTTAAAAAATTTTGCGTTAGGCAATCCTTTTTTGAGTGGCCTATGAATATGCATTTCTACCACTCACACGTTTTTCATCAAACATCAAGCCTAGGTACTCAAAAAACATGACACGTTGTTTCATTATTGCATTCAATCTTTCCGTGCTAATTGGAAGTTCAGACTCAGGATTCACAATGAGAATTACCATTTTTGTTATAAAACAATACCCCAATGCATTTTGGCCTTGATAACGCCTGAAGAAAATGGTTGTTAATTTAAATTGGAGAATTACTAAAACTCGCTCATATCCAGTCAAGCAGTATGACTGCAACTTTTATTGTTTCCGCGCGAGTCTAGCGGAAGCCTTATGATCATCTGCTCACAATCTGAACAAATATGGTTCCGTGTCTGTCCTTGCGGTGATGTGTTCATACCTCCTAGTAGAAACGTGCATAACTGTACGAAAGAATGGTGGTAATGAGCTGAAAGTTGCTGGGTAGGAGCGGGTCCGGCTCTGGACGGTCCCAAAGTCGAATCTTAACTTCCGTCTGCGCATGCTCTAACATGCAATCTTTGTAAAGCCCGTAACTACACGAATGAATGGTTGAAAATATAAGAAAAAGGTTAAATCCTTTATTAACTTAACTTAATTAAGTGAAATTAACCATATAGATATATACTCCGATCAAAAATAATATATAATTTAAAGCTAAAGGTAAAAATATCTTCCAAGTCAAATACATTAATTTATCATATCGAAAACGAGGTAGGGTCCCTCGGACCCAAATAAATATAAATACCAAAAAAACCCACTTTAAAAAAAGTTATAGAAACAACATTACATCCCATAAAAAATACACACGAAAGCATTCTTATAAATGGCTCAGATGCAATCTCAATCCACTCTGATACAGCAGGTTGTGGTATTCATAAATTATATTATCTAACCTTTAGCCACAGAGCTGACAGGGGAACTGCTCAGTTTTCAGCAATTAGCTCCAGTTTAGGGAAATTAATCATGGTTATTTATGTTCATGTTTTATGTTTGTCGTAAGTCTGTAGGGTAGGTTTGGGTAGGGTGAAGGATAGGAAAAGATGTGCTCCTTAGGTGTCTTTTCGGATTGCTAACGCCCCGCGGTTATCACCACAGCAGGTTTTAGGGGAAGAGGAGGCTAGCTCCCGCGGTTATCACAACAGCGAGTGCTAGAGTAGAGAAAGGCGTCCCGCGGTTATCACCAAAGCAGAAGCCAGGAAGAAGGAGGCTAGCACCCCGCAGTTTTCACCACAGCGAGTATTAGAGGAGAGGGAGCATCCCGCGGTTACCACCACAGCAGATGCGAGGAAGGGTAGGAGAGAGAGAGAGAGAGAGAGAGAGAGAGAGAGAGAGAGAGAGAGAGAGAGAGAGAGAGAGAGAGAGGAGAGATAGAGAGAGAGAGAGAGAGAAAGAGAGAGATTGATTGATTGATTGATAACGTTTTATTTACAAGATCTCGCAAGGTTTGGTCGCAAGCGACCATTCTTCCACCTAACGAGACTTACACCTAAGTACAAAAAAGTTTATTAGTCTACGTATTAAGTTTAAAATATGGTTGAATAGGAATAAACAAGTGAACATAATTGCGTGAAAGGCTATAGGATAATGATACATTTAATAATGGTAATATAACTTCTAAAAGTGCGGTGCTAAAATGATTGTGGTTCTAATATTTTGAAAATAATACCTCCTTCAACTTGCTTTTAAATGTTGAATAATTCCTTGTCTTCTTCAATTCGGAACTCAAACCATTATAAAATAAAATACATTTACAAAGAAAAGAATTGTGAAAAACTGTAGTTCTACATGCAGGCAAAACGATAGGTAGTGTCTTTATTTCGGGTATTTGAACTGTGTATGGTAGAAAATGTAATGAAATTACTAGCCAAATACATGGGTTTTTGTAAACTCACTATTCGATGCATGCTAGTTAGAATGCTAAACTGAATTAACTCTTCTATTTTTAAAATATTTAGTTTTTTAAATTTATCGTGAATCCTGTCGTCAAATTTCAGGTTCATGATGAATCTAATAACAGAATTCAATAATCTTTGAATTTTTTGTTGACTTTCATAGTCCATGTCACACATTGCAGAGAGACTATACAGCAGGTGCGGCATAATCATTGCTTGAAATAGACATTTTTTAATATTAAGTGACCTGTATGTTAATAATTTATTGAAGGCATATAATTGGGATCGAGATTTTCGACATATGACATCTGTTTGGTTGCTCCACGAAAGATTGTTTTGCAAAATAATGCCGAAGCATTTTATGGCATCCTTATATTCCAAAGATTCGCCATTGATGACAAGTTTAGGCACATCCACTACGGGTAAATTGGCCAGCAGCCGGGAGTGTCCAAAGATTACACAGGAGCTCTTTCGTGGATTAACAACCAAGCCATGTCTCGCGAACCAATTACTTAAATTGTCAAGATCTCTGTTAACAAGTGCCACCTTTGAGGAAATTTGATCAATTTTGGTTGAGATATATAAGTTTAAATCGTCGGCATAGAGACTCCTTTGGCAAGTTAAAATAGCATCAGAAATGCGATTCAAATACAGGGCAAAGATTATACTTGACAGCGTGGTACCTTGTGGAGTACCTCTGTTGAGAATAGACCATTTTGACATGTTGAGATTCGTGGTTCTTACACATTGCTTCCTATTTGATAGGTACGATTCGAACCATGAAATTACCAAATCGCTGCAGCCAATAGATTTTAAAATAGACAGAAAAAGGGAATGTTCTAGACTATTAAAGGCGTGACTAAGATCTAAGCTTACAAACAGGGTTAACTCGCTGTAATCCATATTCTTTCGAATGTCGTCAGTTATTTTGATCAAGGCCGTTTGCGTACTATAATGCTTTCTATACCCTGACTGATATTCATCCAATATGGAGTTATCTTCGATGAATGTTGAAAACTTTGCATACACTACCTTATCAAAGATTTTGGCCAGTACGCTTATTAGGGTTATCGGTCTGAAGTCGCAGAAATTTGAAGCGGAAGTTTTTTTGTTGAGGGGCAGAACATAAGCACTTTTCCACTCATTTGGGTAAATACCTTTTACAATGGAGAAATTGAAAATGTGGACCAGAGTAGTAACAATTTGTTCAGCTATTAATTTGATTAGTATACAGGATATATTGTCTGGACCCATTGCTTTGGAGGAAATACTTTTTATTGCTGTTTTAACTTCGTCAGACGTTACTGGGGTGAAATTAAATTGGACAGCACTATCATTCTTATGTTGTTGATTGTAATATTCAATGAGCTGCGAGTCAACATTATGATCGGAGCCCAGGTGACAGAAGTAATCGTTGAGACCATTCAGATCAACCTCCGGTTCATAACTGTTTGACTGGTTTAAATTTCCTATACCCTGTTCTTTAAAAATTTTAAATAGCTCTTTTGAATTTTTGGCATTTCTCACTTGATTTTTATCACATTGATAAACGGCATTTCGGACTACATTTTTTACTTTATTCCTCATCGTTTTATATGACGAACGAGCACTTACATCATTGGCATGGTTTCTGGAAATACGGTGAAGTTTATTTCTTTTTTTCTTCATTTCCTTAATTTCGGGTGTTAGCCATGGAGCTGGTTTCTTTGTCACTCGGACTTCAACTAGTGGAAAATGCTTTTCCATGAGCTCTTGTAAGAAACCAGTAAGAAGAGACACTTTACTATTTAAATCATCAGCTTGAAGAACACAAGAGAAATCCTGGTTGTTTACATCGTTTTCAATGGCTTTCAAGTCATATTTTTTGAAATTACGAATTTTAATTATTTTGTTTATTTTTTGTCGAGAACAAAATGGAAGGCACCCGTAAATGGTATCATGACTAGATATCCCCGATGACGGGAATTGCCCAAACTTGTGAACACTGCTCGCATTTTTGGTGATTATTAAATCGAGCGTAGAGTGAATGTCGTTTCTGTGAAAAGTGGGCTCAGAAGGAAGTATTTCGAAGTTGATATTATTAACGAGATTAAGCAACTGATTTTTGTATTGTGAGTGGGCAGATGGGTTCATATTAACATTGAAGTCTCCTATAAGAATGATGTTCTCGTATGAAGTTGCAAATTTTTCGACCTCTAGAAAGAAATCGTTCAGACCTGAGGCTTTAGGAGGTCGGTAGACTACGGCTATTAATATTTTATTGAATTTGTTAGAAATTTCAACTATCATAAATTCTATGCTTTTTGAATATCCTCCGTTTGACTGCCCGAGTATTCTGCAGCTGAGGCCCACACGAGCAAATAGCGCTACTCCACCACCTTCCTTCCCTAGTCGATCGTTACGGAACATTTTATAATTGTGTAAATTGAAGACTGACGAAGGCAAACTCTGGTTTTAGAAAGGTTTCCGAAAGGGTTACAACATCAAATATTTCGTTATCGTAACACGATTAAAAAATCTTGTTTGTGAGCAACTAAGGATTCTACGTTAGTGTGCGAGATTTTTAAATGTTTTTTACACTCATTGAAGTGTGTTCCCGAAAAATCATGAAAAAAATTTACTTTCTGAGACATTTAGAAAAAAAAATTAAGTTAAATTAATAGGGGATACATCATAGGTTAATTCTAATTTACAGATTCTTAAGATTATTAATGTCATTCGCATTTTTTAAGACAATTGGTTTGGATTTTTCGTCCTTTCTGATCAGAAGTTTCCGGTTGCTGAACCATAGGAATTTGTAGTTTTTTTCTTTCTTCAACTCCTTAGCGTCTCGCAGAAGTTTGCGGTGATGGTATGTAAGCCCGTTGTTTATGTAGATGGACGTTTTCTCTCCATTCATGAACCCGACATCTCGAGTTGACAGTGGGGATTTCTGGCCTTGAATTTAGCTAGGATCAGCTGTTTGAGACGATTACGGGTAAGATCAACAATGATGACAGGTGGCGCGGAGACTCCGAGTTGCCCCTTCGTGCGATAACACTTGTCAATCTCGATTTCAGGAATGTCAACCTCGATTGCCTGTCCGACCTTTTGAACTATCTCATAAACGTCTTCATTTTGTTGTACTGGGAAGCCTCTTATTTCGATCTCGTTATCAAGCAGAGATTGTTCAAGCTCGTGATATTTGTCCTCGAGATGAGCTATTTGTTGATCACGAGCCACGTTGCTTTCAACGATGGAGTTTATAGCAGCTGAGAGGTTATCCAACTTACTATTAATTACTTTTATAGCTTCCGTATTTTCACTAACAATGGAAGAGTAGTTGTTGAGGGCATCGCTGAAATTCTTGTTGGAGTCAACAAGTGACCTAATCACTTTAATCAATGAAGTAATGTCTTTTGACTTACAGGCTTCATCCACTTGTTGGGCGTTATCGAGCTCCTCCTTGCAAGGATTACAGGTGAAATTCGTTTTTGACGATTTCATTGACTTGTATTCATCAGCCGAAACACCCACGCACGGTAAATGGAAAAGCTTAGCACATTTTGCACAGTTTAACCGAAAAGAATTGTGGGCGAACCCCTTCACGCACACAACGCACTTGTCAGACATGTTTACGTGTTGAGAGCTAGATGCAGACTGGGGAGAGAGAGAGAGAGAGAGAGAGAGAGAGAGAGAGAGAGAGAGAGAGAGAGAGAGAGAGAGAGAGAGAGAGAGAGAGAGAGAGAGAGAGAGGGAGAGAGAGGAGAGAGGAGAGAGAGAGATGAGAGAGAGAGAGAGAGAGAGAGAGAGAGAGAGAGAGAGAGAGAGAGAGAGAGAGAGAGAGAGAGAGAGAGAGAGAGAGAGAGAGAGTGAGAAGGTGTAAGGCGAGTGAGAGAGAGAAGTCGTAGATAAGAGCAAGATCGGTCGAATGAAGAGCTGGGCAAGCCGGGTGGTATACAAAGGCCGTTGAGGGTGTTGGGAGTTCGATGGAGGGGAACCCCTTCCGGGTTTCAACCGCGGCGTCGCGCAGCTCGTCTTTCTCCTCGTTTATTTGGTTAAATCTTATACATTACATAGGAGTGGTAAATGCAGAAATCATGAAATTCACAGGTATTATTTGCATAGGTAAGTAGGTACCTATTTATCAATTTTATAAAAATTGTAATATTATTTTAGTCGGTTCATGAGCTATTGTACATCTTAATCTCCCATACTGGATGTTATGCCCATACTCTGATTGGACTTTATGGATAGATTTGAACATTCAGTATACCTATGAATTTTGTATCAAGGTAGTCTCGTATTAACTCCCTATTTGTTCAACTCCCTATTTGCTGTAACTATGCGCTAAAATAGCTAATTTTATTATCTTCCACCATAATAGAGAAACCGTCTTATATTTCGTACCAGCGGTACGAAACCATACGCCCCACCACTTTCTTCTTAATTCCCCATATTTCTGAGGAAACTGCGTCCCAATCCCCGGATTTCATCGATTTTCCGTTAGCAATGTCTTTAAGTTCGCGCCATCTAAACAGGGGATTCCTGTCTCCAAAAAGTTACATTGGCCGCTTGTTAGATTTCTCACGTCGAACAATGTACCTTCCTCTTATTTAACTCAATGTATCTCAAGTTCATTGCAAAGGCATGAACTCCAAGTCGGATAGGAGTCGGGATCGAGAAGACCTAGGCCGAGGTGAATGAGCGCCATAAAATACGAAGTCCTCCGGTCCAGGTTCCCCAGGACAGGGCCAAGAACCGGAGCTACGATGAGGAGGCGGTGGGAAGGGGTAATTGTGGACCAGTTTTTTCTTTCTTTTTTCCCAGTTCTCTTCTTCTTCACCATTCTCTTCCTTCTGTCCTTAGGTCTCCCCTTCCTCCGCTCTTACAAGCTACTGCACCTGTTAAACTCTTCGCCGCGAGCGCAGAGGCGCTATTCAACACCGCGCCAACATCTTGAGTAAGGTCTCTTGCCGTATAGTGGACCCCTATACTCTAATTCCGGGGAGCCGCCTGCTACCCACAGCTTCTATTGTTTTCGTCGTACTACTTATTAAAAGTTCCAGTCATCATCCAGTCATCTTCATGACCATAAAATATGAGCAAATTTTCGAACTTAGTGACCTGAGCTATTTTTAAATTTTTAGCGCTTTTTTAACCTAAAAACTCAAATTCGGCCCACTTTTTTACGGACAAAAATTAATAGAAACAGCATTAGTACGGAGACCGATAAACATGGTTGCTATTGATATTGAGCGCTGGAGGCTGGTACGATTTTTGATAATCAGATTTTCGACTCAGCTGATCAAAGAGCTCAATTTCTGCCTTAGCAGATCAATAAGTTATGGTTCAATCAATAAGGTTTGGTTGGTTATTTACAGTAAATAATCTTTGGCAGTAAGCAAAGTTTTATTAGGAGGGTTGCGTTTTTCGTATAATTGTGGGAAAAAAGTACTTATGGAATTTTTCCAACCGCATGAAACATCCAGAGCACTGTACGACCAACCGTTCTTCTGAAGTTTGAACCAAAAATGGTACATTGTCTGCATGAGCATGACTCAATTCCCCCCCCCCCCAACCAAAAAAATTTACGTACAAACATGTTAGGTACCTACTACTTATAATACACTGAACATGTCTTCAGACTCAGTCATTTCCAAGAAGATCCTGGAGGGTGGTTTGAAGTTATAGCGATAGTTTGCAGAAGAATGGGCATCCAGTAAGTAAGTGATGTACAGACACCTGACACCCCACACGACGCACATTCTGGGAGAGGGATTTGCTGTCTTGACATAAGATAGCCATGAGTTAGCCGTGTGTGCCCTGTTCGGAGACGATTGAAAACCACCTCTTCTCTGCGAGAATAGAAGATGGATTCATCTGCAAGCCTATTGGTTCGACTAGAACTTGACCGAACCGATACGTCTTGCTTGATTACCCACAGCTCCATGTATAGTCTCTACACCAAGTGGCCCACAGTCGACTTTATAGTTGATCGGTAGCCGCAGATGAATGGGGGTGATATAGGTTGCATTCAGAAGCGGCTCTTGCATCAGCTATTTCTTTTCCTGCAATTCCGGTGTGGTAAGGGACGCAACTCAATGTCAGTACATTTTTAATGTAGGTATTATTAATCTTAAATCAAGGGTGTTGCGTACAGCGTATAGTGACCTAGACTTTGGGCTAATACTTTACTGTTTTGAACGTTTGAACTGTTTTGAAAGAATTTGCGGCATTGTTGACTTAACTGCAGAGAGCTCAATTTTCGGTTGAGCTGATCAGGGTGGCTCGATACCTTTTCATTCAGCTGTTCCATTCCGTTTCATCTTCAGTTTATGCACTACATTCTATACAAACATATTTCGTGAAGCTTTTGGAGGTTGATTTCGAGCAAATTAGTTATAGAAAAGTCCATTCTATGAGCTTACTACGATAACCAAAAATAATGACCTACCTATCCAAAAGCCAGCAGAAGCCTACCACAGGAGGTGTCCCTTATAACCAGAACAATGTAGAAGACACGATCACTGGAAATGTGCTATGCACACTCATCTACTTCACTGCTAGAATAAAGTGTGCAATGAACTGCAGTCTATTACCACGGCTTCAGAGGACCTACCCAATCTTAGTGGGACGATGAAGGCCATAAAATCCGTTAACTGCATAACACATGTTGTTTACTCCTAAGTAGTTCAGTACACCACTAATCTTCTAGTTCCCACCGAAATTCCGATATTAATATCATGGATCTGCACACTTGCGCTGCATAACATTAACTTTATTGGGATTAACCATGGAGGAAGGATAATTTAAATCACCCTTCTGCGTGGATGTGTGATAAGTAAGATAAAGCATCCCTCCGTCAATTTTTTTGTTAGATTATAGGTTAGTGTATGGGATGGAATGGGTAGTATGGATACGCATCTCCCATCTCAAACAAACATACCCAAATAGTTCTTTCAGAGAAATATTTATATATTTCTCATCAGGATTTCTCAGTGGATCAGTTGGAATGAGATCACTGTACAATACAAAAAGCTTGACGGAATCAGGATTTGAACCCGTTGTGGTAAGACCCATAGCCAGAGATCAATCCACGGAGCCACAAATAACTTGACAGCTTTTCTAGATGATCAATAGTGTATATTCTTCTTCTACGTCAACGTTAACCTATCCCTACTCACGATGAGTACCCCATAGTGCTCTGTAGCACACCCACTCACAGCACTGTTTATACTACGATTCAAATTATCGACAGGCGGGAGAAAAGGATCAAGTTGTGTACTGAACATCGAGTTTGTCGATTCATGTGAACCAAACCTCGGTTTACAACTAAAGGATTGGCGGTGAGTACTGCACGTCGAGTACGTAGGATTGGTTGTCCGCGTTGGTTTATTCTCATAGTAGCTGCTATGTTATATAATATATATGATAGGTCTCCGTTAGTTTAAATTGGATTGACCGAAGCAATCTGAAACCAATACGACAAGTAGAATTCAGAATGGATACCTGCTAATGTTACGGGCAACGAGTTTACCCTTCCGCTACCACCAGTTTTCGGCACCCCTTGGCGGTTTTGATTTATTATTTTTACCTTTGGAATCGAGCATGAACCTTTTTAACCCCCCCCCCCCCCTCCTCAAAATTTTGTGTTTTCCGTTTCAAAGTAGGTAGGTACCTATGTAGAATCCGAAAATGGAATTACAAAATTTCAGTCCGTACGCCGTACTTCGCACTTTCCTTAGTTACCATGAACCAAAATTGATGAAATTTGGTTTGTAGGTCCCATTAATTTGGGGTCTAGTTGGTCAGCGAAGCTCGGCGTTACTGCCAGTCATCTCTAAGGGGTGTAAAATAGGGGTTGCATTTTCCTCAAAGCCGCGCGCGTAGCTCGAAAACTTTTGACAGAGAGATTCGATTTTGATAAAATAGGTTTTTTTTATGTCTTTAGATTGAACTCTAATTTGAAATTTTTTTTAGACCACCCGGAGCATTGTAGTACGTCTAGCCATTCGTTTGCACCGAGAAGCTTCGCCAACATGAGCGTGCATGAAACGGTGTACATCTGCCCAGATGTCATTGCTAGGGAACACCTGATTATAATCACGCATGACTGTAATAAATCGAGTTGATTGTTCCGTGATATTATTTCATTTTAAGAATTATGATTATTTTGAATTTCATTGATAGACGGTATAATTTTACCTATTTAGGTACAAGTTTGTTGATCAGGGCCAAATGAATCCTCCAAATTAGGTGAAAATTTGGGAATATGTCGAAGGTCCTACTTAGGTTCGATGAACGACAGAATTTCGAAAACGACCAGATGGGAGTTCACGGCGCCGAAATGGTGCGTTACAGGAGATGAGGGTGGTACACATGGCGCAGTTGAGATATGAATATGAAATCACTTCAGATCGATAAATCTTGACGAGCTGAATTCAACCATACTAAAAACTGAATTTCGAGGTTTTGTCGTTTACCTGGTATTTGCATAACGCCATCCAATTATTGGTACAATTTAGCGGATTCCATCGCAAATTCGCAGCCTAGATCACTAACTCCTCTTCCGTCTTCCATTGTATTCGTAATTCATTGTTGCTGTTTTACGCTGAGTGAAAATTATACTGTTGTAAGTACCATCTATTGCGTTCCTATTAAGGATTGGGGGAGATGGTACTCACTAATTGGAATAAATCTGCACGAATAATCCCCGGCAATCTACAGGGGGCCGGGATGGTGCGCTTTAGGTTAAATCGCCCTCTTCGTCGGACTGGACCCCATCATCCGATTACCATATAAACCTCTCTGAACATACGAAGGTAATGGAAACATCACAATGCGCTTGATCTCAGAACCTTCCGCGCTTAAAATGGCCTGGTCAATTATGGCTCGGCGTAAATCTCTAGCCACCATGTTCCATTGTGGGATTGTACGCCTCAGTTGTTTCGCTAATGATAGATCAAATCTTTTATCGATTTAGAGAGCTTTGCATTACCTTCCAACCAAGAAAACGACTACTATTTCATACCATAGCTGCATATTCCGACTATATCTATAGTACCGTGAGTTCACCAGACCGTTTTCAAGATTACACTTCTGGTCCAAAGTAATCCGCTGATTACGTAGAAAAGACGAAAGTTGAATAAAATTGTATCAACGATTTGTAGGAGAAAATTATAAAGGTAATCTGTTATACCTTTCTACGATAGTGATACGCTATTTCAAGCCTCAGCTCTCTTGAGACTCTATCTGTATTATTGAGGGTTCACCAGACCGTTTTCAAGATTAAACATTTGGTCTAAATTAGGTAAACCGTATGAAGAGGATTGCAGAATATTGTAGAGATTGTAGAAATGTATACCTCTTTGTAGGAGAAATTGAGAAATGTAAAAAACAAACTATACGTTTCCGTTAAAATCCTGAAGATGCAGAAGTTTGATCGGATTCAAAATGGCTACGTATTTTACTTTGTTCACTTATATTTGTAAGTGATGACCCTTTCCATATTTGAAGACGAATTCATCTCAATAATATATAAATGTTGCTTTGACAGCAAAGGGCGTCATGTGTGACATTCACGTACTGGTTCAGATTCACAAAGGGACAGGTCAACATTTTTTATAAGACTAGTTGTGCCACACTCTTCTACTAGAGCAAAAATAGAGAACACAAACTGGAAACAATCAACATTCTATAGGTACGCAGAGGGTCCGCTCCCACTACAAATGACACATAAGAGTGGATAACACGGCGCAGGTACCTACTCTCCGCATTAGTGAAGGTACTTCATTCAATAATTATTATTATTATCGACTATCCAGTAATAACAATACCTTTAGAAAAATGCTGTGAAAAGAAGTTGATTGTATTTTCTAAAGTTAGTATTTTGATCAGTTGGTAGTAAAAATAGCGAGGAACGATGAAAAAAATGGTTTGATATGTACAGTCCTCTGTTATACTCCTCTATTATTTACGATTTTCGGTTATTATTTTTGGAAACGGATCTTTGGTATCAGACGAGAAAGAAAAATAACCTGTCCTCAAAATTGGTGGGTTCGCATTTCAAGATACGAGAATCCCCCTGCATGTGCATAACACGATCACCCTTTAGAAACAAACCTAAAATGTGGACTTCGGACATTTTGCGTGCTAGGCCCTTTTGTACAGGGGCTGATACTAAGCACTTAGCAACCCTCGTTTTAGGTACTAGAAGAGCTGAGAAATAGGAATTTCTCGAATAAGTAATTTTCAAAAATTTTAGTTTTGAAACACACAATTGGAAGGGTACCTATCTGAATGATAGATATCAATTTCTTGCGCCTCTCTTCATTGTAGCGCATCTCATGTCGTTCACAGTAAAGGAAATATTAAGTAGCTACCCTGAAAAACATCCAGTGTGAACGTAAATCAAATGGTATATTCTAAGTGGGAAATACCGATTCAAACCCCGAGTGATTTTGTGAGGGGTTGTACCCGACTTATACCAAAATTTAATTTGAATTTAATTAAATTAATTAGGTAATTAAATAATTAATTAGTTTGAAATTTGATCATAAATTTAAGTATGCAGACTAGTTCTGGAACACTTTAAGACCACTCGCATGCCTGTATGACTATTATTTCAATCAGTATGCATTTTGAATTTGTCACTAGTACGAGTATCCGCCAGGATCGTTGCATATACACCATCCTGACATTCATTTCAAATACGAGTATACCTTTCCGGTCAGCACTGTTACTTTAATCAGTCTGATGGTCACAATTATCACAAGAGAGAGAGATATAGAAGTTATGTTCATACCTACACGTTTGGACACTTCCACTTTCAGTTGGGGTGAACAAACGTCGCAAGCTGCATTATCTGCAGTAGTCTCGCGACTTGTCCACCTTTTAGCAATCATGGGCCTACGTTTCTTGACAGTGCTCTTAGGAGGAGTCATTGAAACAATCTCAAACGAAAAATACTACAAAGAATGAGTAAATTTTAAAAAAGGAAAAATATTTGAAACCTACACATCCTACAATCACAAACACTGTAAACTCCAATAACCTTCCTCTGTTCTTCTTCTTTGAATCCCATGGAACCTCAAATTATAATGGAGAAAGAATCATGTGTGCAAGCGAGTAAAGTACCTAACTCATTGACGAAGAAAGCTGAAGGAATAAGGACCAGAGCGGGCGGTAAATTTGTTCACGTTGGTCTCACGAACGATGAACCTAAAGGCTTCTCCTGAACTTTTACTTTTGGTTTATTCAATAATGAACCTTTGAAATCGAGCATATAAAGAAAAAAAAGTACACCCCCCCCCCCCCCCCCCCCCCCCCCGAATTTGATGGCTTCCGTTTCAAGGTATGTAGAATCCGAAAATGGAATAAAAACATGTCTGTCCGTCCGCCGTACGCCTTACTTCGCAATAATTCTTATCACGAACCAGAATTAATGAAATTTGGTTCGTAAGCCCCGTTTGGGGTCTAGTTGGTCCGCGAAGCTCGGCGTTACTGTCAGTCATCTGGGATGAAAAATAGGGGGTTGAAATTTTCAGAACGCCGTAGCTCGAAAACTTTCAATAGAAGGGTACTTACGGGGTTTTTAACGTTTTAGATTGATCCCGAACTAAAGAATTTTTTGAGACCACCCGGAGCATTTTAGTCCAGCCGTTCGTTTGCACCGAAAAGCTTCTCCAACATGATCGTGAATGAAACGGTATGAATCCGGCCCAGACATCATTGCTAGGGAACATCTGATTATAATCAATGGCTGTATGAAATCGAGTTGGGCGCTCTTGATATTATTTCATTTGACGAATGGTGGCTCTTTCGGACTTTGTTGATAGGTACTTTTGTAACTTCAACAAATGTTATGCTTCATAAATAACAACAAATACCTAATGTATTAATGATAGAATTCTTAAATCCACCGCATATTTATGAAACTGTAATATTTCTCGGCTGGCTCCAGAACTCGATTTACGGCTTCCCTGGGAGGAACACGAGGGTAGGTACCTATTGACCACAGAAAACAGTGATTACGCAAAAGATTTGCAGCGTTTTTCAATTACATTCTTCCCGTCCAGTACAGTTACGTTCTTCATTTACGGAATCTAACTTCTTTTTTGGTTTTATTTTGTTGGTTATAAGATGTTCTTTCGATTCATCAGATGGTTTTGGCCTATTATTTTCATTATCCATGCAACATGAGGTCCATTTTTAATGGATAGTTTTGGGGTACCACTTATTATCATTACCAAATATTTGATATTGCAGGTAAATTGAATCCATCTGATCCAACTGTCCTAAGTGTAGTAGTGAATCGTTAGATAAACCTGAAGGTCGCAAATAATATAATAAGGGAAAAACTTGGGAAAAATATGTGACAATTTCCATTAAAAAAGATGAACTTCCTCGAACTTCTGCGGTTGTATTATTATGTCAATTGACGAAATTTGCTATTTTTCGGAAACTACAGTACCTAACGATTTTAATGGTTTGTAATAATTAATAAAGTTATTTTATGACTACTTAGACCGACGTATTCGTGAGTGATGTGAAACAATATCGTTTTGAGATGCGCCAGGCGCCTTGGGTACCCAACCCCCTGAAATCAAGTTCCTTGTTCAAAGATCTAATAAACTTTTCATATATTCATGATAAAATGGCAATTTCAGATATTTGTGGATAGGTAGGTACGTCACGATTGAGTTTGATGCAGTTACATACTTAGTGCGATAAAAGTAAGCGCAAAAAAGTTAGAGTAACCACCTATTATAACTTACGTCATGAATTATTGCTCATGAGTTGAACTTCTTTCCAAATAACTAGGTATATCATTCCAGTCAGCCTCCAGCTGTATTTCTTCGTACCAATAACTTTCTTCGTCTTATTCATTTACATTTACACGGTAGGTGACGATGTCCAACGGTCTTCAGGATGTCTAGATAGCTGCTAAATAGCTTGTTCAATCGCCCTTGGAAATGTAGGTGCGACTCCTGACATAACTATAATATCAATTATATTATGAGTAGAAAAGCCTTATCTTCCTCCATTTTTTCCAATAGTATAACTCCTCAATTTCTTTCATTTTTACACAACCCTCTAGTGCTTATCAGGGTTTATTACTTCGATACCTATACCTAATAAAAGTAATAAACCTTTGGAAAAAAAATTTAAACCCCCTTCAAAATTTGGTTTTCTTTTTGAGGAAAGTACATAAATATAATCCAAAAGGAATTTTTAAAAAACCGCTTCTGTTCTTCGCACTTTTTTTAGTTACCATGAATAGAAAAAAAAATGAAAAAAATGAAGAAAAAAAAGTGGTTTGTAGTCCCATTCATGGCATCTATTTAGCCCGCGAATCTCGGCGTTACTGCCATCTGTAAGGGGTGAAAAATGGGGTATTTATTTTTATGATTTTAAATTGATCCCGCACTTAAGAATTTTTCGAGACCACCCGGAGCATCATTCATCCGGCCGTTCGTTCACAGCAAGGCCCTGAATTTTGACTCTGTTAAATGAATGTGAATGATAAGGTAGGTAGGTATATATCCGGCCCAGATATCATTGCTAGGGATCAGTTGATTATAGGCACGCATGGCTGTATGAAATCGAGTTTGTTGGTCCGTGGTATTATTTCATTTGAAGAATGATGGTTATTTTGGATTTAGTTGAAAGGTAGGAACTTGAACAAAATAATTGATGCGCATAACAACCAATAACTAATATTCGGATAGAATTCTTGAATCCCCCGTATACTTATGAAACTAAAACTGCTTGGCCGGATCCATTACTCGATTTAGGGCTTAACTGGGTGAAGCATGTGGGGAGGTATTGACCACAGAAATAATGGCTGTTCATTCTGTACAATCAAATATAGAAATGTACTGACATTTAACTGATATAATAATATCAAAATTGGCACCAAGAAGTTTTCCCTTCGGTGCCAAAAGGACGCTACCGTCCGCCTCCAGCAAAACGCTTGCACGGTTTTATTACAGCTGAAGATGCTATAACAATAACAGTCTGACGGTAGAAAATGTCAAAAGCTCGAAAGCTGAGGCTCTCAACTGCTACGAAAGCTTTTTATACGACTCACCTCTTGGTAAGCGTAAAAACCGTTCTGAACGCGAATAGCCTTCTTACTTCCAACGCGGTCAGATCCTGTGGCCGTTTACAGGCTTGGTAATTTCATTTCGTGTAGAAGAACATGTCACACCTATCCGTGCAAACACGCACAGCACAAATCGTATTATTATCTCATTCTACTGATAAACCACAATGGTACCATTTATGTCAATTTTTAATCCATTAGCATGTCACAGTTAACATGCTAACGTGTAATACAATATCACAGCAGCGAAAATTTAATAGTTACTACAGTTTTTACAGTTAATATACTGAATTGACTCCAATTCTTCCCATTTTTGAACATCTCAGCACGTTACGGAATTAGATTTCAGATCATTAACATGAGTTCGTAACACACAGTGCACATCAGGAGAGTCTGGCCACAGCCTCCCGGTCGTTCCCGCATAGAAACGGCGGAAACGAGCGGCCGCTTCCCATGGAAACGGTAGGTAGGACCGTAGGTACTGCATCCATTGAAGCCCTTTATATCATTGCTAGGGAACCGCTGATTATTTATCATCACCTCACGCATGGCTGTATGGAATCGTTGTACGATGCGCGGTCAAAAAACGCTGCAAATTATTACAAAAAGGTTTATTATTCACCTGTAAAGATGCCCCTCCTGCATGGATCACGGTTTTCTGTGGTCAATACCCTCGAGCTCCCCCAGGAAAGCCCTAAATCGAGTACTGGAGCCGGCTCCGGAATTAAAGTTTCCTACAAATGCGCGGGATTCAATAATTCAATCATTAATTATTTGTAGTTATTCATGAAGCATAAGGCAAATAATAAACGTTGTGTAATGATTTACATGTATAGGTGCCCCTCCTACGTAGATAGTATAATGAACCGTTTTGTAATAATTTACCGTTGTGTAATAATTTGCCCATCAATAATACTTCAACGGTTGTTCAAGTTGCAAAAGTACCTATCAACAAAATCCAGCCCCTTCTAGGTAGATGAACCGCTGTGTAATTATTTACCGTTGTGTAATAATTTGCCGTTGTGTAATAATTTTCCATTGTGTAATAATTTACCCATCAATAATACTTCAACGTTTGTTCAAGTTTCAAAAGTACCTATCAACAATATCCAATACAGCCATCATTTTTCAAATGAAATAATATCGCAGAAAAACCAACTCGACTTCATACAGCCATCGGTGATTATAATCAGGTGCTCCCTAGTGATGATATCTGGGCCGGATTTATACGGTTTGATTCACGATCGTGTTGACGAAGCTTTTTGGTGCAAACGAACGGCTGGTCCTACAATGCTCCGGGTGGTCTCAAAAAAATCTTTAGTTCAAGATCAATTTAAAAACGTTAAAAAAACCGCACCCTTCTATCGATAGTTTTCGAGCTACGGTGTTCCGAAAAATTCAACCCCTAATTTCAACCCCTTAGAGATGACAGACAGTAACTCCGAGCTTTGAGGACCAGCTAGACCTCAAATGGAACCTATAACCCGTTTTTTTTCACCCATGATAACTGAGAAAAGTGTTAAATACGGCGTACGGCGGGCAGACAAAAATTTTTTCGGATTCTACATACCTTGAAACGTAAACCATCAAATTTTGAGGGAGGGAGGGGGGGCTAGAATTTTTTTTTCCATGCTCGATTCCAAAGGTTCATCATTGAAAATAATAAATCAAAATCGGCTGAGGGGTTTATTAGGGCGTATGACGTTTGGACGCAACCCCCCGAAACCGCAGACCGTTTGGACGCACATTGACCGACCGTTTGGACGCACCTTCGTAACTGAATGCAGGACCCGTTTGGACGCCGTATGAAGCAATTGAATGAAAAAGTTTCTCACCTTTATCTGCAGAATTGTTGCATCTTCGTTAATTGCTGTGGAGTCACATAGGAGAACGCCTGTTGCTGACACATTTTCTAGGTGTTATTATACAAAGTTATGGTGATTTCAGACGATTTCCCAGGTTTTTGACTCATAAAAAATCAATTTTGGGAGCTGAACCTTTGGTAGAACCTCAATTTTCCACTCTTTGTTCAAAATCGACTTCATATTCGGTCTTCTCGTCCCAAAAAACATGGAAAACGATACCTCAATAGCTCATGTTACTAAAACACAAAAAATACCTATTTTTATACCCATTTTCACTCTTAAAACACCTGGGTATATTCCGATCGGCTTCAAAGTTTCTGTGTGCGAAAGAACGATTTTTTAAGACCGAAACTGACAAATTAACTTTAATTATCACAGGAACGCTGACTAGAACACGGGTCGATATTGCACAAAAAACTAACTAATGATAGGGCCGATACCGTTGGAGATACGATGTGTACCGGTGTTACTCAGGTGCGTCCAAAGTGCCCGTTCGCTGAAAGAGTCAAGTGCGGCCACACGGGTTCCTCGTGTAGGGCTGTTTGGATGCAAGGTGCGTCCAAACGTCTTTCGCCCATCTATTATTCATGAAATTTTACGTAAAATCCAAATCTGTAATACAAAAAATGGGGGTTCCCATTTAAAATAACGAAGTTGATGCACGTTGCGCACCTTTGCACAAGTGCGCCATGCTCAATTTTGTAATTTTTGAAATCTACGGAAAAATTTATGAAGAATGGCGTTGGTCCGATTTTTTACTCCCACAATAATTAGATCAAATAAGTGGGAGGTACTTAGTTATTTGGACATTTGTATGTGTGTTTTGGTTAACTGCCTAATTCTAAAGAACTGTACCTATCTCACACGCATAAAAAACTGGTCCTATATTCGTAATACCGACGGAGTTTCTTCAAATCGTCTTGCAGTTCAGTTGATAAATATTATTAAAAATGTTATTAACTTAGTTTTATGAAAAATAAATAATTATAAATTTATGTCTTTATAATCTTCTAGGTACCATTTCTCCTTGTAGTTTCATTCAAATCGGGCCATCAAGAAGTCTCTTACCCACTGAACCGTAATCCTAAATTAGAGTAGATTCGGCATGGTTTCTTATTTTCAGTAATGAACCTTTGGAATCGAGCACGAAAAAAATAGTTTAATCCCCCCCCCCCCCCCACACACGACATTTTGTGGTATCCGTTTCAAGGTATAGAATCCGAAAATGGAATTAAAAAATTTCTGCCCGTCCGCCTTACGCCGTACGCCGTAATTCGCACTTTCCTTAGTTACCATGAACCAAAATTAATGAAATTTGGTTTGTAGGTCCTATTTGGGGTCTAGTTGGTCCGCGAAGCTCGGCGTTAATGTCAGTCATCTCTAAGAGGTGAAAAATAGGCGTTAAAATTTCCAGAGCTGTTATCTTGAATTTTTCTACGTTTTTAAATATTTCTCGAGCTTAACTTGGAAGTTTTTTGAGACCACCCGGAGCATTGTTCGTCCAGCCGCTCGTTCAGAGTAAGGCCCAGAATTTTGTATCGACAGGTTAGTCAACAGGAGGGTGAATGAAAGTGTATAGTTCAGCCCAGCAGCAATATGGTCCCCAATATTTGGGAAGGGGTTTTAATTGTCCCCAATATTTGGGAGGAGGGGGTGTTCATCGTTTTCAATGGGTCATAATTATATTTCCATAGAAGATTATGTACAATTTAATTTATTAATTTACTTACATCAATCAATCAATCAATCAATCAATTAATTTACTTACATCAGATTATAATTTACTTTCATTTAATAAACCCTAGTAAGTAAATCGTTTAATATTGTATGGCTGTATGGAGAAATCCAATGCCAAAATAAAACTGGGGGGAAAATATTGCCACCGATTGAGGCTTCATAGGTATACAGGATATTGGGAATTATTGGCCCTAGATAATCACTGCTAGGGAACACCTGATTATAATCACGGATGGCTGTGTGAAGTCGAGCTGGTTGTTCTGTGATATTATTTAATTTGAAGAATGATGGCACTTTAGGATTTTGTTGATATAGGTACTTCCGTAACTTGAATAAACATTATGCCTCATGAATAACAACTAATTAATTATTGAATCCTGCGCATTCTTATGAAACTTTAATTCCCGAACCGGTTCCAGTACTCGATTTAGTGCTTTCCTGGGGGAGCACGAGGGTAGGTATTGACCACAGAAAACACTCATTCTTCCTGATTCAAGTTTTTCTATTTCGATTCGAGACAGAGAAAATAGAAAGGCGTACAAAAGTATTCGCAAGAAATTTCCCGTTTCCCGTTGTATCTAAAAACAATCATAATTTAGATAAATCAATTTACTGGTACCCATTAGTACGTTCGGCAGCCAGAGGCTCCAAAAATTCTGCGATACAAAAGAATGTTTTGTTTTACTTGAGACATAGTGTCGTGAGTCCCTCCCGGAACTCCAACTCAAGTAGATTTAAGTTCTCGCTAAAAACAACCTGTAGAAATAAGGCTCTGGGAATAAACGGTAAGAGTGGGGCAACCGACGCAGGATCCGGTACACAACCTGAGGCCCCACCACCAGGGTGGTGGCTTCAGGGTCTATATAACCCCGGATCCTGCGCCATTTTCGCCATTCTACACTTCCTCTAGCTGCTGGCTACTCTCTCTCTATCCTCAACCTCCTCTCTCCAAATTCAACTCACAAATTCTCACACCTCTCATTCCACAGTAAATTCACACACACACACACACACACATTTCATCAGGATTTGGTGGAGGTCTCGCCCTTAACCAATCCTGGCGCAATACACTACACACCCGGTGGAGGTCCGCCCTTAACCGCTCACACACTCTTCACAAATTCACTCTCAAATTCGTTCACCCTCACACATTTCATCAGGATTAGGTGGAGGTCTCGCCCTTAACCAATCCCGATGACACACACTACACGCTCGGTGGAGGTCCGCCCTTAACCGCACAAACACACACTCTAAATTCACACACACACATAAAATTTAGTCAGGATATGGTGGAGGTCTCGCCCTTAACCAACCTGGCGAAATTTATCACGCGCTCGGTGGAGGTCCACCCTTAACCGCACACACACACTCTCACCAAATTTCACTCACCTCACTCATCTAAATTCACTCACCTAAATTCACTCCAAACAACATTATCATCACACGCTCGGTGGAGGTCCGCCCTTAAACGCAACCACATATAAACGACACACATCAAATTCAACTTAAAATTCACTCCTATCCTACATCCAAACTACCTCCACCTCTCATGGTGAATTTTACATCAACCTAAATTCACCACACATAGGTAAGTAGGTTAATCGATTATATTAAACTAAATAAACTAGATTATAATTAATACATTGAGTTCGATTTCCAGCGTCCCTGAGGAGGCAAATTATTGCGAAACATATTTGAATTTCCGTGCGCCTATGTAGTTAACACTTCCAGTGGCATCCCATCCCGATGTCAACTTTTCCGTAGTCCCAGTGATCATGCATATTTTTTGGGTTTGTCGGTGTGTCACCTACTAATTTCCAGCTAAAATCTCCTTTTACAGCAAGAAAGGTTAACAGATTGTAATGGAGAACACTAGAATAAATTAAAGAATTTTAAATAACCAATCGCCCTACCTGGTTTTCTTTTTTTTATACGAGAAATTATTAAATAAATGAATAGGTACCTAATTTAAGTTGATATTGAGGAATTGGGGATGAATGAGATTTATGAAGTTTTTTTCTCCTCATTCTTTTCATTCACCCAAGACCCCGAAAAGAAAATCCCATTTTATCGCGAAGGGCGTTAATTACCTTGTTAGAGGTGTTTTCTGCATTAACGAGATTTTGTTCTATTTAAGGAAGAGAAAAGCGACTTAATAAGACTTTTGTTTAGACAAAGAAGTTCCTTCTTCGACCTTCTGCGTTTTCAAAGTCAGTTCTCACTACATTGAAGAGCTCCAGTTAAGCGGGTACAAAAATCTATCAGGCAATAAATTAATGTAGGGATTGTAACTACTCGAATACACAATTAATAGATCTTACAAGAAATTCTTAATTCAGAGAAGCGGTTATAGCTAAAACACATCCTAATGAACCTTTATCCCCTCAACCACAATGAGCCCACGTAGCCAGCTCATTGGTAAATGTCGACGGCCATCGGGCGATATTCCCGCTTCGCCTTCAGGGAGATCGACCGACTGTGTCCTGACCGATGAGCGTTGGCTGGTGGGTGCAAATTTCCTAATATTACCCCAACAACATTATTCGAACTACTTATCTGTAAATAACTAGAAGAAAATTTACGTCACTTAGGTCTTTTGGTTTATTATTCTGTGAATAATACACCTAGGGTATTCGCTCAGCAAAAAGTTTTATAATAGGTACCTCCTCAAAATTAATTCTTTTGCGTTTCAAGTTGCGTAGATTCCAAAAATGCAATGTCCGTCCGCCATCAGCCGTACGCCGTATCATCCATATCCACTCATTTTCAGTCTAAAAACTTCGTTCTTTCGCACACAGGCTGTATTTGGGCCCTAGTTCATGTCCCGAAACTTTGCAGCCCGATCGGAATATACCCAACGGTGTTATGGGTGAAAAATGGGTGTAAAAATAGGGTATTTTTGGTGTTTTAGTAACATGAGCTTGTGAGGTATCGTTTTCCATGTGTTTTAGGGGCGAGGAGACCGAATATGAAGTCGATTTTGACCGACGAGCGAAGAATTGAGGTTCTAACAAAGTTTCAGCCATTACGTTAAATTTTGGCCTGAAGTCGGGTCTTCCCCACACAGGCTCCATTTGGATCCTACTTGTGTTCCGAAGCTCGACATCCCGATCGGAATACACCCAGCGTCGTTATCATCTGTATAATAACACTAGAAGTAGTCGTACCAACAGGTGAATCAAGACAATTACATAAATGGCGCTATCAATGATCAAAGATAATTTGTCAAAAATGTCCACCAATTTTTTCAGCTATTTTTTATGGTTTCCACCAGTAATTATTATCGCACGTGAAAGAAACAATAAATGAACAGCCAACATTTCTGAAGGTATGTCCAGGAGAATAATAAACCCATGTGACAAGAACTTTGCAGAGTTTTTTGACATTTTATGTCTTTACTATGGCACATAACTCAAAAAGTGTAACGTTACGGTGTGACGAAGAAAGCGCTATGAAAAATTTCTAATGATTTTCACGTACAACCGATTCGTTGGTACGGAACTTTAGCTTCGCCAGTTATCATCGTACAAAAATCGTTCACCACTCGTTGGATAGCTCTCGATTAACCTAACCATATTGGGTTAACCACTGCGGAGTGCGTGGCCGACAAGCTGCGGTATGAGCGTGATTGTTTAAATAATTGTTTACACACAGGTGATCATTCTCAATAATTATTTATATTGTGAACACGATTGCAAGAAGTAAAGACATAATTTTAAGACCAAACAACCGATAAACGAATTATCTCTTGGAGATGTACGAGTCTTGGAGATGAAGCTCGGACTGTGTTTATGTTTAACAAAATTTTTATGAAGTGCACTCGTGAGTGTGTATATAAGAAGCTGTGTATAAGGCACCACTAGTTACGACGAAACATTACATGGAGCATCAACAATCATCCAATGGACCATCGACGAAACGGAAACTTCCCAAATCGGCCAAGGAGCTGATGCGTGAATATCGTTTGCGCAAAAAAACCCGTAACGTGTCAAATATACAAACCTTAGCTTACACGTCATATATACACACTCACGAGTGCACTTCATAAAAATATTGTTAAACATAAACACAGTCCGAGCTTCATCTCCAAGACTCGTACATCTCCAAGAGATAATTCGTTTATCGGTTGTTTGGTCTTAAAATTATGTCTTTACTTATATAAAGCTTGCAATCGTGTTCACAATATAAATTATTGAGAATGATCACCTGTGTGTAAACAATTATTTAAACAATCACGCTCATACCGCAGCTTGTCGGCCACGCACTCCGCTGTGGTTAACGTAACATGGTTAGGTAAATCGAGAGCTATCCAACGAGTGGTGAACGATTTTTGTACGATGATAACTGGCGAAGTTAAAGTTCCGTAGCAACGAATCGGTTGTACGTGAAAATCATTAGACATTTTTCATAACGCTTTCTTCGTCACACCGTAACGTCACACTTTTGGTTTATTATTTTCAATAATGAACCATTGGAATCGAGCATGAAAAAAAAAATTCTTACCCCCCCTCAAAATTTGATGGTTTACGTTTCAAGGTATGCAGAATCCAAAACTGCAATAAAAATATTTCTGTCTGTCCGCCGTACGCCGTTCGCCGTACGCCGTACGGGCCACTTTTCTTAGTTACCATGAAAAAAAATTGATGAAATTCGGGTTATAGGTTCCGTTCGCCGTCTAGTTGGTCCTCGAAGCTCGACGTTACTGTGAGTCATCTCTAAGGGGTTCAAAATAGGGGTTGAAATTTTCAAAACGCCTATACCATTTTTTTACGTAAATATTTTTACGGTTTTAAATAGCACTTGAACTTGCGAGTTTTTAAAGACCATCCGGAGCATCGTACGTCCAGCCGTTCGTTCACAGTAAGGCCCCGAAGTTTGCACCGACAGGCATTTTCGACTCCAGTGTGAATGAAATTGTATACAATTCAAACCAAATCTCGTAACCAGAGACGCGCCCACAATAGGAATTTGTGAATACGGCCAATCATTGGTAGGGATCACCTGATTATATTGGCGGAGTATGAAGTCGAGTTGGTTGTTCTGTGATATTATTTAATATGAAAAATGATGGCTCTTTTGGAGTTTGTTGGTAGGTAGTGAAACTTGAACAAACGTTGAAGTATAATTGATGGGTAAATTATTACTACGGTAAATCATTACTCAACGGTAAATTATTACACAACGGTTCATTATACCATCTACGTAGAAGGGGCTGGAGTTTGTAGGTAGGTACTTTTGCTACTTTTTTCACTCCTCATCAACAATTTCTTTTCAGAACTTCATTATGTGTGTTTCTTTTTGTTAGGTACCTACTGTTTGTCATCGGCAGAATTATTTTAGCAACATTTAACTCGTGATTTAGGTAGGTACCTAGTAACGAGTACGGGGTTAGGTACTAACCTACGGAGGGTCTGCGATCTACATAATATGTATATAATAGAATAGTACATATCATATTATACAGACGGGTTATCTATACATAGAGCTGTGATCTGTAACAGAAGGGTATTCTATACAAAATAATAAACCGTTGTGCAGGGATTTGCAGCGTTTTGAGTTATGTGCCATAGTAAAGACACGGTCACAATTAGACGTCGAGCAGTCGTGTACGATTTACTTATCGCAATGTACAATGAGAAGCCCGACGTCGAGGGTCATTCAGTCAATCTCAGTTAGATCTGCGCCCATCCACTGTGCGGTCCCTTCATAGAGAATTTCAGTTGACCTTCGAAGTCAGATGACTGGGAGGACCAACAACATGGGACGAAAAATACTACATGGGAATGTGCGCGTTTATGTATGAGTTACTTCATCTAGTTCGAACAGCTTACACCCGACTTCAGTAAGATCGGGCCAACTCGCTAGAACAACTCCTGAATGTCACAGGCTGTATAAGTTATTCAAAATCCTTCTCTTCGTTGTGGAACCGATGGATTTTTGTAACCAAGTTCTTGTTTGACCCTATCATGCACAACTTGTAAATTCAATATACTTGACTGAGTTGAATGGCTAGTTCTTCCTTGCTCATCTCTCTCAATCTATCTCTCACCAGAAAAATGACCATCTCGTGTTATGGCTTACTGGGTTGATATGTGAATCAAACCGAACTCAGCTATAGGTGAAAGGAAGCTGAGTATCGTGGTACCTCTAAAATTCTTAAATTTACTACTCCTATGTAATAACTAAAAGATTTAACCAAATAAACGAAGGGAACAACGAGCTGAGCGACGCCGAGGGGAAAGTAGGAGAAGGGTCCCTCTCCATCGACTGCCATCGTTCCTCAACGGTTGTAACGGCAGTTGATGGACAGGGGATGGGTGGGAAGGGGCCTTTACAAGCAGCCCTGCTAGCCCAGCTCCTCATTCGACCCACCTCCTGGAACCTGCTGTGGTGATAACTGCAGAGCGCTAGCAAAAGACTCCTAAGGAGCACCTAAAACCTTCTGTCATGATAACCCCGGGTTATTAGTTTCCCTCACATCCATCCAACTAACGCCTGCTGTGGTGATAACCGCGGGACGTTAGCAAAAGACTCCTACGGAGCACATCCTTCATTTATCCATCCAAACCAACCTCGTCCAACCTTCCGCCCGACTGTCGTAAGCCCACACACCGGCTTACGACACTGAGGGTGTAGAGAACGGTGAGTAAAGATGATGTATGAGGGAACCTACACGAGAAATAACGGAAGGGGAGCTTCGATAATATGTGCAAGTGGACTGTTTTGAGAAATTAATAATCCCATTCTTTGATAACATACGGAGTTCTCTGTTCGACTACAGAAAAACTAAGAAAAATTACTGTTTTCTCCTACTGGTCTATACTTGAATGGACCCCTTTCACAAAAATGTCATTTACATCCTGCTTCAGGTTTTTTGAAAACTCTCCACATGAGCCGATTGTGGTTTGGATGCATTAGGTAAATTGTAGCGACAGTTGGGTGTTCAAGGTATTGAAGGTACGAGTGCTTCGGGTCGGATACGGCATTACACTGGAGTTTCAGGCTTCGAGCAAGTGTTTGGCGGGGGGGGGGGGGGGGGTCAATCACATAAGCATATACAAAAATATAGGTGCATAAATATATCCTTAAGCAACCAGCGTTTACCCTGAGGCCCCGCTCTCCTTCATGGCAAAGCTGCCCAAGGAGCAGGAGTCGAAAGCAGAAAAATGCTGCCGTTCGCGTAATATGGGGACAAACATATTGGTGAACAATACTCCAGACTTCGATGTATCTCTTGACGAATTCACATTGCTCACATGCTCACAATGCTCATTGTTCTAAATAACATCGAAAATAGAATATGGTATAGGTATCTTCAAACTTGTATATTAATTTGAAAAAGTAGGATAACATCCTTCTTTGTTCAAATTAATTAATTACGATTGTGTAGCTGCAACGAGAACCCACCTACCTAGGTATACCGACCTGAAACAAAAAACACATGTACAATAATGGTGAACAAAATGTACATACCTGCATTCGAAACTTGGATACTGGTAGTAAATCTGCAAAACCTTGAACGTTTTTTTCACTTGGTAGTGTCATGGTCATGAGTCTTTGTAGCTGAGTTTTGATGTAAGCACGCGAACTTCCCGGTAGCCAAGCGGTTTAGCGCTCATTCACAGTTGGTTGGGACCGGGACTGCGGTGAGCTCGTTTGTCCAAGTCCCAACCCCTCGTCAAAATCCAATGGCGGAAGGGGGGGATGAGGCAATGGGATGCCTTGAGCGAAATAATTGGAACAAATACTGATCCTCATATCACCCTCATATCACCCTCATATAATCCTCATATTACCCTCACCGTCTCATTTTGCTTTCTGAGGAAAAGGCTAATATAACGGCCGGAGAATTGCGTTTTTCTCTCTTTCTGTTGTATACGACAATTTATTGTAGACATAGTTAACAAATCTACTTGTTTACACCTATAATTCTGTTGACGAACATTTCTTTTTAGGTTATACATTTTTATTTCATTGAATGTGAATATCTGTCTAATAGTTTTACTATATATCTCGGGATATGTTGCCGATGGAATAAAAAACAAATGTATCCATTCTTTCGTGCCATAATATACGACAAAAATATTGAATTGGAAACCACGAAGGCAATAAATTTGTACATCTCTTTACTTGACAGGGGAGGGAGGAAATATGTTAAAGAATATTTCAATGAAATTATCATTCAAAATTACATATCGTTTGTCGTGGACCGATTTGAAAAAACTACTAGATGTTTCCAAGGGGCTTTCACAAGAAAAGTTTCGAAACCCTTAGCCATCCACAAACTCTGAAATTCCGACCTTTCCCTACTTGGAAAATTACAATAATTGTAAACGTGAGGCGAGTATCAACTGATTGACAAGTTGTGGATACTACATTCTGTTGAATAATCGTTGCAAAAAAAAAGCTGTTGATGAGAAAAGCTACAAGCGCAAACTTCAATCAGCTCAGAAAAAAAAATTATAGAAAATCGAACAAAATTAGATTACTTGTGTACTTTCCTACGATGTTTACCAAACCAAGGGTGATTGCATGTTTACCCCATTTTTACTACCAACGTCTGTTTTAATAAATTATTATGATTCAATAATAAGCGTGTACATTTGTTCCTCTTACAAATCTAAACCTATTGTCAACAAAAACGTAATGCTCTGAGTGTACTGTCATTTAAAACCAGCCTATTGATTCTTCCTCACTTCCAGACAAATAATACATACTATGTTCAACAGTCTGTTAACCTCAATCCAACCTTTTTACATCTAGAATACCCGAAAATGTGGGGAACGTATTAGTAGATCCCGGATACTTGAAGGGCAAGCAAAACCATATCAAATACTCGGAAAAAAGAGCGCAACGTGAAGGTTTGGCGGGCTTAGTTTCGGCCACTACCGCGGTCATTTTGAATCCAGCCTACCGGCTCGTTATTTTCGATGGCTTCGGTTCAACGCATTGGAAGCCTACTGTGATATCGGTCCCCACTTGAAGAAGATTCGTTTCACATGCGTGGGGAGGGGAATTCAACCTCATTTCCACCACTAAAACAGTTTCAAATTCGTTAAAATCACTACATGTTTAGAAAGTATCTCTTTGAATAAATCAATAACTCATCCCTAGTTAGAGTAGATAGTTTTAAACCGATTCTACTTCGATGCTTCTTATCCAAAAGTAAAAGTAGAAAATGTCCAATGGAGGAAAAAAAAGGAGGGGAATAATAATGGTGCCATGATCGTTTTGGAGTTATGGAAATATACGTGAATATTACGAAATAAATCATCAGACATGTCATTTGGAGGTTAGGAATAAAATCCTGAGGAGACCAAGTCTTCCTCTCTATCAATTTCGCGAAGGAGGGAAACAGGTAAAAGTTTTGTCGGGTGGAAATATGAAGTGCAGTCCCCGTGGTAAAGTGTCAAGTTCTGATGAAATCCTATCCAACCGGGCGGCGATAAGAGGGTGCTCAACCTCACTGGGCATTAAAAAGTTTGGCGGTTGAAACTCTAGAGTTTACTAAGTCAATAATGGATTGTGAAGGACGTGGGTGGCGCGACCTATGATTTCCCATGATACGGAATAGTAGCGTGTGTGTTACCACTAAAAAAAGAAAAAGAAAAAAGCGAGAGGGTTTGAATGAAAATCCGATCAATACTCAAACCATAATATTTTTACTTCAACCATGAAGAAAACTGGCTGCATCCTGAAATTTCGAGAGGGCATTCGATTTTCACTTTAAGAACGTCTTGAAATGTTTTGAGAATGCTCGCTGCGCCGTAAAAGTTCGCTCAGTATCTTTGGACCCCTACATTCCTTTAAACATTCTGCAAATTATTACACAACGGTTTATTATTGAACTGTATAGATGCCACTTCTGCGTCGGTCATTGTTTTCTGTGGTCAGTACCTACTAGTTCGATAGCTAGTGACACTCCAATTAACCGGAAGAACATAGTTATGATTTACTTATATTTGGCACCATAGCATATGACCAGTATTAACACACATAATCATGCGTTTGCCACGACATAGCGGAGGCACATCGATTTTCCAGGTAATCAAATTTGTTAAACTGGGGACATAAATTCATCTGGAAGAACATGGTCGCAGAATTGGTCTCATTTTATAGGTTTTCCAGTACTGAATCCAAATATGTGCGTCTGCCAGCGTCTGCCTGCGGCTGTTACCGTTAATGGTCGTTGAAATTAAATAAATTGGGAACATAAATTCATCCGAAAAAAAGTAGTCATTAAAGATGGCTCATGATATAGATTGTTTAATGCTGAACCCAAATATGTGCGTCTGCCAGCTTCTGTCTGAGGCAATCTGGTCAAATTTTCACCAAAACACCTCTCGGAAACATCTTCGGTATCATCGTCAAGAATAAAAATAAAAATCTGTCAATTTCTCTGAATAAGGTATAATTATAATAATATTTGATGGACTGAGAAATTATGTGAGGATTTAATACTGCTCGCGTTCTTCTTCCAAATATCTGGAGAGCGGGTTCGTATTTTAAGATCTCAGCAACATCACCTTTTTGTTCGATGGAGTCGAGTCAAATCAGATATCAGAAATTGCATCAGATCAGGTAGTTCTTTTTTTTAATATGTTGTTGATGGAAAGGATTAACCCAAGATTTCAACCTTGGCAGACGAAAGCACCATTGTCAACAATACTGCAAATTATTACAAAACGGTTTATTATTTAATTTTATTCATGACTATTCCGCGTAGATCATTGTTTTCTGTGGTCAATATCGACAATCGACCTCCCCCCAGGAAAGACCTGAATCGAGTTATAAAAATGCGCACGATTCAATAATTCAATAATTAATTATTTGTTTTTATTCATGGGCATAGTATTTGTTCAAGTTACAAAAGTACCTACCTATCAACAAAATCCAAAACAACCATCATTCTTCAAATGAAGCAACTCGACATCATTCAGCCATCCGTGGTTATAATATTAGGCGTTCCCTAGCAATGATCTGGGCCTAATTTATACCGCTTCATTCACAATCATGTTCACGAAGCTTTTCGGTTCAAATGAACGGCTGGTCGTATAATGCTCCTGTCTCAAAAAATTCTTTAGTCTGGTGATCAATTTAAAAACGTTAAAAAAACCATAGCCTTCTACTGGAAGTATTCGAGCTACGGCGTTCTGAAAACGTCAGCGCCTATTTTTAACCCCTTAGAGATGACTGACAGTAACGCCGAGCTTCGCGGACCAACTAGATCCCAAATGGGGCCTTTGAACCGAATTTCATTAATTTCGGTTCATGGTAACTTAGAAAAGTGCGAAGTACGGCGTACGGTGGACGGATAGAAATTTTGGTTTATTAGTTTCAATAATGAACCTTTAAAATCAACCATGAAAGGGGTGACCATGCTCTGGGTGGTCTAAAAAAATTCTTTAGTTCAAGATCAATTTAAAAACTTTAAAAAAATCCATACCCTTCTATTGAAAGTTTTCGAGCTACGGCGTTCTGAAAATTTCAACCCCTACTTTTCACCCCAGTAACGCCGAGCTTCGCGGACCACAAACGGGACCTAGTACAAACCAAATTTCATTAGTTTTGTTTCATGGTAGTACCATGTAATAAAACTAGTGAAATTTATGGAATGAATGGTCAATACAAGCAGTTGGTTGGTAATATCCGTGATAAACAAGAGACGCAAAATACCTATATACTAGGTGCTTTATATACTAGGTGCAGTTTATATACTAAGTGCTTGTTTTCATTGGCAGTTTATATAATATAGAATGTTACGCTCAATTTCTAGATTACCTATCATGAATTTCACGTCAACTGTTTCATCACGCTCACAATCATTTATCGCTTGACCTTCAAGGCCGTAATCGGCAGTCCCGTTTCGCCTTCTAACAACATTCACTTTGGACTTTAAATTACTTCCGTAACGAGTTGACAAGATTGTTAACCCCACGCCAGTTACACACAGATTGTGCCATAGGTGAGATCCCAAGCCTATATTGCTGCCCAGCAGGATCTTATTCTCGTTTGCTGTACAACTAGTGGAATACTGCAATATTAATAGCAGGATAAAGTATATCGTGGATTTGGATACATGCCAATTATTCTAACACGAGAGCATTATCCCACAAAATTGTATTCCTCCCATCAGTACCTACAGGTAATCATTCCCACACAGTTTTCTCGTAAATGTGTCATACTTCCTTTTTTTGTACCTACTTCTTGTGAAACTCGTATCCTCCTCGGCTATAAGCACTATACGTATATCCTATTGCATTTCTCAACGAAGTAGGATTCTTTTTCGTTTCACGTTTCCTTAAATTAGGTACATGAGATATACCTAAATGTATGAAAATGATATCTCCTTGTCTGAGTTTTAGGGTCCTACTTATGGGGTTTAGGGAATAATTATGTACCCTTTCTAAGTTACTTTCGTTCGGATCACCAGGTACGATCCAACCTCCAGAATCCCAAGTTGGTGATTGTCCGGAAAGATAAAGGATTTTTTAAAGAAACCTCAGTTTCGGTGAGGATGCGTACCTACCCATGTTGGCCATGTACCTACCTGGATCTTAAGTGAGTCTGTTCCGTTTTTTACATATTATTATCTTTGTATTTTAGGAGTTTCTTCTTGTTCCGTTCTATATCCTCGTACTGACCCAAGGATCGGTTCAGCACCCACTTCACGTACCAGGCCTCTTCCTCTCCGTCTACCTCGCCAGCTAGCCATAGTGACATTAGTGTTCTAAGCCGTTAGGTCTAGGGCGTAGGTAGAGAATAGGAGTGTAATGGCGTGGTTTTGGCGGTCGCTGACACGATTCCCAGAATAAACTTCTTTTTTTTTCAGCACAATTTCATTTTCTATTAATATTATTACCCCCCAAATCCTCCTCTGTTTGGTCTCGGGGTTTCTTTGACGAGGAGTGGCGCCCAATGTTTTTATCTATTTAGTTTTTTTTTTGTTTTGGTACCGAGTAGTTGTGGTAGGAAATTATCGCGAAGTAGACCCCCTGAGTCTGAGCTAGCCGTTGGTGTGAAACCCCTGAAAGGGCGTAGCAATATATATAATATATGGCTTTTTCAGATTGAATTAAACACTTTTCAAAATGAAATAAACACTTTCCAAAATGAAATAAACACTTTTCAAAATGAAATAAACACTTTCCAAAATGAAATAAACACTTTCCAAAATGAAATAAACAATTTTCAAAATGAAATAAACAATTTTCAAAATGATTTAAACAGTTACCAAATAAACCAAATAACACTGACTTTCCAATATTAATGAAGGGACTGCATTGCAGCTGCCGCTGGCAGGAGCAAGAAAGTGTGCATAACATAATTGGCACAGTCGACGGACGTGATTGCAGCCACCCCTTGTCGAATCGCCGCTTGAAGAAGGTGGTCTTGAGGTCTGGATAGTACGTTTCTCACAACTGATTTTATTTTGGAGAAGGCGTATTCCACTGGGTTCAGCATTGGGGAATACGGTGGCAAAAATTGTAAATTCATGTTCAGAGAATGCGCTAACTCTCGAACTTCCAGAGAACGATGTATTTTAGCATTATCCAGCAGATAGATATAGCCGTTGCCGTTCATATTGTCTCGAAGCTCCTCCAAAAATTCGGCAAACAACTGGGCGTTCGTTGTTCCAGTCGTCATTATTTTCTGATGAACAACTCGTTGAGAGTTTAAGGCCAAAATTAAAGAAACATTCCGTCCTCTTACTGTGGGAACGGAGACTACTGCTCTTGTGTTCACTTTAGATCGAGCCTGGGTTCGCTTGAGGTGTAAATTGAACCCAGACTCGTCTATGAATATAAATTTTTCCCTGTTCTGGGGGGCTAGTTCGCTTAGATGAAGCGCATATTCTTTCCTAAGCTGAAGGGTTCTCTCACAGTTCATCCGATCGATTTCGATGGACGCTTTTTTTAAAGTGATCCTAAGCTCACGAAGTCCGTTGTCGATCGTCGTCACACTTACTATTTTGTTGTTCTCAGCCAACTTTTCCTGAATCGCCTTGAGGGTTATGTCGGGAGCACTCTCTACCGTATTTTCTATTGCACGTAGGACCTCGGGTGTGAGTTTTTTTGCACGGTGTCCACGTCTTCCAGTGGTGGGTGTCTGAGAAAATGTTTTTTTAGATTTGGCTACAATAAATCTCGCCGTGTTGTAATTGATCAAACATTTACTGGCGGCTTCATTTATAGAGAATCCCTCTTGATGCAGTTTTAACAATAAATGTTTTTTATCTAGGGAAACGTGGTCATTCCTTCCGCTGCGTCTCCTTCTCCTCTCCTCTTGTCTCGTTTCCGGAATGTCATCTTCGCTGGAGGACGCAATAACATTTACTCGCCGCCGGTTTCTTCGCATATTAACCGTTTCATCAGAAGAGGTGTCCGACATTTCTTTAACAAGGTGAAAAAACGCATCAACGAAACATACCAGGGTACCAGTAGCAGCAAGACGATAAGAGATTACCGAGTTCACATAGAAGGTATTGCCATCTCGTTATTAAGTGATAGACAACACACTCACGGGAGATTATTAGCAGAGTAGGTACGGTCTTCTTTCCCTTAATTGTTCAACTCGTTTAAGATACTGTTTAAATCATTTTGAAAATTGTTTAATTCATTTTGAATAGTGTTTATTTCATTTTGAAAAGTGTTTATTTCATTTTGGAAAGTGTTTATTTCATTTTGGAATGTGTTTATTTCATTTTGAAAAGTGTTTAATTCAATCCGAAAAAGCTATATTCAGGTAAGTAATAAAAGAGCTATTTCGTTGAACATACCAGCTTGACTTGAGGTGCGACTTCAATAAAATTTGAATAATCATTTCAGGTCAAAAAAGGTCACCACGGGCTTCCCATGTCATTAGCTGGAACAAAAGACCTCCAGGGTGAAAGCCCACCTCTGGGAAAACGTAGAGAAAAGCACACCATTTACCAGTTGATGAGTTTTCACTTAAGAAGAGGCGTGGTCGGTCTAATTGTGGACGAGGCGAAATTCGGTGGGGTACGGCCCATTAGGAGGCGACTACAGTGAGTCGCCGTTGAGGAGTGGGGAGGGGTGATGGTAAAGCGATGGGAGGCCCAGAGATGAGGGCGAGTTGCACCTCTTTATTTAGATTTTTCCGGAATAATTGCCAGAGACCGCCGAGTTCATATTAATTATGAAGCCGTATAAATGTAGGTAATGAAGGCTCCTGCGGTGGATGTGGGGGTCGGCTGGGAAAAAAATCTGTCCTCGGTTGCAGCGGAGGTAGTCAATTCAGCGGAAAACCGAGGTGAGGTTAACTCACAAGTTGGGTTTCTTTTTGACCAACTTCATAGCAATAGAGAGCAGCAGTCACGTTTTTCTAATCATCAATTCATAGTGTGGAAAAACAGGTCAATATCGTCAGCATGATGAAAAGATCATATTACGAGTTTGTGAAGAGACTTTCTCACATTGGACGCTGGATGCAAAAACCGAAATTATGTGGGTAATGACAGAAAATGTAAAAGAAGAGTGGTTGAAGGTCATCAGTGGCACCAGTGAGAACCAGAAGCAACTTGACACATTAGCGCCCAAATTCAACAAAAGTTAATTTTGTAGAATTGGTCCAGAAAAGAATATTTCTATCACGTAGTCTTCCTCCTGGCACCATTCCGGTATCCGTCGTACTAGATGCTTAAGCCTGAAACAGCTGATTTTGAGGAAATGTATTTTTTCCCCGTGCTCAGTTACCAGATAAACAGACAATAACAGAAAAATCTGAAGGGGACAAAATACGTTCATCATAATTATATATATATATATATATATATATTTACATCCTGCTATCATAGTGGCATCCGCACATAACGCGTTATTGTGGCACCCTTGCAATCCAATAATATATATCGAATTTTTAAGGCGTATACTGGTCCATTACATTGATAGAAAGTGATGGGTGTAATTTTTTTCTTGAAATTGCAAACAGAAATGAAATCCCATAATGCTATCATTATGGCATCTTTTCATTCTTAGATCAATACGGCACCCGAAGTATACATTATCCGAATTCACATCATTGCAGAACCCACTTGTGTATACATTGAACATATTGCTATCAATATGGCACCATGCGCTGTTGCCAAATCTCTAGTGGGGAAAGCATTTAACCTGGTAGTGTAGAATCGTGGCCCGGGGTGACCATGTAGATCTTAGTAACCCCAAAGTTGGCGGCAACTGGTCCTCGTCTCAGGTGGGCACCAATGCAAGCTTTTCAAAGCTTGTGCTTACTCGACCAGCGATTAGCTCTTCACCTCTCATAGTAATCATGCGAAGTCTACAGGGACTAAAGATTGAGTAAGGTCCGAGTAAAAAGTTCCCCCCGGGATATACCCATTGAGGTAAAATTCAGGGTTATAAAAGACATTTAATTTAATTGTTGGAATCCATCTCTACAGTACCCAATACGGTCGATTTTTCAACTCCCACATAGCCCCTACCTATTTCTGGATGGATAAACTTGCAGCAAGGAAATTAATTGAGCTGTGTATGTATTAAAACGTCACTGTTTCATTAGAGTAAACATTTGTATACGTACCTATAAGGAACATCCTAGGCCAATAAAATTAGGATTTTTCCAGGAATTAATTGAAGAAAAATCGGAAATCGTTTTAGTACCTTCAGATGATGCTAAATAAAAGTTTAATACCTTCAGTTGATGCTAAGTAAAAGAATCTGCGTTTGCACGGTCACAGGTAGTGAGCTTAAATTTTGAGAGCAAAAACACCGACATTTTGGCACTTTCTAAATTTTTTAGTTAGCTATATCTTCCAAACCGTACATCCTACCTTCCACCACTAGAACCAAAGATCATTAAATTTGGCATCGAATCACGTGGTAGCTAAGAAAAGTGCTAAATACATCGTACAGCAGACGGACAGAAATTTTTTATTGCATTTTCGGATACTACATACCTTGAAATGGAAACTTTCAAAGTTTAATGGGTTGGGGGAGGGGGGTAACAATTTTATTTTTTCGTCCTCGATTCCAAAGGTTCATTATTCATAATAATAAACCCAAATTAATGAAATTCGGTTCGTGGGTCCAATTTGGGGTCTGAATGGTCCATGGATCTCTGCTGTAAGGGGAGAAAGAAACGCTGCAAAGTGCTTGTCGCATGGTTTTATTATTCTATTGGACATACCTACAGAAATGTTGGCTGTTCATTTATTGTTTCTTTCATGTGAAATAATTTAAATAGATAAGTATTTCTGATTGCTTTCACCAATTCATATTCGGTCTTCTCGTTCCCAAAATCATGGAAAACGATACCTCAAAAGCTCATGTTACTAACATGTTACTAAAACACAAAAAGTACCTATTTTTGTGCACATTTTCACCCATAACACCCCTCGGTATATTCCGATCGAGCTGAAAAGTTTCGGAACACAACTAGGGCCTAAATGGAGCATGTTTGCGAAAGATCGAATTTTTAGACCTAAAATGAAGCCGGTACATGTGATACGGCGGACGGACATAGCATTTTTGGAATCTACGCACCTTGAAACGGAAAAGAAAAAATTTTGAGGGGGTGTTATAAAAATTTTTTGCTGAGCGAATACATAGGTGTATTATTCACAGAATAATAAACCAATAGGGGTTGAAATTTTCAGGGCTCCGTTATTTCAGGGCTCGTTTTTAAATTGATCTCGAACTTAGGAATTTTTTGAGACCACCTGGAGTATGTACAGCCGTTTGTTCACATTATGGCCCTGAAGTTTGCACCGAAAACCTTCGTCAGTATGATCGTGAATGAAATGGTATGCATCCATCACGGATGGCTGTATGAAGTCGAGTTGGTTGTTCCAAGATATTATTTGATCGGAAGAATTATTGTTATTTATTATTTTTCTGATTGGTAGGTACCTACTTTTGTAGCTTACCACACGCTTCATGAATATCAACAAATAACTTATTAATCACAGCATTCTTGAATCCACTGCATATTTATGAAACTGTAACTGCCCGGCCGGCTCCAGTACTCGATTTAGTGCTTTCCTGGGGGTCCAAGAGGGTAGGTATTGACCACAGAAAACAGTGATTTAAATTATACACCGTTCTGTAATAAGTTGCAGCGATTTTGTTCTTCTATCTATGGGATAAATTAGTACTATTTTTTTGGGTTATTATTTTCAATAAAGAACCTTTGGAATCGAGCATTAATACAATTATTTTGAAAGCGTTTCAAGGTACCTACATAGAATCCGAAAATGGTAAGAAAAAAGCTGCAAATTACTACACGACGGTTTATGACTTACCGGTACAGAAACACCTACGTTAAAGACCACTGAATTCTGTTGTCAAAACCTACCCTCGTGCGTCTCCCAGGAAAGCCCTGATCGCCTAATGGATCCAAATGGGTCATTTCAGTTGATAAAATGGGCGATGGATTCAGATTCAAGACCTCTACCAAAAGTGTAAGGTGTATTTTTCGAATTAATTTTTTCAACTTGTATGAGATGAATTTCTTGAGTCTAATGACCTGATCTGGTCTTATTCGGAAGTGGCGTATGTTGAAAATGGGAATAAAAAAGGGGGAAATCTGACCCATTTGACCACAATTTCTTTAACAATATAAATGTCAAGTGGGATGAAATGTGCCGGCTGAATTCGGGTGGGAACGTTCTGTAAATTCCGAAATTTTAAATTTAGGAATCTAAATCTTACGATCACGTTTGCGTGTTGCGTCTTATTGCCGAACGTCAGAGATGCCTCAGACTTGTCAACATTTCGGGGTATGTCTGTACTGCGCTGCAAGCCGCAATCTTGGGTATTTTGGCTTGAAACTTTGAGGCTAGCCTCATTCGGCCTTCCAAATTTGCTATTGGTGCCACCATGTTACCAGTGGTACCATCTATCAGAAAAATGTGTTTAGACCTCCAGAATTTTCTGTGTAGTTTTGGTGCCACCATGGTACCAGGGAACGACGCCTGTCATCTCTGTCATCTGTCAGAAAATGTGTGTTTGGTATAGTTTTTCATGTTTTCCGGCGTGCTGAATCGAATACAATTACTTTCAACGCTCTGCCAGTCATCCTTACAGCAACTGCTAAATATTAAGCCATAAACCGCTCCGAAAAATATATATTATTGAGCATGGTTAATAGGCAGTGAGCTTATTTTCAAAATTGCGAAATGCGTCTGGTCAGTGGACCCACTAGTATTATCTGATTCTGCATCATATCCTGAATTGAAAGGCACTTGTCTGCCAACTGAACTAGTAGGTTCAGCAGACAAATTGTAAAATGTCAAGTCTATTTGGCAACCAACTTCTGACTTATTTTACCGCGTTTGTTTCCTCTGTTTCTTGATTCTACACTATATCCTGAACTGAAAGACACTTGTATGTCAACTGTCAAGGCCGCATAGGCTCGGGAGACAAATATTAAAATTTTAAATTTTGGAAACAAACATCTGACTCATAAGACTATTGTATTCCCAAATTTAATCCACACAATTTTAGCGATTGTCTCCTTGATTTGTTGACTATTACTGCAAATGCGAGTCGCGCCGAAACGGCAAACGTTTGATTTCGAATGGCACCTGTTTGAATCATTGGGAAATGTGGCAACAGTACAAGTTCTCCTTTAAATGTTTCTTTTAAAATTCTAGCTTCGATGGTATTGTTCATCATATCTTTCAATGAAAGCCTGGTACCTTAGCAAAGTCATGCTGAATGAATTCTTTGAGGACCCCTGTTGGTTTATTATTGGGGGGGGGGGGGGGGATGGGTGTAAAAATAGGGGTTTTCCAGTGTTTGAGGTTTTGGTGAACATGAGCTTGCGAGGTATCGTTTTCCATGTTTTTCAGAGCACGAAGACCGAATATGAAGTTGATTCTCCTAAAGACCAAAGAGTGAAGAATTGAAATTGTACCTAACGTTCAGCTCCCGGATTCATTTTTTATGGGTCAGAAACCTGGGATATTGACTGAAATCACCATAAATTTGTATAATAACACAAAAAGTAGTATCAACAGGTGAATCAAGACAGTTAAATGGCACTATAATTGATCAAAGATAATTTGTAAAAAAAAAAGTGTTTTTGAGAAACAATAAATGAACAGCCAACATTTCTGTAGGTAAGTCCAGAAGAATAATAAACCCATGCGACAAGGACTTTGCAGCGTTCCTATATTGAAATATTCAATTCACAATTTTAATTGGTTGAAAAGAAATTGCTGTATGAAACCGAGTTGGTTGTTCCGCAATATTATTTCGTTTCGAGGAAGATGGTGTTTTCGATTTGGTCGATAGGTACATACTTTAGCAACTTGAACAAAAATTTGGTTCGATGTATGTCTATCCGTTTGCGTCCGCAAACCCTTGGCACGCGCATAATATCCTCAGTTCGAATCCGATTTTGGCAACATTTGCGGGCTGGGCTCCCCATCCGCTCGGATATGGGGCATCCTTATAGGAAAATAATAAACCGTTGTTTAATAATTTGCAGAGTTTTTACGTTTCTTCCCGCCAGGTCCTTTTCCTAAATATGCGGTAGAGTCGAAAATTATATCTACAGTTATTTGCTGTAATGCATGAAGCATAATGTGTAGTTTAAAAATAGTAGAACGAAAATTCCTACGCCTAGTTTGAAGAACCGTTCCTAAAAATGCCATCGAAATCGGGCGTTCAAAGAATGATAGAGTACGACTGTATAACCGACTTTGTACTAACCTAGCTTCTACGAATACTTCTTTTTTATAGGGAAAAAAGAAGTCGTGAGTTTTTCAAAATTAATAGACGGTAACGCTTTATTAATAGGTAAGGCTTCCGTACATGTCCTCAGACAGCAACATGAACAAACACAGGTTAATGAGAAATCAAGTACCTCGATTTTGCGTCTACGCAAGCACAGTGGTCGTACTAATGATCCGAGCGATTTGAAATTCATATGGGACGACCTAGGAGCTACACCACCCCAACTATCACTGAATTTGAACAAAATCGGGCGGCCGCCGCCGGTAACGCCGAGCTTCGCGGAACAAAAAAAGACCCTCATTGGAACCTACCAACCAAATTTCATTAATTTTGGTTTGTGGTAACAAAGAAAAGTGTCTGGAACGGCGCGTACAGCGGACGGGCAGAAATTATTGTTTAATCTATTTTCGGATTCTACGTGTCTTGAAACGAAACCGTCAAATTTTGAGGGGGCTAAACTTTTTTCTTTTCCCTCATGTTTGATGCCAAAGATGGACTTCATTAAGATGATTCATGTAAGATGGACCGTTCAGGTAAATCTTATAGATAGGTAAGCTAAAAACTGGAAAAAGTCCTACAATTTTGAGGTTTTTTGGCAGACAAAAGTTGTCCTAAACTCAAAAACTATTATTCGAAATGAAAAGTGTTATAATAGGTAACTAAAGTTGTAGAGCACCAAATTCATAGGGGACGACCTAGGAGCTACACCACCCCAACTATCTATTGAATTTGAACAAAAGCGGACCGCCGCCGGTAACGCTGAGCTTCGCGGATCAAAAAGACCACAACTGGAACCTACCAACCAAATTTAATTAATTTTGGTTTATGGTAACAGCGCAGCGTACTGCGGACGGACAGAAATTATTGGTTCATATATTTTTTGATTCTACATGTCTTGAAACGTAACCATAAAATTTTTAGGGGGCTACCCCCCCCCCCCCGCCCTCCAACCATGTTCGATGCCAAAGATGGACTTCAAAATATTTAATTGAAATATTAAAGTTTAGATCAATTAAAATTTTAAATTGCAATTTTAATAAAACATATGGGTGCTTTGAACGCAGAACTGAATGATGTACAACTTAAGTTATATGATATGTTTCATTTGGAATACCCATTTTTAGTTGCAGGCGTGTGAAACACACTTTTCAGTAAAAATGGAAAAAATTTCCGAGTTTAGACCCTCAATTCCAGCCAAACGGCTGAACCAAATTTGATGTTTAAGACAATCATTCTAAGTAGAATTTAATGCTCTTTAATTTTTGTTCGAGTGAAATTTTCTGCAAGAATCATCGTTTGGATGTTATAAGCCCAAAACTGCACGAAGTGCCAATATTTCACGGTTGTATGATGTACCAATCAACAAGCATGCCACATTTCAAATTTTTAGGATTTTTTTCCCGCTGGTACCTTTTTTTCTTTTCTAATTTGACTGGGCTAAATGAGTTGATACTCCAAAAGTGCTCTTCTGACAAGCCCCCATGACCCTACAGCCCACGAGGGGCTTGGGCTGGTCGACTGATTCTCTGATAACAGTGTTGCCAAATCTCCGGAGGTCGCAATGATAGGTCTTCGTCAATTTTATGATATACTGTGTATATTCTCGACTGGCACCAGCGCTGCGTTTGGAAAAACCGGGAACTATCGCCGTATAATTGTTATCCATCTTGCTATGTTTGTGGCACCCATGTGACAATTTTCAAATCAATATATGTGACTCCTCTTATCGATTTACCCCCTTCTGTGTATCGATAGTTGTTGATAATTGATACCTGCAGCACTTCCGAAGCGTTTCAATTTTTTTCTTCTATTAACCTCCAAACTACGTAGGGATTTCAAAGTGGCACCCTTATACGGATGTCGCATGCACACGGGTGCCACTTTAAATGCAACTTTTCTGTGTGTGGTAGCCACAATGATACCAGGATGTATATATATATATATATATATATATATATATATATATATATATACTCGGCGCTCCGCGCCTCGCCAGGGGGCAAGCCCCCTGGACCCCCAATCTCTTATCTTCTATACTTTGTATAGAACGAGGAATTTGCAACGCAATTCGAGTCCGAAATGACTCCCCGAAGAAGGCACCCCATAATCAATCGATTAATGCCTCCTTCGTTTATCATAATATAATTGGGCTTCATAGCGTGAATAGCATAGAGATTAGCTTCAGGGGCCACTCAGCTGATTCGGGGCCTGGGCAATGTCAAGTTAAAGTCCTAAGGAGGCTAAATACCAAATTACAGCTTCATAGCGTGAATAGCATAGAAATTAGCTTCAGGGGCCACTCAGCTGATTCGGGGCCAGGGCAATGTCAAGTTAAAGTCCTAAGGAGGCTAAATACCAAATTACAGCTTCATAGCGTGAATAGCATAGAAATTAGCTTCAGGGGCCACTCAGCTGATTCGGGGCCTGGGCAATGTCAAGTTAAAGTCCTAAGGAGGCTAAATACCAAATTACAGCTTCATAGCGTGAATAGCATAGAAATTAGCTTCAGGGGCCACTCAGCTGATTCGGGGCCAGGGCAATGTCAAGTTAAAGTCCTAAGGAGGCTAAATACCAAATTACAGCTTCATAGCGTGAATAGCATAGAAATTAGCTTCAGGGGCCACTCAGCTGATTCGGGGCCTGGGCAATGTCAAGTTAAAGTCCTAAGGAGGCTAAATACCAAATTACAGCTTCATAGCGTGAATAGCATAGAAATTAGCTTCAGGGGCCACTCAGCTGATTCGGGGCCAGGGCAATGTCAAGTTAAAGTCCTAAGGAGGCTAAATACCAAATTACAGCTTCATAGCGTGAATAGCATAGAAATTAGCTTCAGGGGCCACTCAGCTGATTCGGGGCCTGGGCAATGTCAAGTTAAAGTCCTAAGGAGGCTAAATACCAAATTACAGCTTCATAGCGTGAATAGCATAGAAATTAGCTTCAGGGGCCACTCAGCTGATTCGGGGCCAGGGCAATGTCAAGTTAAAGTCCTAAGGAGGCTAAATACCAAATTACAGCTTCATAGCGTGAATAGCATAGAAATTAGCTTCAGGGGCCACTCAGCTGATTCGGGGCCTGGGCAATGTCAAGTTAAAGTCCTAAGGAGGCTAAATACCAAATTACAGCTTCATAGCGTGAATAGCATAGAAATTAGCTTCAGGGGCCACTCAGCTGATTCGGGGCCAGGGCAATGTCAAGTTAAAGTCCTAAGGAGGCTAAATACCAAATTACAGCTTCATAACGTGAATAGCATAGAAATTAGCTTCAGGGGCCACTCAGCTGATTCGGGGCCTGGGCAATGTCAAGTTAAAGTCCTAAGGAGGCTAAATACCAAATTACAGCTTCATAGCGTGAATAGCATAGAAATTAGCTTCAGGGGCCACTCAGCTGATTCGGGGCCAGGGCAATGTCAAGTTAAAGTCCTAAGGAGGCTAAATACCAAATTACAGCTTCATAGCGTGAATAGCATAGAAATTAGCTTCAGGGGCCACTCAGCTGATTCGGGGCCTGGGCAATGTCAAGTTAAAGTCCTAAGGAGGCTAAATACCAAATTACAGCTTCATAGCGTGAATAGCATAGAAATTAGCTTCAGGGGCCACTCAGCTGATTCGGGGCCAGGGCAATGTCAAGTTAAAGTCCTAAGGAGGCTAAATACCAAATTACAGCTTCATAGCGTGAATAGCATAGAAATTAGCTTCAGGGGCCACTCAGCTGATTCGGGGCCTGGGCAATGTCAAGTTAAAGTCCTAAGGAGGCTAAATACCAAATTACAGCTTCATAGCGTGAATAGCATAGAAATTAGCTTCAGGGGCCACTCAGCTGATTCGGGGCCAGGGCAATGTCAAGTTAAAGTCCTAAGGAGGCTAAATACCAAATTACAGCTTCATAACGTGAATAGCATAGAAATTAGCTTCAGGGGCCACTCAGCTGATTCGGGGCCTGGGCAATGTCAAGTTAAAGTCCTAAGGAGGCTAAATACCAAATTACAGCTTCATAGCGTGAATAGCATAGAAATTAGCTTCAGGGGCCACTCAGCTGATTCGGGGCCTGGGCAATGTCAAGTTAAAGTCCTAAGGAGGCTAAATACCTCCTTAGGACTTTAATGTAATGAATGTAATGTAATGAATAGCATAGAAATTAGCTTCCCTAGCAACGGTATCGCGGGACAAAAAAGTGTGACATGTGACAAAAAAACTAGTTGGGGGTCGGGCTAAGAATTGCGTTGCAATTAATATACTCATAGTTCTGAACGAACTAGATTTTTTCAATCCAGGTATAATCTATTCTCAGTAGACGAGTATTGACTAAGCAGTACCTGCTTTTGGAGTAAACACCGTTGGTGATACTGGGGTAAGTCATTAATTGAAATGATGCAATGTATAATGAGTACAAAAAAACCCAGGTATTATCACTTTATTCCTGACCCATGATAACGAATAGCAGCCTGATCAGTTTCAGCATGTAACTATCCTCGTGTCATGCCCCCCCCCCCCTCCCTCTCTATCTGATTGTATTAACATTTTGAAAACTATCATGATTCTTGTGCAACAAGGAGTTTTATTATATACCTAAACAACCCGAGTGGCAGTTATCACTGCATATTAAACTGGTGAGGACGAAGAATATTTTTTGAACTTCAACATCGCATTTGCTTAGCGGTCGGTGAATGGAGAAAATAGTGGATCTCAATTTTATTCCAGCAAACTTGGCTGGCTTTTTACCAGATTAAAGTGGTATGCCAAGATAAGCAAGAAAGTGGTGAATTTATATCCTCATTTTTATTCATGGTTTTCTCGCCCTGCGAGGGGGAATTGCAGTTTCTATTTCCACCATTCAATTATAAAACGACAACTAGTACGTGAAACTATAATCTAAAGGTAAGGCCTCATTCCAGTAACAATTTTACCTCCTACAGCCTCCTCTTACTTCACCACTTATTGAAAAGACATTTGAGCAGCATATATTATATCTATTTGGTGGGTTTAAAAGTTTTTCCATTTTCACCTTGCACCTATATCCTAAATCGATTGTTCGATTCGTTCATTATTCAGGCATGCAGACGTGCTTTTTCTTCATTTAACCTAACGATAGATCCACGGAGAGCTTTCCGCCCAGATGTGGGGTCTCTCCTTACAGTGCAGGACGAGGGGGAAAATATATTACGAAACTGTTGCCTGAAACTCGTCACGTGCACTGCACTCATTTGCCCCTTTCCCGGCTCCCTCGCTCGCATTCGCAAGGAAATGGTTAGCCAGATTTCATCCAGACAATTTCAAAATTACGTTGAGGCAAACTTGTAAGTCCTTATTTTCTCTGAAAATCGACAGTTTTTGAGTGTGCTGAATGCGTTATTGAAGGAAAAACTTATATAGGCAAAACATGATTCCTAACTAGGTACCTGTTCTTAACTGATTGATTTGGATCGCAGCACATCTATGATTCGAGAACAGGCGTACCTAGGTGGGAATGAAGTTTAGCCACTATCATTTATGCCTTCAGTGACGCATTACGCATCACATCCATCCCCTCCTACGCTGGAAATGACAGTCCAAAACGAACTCTGTGGTTGAAACATGAAACTCATCTATAAATTGGTAGGTACCACCCACATGAACTTTAGTAGGCTTATTCCAGTACCTTCCACTCTATAACTAATACCGTTATACTCTTCTTAAGGTTCCCTGTGAACAAAAAATCAATGTGCTCCATACTTCACTTTACATCTTCAAAATTAAACTCGTGAGGTAACCTCCTTGTTGAAAATTGCGTAAAATCAATGTATAAGTCGAGAGGAAACGAAATACAGGAGGGAATGAAAATCCAATAGTGAATATTAAAATATGTAAATTAAATTGGCTTTTCAGCGAACTGTTGGGTCGGGATCATGAAATTTTTCAGCGTTCTGCAAATTTCTATCTCTCTCTCTCTCCCTCTCTCTCTCTCTCTCTCTCTCTCTCTCTCTGTCGGGAGTCGGGCATCTGTACGGGTAATTAATAAACCGCTGTGTAATAATTTGCAGCGCTTTTCTTTTATATAATACAGAACATGCAGTAAACAGAACAAGAAAACAGACAAATATAGCGCTCCAAGTGACGGTCAGGTGAAGACGGCGGCGGCGACGTATACCGTCTACAGTGAATAGGTAGGTGCCTTACTTATGAAAATCGTGAATTGCTCAACGCCTGTAAAGAGGCTAAAAAAAAAAATTAATAAACTCAGACTTGTTTGGGACTCCTACAGAATACTCATCAAGTCACAGGAAGTCTTGCGTGAAGTCTTATGAACTCTCAGTGATGGATTGACCTCAAAATCATTTCCGTAGTTTCAACAAATAGAAATAGCAGTTTGAGAAAAAAAATAAATTTTTTTTCAGCAGTTAAGATCATACATTCATTTTAACTATTTTATATTATGTCTTATATTAATTTTGAGCTAAGGCAAGGTTTTTCTTACGATGAAGACAAATGGAATGTTGCACATATCAATGCTGAGTCATTACCTACTAGCGCATTTGCAGGAATTTCTGTTAATTTTGTACGACAGCGGTGCCCACAATATAGGCGTTTTGGAAACCTTTTTAAAACCAGATATAAATTTTCCTCTGCCGTTGGTTTGAATGGCTATAACGTTAATGTTGTTTGAATGGCTAAAAAGGAAACGCTCAATCTATCATGATCCTATGCCGAACCATCGAACCAAACCTGATTCGGTTTCAGTCACATATATGACTACAATTTAAGGAACGTGTACCTACTTGATGGCTGTTGGTGATTATGAATGGTTAGGTACAAAATGAATATGATCTCAATAGAAGAATTAAAATCAGTTATAAGTAACAGATTACTATTGTCTATGAAGAGATTTATATAGGTACCTTCTGGTATCTCCTTACTTGTGGAAGGAGATACCATTTCCCTTCTTTTGTTTTTTGGTCATCCGTATGCAGCACATGACGTACCGTGATTCCCGATGACCTACTCAAGATTTCGGATGAACTGCGAGCATCGATAACCCAATATATGAACTTTGTGCGTGTGTCGAATGAATGTAAACAAACAAAGCGGGACAAACAAGAGCTGGAGTGGCATACGACTGTCTTCGGTGAGCCCGTCGGGAGTGGGGGGATGCCGATCAGGCGCCCCCGCTTATTTGTAGCACTCAGTTCGATGGTCGGGCCATGCAAGATGCTGTAACAACTAAGATTTCCTTACCGCTAATAACGCAAGGGAAGGATTTCCCGAAGGGTAAACTTCTACTTGAACGGGTTGAATGGTGGGTTCATTTACATACCTCGGTTTTAGTGAATGTTCGTATACCTACCTATTATAATACACTCCAGTTATAAAATAAGAATGCGGTCGGCTTGGAGCAGAGTTAGAAAAATGTTTCTTTTTTCGTTAAAAACAAAATGTAGTAACTTTCTTACAAGGTAGTCTCTCTCCAGGCGCCTGATGCTAATGGAAACCTCTTTTACTCAGAAGCTCGGGATGCCCGTTTCCCATTTCCTGCTCTGCACTCTCAGCTTGGTTGCTCTCCCCGTCTTTCTATCTTATACTGCAACCTCGGAAGGTCTTTTGTTCTTCCATACCGTTATATCTCAAGAATACCTACTCCACTCAGTTAGTTATCCGAGTACATGGACTTAGTAATGATTCGAGGAATACAATTCGTAAATATAACTAACAATTAAATTGTAACTTGTGAGGTAATAAAATTGTTACCTAATATTATTTTAACTGAATGAATAATTTTTGCGATTCTTCTCTCGCCGGCTTCCTGGATCCTCAAACATAAAAGGGTCAAATAAATTATAAATCAAATCACCCAAGACGAGGAATAGCTTAGAATAGAAAAAGAAAAGTGGGGAAGCTACTTTTTAAGCTCTGCCTCTCTATGTAATTTCAGTTTAAAAGGTATCGTCAGCTTCATACTGTAAAATATATTATGTATGTATAATTAGTACCTATCAGCATATTTATTTAGACTATAATATTTAGTTCGCGTATACGGAATATATCCTTTCTGTTTTGTATAATAACTTATTGTTGGGGAGAAAAACGGAATTTAACCGCTTTAAAAGGTACCTAGTTATCAGCTCCTTTTAGTCTCTGCTTTCTCTTTTAACTAGAACTGAATAGCCAGTATTTTCTTAACAATGAAATGCCTCTTTTTGGCTTTACCGGGTGAGATTTTCATGGGAGTGGGTCTGTCGACTGATGATGGTGCCTTATAAATTTCATCTGAGGTAGTCCGAGTCAGGGTCTTGTGCTCCATAGAAGGTAAAAGAATCATTCTATATACTATAAAGTATGGGGTGAGAAGAGTTAGCCGATCACAGGTCCTGTACGCAATAACTTTGAATATAACTATACAAAAGAATGGCAATAACGAACTGCGATTCGGAGGTTTGGGCGGGTTCGTCCCCAGATACACCCCCTTACGGATTTCACCAATATCATACCATAACTTTCTGCGCAAAAGTGAAATCCCAGCCACAAGCATAAATGGTTTGGAGTGTTCTGAGCTTTTTTCCCAAACTTACATTCGTAGGGCGGTGAGAAAAATCTTTAAGATCCATAGGAGGAATTTGGACCTCGTAAGATACCTGGAGGGGACGGCACATCCTTCTGAGGTCACTGGGTCCAGTGAATATGAGGTTGCAATATCCTTTGTATTATAATGATAATAATTTAACCACGTAATGATTACTAGGCTAACTTTTTTGAACTTGAGCAATATCAGACTACTCACTTTTGAACGTTAGTTGTGCTCATCGATCGGTCGCATTTGTGCTCGCACACAGGTAGTAATGTTCTTCAGCCTATCACACCCACAAACGTTGTAATGACAAATTTGAGTTGGAATAATTGAGCAGACAGTTAACTTTTACAACGCCTTTTGTTTTCTTGATAGAGTCTGGATTCACATGAACTTGACTGGCAGGCACCTAGCAAACAGTTCAAATGAGAACTCGGATGAAATTGCTCTGTATTTTATGTATCGTTTTCCAGAGGATTCTGCTCAACCCACATCGGGAAGGAAGATTAGGGTCCGTGGTGCAGCGCTCTCTCCGTCGACCGTAATAAAAATCTAATCTATCAGCCGGAGCTGCCTTTCACATCACCCTACAACGAATATATTATATGCGATTCCTTCTCCGTTGAATTGTTGGAACCTTCACTTACGGTTCATTTTTCTGCCGGATGTATAGTTTGCTAAAGACGTGAATGAATATTTTGGGAAGTTGTCCACCTTCTTGACAATGTCCTGATGTTTTGAATCAGTGAACTCAATTCATCGAGTTTCTGTTTATTACTTTCAACTAGCAGGTAAGCCAAGACTATCGATAATACAATGTGCCCTTAACAAATTTTAGTTCATTTTATTCAATTATAAACTTCTGTTTCGAGCCACTGGTGACTAGTAGTTTAAAAACTTTCAGTGGAAGGGTATGATTTTTATAACGTTTTAAATTTGATTCTTAACTTTGGGATTCCGAACTCCAGCTGTTCGTTCATCGTAACGCCTTGAAGTCTGAACCGGAAAGCTTCGTCATCATGAGTGGGAATAATACGGTGTCTACATATCTAGCCAAGATATCCATTGCTAAGGAACAGCTGATAACAATCAATGATTTTCAAATCAAGTTGGTTTTGTTCCGTGTGCTCTTTCATTCGAAGAAATATGTTGTTCAGATTTTGTTGATAGGTATGCCTACTTTTGGTTTATTGTTTTCAATAATAACCTTTGGCATCGAGCATGAACATTTTTTAACCCCCACTCCTCCACCAACACCGTCAAAATTTGATGGTTTCTGTTTCAAAGTACGTAGAATCCGAAAATAATATAAAAATTTGGTACAAGTATGTTATAGCCCCGCCAAAATCGATTGTATCGATTATCTCAAATACATCGATCCTTTTGGTATCGATGACGGCTCAATATGGAGTCCCGATGCCTACATCCCGGGTGCCGATATCAACTTTCAAAATGAATACGGGAAGACCATTGTAAGGACACCAAAAAATAAGAGTGACTATAACATACTTGTACCATCTATTCAGAAGTCCCAAACAACCTGCTCATTCACGGGATAGTTTCTGGGATTGTTTATCTTTTTTGAGATGTGAGCGCTAGCGAGCATCCAGATCGCTTGACAATGCGAGCGGCGGAATGGGAACTAAACTTCTTGTACACCCACCGTCTTGTCTGATACACGTCATCGATACCACAAGGATCGATGTATTTGAGATAATCGATACAATCGATATTGGCGGGGCTATAACATACTTGTACCAAAAATTTCTGTCCGTGCCGTACCGTGGTCTTTTGTTATCATAAACGAAAATTAATGAAATTTGGTTTGTGTGTCCCATTTGGGGTCTAGTTGGTCCGTGAAGATCGGCGTTACTGATGCAGTCTCTAAGGGATGAAAAATAGTGGTTGAAATATTCCGAACGCTGTAACTCTAAACTTTCAATCCTATTATTAACGTTTATTTAACGTTTATAAATTTATCTCGAACTTCGGAAGTTTTTGAGACCACCTGGATTATTCTCCCGCCGTTCCATTGCACCGAAAAGCTTGGTCAACATGATCATCAATGAAACGGTATATACATCCAGCCCAGATACCATTGCTAGGGAGCACCTGATTATACGAGTATAATCATGCATGGCTTTATGACATTGAGTTGTTGTTCCGTGATATTATTTCATCTGAAGATGGTTATTTTGAATTAATTTGAATGATGGTTATTTTGGATTTTGTTGATAGGAAACGTTGTGCTTAGTGAATAACAAAAAAATTTAATTAAATTATTCTTGAATCCACCGCATATTTTTATAAAACAGTAATTCCTTGGCTGGCTCCAGGAACCTATTCAGGGCTTTCCTGAGGGGGAGAACAAGGCTAGGAATTGACCATAGAAAACAGTGATTTTCGCAGAAGGGGCATCTATACTGGTAAATAATAAGCCTTTGTGTAATAATTTGCAGCGGTTTTGCTTATTAGTTGATAGCTTGTACCTACACCAAATGTTCACGGCCAAACGAATCGTCCAAATTATGTGAAAATTTGGGAATATGTCGAGGGCCCTACTTAGGTTCAGCGTCCGTTAAAATTCAAAAAATTACCTGACGTGGGAGTTTGAGGGGCCGAAATGGCGCGTTACAGGAGATGGGGCATGGTGAAAAATGCATATTTCTGTGTTTACCAAACGTTAGAGAGCTCGCACTTCGACTCTGATGGCATTTGCTCGAGCTGTGCTTTCCTGGGAGAAGCACAGGGTTGGTATTGACCACAGAAAACAGTGAGCTACGCAGGAGGGGTAGGTGTCTTTGCAGGAAAATAATGAAGCTTTGTGGTGTAATAATTTGAAGCGTTTATCACAATGCCATTAGATTCGCTTCCATATTAATTATTCCTTCTGTGATAGGACAGCCGTTGTCTTCGTGGGCAAAAATGTGAACTGTAACCTTAAAAACGCTGCAAATCCCTGCACAACGGTTTATTATTTTGTATAGAATACCCTTCTGTTACAGATCACAGCTCTATGTATAGATAACCCGTCTATATAATATGATATGTACTATTCTATACATATTATGTAGATCGCAGACCCTCCTTAGGTTGGTACCTAACCCCGTACTCGTTACTAGGTACCTACCTAAATCACGAGTTAAATGTTGCTAAAATAATTCTGCCGATGACAAACAGTACCTAACAAAAAGAAACACACATAATGAAGTTCTGAAAAGAAATTGTTGATGAGGAGTGAAAAAAGTTGCAAAAGTACCTACCAACAAACTCCAGCCCCTTCTACGTAGATGGTATAATGAACCGTTGTGTAATAATTTACCGTTGAGTAATGATTTACCGTAGTAATAATTTAGCCATCAATAATACTTCAACGTTTGTTCAAGTTTCACTACCTACCAACAAACTCCAATAGAGCCATCATTTTTCAAATTAAATAATATCACAGAACAACCAACTCGACTTCATACTCCGCCAATATAATCAGGTGATCCCTACCAATGATTGGCCGTATTCACAAATTCCTATTGTGGGCGCGTCTCTGGTTACGAGATTTGGTTTGGATTGTATACAATTTCATTCACACTGGAGTCGAAAATGCCTGTCGGTGCAAACTTCGGGGCCTTACTGTGAACGAACGGCTGGACGTACGATGCTCCGGATGGTCTTAAAAAACTCGCAAGTTCAAGAACTATTTAAAACCGTAAAAATATTTACGTAAAAAAATGGTATAGGCGTTTTGAAAATTTCAACCCCTATTTTGAACCCCTTAGAGATGACTCACAGTAACGTCGAGCTTCGAGGACCAACTAGACGCCGAACGGAACCTATAACCCGAATTTCATCAATTTTTGTTCATGGTAACTAAGAAAAGTGGCCCGTACGGCGTACGGCGTACGGCGTACGGCGTACGGCGGACAGACAGAAATATTTTTATTGCAGTTTTGGATTCTACATATCTTGAAACGTAAACCATCAAATTTTGAGGGGGGGGTAAGAATTTTTTTTTTCATGCTCGATTCCAATGGTTCATTATTGAAAATAATAAACCAAAAAAGGTTGGCTGATAGAATAATAATTGTGTCCCTCTTTATACTTTCTCACTCTTTCACGTTGAAATTCTGATTTTTTCACTTCTATTTTCGTATCTGCTTCACCTTCAATGTACTAACCAGTGGCACCAAAATCACAATTTTTTCCAACTAGATAGGTTATTGTTATCAAAACCCAACTAGTGAGAGAATAATCTGCAATAAAAAAACGCTGCAAATCCCTGCACAACGGTTTATTATTTTGTATAGAATACCCTTCTGTTACCGATCACAGCTCTATGTATAGATAACCCGTCTATATAATATGATATGTACTATTCTATACATATTATGTAGATCGCAGACCCTCCGTAGGTTAGTACCTAACCCCGTACTCGTTACTAGGTACCTACCTAAATCACGAGTTAAATGTTGCTAAAATAATTCTGCCGATGACAAACAGTACCTAACAAAAAGAAACACACATAATGAAGTTCTGAAAAGAAATTGTTGATGAGGAGTGAAAAAAGTTGCAAAAGTACCTACCAACAAACTCCAGCCCCTTCTACGTAGATGGTATAATGAACCGTTGTGTAATAATTTACCGTTGAGTAATGATTTACCGTAGTAATAATTTACCCATCAATAATACTTCAACGTTTGTTCAAGTTTCACTACCTACCAACAAACTCCAAAAGAGCCATCATTTTTCAAATGAAATAATATCACAGAACAACCAACTCGACTTCATACTCCGCCAATATAATCAGGTGATCCCTAGCAATAAGCAATGATTTCATCTCCGCCAAATTTCCTATTGTGGGCGCGTCTCTGGTTACGAGATTTGGTTTGAATTGTATACAATTTCATTCACACTGGAGTCGAAAATGCCTGTCGGTGCAAACTTCGGGGCCTTACTGTGAACGAACGGCTGGACGTACGACGCTCCGGATGGTCTTAAAAAAATCGCAAGTTCAAGAACTATTTAAAACCGTAAACATATTCACGTAAAAAAATGGTAGAGGCGTTTTGAAAATTTCAACCCCTATTTTGAACCCCTTAGAGATGACTCACAGTAACGTCGAGCTTCGAAGACCAACTAGACAGCGAACGGAACCTATAACCCGAATTTCATCAATTTTCTTTCATGGTAACTAAGAAAAGTGGCCCGTACGGCGTACGGCGTACGGCGGACAGACAGAAATATTTTTATTGCAGTTTTGGATTCTACATACCTTGAAACGTAAACCATCAAATTTTGAGGGGGGGTAAGAATTTTTTTTTTCATGCTCGATTCCAATGGTTCATTATTGAAAATAATAAACCAAAAGGGACGTATCAAAACCCTAATGAAAGATTATCCAGTTATATTCCTCTTTACTTCATTGAATTTAACTCTCCGACAACTTTAATGTTCTTCTCCTTCTTCTTCTTTATTTTTAATTTTGGTTTATTATTTTCAAAAATGAACCATTGGAATCGAGCAAGAAAAAAAAGATTCTTACCCCTCCTCAAAATTTGATGGTTTACGTTTCAAGGTATGTAGAATCCGAAACTGCAATAAAAATATTTCTGTCTGCCCGCCGTACGCCGTACGCCGTACGGGCCACTTTTCTTAGTTACCATGAAAGAAAATTGATGAAATTCGGGTTATAGGTTCCGTTCGGGGTCTAGTTGGTCCTCGAAGCTCGACGTTACTGTCAGTCATCTCTAAGGGGTTCAAAATAGGGGTTGAAATTTTCAGAACGCCGTAACTCGAAAACTTTAGATTGAACGGTATGGTTTTTTTTACGATATTAAATTTTTCATGAGCTAAACAATTTTTTAAGACCACCCGGAGCACTGTACGTCCAGCCGTTCGTGTGCACCAAAAAGCTTCGTCAACACGATCGTGAATCAATCGGTATAAATCCGGCCGGGATTTCATCACTAAGGAGCACCTGATTGTAATCAAGGATGGCTGTATGAAGTCGAGTTGTTTGTTCTACGATAATTATTTCATTTGGCAAGTGATGGACTATTGGATTTTGTTGGTAGGTACTTCTGAAACTTAAACAAACGTTGAAGTATTTATTGATGGGTAAATTATTAAACAATGGCGAATTATTACACACCGGCAAATTATGACACCACGGCAAATTATTACACAACGGTAAATAATTACACAACGGCTCAACTACCCAGAAGGGGCTGGATTTTTTTGATACCTAGGTACTTTTGCAACTTGAACAACCGTTGAAGTATTATTGATGGGTAAATTATTACACAATGGCAAATTATTACACAACGGTAAATTATTACACAACGGCTCATCTACCCAGAAGGGGCTGGATTTTCTGGATAGGTACCTACTTTTGCAACTTGAACAACCGTTGAAGTATTATTGATGGGCAAATTATTACACAATGGCAAATTATTAGACAACGCCAAATTATTACACAAAGGTAAATTGTTAGACAACGGTAAATTATTACACCAAGGTAAATTATTACACAACGGTAAATTATTACACAACGGCTAATCTGCCAAGAAGGGGCTGGATTTTGTTGATAGGTACTTTTGCAACTTGAACAACCGTTGAAGTATTATTGATGGGCAAATTATTACACAACGGTTCATTATTCTATCTACGTAGAAGGGGAACCTATACAGGTAAATTATTACACAACGGTTTAGGTAGGTACCTAGTAACGAGTACGGGGTTAGTTACAATCCTACGGAGAGTCCGCGATCTACATAATATGTGTAGAATATTACATATTATATTATATAGACGGATTATCTATACAGAGAGCTGTGATCTGTAACAGAAGGGTGTTCTGTACAAAATAAAAAACCGTTGTGCAGGGATTTGCAGCGTTTTTCGTTGGAGAGAATGAGATCCTGTATGAAATAAGTTATACTGCATATACTTTCGTTATAACTGCAACAGTATAATATCAGAAAATAAATCGAATCCTGATTTTATTGATACAGTGTAATAAATTATTATAGTGGACAGCTTCGAAGCTGCAGCATTGTTTGAGATGAAAGAAGTGTTGGAAAACCTTTGTTGTAGTGTAGCTGGTCCGACATTTTATGGCGGTGACTATGAGTGGAACAGTAAAACACGCATTGCGACTCAGATGGAGAAGTTCCAACGTTATTATAATGTTGAATGTGACCAACCGCTCGGAAAGGGCTCCTCCCATTTATAAATATAGACATTTGGAAGTGTTCGAGTGGAGAAAAAGAGAAACACAAGGGATAAAAGAACAATGGTGATAGAAACTTACAGTAAAAGGGGATGCGCGAAGGGAGAATGGAGAAGTAATTGAACAGCGGTGAGGAGGGGATGACAGTACTAGGAAATTAGATACGGTCTAATGGAAAGACTTATGGACCTCATAAACCTCTTGGATAAACTGGCCTTTTCCTCAATTTAGTGAAGAACAAGTGCTCGTCAAACATGACTGCTGTCTCTACCGCGACCCCACCAAGTGAAGGTCATTGGACAAGGAACCACATTCTTTCTTTTAATCTCACCTCGCAGGTAAGCCTTATCATAAGCATCAAGCACGTAGTTCTGCATTTATGGTGAACCTGTAACAGTGTAGCATGTGTCAGTAATGAAAAATTGTTCATTCTATTCACCGAGGTATGAAGTCTAGGAATGGTCTAACTTCATGTCTGAAAGACGTCTCGCCAGAAGAACCATCGAGTGTCGTGATACTAACATCCTATCTCTCTACCTATTTATTCATTCTATTTTTCTGTGAAAATGTTAATGATATGGCTATACTAGATCGATATCCTCGTTAGAAAACTATACATCAGAGATTCTTCAACTCGACAAATGATTTTCTTTCTACGGTCTAATTTTTCTTAATATCTTTTGTGACATAATACGCTATAACTATACTAGCAACTTACTCGCACTTGTCCTCAATTAAGTATACATTATTGCTAAGCTAGAAAAACGCTGCAACATTATTACACAACGATTTATTATTTTCCTGTATCTGTTTTCTGTAGACAATAGCTACCTCCGTGCGTCCCCCAGAAACCCCTCTGTTGAGGCGAATTTCGGTTTGAATATTCCACGGCGCATTCAGGCCGAAACAATGGACCTTTTTGATTGGCTCTGAATCAGCTGAGACCTCGCGGCTATCCGCTCGTGGTTGCTACAGCGACGCAAACAAACGACATACTTTATGAATAACAACAAAGATAAATAATCAGTGATAGGTGAATCCACCGATTATTTATGTAACCTTCATTCCCCGGCCGACTCCAATACTCGATTTTGGACTTCCCTGGGGGGAGCACGAGGGTAAGTACTGACCACAGAAAACAGTGATCTACACAGAAAGGGCATCTATACAGGTAAATAATAAACAGGCGTCATAATTTGCAGCGTTTTTGAAATTTTGTTGGTCGCTGAGCCTTAGTAAAACCCTCGACATATTCCCAAATTTTTACCTGATTTGGATGATTCATTTGGCCGTGAACATCAATTTGTTGTTGGTATTTGTTGTATGTAGAAGTGTACCTATCCACAAATAGTTAAAAAAGTACCCATCAACAAAATCTAAAAATCATCATTCTTCAAATGAAATCACACAACAAAAAATTCGATTTCATGAAGCGTGATTATAATAAGCTCTTCCCTATCAATGATGCATGGGCTAGAGTTGTGCATTATTTGGCGGTAACCTTGCAGAGGTCACTTTGGTGTCCTTAGATTGGGGTGACTTTGGCAACCTTGCAGAGGTCACTTTAATGTCCTGTATGAATTTCCGTGTCCTATTAGGCCCCACTGCATTATGTTCCCTCCTTGCCACTGATTGGTCAGACTGGCGGAGTTAGCCGAATTTAGCTGGCTAAGACTGGCCGAGTTAGCTGTTATTGATGCTCTTCTTTTTCTGGACCGGTCAGAAGTCTCGGTCCTGTCAGAATGGCCGTATTGGGATGAAGGGTCCCACGGACAACCATGGGTCCCTACAATCCTCCCTAGTTCACAACTCGACCGCAAGGGAGCGTCATTGCGCTGGAGGACCCTTACCTAGTGGCAAGGCAGGATGGTTGAGTCCATGGGTTGAGTCGTGGAAAAGTGAGAAAGGGTCCAGCCAGAGTTCTCTTTACACACGCGAGTGATTACGAGTATTTAATGGTATCCTATATGAATATGAGTGATCTAGGAAATCAAGATATGGTTATCCCCCCCAATATATTTATACAGTATGATTCACACTCATGTCGATAAAGCATCTTCAAACTGCCGGGCGTTACTGAAACGAACGATTGGACGTAAAATGCTAAGGTTCGATTTAAAAAATCCTAAAATTCGGGATTTTTTTAAAATGTAATAAAAATCTATACGCCTCTAAGGAAAGTTTTCGAGCTACGCCGTTATAACAATTTCAACCCCCATTTTTCACCCCTTAGAAATTATTGATAGTAACGCCGAGTTTCGAGGACCAGCTAGACCCTAAATGGAACCTAAGAACGAAATTTCATTAATTTTGGTTCATGGTACATAAGGAAACTGCCAAGTTCGGCGTAGGGCGGAAGGACAGACTTTTTTTTAACCTCTGGAAAGGAGCACGAAAAACTCAGCAAATTATTCCACAGCGATTTATTATTTACCTTTATAGATACCCCTTCTGCGTAGATCACTGTTTTCAGTGGTCAATACTCTCGACCTCCCTCCAGGAAAGCCCTAAATGGAGTACTGGAGACGGCCCGGGAATAACGTTTCATTCAAACGTGCGGGATTTAGTAATCAAATTGTCGTGATCCTCCCAGAACAACATACATTGCATACAATAAGATTGTTCAAGTTAATAAACGCAACGGGTGAGGTGGCCTACGTGAGCTCAAGCGCTTAGACCCACTCCCCGGCCCGGGAATTAAAGTTTCATTCAAATGCGCGGGATTCAATAATTCACTCATGAAGAAAGAAGAAAGAAAGAAAGAAACATATTTATTTTTACAAAAACACAATGTTTAACAAAGAAAAATAATATGAGTACAACAATGGGCTCATAGCCCGTCTGTCGGAGGTGATAGAGAAAGGTAAACTTACATGATAATAATAGTCACTTGATTATTTGTGGACAAATAATGCCACTTAAATGTTGTTCACGTTGATAAATGCCACTACCAGTTAAACTCTGACACTAGCTCACTCCGATAGCGCAGTGCCACAACGCCGTAACGAGCCAAAGCCAACCAGTCGCCCCCGTCCAGGATGCTGACGATTTCCTCATTGCCGAGCCTGGCCCGCCCGAACCAGCGCATCCTGAATTCTCCCAACACGGGGCAGGTGGCCAAGAAATGCGTGAGATCCTCCGGTACCCCCATGTTACATAAAGCGCACAAGGTTCTCGGGTCATCACCCTGATCATAAGGCATGCAGTTCAGGGCTATCAAAGCCCCTCTGAACTTCAGTGCCCACCTTACCACCCACGCAGGAAAACGCTGGCGAACACACGCAACGTCAGCAGGCCTCACGGAGAAATCCAGCAGCCTGTATATGCGGCTCGTTGATTCCAAGGCCCTCATCTCCATCTCCCCCCGCCACGAACACCGAATACTTTCTATAAGTGCGTCTGTCTGGGTCCTCCAGGAAGTCGGGTCACTTGGGAGGGCCTCAAAAGGTATGCCCTCACGCTCAGCAACACTCCTAATGCCGGAGGCCCACGACAACCCTCGAGACATGATCTCCTCTGCCACAATCCGTGGGTAGCGGTGCCCCGGAAGTCGTGCAACGCGCCCTAGGTAATCACAGAGCAGTGACAGCGTGTAACTGAACAAGGGGTCGGCTCCAGTTTCCAAATAAACAAAGTAGTTCGGCGTGTTCTTTGGTAGGCCGAGTATCATCTTAAAAAAGAAAACCTGCAGCTGCTCAACAGTCCTGTACATCGAACCTCCCCAAATCTGAGCGCCATAGCACAAGACTGCCCTGGAAACCGTCCGGAAAACACGATACTTGGCACTGAGTGGCACCTCGGTCCTGCAGAAAAAACCACGATAGAGGCTGTTCATGCCCAACTTTGCCGCTGTAGCCCTGTCCGTGACATGCGCAGAGTAGGAGAGCTTAGGGGTAAGTGTCACACCCAGGTACTTGTAGGTGCTGACAACAGCCACAGGGTCTCCTCCAAAAGTCCAGCTTTCGTTTGCTCCTAGTCGACCACCTCTGCGAAAAACCATAACTTTTGACTTGTCCAGGTTCACACATAGTCCCCATCTTACACAGTATCTCTCCAGCCTCTCGATGTTTCTCCGAAGATCAGCAGGCGTCTCAGCCAAGACAACCATGTCATCCGCGTACATCAGCACACTGATGATCTGTTCACGCAGCCCAATGCCACAGGGGAGACAATCAACCAGGTCGTTGACATATAGGGCGAAAAGCATTGGGCTGAGAATGCATCCCTGGCGGACCCCTGTCTCCACATCAAAAGGTTCGGATACACCCCCCTGACCCCATACCGAAGCAGTCCCCTCATCATACATTGCCTTGACGACTCTTATGAACCTGTGACTAATACCCATACTGTCGAGTTTTGAATACAAGTAATCTCTTCTGATTCCATCAAAGGCACATTTGAAGCATTTGAAGCGAATTCACTCATGAAGCATTTAAGTAATTCATGAAGCATAAGGTGAATAATAAACCGTTGTGTGATAATTTACCTGTATAGATGCCCTTTTGCGTAGATAGTATAATAAACCGTGGTGTAATAATTTACCGTTGTGTAATAATTTATCCAATAATACTTCAACGCTTGTTCAAGTTGCAAAAGTACCTATCAACGAAATCCAAAAGAGCCATCATTTTTCAAATGGAATAATATCACAAAACAACCAACTCGACTTCATACAGCCATCCGTGACTATAATAGGTTGCTCCCTAGCGATGATATCTGGGCCGGATTTATACCGTTTGATTCACGATCATGTTGACGAAGTTTTTCGATTCAAACGAACGGCTGGTCGTGCAGTGCTCCGGGTGGTCTCAATACACTCGAGCCCCCCCACCCCCCCCACCCCACCCCGGGAAAGCCCTAAATCGGGTACTGGAGCCGGCCCCAGCATTAAAGTTTCCTACAAATGCGCGGGATTCAATCATTAATTATTTTGTAGTTATTCACGAAGCATAAGGCATATAATAAACCGTTGTGTAATAATTTACATGTATAGGCGCCCCTTCTACGTAGATAGTATAATGAGCCGTTGTGCAATAATGTACCTTTGAGTAATAATTTACCGTTGTGTAATAATTTGTCCATCAATAATACTTCAACGGTTGTTCAAGTTGCAAAAGTACCTACCAACAAACTCCAGCCCCTTCTACGTAGATGGTATAATGAACCGCGTGTAATAATTTACCGTGGTGTAACAATTTACCATTGTGTTATAATTTACCCATCAATAATATTTCACATTTGTTCAAGTTTCACTACCCATCACCAACCCCAAAAGAGCCATCATTTTTCAAATGAAATAATATCACACAACAACCAACTTGACTTCATACTCCGTGAATATAATCATGTGCTCCCTAGCAATGATGGTCTCTGGCCAATTCCCGACTGTTACCGCGTCCCTAGTGTCATTCACCCTGCTGTCGAAAATGCCTGTCGGTGCAAATTCTGGGCCTTACTGTGAACGAACGGCTGGACGTACAATGCTCCGGGTGATCTTAAAAAAAATCCCAAGTTCGAGGACTATTTAAAACCGTAAGCAAATTCGAGATAACGGCGTCCTGGAGATTTTGACCCCTATTTTTCATCCCTTAGGGACTGACAGTAACGCCGAGCTTCGAGGACCAACTAGACCCCAAACGGGACCTATAAACCGAATTTCGTCAATTTTGGCTCATGGAAAAGTGCACCGTGGGGCGTACGGCGGACGGACAGAAATTTTTTTATTACATTTTCGGTATCTACATAACTTGAAACGTAAACCATCAAATTTTGAGGGGGGGGGGGGGGGTTACAATTTTTTTTTTTTTTTTTTCATGCTCGATTCCAAAAGATCATTATTGAAAATAATAAGCCAGAAGATGAGTTATCGTTAAAAACTTCAGTAGCTACCTATTAAAAATCAAATCTAAATTCACATTTCACGAAGAACGATACTGACATAAATGAATAAAAAGCTCCATCGGCTTCGACTTACCCACTGGGAATTGTGGAGCTAAGCGGAACTCATAACGAAATAATTGCAGCAGTAAAATAAAAAACTGATTTTAAATCACTTGAGAGTTCTCCATCCAAACCACTTTCCACAGAACCATTTTGTATTCGGTATTCTGTTTCAGTGGGGTAAAAACAAAGGAGACTTTTTTGGTTCATTATTTTTAATAATGAACCATTGGAATCGAGCATGAAAAAAAAATTCTTACCCCCCCTCAAAATTTGATGGTTTACGTTTCAAGGTATGTAGAATCCAAAACTGCAATAAAAACGCTGTAAATCCCTGCACAACGGTTTATTATTTTGTACAGAATACCCTTCTGTTACAGATCACAGGTCTCCGTATAGATGACCCTTCTATATAACATTTATGTACTATTCTACACATATTATGTAGATCGCGGACCCTCCGTAGGTTAGTACCTAACCCCGTATTCGTTACTAGGTACCTACCTAAACCATTGTGTAATAATTTACCTGTATAGGTTCCACTTATACTGAGATAGAATAATGAACCGTTCTGTAATAATTTGCCCATCAATAATACTTGAACGGTTGTTCAAGTTGCAAAAGTACCGATCAACAAAATCCAGCCCCTTCTGGGTAGATGAGCCGTTGGGTAATAATTTACCGGTGTGTAATAATTTGCCATTGTGTAATAATTTGCCCATCAATAATACTTCAACGGTTGTTCAAGTTGCAAAGTACCTATCAACAAAATCCAGCCCCTTCTGGGTAGATGCGCCGTTGTGTAATAATTTACCGTTGTGTAATAATTTACCGTGGTGTAATAATTTACCGTTATGAAATAATTTACCGTTGTGTAATAATTTGCCGTTGTGTAATAATTTACCCACCAATAATAGGTACTTCAAAGTTTGTTCAAGTTTCCCAAGTACCTACCAACAAAATCCAATAGTCCATCACTTATCAAATGAAATAATATCGCACAACAACCAACTCGACTTCATACAGCCATCCTTGATTATTATAATCAGGTGCTCCTTAGTGATGATATCCCGGCCGGATTTATACCGTTTGATTCACGATCGTGTTGACAAAGCTTTTTGGTGCACACGAACGGCTGGACGTACAGTGCTCCGGGTGGTCTCAAAAAATTGTTTAGCTCAAGACAAATTTAATATCGTAAAAAAAACCATACCCTTAAATAGAAAGTTTTTGAGATACGGCGTTCTGAAAATTTCAACCCCTATTTTGAACCCCAGGTGCCTGACAGTAACGTCGAGCTTCGAGGACCAACTATAGACCCCGAACGGAACCTATAACCCGAATTTCATTAATTTTTTTTCATGGTAACTAAGAAAAGTGGCCCGTACGGCGTACGGCGTACGGTGTATGGCGGACAGACAGAAATATTTTTATTGCAGTTTTGGATTCTACATACCTACCTTGAAACGTAAACCATCAAATTTTGAGGGGGGGGTAAGAATTTTTTTTTTCATGCTCGATTCCAATGGTTCATTATTGAAAAATAATAAACCAAAATATTTCTGTCTGTCGCCGTACGCCGTACGGGCCACTTTTCTTAGTTACCATGAAACAAAATTGATGAAATTACAGTTATAGGTTCCGTTCGGGGTCTAGTGTTGGTCCCCGAAGCTCGACGTTACTGTCAGTCATCTCTAAGGGGTTCAAAATAGGGGTTGAAATTTTCATAACGCCGTAGCTCGAAAACTTCCGATAGAAGGGTATGGTTTTTTTACGTTATTAAATTTGTCTTGAGCTAAACAATTTTTTGAGACCACCCGGAGCATTCTACGTGCAGCCGTTCGTGAGCACCAAAAACCTTCGTCAACACGATCGTGAATCAAACGGTATGAATCCGGCCCGGATATCATAACAGCGGAGCATCTGATTATAATCAAGGATGGCTGTATGAAGTCTAGTTGTTTGTTCTGCGATATTATTTCATTTGACAAGGTGATGGGCTATTGGATTTTGTTGGTAGGTACTTCTGAAACTTGAACAAACGTTGAAGTATTATTGATTGGTAAATTATTACTCAATGGCAAATTATTACACACCGGCAAATTATTACACAACGGCAAATTATTACACCACGTTAAATTATTACACAACGGTAAATTATTACACAACGGCTCATCTACCCAGAAGGGGCTGGATTTTGTTGAACGGTACTTCTGTAACTTGAACAACCGTTGAAGTATTATTGATGGGTAAATTATTACACAATGGCAAATTATTACACAACGGAAAATTATTACACACCGGTAAATTATTACACAATGGCAAATTATTACACAACGGAAAATTATTACACAGTGGCTCATCTACCAAGAAGGGGCTGGATTTTGTTGATAGGTACTTTTGCAACTTACCAACCGTTGAAGTATTATTGATGGGCCAATTATTACACAACGGTTCATTATTCTATCTCCGTAGAAGGGGAACCTATAGAGGTAAATTATTACGCAACGGTTTAGGTAGGTACCTAGTAACGAGTACGGGGTTAGGTACTAACCTACGGAGGTCCGCGATCTACATAATATGTGTAGAATAGTACATATGTTATTTAGAAGGGCTATCTATACGGAGACCTGTGATCTGTAACAGGCGGGTATTCTGTACAAAATAATAAACCGTTGTTGCAGGGATTTGCAGCGTTTCTCAAGTAGGTTTCAGGTGTAAATCATTCTGATCGTCTGAAAATGTATTCTACAAGTTATTAGTTTTAAACCAAAACGTGAGTTGGTTTCAGATGCTTCAGCAATAGCTTGTGTATGTTACTGTATCGGTAGGGACAAGTTTTATAGAACTAGAATTATACGGATCGACCTTCCTTCTGGTCTTTGAGCGTGACTCATATATATTCCCAGTTGAAGAGGGAAAATGTACGTTTTGATGTTCAGAGCAACATAGTAGGCACTGCTGCACTTTTTAATCTTCGGTTCGGCGATCGCCCATAAGCAGTAATGAGTAGGAAGAAAGAGTTCTCAAATTACAAGTTGGATGGTAGAAAAACAAAAGAATTGAACACGGAATGCAGAAAAACATCAAATTTGGAGGGAAGTCGAAAATTGTTTTTTACTGGCTTGAAACAACCAAAATGGACACTCATCCTTAGTCCTTCTGGGGTAAGAAAAAGTAGCATTGCGTTCAAACTGTAAATGCCTGAAATCACTACATCGTTCACCCTCGGAATTGGCTTTCCTCATGCAGGGGCTCCATTTATACAGAATCGATGGAACTTGGAATAGAACGCATAAATTTGCTGTTGATCATCCCTGAATAATTACCGCCAGGCTTCAATTTTCTCCGGGATTCATGTTTTGCTCCTTTCAAATCTCGTTCTGAATCGCCCGCCATATTGGCCTGTCCTCTCCTGTTTTTAATTATTTGCATGTGGTCACATCAGCAATGTCAGCATTTCTCTGATCGTATCACATGGAAATAGAGGGAGTTTCCAGCATACAATTCAACATAATAAAATCATGGATAATTTGTTGGCCCAATTTTCAAACTTAGCATAGGAGTAGCGCACTATGTATGGAGTTGTCCCTCTGTATAGACTCAACTTCGAACACCAAAGCTCCAAACCCAATTCCAATGCTATATGCATCGTCAGTACACGACCCATCATGCGTTTACGCTCTTATCGCCAGTTCTAACGAACGATTATGATGAAATATGTATGGATCATACAGGTCGGGTACAAGTTCTAGAATAATTTAGTATAGAGTAATATTAACCTCAGCGAACTCGATCTCTTATTTTACGATTCTTCTTTAAACATTATTAATTTTCTACTTCGTCAGAGTTTGGTAGATAGTTGGGTTGGAGTATTCGTGGGTAGGTATGTAGGCAAATCTGCCAATTGAAGATAGAACAGCCAAATGTATGAATCAAAGCAAGTGGCAATGCAAGCGTGCTGTGCTGTCGAACTACTTGGCAGATGTGGGCATGTTATTAAATAACGAATGATGTACGTTGAAGTATATCTATCACCAAACAACTTCTCATTGTTTTGGGATGCCGGGTCGGCATTATCTGCCTTCAGAGTTGTTGATCTCTTGCACAGAAAGGTCTGATTTCTTATAGGGGCAACGAAAGTACTGATGGTTGCAGAGATGAAAAACTCATGAATATTCAAGAGTATTAGAAAATGGGCTGGGGGTCGTTGTCAATGTGCGGCAACCGGGCAACTGGACCGTGTTTCATAAAACCATCACGGAATAAAAGGATGGGTGGAGAGGTGGGGGTAATTTACTTTTGAAAAAATATCGGCAGTAACGGCCTACAGCGGTTATAAGCCTCGGTTGATGAACAATAATGACTGAGGAAGATCATTCTTGGAGGGCGTTCTACGGTTCGACGCTGTATCGTATATTCGCTTTAGGACTTTAGGACGCTTCATCCGGGGTCGAAAAACTTCATTCTCTGTGCAGTATGTCATATCCGTTAGCTTTTTTCGAAATATGGCTGTTACCACGAACAATTCACCGCCATTTAAAGAAAATTCAACGCATTTAACGATCTCGATATTCTAAGTAATCATACTAATCCACGTTGACAGGTAGGTCTTTTATGATATACGTTGTGGAAACGCACCGGACAGAGAGTGGTACCGTTAAATTGCTACCTACTTCCAAAGTCAGTTTGTCAATGTCTATCGAAACAAGTGTATGTACTGAATTATTTATTGCGATGAAGCGACTGCTGTCGCCCTACACCTTATTTTCACGATTAGAATTTTCATTAGCTGCTGCATGAACATTAAATTACTTATTAGTGATGAATTATAATCATTCAGGCTCTACATCCTAAAATAAAACACCAGTAGCCTTCAATACTGAGCCGCATAATAATCAGAAGCGGCATTATTTCGAATTTCAACAATTTGAAGCTAAAAACGCTGCAAATCATTGCACAACGTATTATTATTTACCTGTATTGATGCCCCTTCTGCGTAGATCACTGTTTTCTGTTCGTGGTGGGTAGGTAAGAATAGTTCATTTGAGGGAGTTCAGTTCTTTCACTCCTTGAAAGGAGTAGTTCTTTTGAGTTAGTTCAGTAGTTTATCCCAGTTCCTTTTCGTTTCCAGTCACACAAGAACAACTCTGAACTAAAGGAACTGTCGTTCAGTGGATACTATTAACTCCTCATGTAGTATCCACCGTTCCTATCAACTACAAGAACTCTCAGTCCCCTTGTGTGTGAGTTTTTACTAGTTATTTAGTGCATAGTTCATAATGCACAGAACGATAGTTCTTTAGTTCCTCCTCCCTACATCCCAGCACACTGGGTCCTTGATTATTTTACGCTGGTCCTAGTGAACGAACGTTCAGCGAAGTGAACTAAGTCGAGGAGCAGTTCAGTTGGCGGATTTAGTTCTTCGAGAGTAGTTCAGTCCGGAACTACGCACCTCTAGTTTCTGTGGTCAATGCCTACCCGCCAGCTCACCCAGGAAAGCAGTAAATCGATACTGGAGCCGGCCCGGGAATTACTGTTTCATAAAAATGATCAGGATTCAATTATTCTATCATCATTATTTTTTATTTTTTTAAATAATCGTAACGTTTGTTCAAGTTACAAAAGTACTTATAAACAAAATCCAAAAGAGTCACCATTCTTCAAATGAAATAATATCACAGAACAACCAACTCGACTTCATACAGCCATCCGTGGTTGTAACCCTAGCAGTAACATCTGGGCCCGATTTATAGCGTTTCATTAACGATCATGTTGACGAAGCTTTTCGGTGCAAACGAACGGCTGGTCGTTCAATGCCCCGGGTGGTCTAAAATACATTCTTTACTGAAGATCAATTTAAAACCGTAAAAAAAACCATACCCTTCTGAAAGTTTTCCAGCTACGGCGTTCTGAAAATTGTAAGCTCCTACTTATCACCCCTTGGAGATGACTGACAGTAACGCCGAGCTTCGCAGACCTACTAGACCCCAAATGGAACCTACAAACCAAGTTTCATCAATTTTGGTTCATGATAACTAAGAAAAGTGCAAAGTACGGCGGAGGACAGAAATTTTTTTATTCCATTTTCGGATTCTACATAACTTGAAATGGAACCATCAGATTTTGAGGTGGGGTAAACTTTTTTTTTTTCAATGCTCGATTCCTAAGGTTCATTACTGAAAATAATAAATCGAAATGCGCAATACCTATTACCTAATTACCAGTTATAACAACTAATATGATAAATGATTCCAGATATACGAGGGGAGTGAAAAATTCCTGGGCCTTGGAACGCCAATTATTATATTACCGACCAAATGCTTTTTTTGGACAGAAGAAAACATTTTAGTTGCGATTCTCACTTGCATTACTGACTGGAGCGATAGTACAACATGATTCCGAAATAATTGGATATATCTAATGGAATCCCCTTTCCGGTTCTTACGGGAAAGAAAGAACTGATGGATTTTGGAAGGCAGTATCTAGGGTTATAGTAGGGTTTTAGAGTGGACGTGAACCGAATATGAAAAAAATCCCAAAAGAGAGCTTATAAAAATAATAATAACATTATTTTTCATCTGTATCTGTATTCTGTATTTTCTTGAACGATCATGTAAGGGAGTACCTAATTAAAGTCAAAATTTGAGATCAGTTTTGCTAAAAATTCATCCTGTGCATTCTTGAGCTTAACACGGTACAGTTTAAATGTATCTACTGAGCCCTGAAAATAACTCATCACACCATAACAAAAAAACCTCATGTCACGATTCATTTTTCTTTTTTTTTCTCTTTCAATTATTCTTAGTTCTATAAGATTTATATTATTAGTAATCGAGAATACTAGGTACATCCCATCCCTCATTTCCTGCTGAAAACTTTATTGCTTGGACAGTACGTAAACGTTCTACTTCTTGTTCGTCCCGTATGACTCCTAGGCGAAAGAAACCTGCTACCACCCCATTAAATAACCTCATTACCACAGTTTATCGTTCTTCGAATTGCTTCCCGTGAGGCCATTGTGGGTCCTAGGCTCCCATTCAAAGGACGTTAACTTCTGCAGCGAGACGCCTTCCCTCCCGTACGCTCACTTGGTGCTCTGCAGTAAAGTGAGTGCATTAAATTGCAAGGAAGCGTCTAATAGGAAGATAGAGCGTTATCATCCTCAATGATGGGAACCTCAGCTCGATCAGTGCGATTCTCAACTTCGCTAAAGATATTTTACGTGGCCTGCCCAACAACACTCCCTCCAGAACTGCTTATTTCGCTATTTCTTAATGATCAAGAAATAGTTATTATCTACTTACGGATAAAGCAAGTACTGTAAAACACGAAATTAATAACGTTTTAATAATTACGATAGTACCAACTAATTTGACCTATCAAAGTCCAGTGAATAATATATTATCTTCATCGCCTCAAATCCTGAGATAAAATTGGAGATTTGGAGATGTAGATGGAGAAAACTTCTTCGAGTAGGGATGTAGAAATGATACTACTCACTTAATGCCTATTATTATTATCAGTCGTCCTAACCATACATGTCGTCACTGCCGCTTTGTCAGTGTAACATAAATTGTACATAGCCTATATAGCCAGTTATCCTTGGTGAAAAGACTCGTTCCAGTGGTTTATTCTAACATTCTTCGGAGTTACGGCTGATTCGCGGCCAGAACGAAAGCTGATAACTCTACATTTCAATTATACTTTACGTAAGTTGGGAATTATAATCAACTCATGTTGTAATCAAAAGAATGTGAACGGTGCGCAAATTGTTTGAGCCTTATAGACAGTTTGATGCTGTAAAAGTTATAGTCCCAACAAGCAGCCACTACTCAACCCAGGGTAGTCAAGCAGCCACTACCGAATCCCCTTGGTTTTTGTCTCAGTACTAATTCATGAACAATAAACTATCAAAAATGTGATGAATTTAAAATTGGTTCATCACGGTGGCGTGAGGAAGTGCGCAGGCGGTTATGAGCGGATCACCACCGACATCTACGATCTTTTGGGAGAGTGAAAAGGTGGAGGTGAGTGATGGAATTTGCCCAGGCGGCGGATCTCCACCGACATCTAGGATCTTTTGAGAGAGAGATGAGAGGTGAGTGGTAGAGTTTGCCTAGGTGGTTATGAGCGAATCACCACCGACATCTAGGATCTTTTAGAGGAGAGGTGTCCAGGCGGTTATGAGCGAATCACCACCGACATCTGGAATCTTTTGGAGGAGGAGGTTTTGCCTAGGCGGTTATGGGCTGACCACCACCGACATCTAGGATCTTTTAAGAGAGGAGGAGAGAGAGCAAGGTAGAGGAGAGAAGAGAGAGCTGGTTAGAGGAAGTGTAGAATGAAGCTAAAGCTGCAGGATCCAGGGTTTTATAGAGAAGTGAGGCCTCTCCCTCCAACCCCCTGTTAGGGGTTGGTGGTGGGGCCTCAGGTTGTGTACCCTGGGTTCTGTGGCTTGTCTCCCCACTCGTTTCGTTTATTTACGGAACTAAGTTTTGCGTTAGAATATTGGTGAAGACTTAAGTTTACTAGAGGAGTGTTCCCGGGAGGGACTCACGACAGAGGTCCCCCCAGTGTGAACCAAGATTCGTGGAGCTGAAGGCGCAAGTTGACAGGGGCTGAGGGCCATAGCAAACATAAGTGGGGCTGAAGGCCAAAGGTGAGGACTAAGCTAAAATTCGTGGGGCTGAAGGCGGAAGGTGACAAGGGCTGAAGGCGCAAGGTGACAGGGGCTGAGGGCCAAGGCAAACATAAATGGGGGCGGAAGGCCAAAGGTGACAACGGCTGAGGGCCACGGCAACAGGTTGAGTGCTGAGGGCGTCATCCTTAAATCTAGGTGAGATATGTGTAGATGCGTAGTACATGAGTATTTACATAGATGGGCGGATGAGAGACAATGAGTTGGAAGATGTATACAATAGGAGACTTAAATAGTAGACTTAGATAGTAGGCTTAGGTAGTGTAGTATGAGTATGTGTAGATGAGTAGTACATGAGTATTTACATAGATGGGCGGATGAGAGACACTGAGTCGGAAGAAGATGTATACAATAGGAGAGTTAAATAGTAGACTTAGATAGTAGGCTTAGGTAGTGAGTAGTATGAGGAGAATTTAAAATAGTGATGTACAATAGTATTTACAATGAGGATATTTACAATCGTATTTACAATAGTATTTAGAATGAGGATATTTACAATAGTTGAGGTCGTATTTACAATAGTTGAGAGTATTTACAGTGGACGAGGTAGGTGGGTAGGGGTACAATGTGGGGGACACGGAAGTCCACCGTTCCTTGGGCATGGATAGGGTGTGGGTGTGGAAGGGTGTAGGTGTGGGTGTGGTGCGTGTGCAGTGTGTGGGGAGGTGGGTGATGGGTGAGAGGGGTGCCACCCTCTAACAGTCTTCGCGTTGGTGAAGACTGATAGAGGGGTCCCTTCACTGCCAGGGCGGCAGCGAAGGGGGTGGGCTGGAGGTATCGGTACCCGGGACGTCGCGGTCCGGCGGGCGAAATGGAGGCGATGTGTGGTGTTTGTGGTGTGGTGGTGGGCGGGGGAGTGGTGTGGTGAGATTGGTCGGGGAGGACTGGAGCTGGTTTGCACCGTGCCAAGGGCACGGTGTGGGGCTTCCCGTCAATTAACAGAGTAGCGGTGGATTGTGTGGAGCGGATGACCTGAAAGGGCCCGGCGTAGAGAGGTTGAAATGTTTTGTGTATGCCGGGCTCTTTCAGGTACATGTGAGTGGCGGTGTAAAATCTTTTGGGATAAGTTGTGTCGTTATGTGGTGTTCCCTGTTAATTGACGGTGTGTGGTGTGGGGTGAAAATGTCGGCTGGTAAACGGAGGGGGTCTTTGAAAGCGTGTTGTGCGGGGCTTGTGTTGTCTGAAGGACGTGCAGAAGTTCGAAGGCTGAGTAATACGTATGGGAGTGTTTTTGTCCAAGAGGGGGATGTAGCTGAAGTTGATATGGCCTGCTTCAGGACCGAGTGCCACCGCTCTATTTTCCCGTTGGATTGGGGATGATAGGGAGTGGTGCGGATTTTTTGGATCCCGAGGGAACGGAGGAGATCTGAAAAGTGGGCGGACTCAAACTGCCTCCCCTGATCGACCGTGATTGTCCGCGGACAACCGTAACGGCTAACCCATTGGTTGAGGAAAGCCGCGGCGACGGTGTCCGCGGTGATGTGGGCGAGCGGGATGCACTCTACCCAATTTGTGGCACGGTCGATCATGGTGAGGCAGTATTTCTTCCCCTCGGAGGGGGGAAGGGGGCCGACCAGATCTAGGTGGACATGTTCCCACGGAAGGCAGTCGGGAATGGGTTGAGGAGTGACGTGGGGGTGTGCCGAGACCTTGTAAGTTTGGCACTTCTGGCACCCTAGAACCCAGTTACGTATATCTGTGTTCATATGGGGCCAGAAGTACCGTGTTTTTACTAGGTCCCGGCTAGCCCGTATGCCGGGTTGGTGAAGGGAGTGATAGTGGAGGAAGAGCTGCCGCCTGAGGTCGGGTGGGACGTAAGGGCGCGGTGAGTCGGCCGTTACGTCACACCAGAGGTCAAGGGGCGGCAGCTGTTGGAGTTTGGAGGCGGAGATGAGGTTGGATAGGGTTTGGTCGGATTCGGGATTCTGATGGGATTTGATGGTGTGTGGGGAGGGGAAGGGTAGTAACTCCGCCACCGGCGCGGGGGTGGGGCGGGAGAGCGCGTCCGCCACGCAGTTGTCAGCCCCCGGCAGATACCGAATATCGGATGTGAATTGGCCGATGAATTCGAGCTGCCCGAGGCGACGAGGCGAGGCGGATTTGTGGCTTTGGAGGAGGGCGTGGGTGAGGGGCTTATGGTCCGTTACGACAGAGAACTGCCTGCCCTCCACGAAGTCACGAAAATGTTTTATGGCTTGGTGGATGGCGAGGAGCTCTCTGTCGAACGTTGAGTAGTTTTTCTGGGTGGGGGATAGGGTTTTAGAGAAAAACCCGAGGGGTTGGGGGGTGGCGCCGGTGTGCTGGTGGAGCACTGCCCCGATGGCCCAATCGGATGCATCGGTCGTGATGGAAAGGGGTGCGTGGGGATCGGGATGGGCCAATAGAGCGGCGTCTACTAGGTCCTGTTTGCAAGTTTGGAAGGCGGTAGTGAGCTCGGGGGACCAGGAGATGGGGCGGTTGTCATTTTTCTTGGGGGGTTGGGGGATGGCGTTGATGAGGGGTTGTTGGTGTTGTGCTGAGTGTTTTATGTGTCTACGGTAAAAGTTCAACATACCCAAAAAACGGCGGAGTTCCGTGACGGTACGGGGCTGGGGGAAGTCGCTAATGGCGTGGACCTTGTCCGGTAGTGGCTTGATTCCGTCGGAGGAGACGAGGTGGCCGAGACAGCGGACGGAGGGTTGGGCTAGTACACATTTGTCCTCGTTGATCTGTAGCCCCTCGGTGGCGAAGATGTTCAAAATTTGGGTCAGGTGGTCCAGGTGCTCTTCGGGGTTGCGGGATGCTATCAGAACGTCGTCTAAAAAGCAAAAGACGAACGGGAGGCCGCGTAAGATGTTATCCATATACCGCTGCCACGTCTGGGCAGCGTTCCTAAGGCCGAATCCCATCTTGACGTATTCGAAAAGGCCGAAGGGGGTGATGATAGCGGTTTTCGGTATGTCTGGGGGGTGGATGTTGATGTGGTGGAAGGCTCTCGATATGTCTAGGGTGGAGAATATGTGTGTGTTATGTAAGTGCGAAGAAAAATCCCGGAGGTGGGGAACGTTGTAGAGGTCGGGTGTTGTTTTGGAGTTGAGGCGGCGATAGTCGCCACAGGGGCGGATATCCCCGTTGGGCTTTTGCACTATGTGCAGGGGGGAAGCCCAAGGGGATTTTGAGGGGTGGATAATTCCGTCTGCGATCAACTGATCGAAGTGTTTGCGGGCTTGGGATAGTTGTAAGGGGTGGAGGCGGCGGGCTTTGGCTGTAATTGGGGGGCCAGTGGTCTCAATGAAATGTTGGATGGTGGATATCTGGGCTGAGGGGCGGCGCTGGGGGCGGTACTGTTGGAGGAGGGTTTCAAATTTAGTGGGGGGCTGATTGATTGCGTGGATAAAGCCGGGGATTGGTTTGTTGGTGGAGGGGTCAATCAGGCGCGCGTTTTTGACGTCGACCTGGAGGCCGAAATATGCCAAAAAATCGGCCCCCAGGATCGCCTTCTCCACGTCCGCCACGGTGAATTCCCACTCGTACGCGAGTCCGCTCATGTAAACTGATGAGCGGTACGTCCTGTACGAGGGGATGGTGGTACCGTTGGCGGCGTAGAGAAGCTGGCGATAACAGCGCGCCTGACGACAGAGGATTGAATTTGGAAAAATTGACAGCGCCGCCCCTGTGTCGATCAGGAAGGGGACGTTTGTCTTTTTGCAGCGGAGGAATAGACGTTGGTGGGTGGGGGTTGCGTGTTGTAAAATTGCGGCGGTGGGGGCGGGGTGTGTCTGGTCAGTTGTGGGGTTGGTAGCAGGGGTGGTGGGGTTGAGTGGTGGTGGGGGTTTGTCTCCCTCAAAGGAGACGTGGATGGAGGGGCGCCTGTTCCTTGGGAGGGGAACGGTGTTTGGCCGGGGAAGGGATGCGGCGGTGCTGTGAGGTGCTGCCGGGAGGTTGGCGGCCGTGGAGGCGGTTGAGAGGGGGCCGTTCCTAGGTGGGGGAACGGTGGCCGGTCGGGAGAGGGAGGTGGCGGCGCAGCGAGGCGCGGCCATGAGGTTGGCGGCCGTGGCGGCGGCCGTGGAGGGGCTGTTTCGAAGTGGGGGAACGGCGTTGGGTGGGGAGGGGGAGGTGGCGGCGCAGCGAGGCACAGCCGTGGGGTTGGCGGCCGTGGCGGCGGCGTAGGAAGGGTAGGAGGTCTTGGTGGTGGTGGTTGAGTTGATGCGGGCCGGGGGTGGATGGAGGGGGTCCCCCCCGTGTTGGCGAGGAGGGGGGCCCGCCGGGTTTACCGGCGGGCAGCGGCGTTTCCCTGCCCGGAGGGGAAGGAGCAGGGGGGTTGGCACTTGCGGGCCTCCCCACCGAAGTTTACGTGGTAGAAGCATCGGTGGGGGTGGTTGGCGGGGAGGTAGTCCGTCCTGGCGGGGCGAGGTGTGTTGGAGGGGGTCGCGTTGGCAGGTGATCTCCCTCTTCGCTGCTCCCGAGGGGGGTTGGTGCGGCGTTCGGGGGAAGGCGGGCGCCTGCGGTCCGTGGAGGGGGTTTGGCGGCGTTCCCTAGAGGGGGAACGGCGCCTGGCAATGGAGGGGGGTCGGCCGCGCTCTGTGGAGCGGGGACGGCTGCGCTCGCGGGAAGATGCGTCGCGTTGTCGAGGAGGGGGTGCGGTGCGGGGGTTGTGTATTTCGCTGACGCTGGCGGCTGCGGCGAGGTCATGCACCGTGTCTGCGAGGCGGAGGAGAGGCTCGTCCGGGCCGTCGAGGTGGCTGGCGAGTGACATCTGAATGGGGTGGGGTAGGGCGCGTAACCAGAAGGTCCGGGCGATGTCGGCGGTCATAATGCCTTGCAGTTGATGTCGCAGGCGCCGGTAGAGGTGGGAGGGTTTCATATCGCCGAGGTGTAGCAGCTGCGTCAGGGCAGCGATTCTTGCGATTTTAGCAGGTTGGTAGAGGGAGATTAGGCGGCTGCGGAGGTCGTTGTAGGCGGTTGCGGCGTCGGGGGAGATATCTGACGTCTGCAGCAAGATTTCGTACGGCAGAAGGGCGAAGATGCGGGAGTAGCGTGTCTTTTGGCTGCGGATCCCTGCGGCCGAAAACGCTGCGTCAACCTGAAAAAACCACAACGCGGGGTCATGTGAGTAAAAGGGTGGTAATGTGAGGGGAAATGACGCAGAGGAGGTCATGACGTCGGCGGCGGCGGCGGTGGCTGCGGCTGCAGCGGCGGCGGCGGTGGCGGCGGGCGCAGGTGATGAGGCGGAGCCGGGTGTCAAAAGGGTGGAGAACGGGTTGTCGACCGCGGTCGTTGCGTCCGTTGTCGTGGCGGCGGGTGGCTGCAGCGTGGGTGGCCGGAGAAGCGGCGGCGGCGTCGAGTTCGGGTCCATGGTTGAGTCTGTAATTTGAAAAAATTCAAATTTTAAATTTCAAATTCGAAATTCGCAAAAATCGGGAGCGGAGGTGTATGTGGTTGAGCGGAGATGTGAGAGGTGTGCGATCTCCGAGCGGTTGAGGGAGTGTGGGCGAAAATTGCGAAATTTAAACTGACTGACTGACCGAATTTGAAATTGAAATGGGGACACCGAACTTAACTTGAGACTGGGGGTTGACACATTAGGTGGGAAGGAAAGGAAGGTTGGGTGAACGTCGGGTTCACCACTGTGATGAATTTAAAATTGGTTCATCACGGTGGCGTGAGGAAGTGCGCAGGCGGTTATGAGCGGATCACCACCGACATCTACGATCTTTTGGGAGAGTGAAAAGGTGGAGGTGAGTGATAGAATTTGCCCAGGCGGCGGATCTCCACCGACATCTAGGATCTTTTGAGAGAGAGATGAGAGGTGAGTGGTAGAATTTGCCTAGGCGGTTATGAGCGAATCACCACCGACATCTAGGATCTTTTAGAGGAGAGGTGTCCAGGCGGTTATGAGCGAATCACCACCGACATCTGGAATCTTTTGGAGGAGGAGGTTTTGCCTAGGCGGTTATGGGCTGACCACCACCGACATCTAGGATCATTTAAGAGAGGAGGAGAGAGAGCAAGGTAGAGGAGAGAAGAGAGAGCTGGTTAGAGGAAGTGTCGAATGAAGCTAAAGCTGCAGGATCCAGGGTTTTATAGAGAAGTGAGGCCTCTCCCTCCAACCCCCTGTTAGGGGTTGGTGGTGGGGCCCCAGGTTGTGTACCCTGGGTTCTGTGGCTTGTCTCCCCACTCGTTTCGTTTATTTACGGAACTAAGTTTTGCGTTAGAATATTGGTGAAGACTTAAGTTTACTAGAGGAGTGTTCCCGGGAGGGACTCACGACAAAAAACTTTTATTAATGAGTTTTTGTAAAGCTATTGGAGAAACACTGCAGCAACTTGAATACGTACCTACTATACTGGTATTGGTTTATTATTTTCAATAATGAACCATTGGAATCGAGCATAAAAAAAACACTGCAAATCCCTGCACAACGGTTTATTATTTTGAACAGAATACCCTCCTGTTACAGATCACAAGTCTCCATATAGATAACCCTTCTATATAATATAATATGTACTATTCTACACATATTATGTAATCGCGGACCCTCCGTAGGTTAGTACCTAACCCCGTACTCGTTACTAGGTACCTCCCTAAACCGTTGTGTAATAATTTACCTGTATAGGTTCCACTTCTACGGAGATAGAATAATGAACCGCTGTGTAATTATTTGCCCATCAATAATACTTCAACGGTTGTTCAAGTTGCAAAAGTACCTATCAACAAAATCCAGCCCCTTCTTGGTAGATTAGCCGTTGTGTTTTAATTTACCGTGGTGTAGTAATTTACCGTTGTGTAATAATTTACCGTTGTGTAATAATTCGCCATTATGTAATAATTTACCCATCAGTAATACTTCAACGGTTGTTCAAGTTGCAAAAGTACCTATCAACAAAATCCAGCCCCTTCTGGGTAGATGAGCCGTTGTGTAATAATTTACCATTGTGTAATAATTTGCCATTGTGTAATAATTTACCCATCAATAATACTTCATCGGTTGTTCAAGTTGCAAAAGTACCTATCAACAAAATCCAGCCGGATCGCACACCCTCCGTAGGTTAATACCTAACCCCGTACTCGTTACTAGGTGCCTACCTAAATCACGAGGTAAATGTTGCTAAAATAATTCTGTCGATTGCAAAAAGTACCTAACAAAAAGAAACGCACATCATTTTTCACATGAAATAATATCACAGAACAACCAACTCGACCTCTTAGGTACCCCACCAATAAAATCGGCGCGTCCCTGGTGACGAGATTTCGTCTGTTGTATACAATTTCATTCACACTGGAGTCGAAAATGCCTGTCGGTGCAAATTTCGGGGCCTTACTGTGAACGAATGGCTGGACGTACGGTGCTCCGGGTGGTCTTAAAAAACTCGTAAGTTCAAGAACTATTTAAAACCGTAAAAAGATTATCGTAAAAAAAGGTGTAGGCGTTTTGAACATTTCAACCCCTCTTTTGAACCCCTTAGAGATGACTGACAGTAACGTCGAGCTTCGAGGACCAACTAGTCCCCGAACGGAACCTATAACCCGAATTTCAACAATTTTTTTTCATGGTAACTAAGAAAAGTGGCCCGTACGGCGGACAGACAGAAATATTTTTATTGCAGTTTTGGATTCTACATAGGTACCTTGAAACGTAAACCTTCAAATTTTGAGGGGGGGTAAGAATAATTTTTTTTTTCATGCTCGATTCCAATGGTTCATTACCTATTGAAAATGATAAACCAAAATTGCTGTCTGTCCGCCGTACGCCGTACTGGCCACTTTTCTTAGTTACCATGAAACCAAATTGATGAAATTCGGGTTATAGGTTCCGTTCGGGGTCTAGTTGGTCCTCGAAGCTCGACGTTACTGTCAGTCATCTCTAAGGGGTTCAAAATAGGGGTTGAAATTTTCAGAACGCCGTAGCGCGAAAACTTTCGATAGAAGGGTATGGTTTTTTTTACGTTATTAAATTTGTCTTAAGCTAAACAATTTTTGAGACCACCCGGAGCATTGTACGTCCAGCCGTTCGTGTGCACCAAAAAGCTTCGTCAACACGATCGTGAATCAAACGGTATAAATCCGGCCCAGATAATCATCACTAGAAGGGAGCACCTGATTATAATAATCAAGGATGGCTGTATGAAGTCGAGTTGGTTGTTCTGCGATAGTATTTCATTTGATAATAGTGATGGACTATTGGATTTTGTTGGTAGGTATACTTGTGAAACTTGAACAAACGTTGATGTATTACTGATGGGTAAATTATTACACAATGGTAAATTATTACACAACGGCAAATTATTACAAAACTGTAAATTATTACACAACGGTAAATTATTGCACAACTGTTCATCTACCAAGAAGGGGCTGGATTTTGTTGATCGGTACTTTTGCAGCTTGAACAAACGTTGAAGTATTGTTGATGGGTAAATTATTACACAACGGAAAATTATTACACAACGGCAAATTATTACACAACGCTAAATTATTTCACAACGGTAAATTACTGTACAACGGTAAATTCTTACACAACGGTTCATCAACCAAGAAGGGGCTGGATTTTGTTGATCGGTACTTTTGCAACTTGAACAACCTTTGAAGTATTATTGATGGGCAAGTTATTACACAACGGTTCATTATACTTGACCACGAAGGTAGGTATTGACCACAGAAAACAGTGATCTACGCAGAAGGGGCATCCACTTCACTCCACATCAACAATTTTCCTTCAGAACTTCATTATTTGCGTTTCTTTGCCGTTTTAGTTACTGCTTGTCATCGATAGAATTATTTTAGCAACATTTAACTCGTGATTTAGATAGTTACCTAGTAACGGGTACGGGGTTAGGTACTAACCTACGAAGCGCTCTACATAATATGTATAGAATAGTATATATTATATTATATAGACGGGTTATCTATACAGAGAGCTGTGATCTGTAACAGAAGGGTATTCTGTACAAAATAATAAACCTTTGTGCAGGGATTTGCAGCGTTTTTTTAGATCTTTTCGAAATAAAAACTTTTTTTGTAAATTAATATCCAAAGCGTTGGTGGAAGGGGGGCGGAAACCACAGGTGTTTGGTTTAGTTTTAGTGTTTGGCTTGTCATAATTGTTTTTATATAACTCCAGCCACTAGATGGTCTAGTACGCATTCCATAGGCAAAAGTTTGGCATAGTGCCATTTTGCCCTCCCAATAAAAATTCAAGGGCTTAATTTTTGTTTCTTTCTTTCTAAATCATTTCTGGTTAATGCACTGTGAGTTCAGAATGTTTTTCAACGTTTTGGATTCGGCGGGGTTAAAAAGGTTTCGGAACGTTCCCCTCATCCTCCCTCCCCACCACTACACCACAGCAGCTTCCACGGTGATTTATGCAAAAGTTAACTTGGCGGAAAAGAGCATACCTAAATAATGGAGTGGTGATAAATTCAAGGGAGTTTCGGAGAGGAACTAGGAACAGTTTGGAGAGTGAAAAGCGAGTTTGAAAGGGAAGAAGTGAGCACAACGAACAAATAAAAGGAAGGGACTTCTGTAGTAATTGTTGAAAGCCGATTATCAAATCCCGTGAAGCTTCGCAGTCAATAGAGATTGCGCCACAATAGTGTTGCACTTTTAGTTTCACACTACGAGTATAACGCATCACAAACTCATTCACAATCAACTAAAATCTTGTAACGCTCATAGATCTTAGGTTCCATTCACCGATTTAGATGGATTTTCAGGATATTATCAAGTTCGGTACCTAGTTTATTTAGATAGCAACCTTCCATGTTTTTGTCTGCGCATACGTAAGCTGGGATTTAATGCCCATAATCAGTAATTACATGGCAACTCACCACTCTGTAACAGCGGTGATATTATTGCCGCCACAATTATTATCAATGTTGTTTATAATGATTGGCAAGTGTCCTCGATGGCGCTAACCACTACCAGCAAGGTACAATGCCAGGTGCCACTGACCTACGCTCGAAGGCTCAAGATTACGCAGATGTTGCAATTAGGTTAAGTGGGCACAGGAACGCGCACACGGTGCACTTCAATTAAACGCCTAGATGACATAGCTGTGAGCGCTAACAAGAGCAAGGATCGCCGTTAGATCTCTAACCTGCATTCTCGCAAACAACGACCTCGACTGGTGCCGTGGAATGTTCAAGCTTCGCTACTTTAGTCGAGTTGATATAAAAACTTTAAGGGGACAAGTGATCGCAGATAGTTTAGTGATAAAAAATTACTAAATAATTAGGTACCTTTTCCAAGTACCAAGAATTCACTGTATCGGCACCTATACTTGAAATTGAAGAATTAATTTTCTCTAGATCAGAATTACTGATAATATTACTGCCTACTCGCCTCAGCAATCTCAATGTGAGGTACCTATGTGTGGACTAATTAAATGAGTCTACAGGTTGGTCCTGTAATTTGAAATAAATGAGACTTGCACATGCCTGTTTACGTAGTCTATTAAAGTGAGTTACTCTATCATATATGTTCTCCTAATGGCCTTATTCTACTCTTCAAGCAACTTTTCCGAATTTATAATTATATGCACCACCTACCAACCTCAGTCGCAGTAAATTTCTTTATTTTATTTTCTCATGGACGTTCTCATAATATAATATCTTTCATGACATCGTTGTACTATTATGATCGTGGTAATAACTATAGCATGGCTAATGACTAATGCTTCCAGGGTGACAATAAGAAGATATAATGCAAAGGTAGATGAGAATAAGGTAATCCTCGTTTTTGTACATGAAGCATTCAATCATTATCCAATAAGCCCTCTAACAGTATGATATTCTGTATTCCATTCATTTAGTTTTTTGCGTTGGCAGAATTTCAAGATCCCCCATAATTAACCCATTTCCTTTCCTAAGCATTACTGCTGAACAGGTTTGGTTTGTAAACGCCCAGTCATGTAACATGTTTATAACACAGCACCAGAAGCTCCCTATATCGCATTATCGGATAGCTGGCTAGAGTTAAGGAATCAACACCTATCGTGCAATAAATCGTCTGCCCTTTATGTTTCTATAGTTTCCATTTCCTATAGTTTCTAGGTTGATATAAATTGTATGTAAAATATACCTATAATGATATTCATTTATTTATGGGGTTATTATATCATTAAAATGTACCCATTGAGTACCGATCAGCAGGTATACCAGCAATTTCGTAAAAAAACTTCGAGGCAATATAATTAAAAAATATTTTTATTTTTGCGTTTTCATACTTCCTGATATTTCTTTGGATTATTTATTCAATAATTACTATAAATCATGTAATGCCATGACAGTGCAGTTGTTGAAATACCTAAAACAACTTCGAATAAATAAGAGAAGAGAATAAATAAGAGAGTTCGAACTCGGGTGGTCTGATGTCAAAAACATCTTCGAAATACCAAATTAGTGTAGGTACCAAAAAATGTAATATATTTGACTTGACAGTCTTTTTTAAGGGATCAATGAATGGCTCGGATTACCAAGAGTCGGCTGAGATGAGAATTTCAAATCCCTCGTGTTTTTCCAACATTCCATCCGCAATTTCACATTTTGTAGGGCATAAATGGTTGTTCGAAATTCGCACCCAAGTATCATACCATACAGATTTCCAAGGCATTTATGGCTGGATGCTTATTCTCATCTTCTAATTATTAACTTCAGAATCTTGCGGATCGCAGCTCGCTTTGGTAATTTTAATGCAGTTCTTGTTGTTGATAGTACAACTAAGTACTCATAATATCTATTCCGAATAATTGAATATTGCTGGAGAAGAATCCTTTCATACTGATCACCCCATCACCACTGTGTTATCTTTGGGACATGCTGAGAAAAAAAGAGGACCGAACAAGGAAATTGGCATTATCAAAAAGACTAAGCTACCGTGATAAGGAAAACGCCGTAAAGTGCATTGTTGGTTGTCGAGCGTAGTTAGCCGGGTCGGTGATATAGTGTTGATCAAGTTAGATTTGGGGATGGTGAAATGGGGAGAGGGTGAACTGGTACTGAGCTCATCCCTTTGGCACGGTTGTGATTTAGAACCCAACGAGCACAATACAGATCTAGGCACTCCGCCAACTGTTCTCCCCTACTACTCACTTCTGTGCTGAGAGAACTCGACTGAATTATATACCGGAGTTTCTCCCACCAGTCCCAGTTTTCCCATCCAGTCTTGTCACCAACCGTCGCTAATAACCGCCCCTCCCAATAATCGGAACAATAATTCCTTTCTCTCGTCCAGCCTCATCCAAAGAAACAGATTTCCTATATTCAACTTGAAGAGAAGACTATAGCCATTGGAAACCAAATCGTGTCACTGACACCCAATGAGGATCGTAGTCCTACACAAACTCATGTGGACACTCCAATGCAGTCGCGCCGATTCTAGTACCAAGTCCGTTTCCACTCCTGATCCACTCCTTAAATCAACATAAATATATACCTAGATAACGTAAAGTAGTATTTATATTGGGTCAAATCCGATATTTTGAAAGTTCCATATCGACTTTTCAGTTGCTTGCAATGCAAGCAATTATATTGTAGGGACAATAAATCATTGTCCCCAAATAATAGGATAACTGTGAACGTGCATTGGCAAAATGGAACTTACAGGTTAAGTAAAGAGAGAGATGGAGTTACAGGCTAAGTAAATTACGAAAAAATGCTACTAAAATCCACAATCTCATGTTCGTAAGTTCGTTGTGACCTATTTCCTGTGCAGATACGACTCTGAGAGTTAAAAATTCGGTTGGATCGTCTGAAGAAAACCTCTAGAACCATTGAATAATGTTGACCTGAATGCATTTTGCGGTAAGGACGGCAAAATAGGTATACTATCACCAGACAAATTTGATGATGGGTAAGTATAGCCAATTTGGACCTGAAGTGAGGAGGGTGACACCGGTTATCGATCCGTGAGTCGCGCAAACATCTCGGCGGGTCGACTAGTCTTAAACCCATCCCGTTTAGGAGTATTCGCGTCGAGTTAGCTCCCTGGATTTCTCAGTCATGTTGGCGTTCCTGTTAATGGTAAGCCAATCCCTACCCACTGACTAACTGAACAGCCCTAATACCAAGAGCCCTCATCGTTATTTCCCCCTCCATCACATTCCTCACCAGTCTCCCTTTCAGAGATAATTAACGAGATTGATAAGATGTGTTCCCCGAGTTTGTTCTTCCCTATAAACTAGACCTCAGACCACGATTTATTGGTTACGGGAGGGATTTCCTTACTCAGCCCACCTTTAATGGTATCTACCAAAGAAGTAACAGCCGGAGAATACAACCTAACCCTACTAAGTAAAAACTGTTTTATTTATCATTATTTTTAGTTCCATTTTTTCTACCCGATCTGCTGTATTCTCTAATACATCGGAACGCCCAGGTACCCAGGATTGTGATGGATATCTCATTCATCAGTAGGATGGGAATCATCTCCTCTACGGAATGCGTTGAGGCAGTAATTATTGGAACATAGACAGTAATATCACAAGTGAGAACCAAACGGTGTAACTTCAGCCCAGTTGTCGGTGGTTTGGAACAACTAATAAATAAAAATAACTAATAAATAAATAAAACACGTTGTTTTATGAAATAAAGTTTGTTGTTTTAAAATATTCTAATCTCAAGGAAAGGACGTTATTTTAGTAATTTGAGGAAAGGTACTTCTTGAAAACAAAAATTGATGATCACGGCCTTGGCGACTAATGAATTTGTATGTATCCGCTGCCTCCACCGTTCACAGCCTTGTTGGTGAACATGACCTAATCTAAGGGCCTTTTTACAACAACTCTCTACCTACGTCGCAAATCCTTTTTTTAAAATTTGGCACACACACAGGCGATCTTACAGTCGAATTTAGATGAATCGCATGCACTAAAGGCGGTCGATATTTGATTACAATTTATTTATTTTTATCCAAGTTTCTTTCGTTTCTCTGCTTCATGCCAAGTCCAAGATATAATTTTTACCTAACCACCACGTTATTAACAATAATAGGAATCAGAACACCGCATTTGCTCCAATATGCTCTTCTTCTTCACGCACAAAAAACCTGACTTGTTAGTCGTCAACATTAAGGACCTAGAGGTCATCATGTCATCCGATCTCTCTTCGCACTCCCAGATTTCCAAAATTTCCTCTCCATCTTCTGAAACAACTTAGCTTCATTACCCCTTTTCACACTAGGTTAATTTTATTCAAGAGTCTTCTCCTCCCCGTCTTCTGTTACTGTGATTCAGTGTTTATGGACGACCTTCATTCTTTTGCTAGAAGACGCCTCGAGGTTCTCTTCACTTGTTATAAAATGTACGTTCATGGTCTCAAAACAAGGAGTCACACCTCGTCCTATGCGACCTCTCTCTTCGGAATGGAGTTTTTCAATTTTACCAAGTTTAGACTGGGCTGCTTCCTGTCAAAGATTTCGAAGGGGAGAGTGCCGGCTTACGTCCTTGACTTGTTTGAATCTGGCCGATCCTCCACAACCAACACCTTTTCCGTGCCCGAGCATAGAACTAGATTCATGAGCCGGTCCCTTTCTGAGGAGGGGGCAAGGTTTTGGACGCCTCTTCCCCTCTCCCTTAGATCTGCCAAAACCTCGACCTCTTTTAGATCTGGTCTTTATGACCTGGCCAAATCGAACGATTTTGTTATCTAGCCGGTACCCTTTTGCTCTTCTTTACGATTTTCCTTTTTTTCCCTCTTAATTTTATGCTCTTTCTCTGCTAATACTTTTTGTTGTTCTTGTAATTTGCTTTATTTCATGTTTCGCTGTCATTTGTGATTGCATATTATCGATTCTCCTACCGTGCACGTCGTTGAGACACTAGTCTCCTGTACATTGACAAATAAATAAATAACATTAACAAGCAATCCTCAAACTTGAAGCGTGTCTGTTTTTTTTGTTCTTTTTTTTTTTTTTTTTTTGAATGGAAAAAGAGGCATGAAAGAGGTAATGATTATGAAACGGACTGACAGAGCTTCTAAACAATTATTACGAAGAAGGAGAGGCTGAGGCGGAGGGTCATCGGCCCGGAACCGGTTTCCTGAAAGAGTGATCTGGTTTGGTTTGAACCTCTGTGGGTATCAAGCTGCTTGTCCGACCCCCGGAGCGCGCCTTGGAGCACCCACAGCCCCAGTGCGCGTGGCCCGAAACAAGCTATGCCTTTCCCATGTTCCACATGAACCTCGTCTCGTCTTGTTCCATCCAAGATGGTAAGGTCCACTCCTTCCTAATGCACCGAAGAAAAACAGTTATGAAGAGAAACATCTTCCATGGGGTTGAGCATTCCCCACGTTGTTACTTTGACCCTTCAGTCCGCTGTTGATGTGTCCTACATGTTGTATACCAGATGTAGCGCCTACTGACCCTATGACAATATATCATATCTAGGAATACATGAGCGTCACATGGTTTTAGTTGTTCGCGCAAGTGCAGGCGCTATTTTCATTTCAATTGAGGGACACAATGAAATTCATAGGAAATGATCAGGGACCTAACCTACATGGTCCCTGAAAACTGCATCAGAATCAGTCCGTTAAGGTCGACATTTCAGTCTTATTTAAGTTGTTTCAATGAGATGTGTTTGGGTTGTGGGGTTTTCCCCGCGAAGGATAAAAAACAAGTTTTTTTTTCCAATAATGAACCTGTTTAATCGAGCTTTTAAAACAATTTTAAGTAATCCCCCCCCCCCCCTCTTCAAAATTTGATGGTTTGCATTTCAAGGTAAGTCAAATCCGAAAATGGAATAACAAAATTTCTGTCGTTCCACCATGATAGACACTTTCCTTAGGTACCATGAATCAAAATAGGTAAATCAAATTAGGTTTGTGAGAAATATCATTATCGGGAACAGCTGATTATAATCAAGCACAGCTGTATGAAATGGAGTTCGTTGTTCCGTGCTATTATTTCATTTGAAGAACAATAGATACTTTTATTTGGATATTGTTGATAAGCAGGTACTTTTAACCTCTTTGTTGATAGGTACAAGTTTGTTGCTCACGGCCAAATCCAAATTAGATGAAAATTTGGGAATATGACGAGGGTCCTACCCAGGTTCAGCGACCATCACAATTTCAAAAATACCGGGTGGGGAGTTTGTGGGGCCGAAATGGCGATTTACGGTAGGGGCGGTGGAAAAATGCTGACCACAGAAAGGGTACCAAGAAGGGGTATCAACCTATGCAGGAAAATAATAAACCGTTGTGTATAACTATTTTCTGAACACACGTCGACGATTCCACGAGTTACAAATAGATACCTATTGAACGAAATGGAAAAACTCATCATGTTCTATACGAAACTACCTACTGATTAGCCTGATTATTAGAAAACTCATTGCATAATAATTTTCAAGGTACTGGTGGTAGGTAGGTACCGTTACTCTTAACTTCAATAACTTGCTATGTTTTATAGTAAATATACTTAATACCTAGGTATAAGCAATACGCCATAAATTTCCTGTTTTTATTTTTATACATTTATATGCCCAGTAAATAAATGTATGACTGAGTATAGGATTTTGGAAACAATGAAATGATGAGGGAAAATCGCAGATACATCTCGGCATACGAGGAGCGGCTAGCGTCATTCTTCCGCCTTGTGTGCTCGGTGGGTGCTCATTATGCCCTCGGAAAGGCCAATAATTTCATTTCATTCAAGTACTGGCAGAGCGACTGAGTGATCGATGAAGTAAGGGTCGTGCGAGGGTGGCTGAGAGCTAGATTGCCTTTACCATACCTCACAATTATGTTCATGGGGCAAGGAAAAGGAAGCAGGGAGTAGCTGGTACGGTTTTCTGATGGTACTGACTTGCTCAGAAAATATCCCCCACCCATCGATCAGAACAAGAAATGACATGATCAGGAAGCAGGAGGCCGGCGAGAAGACCTTAGTTATGACCAAATACATCCAATCCATAGAACTTTGAACAAAGAAAATGATTATCTCATCAATAATATCGTAAGGTCGTAAGGCCTTCATTTTCTGAGGGTAGTCGAGCTTTGAATCGGTTGGGTTGCTGCATGCCACTAGCTCGCTCCATAACAGAAATACGTCCCTGACCGATTTACTTACGTGTAATAAATAGGTATGTGTACTTTGTGATGAGTAGAGAAAAACGGAATTATTGAACAAATAGTCTATTTTCACTAATTTACGAGAAAACGCGAAAAACTGTTATACCGGTTTCGGTGATGAAACCATCGTCAGTAACAAACAATAACTGAAGGCACATTGGAGAGGTGACCTTATAAATAGCCAAAAAGTGAAATGTGGTCGATTGGGATTGGTTGTGAAGAAGAATGGTGAAGGGAACAAAGGAAGGGGGTCGATTCTGATTGGCCCAGGAAGAACGTAAGGCCCAAAAGTGAAAGGAACGTAAGGAGAAGGGGAAGGGGAGAAACAAAGCTGTTACAGAAATGAACGCCATAATGGAGAAAAGGTCGTAAGCAGACTCGCTCCGATAGGAGAGTGAGTCCGCGGGCGGTTGTTGACTCGCTCCCTCAACTGACAACACCTCATTTTAGATGGTTGCAAAACTGTACATAGTTCACGATTTTCTAATCAGAATCGACATTATTAGCATAGGTAAATTACAACATCTCATTTCAGAGATGGCTAGAATCACAAATTTTAACCACACCTGCACGCTCGCAGACAGTCCTAAGTCTGTAAAAAGTGGGGAGGGAAATTTGTGTATCTAACGTGTATGTATGTATGTATCTAACCTTATGACCAACCGTCATTTCAATGCTGCTAACATCTGTTCTCCAGGGAGCGAATTTAACTGAACTTAAGAAGATCTGAGATTATTTTTAGTTTTATATCCTAACTTGAACCCTTTGGAAGTTAATATTTTACCAATTTTATCCGAAATTTTTCCGTAATAAGGTATACTGATCCAAATCTTTTCCTCAGTCGTCCCCTTCCCTACTATATTTTCTAAGAACCCAATTTCATATTGTATCAATCAGATCTCCCCCATAGCCATTACTTGCCGCTATACTATTAATACTTAAATTTTCTTTAGCTAAATTCTGTTCACTCGATGGTATAGATAAAACTCTGTTAATCATACTATGGAAAGCAGCATGTTTGTGGACCACTGGATGATTTGAAGAACTATGAATGGTAATATCGCTATAAGTATCTTCCCTATATGTGGAAAACTCATGCTCTCCATTATTCAACGAAATGGAAAGATCAAGAAAATTTAGGAGATTACATCCGAATTCTAAGGTGAAGTGATCTACGTCATTAATTTCTGTATGATATGAACCAAGTTGTCTTTCAGTCCCTTACCAAAGAATGATGATATCGTCAACATATCTATACAAATAAAGGAGGCTATCTGATTTACACATTCGCAAAATGTGTTTTTCAAGAAAATCCATATAAATATCTGCAAGCAATGGAGATGATGGAGATCCCATTGCAACCCCTGGCTGAGTATAGTGTTTCCCATCGAACAAGAAATAATTGTGATCCATACAGACAGACATCAAATTACACAATTCATCTTTTTCAAATCGTGAATCCACCTATTAACAACATCTTTACATCTATCAACATTAATGTTGGTAAAGAGGCTGACCACGTCGAAAGATGCAAGTTTAGCATTTGGAGGCACTTGAATATCCTTAATTTTGCTAACCAAATCGTTAGAATTTAGAACAGTATGTTGTTGACGAAATTGAATTTTGCTTCTAAACAAACTGTTCAACTTTTTCGCCAACTTATTAGCAGGAGCACCAATGTATGATACAACTGGTCTCATTGGTGCTCCTACCTTACGACTGGCAGCAGCACTGAGGAAGAAGTTTGTGGATAAGCCCTTAAGGCAGACAAAGGCAATACTACAGTCATTATGACAAAAACTGATTATGTAGCTATAGTGAATGTATAGTTGACGCACATCCACTACGAGAGGCGTCGAGGTAGGTTGTGCCCGGTTTGGTTATAGTGCAGTGCTACCACCATGCCCGAGATCTTTTTGGATGTGTGTCTGGTTTGGTTATAGGCTAGAGCTACTACCACCATGCCCAGAATCTTTTCGGGTGCGTTGCCTGGTTTGGTTATAGTGCAGAGCTACCATCATGCCCAGGATCTTTTTGGATGTGTGCTTGGTTTGGTTATAGGCGAGCTACCACCATGCCCAGATCTTTTAGGAGGCGTTGCCTGGTTTGGTTATCGTACTTGACGACCACCATGCCCAGGATCTTTTAGGTTTATGGAGAGAGATGAGGAGTGAGTAGAGAGAGAGTAGTCAGCAACTAGAGGAGAGTGTAGAATGGTTGGAAAGGCGAAGGAGGCGAGTATTTATAGCCCTTAGGGCTATCTCCCTCCATCCTCAAGCTAGTGGAGGATGGTGGGGATACCCACTGGGTTCCTCGGTTCCCCTGCGTCTTCCGTCCCCACTTCTATGTTTATTTGGCGAGATCTTAATTTCACAAGGAGTGGTTCTGGGAGGATACCACGACAATTTCCAAAACTGTTAATTTTTTGAATAACAATAATTGTAAATCAGACCCAACCGATTAATTTTTAGAAAAATAGTATGTCTGAAAATATCCTTAAACATATGTGCAAACCAGGCTTTGTAGAAATGAACCCGCATGCACCTAGCTTGTCTTGTCTGCCAAAAATTCATAAGGTAGGAGCACAAATGAAACCAGTTGTATCATAAATTGGTGCTCCTGCTTATAAGTTGGTGAAAAAGTCGAATAGTTTGTTTAGAAACAAAATTCAATCATTTGCAGCGTTTTTTATTGCCTTTTCGGATTCTGCGTACCTTGAAACGGAAACCCTCAAATTTTGATGGGTGGCGGGGGGGGGGGGGGGGGTTAAAATTGCTTTTGGTTGATTATTTTCAATAGTGAACCTTTGGAATCGAGCATGAAAGAAAAATTATTAACGCCCCCCCCCCCCCCCCTCAAAATTTGACGGTTTCCGTTTCAAGGTACCTATGTGGAATCCGAAAATGCAATAAAAAAATTTCTGCCCGACCTATAAACCGAATTTTGTCAATTTTAGTCATGGTAACTAAGAAAAGTGCTCAGTGCGGAGTACGGCAGATGGGCATCAAATTTTGAGGGAGGGGGGGTTAATTTTTTTTTTATGCTCGATTCCAAAGGTTTATTATTGAAGATAATAAACCAAAACCTCGAAAATCCCTATTTTTCCACCCGTTTTTCACCCATACTACCCCTCGGTGTATTTTGATCGGGCTGCCGAGCTTCAGAGCACAACTAGGAGCCAAATATGTTCCCAAATGGGAATCCAAACTGTGTGCGGAAGAACGACGATTTTAGACCGAAGTTTAACGTAAATTTATGGCTGAAGCTTCGTTAGAACCTCAATTTTCCACTCCTTGGTCAAAATCGACTTCATATTCGGTCTCCTCGTTCTAATAAACATGGAAAACGATACCTCACAATGCGCAGGCCCCGTTTTTAAATTAGCCTCTGCGCAGAAAATGGATCATAACACTAATAAAATGTACAATAATAGAAAAATTTGTTAGGGTCAGCCTCAAGTTCACGGTGAAGGTGGTGAAACTCCCCGAAAAATTCCCTTTTGGAGAGGCTCGGGTCATGCTCTTTGATTCAACATCCGTCTTCGCAAATGGTTGCTGCTTTCAAGGAAATAAAATTCCTCTGGGTCCATGACGAATAAAAAGGAACAGTCCCCACTTTTCTTGAATACACTTGAAAACAAACTGAAGCCCGACGCGATAATGCGCTTGCAGTGGACGACCCCTGTCGCTCATAGCCACTTGTTTGCGGCTTGTGTCGCGCGTAGCGCTGCGCCGCGTAAATACGCTTCCAGTGGACGACCACCCTCACAGGTTGGGGAGAACATTGTTAAACCAGACCAAGGTCCACTAGTTGTCGTCGAGTCACAGCTATATATATATATATATATATATATATATATATATATATATATATATATATATAGCACACCACGTGCAGAAGGGAGTCAATGTTTATACTTTTATTTGGTCCTTTGGCACTTATGTTCGTATTTTACCATTTCTTCTTGTTAACTTTGTACCGTTTTCTATATCAACAAACCGAAGTTCGTTTCGTTTAGGAAACACTCGTATTCTCACTGAACTGATACCTTGTCCTGCGTTTATGTGAGCCGGTGTACCTCGAGTACTACCAGCTTACATGTGTATCCAAAAGCACTTCAACAAACAGAATTAAAACACAAACACTTTATTCTCTGGGTGGCATTGCAACGCAATGCTACAGTGACTATTATAAGTCTTCAAAATAAGGTAAGACGGTACGAGGGCATGTTAGTTAGGTATGTTACAAGGCATTCTCACTGGCTATGTAGTTGGTTGTTTCTACGTCTGAATGTTAGTAGGTACTTGAGTAGACGTGATAATCATCATGACCCACCTTCTCGAATTGAGCAATTTGGAGGGCAACTTCTGAGAACAACAAGTGGCGTGCAATATTATACTAGGCATCTGGAATGAGGGCCCCACTTCAAAGGAAGGAGTAAAAGTGTCCCTGACACCCGCATCGTTGGGTATAGACCGTTACCAGTAGCAGGGCCTCAGCTACCGATGAGGGTGGTCGGCGGTTATGAGCTACAGGTTGGATCAACATGTTTCAGCAAAATAGGGTCTCTCCAAAATTATGAGACAAATTTCCCAGCGGCAGCGTACACAACATCGCTAGAGCTATCTACTTATCATGCAATAGGATACGGTTAGGATTTAAATCCCACTTAACATCACATGTCTATGGTATTCGGTGGAATGTGGTTCTTCCCGGTACTCCATTATTTCATTATCTGATTTTTCTTCATTTTTGGTTTATTATTTTTTGAAACAGCGCCGTGTCCTGCCTAACTGCTGAGTGCCGAATTGTAAGAGTGGTTACCCACTAAATAGGAAAACAACGAAATTAAAGAGTGCATCGGTGATACGGTGGTTGCTATACGGCGATCCATACTGACACAAAAATTCCTGTCCCTTGGCCCTAAGTTTTCTGTCCCCATAGAAACTCAAGATTTTCCAGTTGAACAGTTCATTAGCGACATAGAATTATACATAAACGATAATACTGAAAACATTCACCGAGATGAAGTAAGGGGAAAGTGCGTCAACATAATAACAAATAATCTACACCGTTATAACACAGAACAGAAGTCCAACACAATTTCAAAAATGTATTACAACACCAAAAGGTTTCTACGAAATAACCCATCCATTGTCATCACCAAAACCGATAAATCTAATCAAACAGTTGCAATAGACCGAATTGAATACATAAACAATGTTCAGAATCTTTTAAATGATACAGAAACGTACTCATTAGTAAGGCATAATCCCACAAAACGCATTGAAACCAATTTAAATGACATATTAGGACTACTTCTAAAGAAGAAATACGTCGACAGATACGCTTATGAAAAACTCTATACAACGAGTAGGTACCATAGCAAAAATGTACGCAGTAGTTAAAACCCACAAAGAAGGTAACCCTGTTCGTCCTATTGTATCATACGTCACTGACCCCACCTACGAAACTTCAAAATACAATGTCGAAATTCTAAAAAACGTAAGCCATTCAAAATACAATGTTAAAGACCCTTTTTATTTCAAACAAAAAATATCACAAATTAGATTCCCCAGCAATCACGAAATAATCAGCTTAGATGCGTCATCCCTATTCACGAACCTCCCCCTCCCTTTGATCCCAAAAATAATATCCGAAAAATGGGAGCCAATCAAACAGTACACAAAAATCCCCAAAACGCACTTCATGAAACTGCTTGAACTCTGTACATCTGAAGCACACTTCCAATTTGACAACAAAATTTGCAAAAAAAATTTGGGGTGTGGAATGGGATGTATTGTGCACCAGTACTTGCAGATCTGTGTCTCGGCTGCCTATTAGAAAACGTCATCCCAACACTACCCTTTCAGTTACCATTTTTATTCAAATACGTAGACGACCACCTTCTTGCTGTCCCGACCAACTCACTCCATATCATCCTTGCAAAATTCAACCAGTTCCACCTATGAATCAGAAAACGCCCAAAACTCCACCCCTTTCCTGACCCAATTGACAGATCCAGAAAGTTGAGCTCCCCCCAATTCCATAAAGAATGTGAAAATGTAATAGTTGATTTGCTCCTCCTAAATAATTACCCCCACAAACTAATCTGCAAACTCTTAAAACACACAAAAATAAAACAAGGCCCCAACAACACTCCTTCAACTCACAAGTATTATTCCCTCCCATATGTAGAAAACCTGTCAGAAAACATAAATAAAATCCTAACCAAAAATCAACCTACTCATAAAATTGCATATAAAAAACAAAAGCCCATCAGTAAATTATTCACCAAAATAAAAGATCCCATCCCAAAAGAAATGAAATCCCACTTAGTATACCAGATCCCCTGTAGCTGTGGCAAGTCCTACATTGGCCATACACACTCCCACCTAAAAACAAGAATATATGCCCATAAATACAGTGTAGATACTATGAAAAAGAACCCCACTAAATCAGACCCAGCTACTTTAACCACTCATGCACGCATAGGACACGAATTTCAATTTGATAAAACTAAAATTATAGATTATGAACAGAACAAATTTAAAATTGATATTAAAGAAATGATTTCAGTACAAAGAAACAATCAAAATGCAATCAACAAAAGACCTGACGTACAAGATCTGAGCGAATGCTATGGGAACCTTATACATTTCAAAATCAAACAGACCGCCACTTCAACCGGCACCGACCCCCCCCCCCCCCCCCACCAACCCTTCACCATAGCCCTGGGAAAACCCACAACAATCCTACTGGCCCCCCTCCCCCATCCCGCCACTAACCCTTCAAAAATACCGCAAAAAATAATTACCAGGACAGCTTCAGACAGCTCAGTTGAAAATGTACAAGTTAGTACAGTGACAAGTACCTCTCTTCAGTAGTGAGCATCATTAATGTAAATTGCTAGGATTGCCTCTGTCTACTTACCTGTTCCACTCAACTCGACATGTAAGTAAATCTATTAGGCCTATAATGGTAACCAAAACTCCATGTAATAGAATTAAAACCCTAATAATAGTATTACCTATTTTAAAACACCGTATACAGTAGGTAAAATTCAATTTTGAACCATTTTTCCACATTTTAGTATGAAGCAGTTGTTATCAATCAATGTTCATCTGTTTGCCTTCAAAAAAAAATCCCTTAAGATTTAGTAATAGTATCCGTTTTGTTTTATTTTTGTAGATTCCCTTAATAATGATGAAATAAATCATCGAAATGTCGGAATAAAGCATTATTCAATTCAACCTGACCATGCCTCGATATCCAAGCAACTTACACTTGCTCTCACCTACATATCAACGGTCGATGACTTCAACTTATATATATATATATATATATATATATATATATATATATATATATATATATATATATATATATATATATATATATATAATATGAAATTTGGTAACAGAGGGTAGAAATTTAAAGATCAACAAACAAAAAACTTACAACAATTTCAGAGGGAATATTTCGCCTGCCGGCGTCTTCGGCCCAATGGAGAAACCTGCCTTGGTGAAGCCTTCACTCAGATGTCAGGGTGGTGGTTCTGACGAGTGTCGCGAGGGTGAAGATGCGAGTGGTGGAAGGGGGCAAGGATATTTTGGGCAAGTAGTGTGGGTGAGTGTGGAAGGTTGTGTTGTGTGGTATGTACAGTATGTGTGTATGAAATGAAAGTATATGTCAACTGGAGATTTAAAACGGGAAGAAAAAAAAAAAAATAAAGTAAAATGTGGGGTAAATCAATGTACCTACATATTTGTAACACCTACCTATCTTGATTGCCTCCACTCTTACTGTACCACTCTCAACCACGGTACAGTATGAGTGCTCTGGGAGATGTCCATTACCTTAATTTCTCAACTTCCCAAACTGTTTCTTTGAAAATTCGCTCCTTAAGCCGTGCTGCATGACTGGATTGTTTTTATTTTTATTTTTAAATAGAATTTCGTTTTATTTGTCGGAGAAGGTCCACATACGTCCCATGGTTGGCACCGCAAAACTCGTTTTGATCCTTGAAACTAAAAAACATGTATATTTACACGAGTAGGTAGTTAGGTATTTCTAATGGCAACGCAAAGGTTTCCCCCGCACATTCTAGGTGAACCTGTCTAGAAACCATACTTCCATTGCTAACCGTGCTTTGTACAACTTATTTTGGTGATGGAGGCAAATTTTCAGATTCGAAACGTTCTCGTAAATCCCTATTGGGTCCCTTTTCGTCTTTGAGGTATATAATATATATACAAACAAGTGTTACAGTATAGGAATTTGGTACCCACAGCTTGTTTTCTTCAAAAGATGAAAATGGTAAAACCGTTGCGTTTATCCACATTAAATGTCAAAGCACTCTCCTTTCCATCTTGTGCATTACCGTACTAGAAGAGACCTACTGATGAATCAAAATTATTATTAATTAGCATGATCTCGAGGAGCATCTTAGGTCCATTAGTAAGTTCCGTCTAGAGCATCTAGACAAACTTCTGCGAACACCGAGCTTCCACAACGCTGAGGCAGACGGCCATCAACTATTAATGGCAGGGCATGGTGTGAGGTGGTCATGAAGAGGGAGGGGGTTGTGGAAAGTTCATTTTCCCCTCCTCTGTCCTATCAGGATCCTCTGCAAACCCACCCCTATTCTCCAGCTTTGCCAGCCGTAATACTGAAGACAGCACACCTGGCCGAACCACCCACTTTCACTCCATCTCTTTCCTATATTGATTGCTGGAATTAGTCTCTCTTATTCCCCTTCTGTTGATTAACTGCTATAATGGAATCGAAATTTCTCCGCCAGGTCTGCTCAAAAAGGAGCGCCCTACTGAGGAAATCAATTTTCTCAGATAGTCATGCACAATTGATATCTCTCACACAATTTCCAGGTAACTGATATTTTGTAAACTGTGCCAAAGGTTGACTGCTTACTCTTCTTCTCATCATTCATGGTTAAGCAATAAGAATCTATTAGCAACTCTAAAACTCAGGTAGGTACATAGAAGATATCAGTCCAAATAATAGGAAAATGTATCAACACTCGCAACACGTGGGCAACATCGTACGGATTTGTGCGTAGATACGAGAGGTATCTACTATCATTTAGTTTGGTTAGAAGCAGGCTTCAGAAAAGGCCATAATAGAGGAAGCAGATGTATTTCAAACCCATTGAACATTCTCTTGAGCGAAGTTGCCACCCTTTGATTCGTTGTGTTTTACTTGACGCTCTAATCAAATGCAAGTAATATTATATTCACATATTGAAGTAAATTCTCGAAGATTGGAGTAGTTCTTGAGTTCGACGATGGTACCTTCGCCTAGCCCTAGCATTGGACGGGACAGAATGGTGACTGTCATTGGTCAGGCACAGAGAATGAGAAGTATAATTGCTGTATTGTCGTTCTACCAGGTTTTACCGTATAATATCGAGGTATCTAGGATTAATGAAACTAGAGACTCATGAGATTATGATACGAACTACAATAGGTACTTGTGATGAATTTAAAATTCTCATCACGGTGGCGTGGAAGGTGAGTGAGTGAATTTTAGGTAAAGGAAAGAGAAGGAAGAAAAGTCGCAGGCGGCTGTAGTCAACCGAACATCTACGACTTTTGGAGGAGAGAGAGGTGGTATGGAAGGAAGGTGAGGAAAAGTCGCAGGCGGCTGTAGTCAACCGAACATCTACGACTTTGGAGGAGAGAGAGGTGGATGAGGGAATTTCACCTAGGCGGCTGTAGTCAACCGTTCATCTAGGTGAAGGAGAGGAAAGGAGAGGTCCCTTGTCTAGGCGGCTGTATTCAACCGATCATCTAGACAAGGAGGAGGAGAGAGGAGAGAGGAGGTGAAATTCCCAGGCGGCTGTATTCAACCGATCATCTGGGAGGTAAGGTAAGAGAGAGAAGAGAGAGCTGGTTAGAGGAAGTGTCGAATGAAGCTTGAGCGCCAGGATCCGGGGTTATATAGTACTTGGGGGCCTCTCCCTCCAGCTCCTTGCTGGGAGCTGGTAGTGGGGCCCCAGGTTGAGTAACCCTGGGTTCTGTCGCCTGTCCCCACTCATATCTTTATTCACGGAGCTTTAGCTTGGCGTTTGGATATTGGTGAGAACTTAATATGATAGGAGTGTTCCCGGGAGGGACTCACGACAGAGGTCCCCCCAGTTTGAACCAATATTGGTGCTGAAGGCGCAAGATGATAGGAGCTGAGGGCTACGGCAAACAAGAGGTGGTCGCTGAAGGCGCAAAATGACAGGAGCTGAGGGCTACGGCAAACAAGAGGAGGCGCGGAAGGCGCAAAGAGACAGGGGCTGAGGGCCGATGCAAACAGAGGTTGAGCTGAAGGCGGTGCTTAAAAACTAGTAGTACATAGTAGATTTAGTAGTGGTAACATGGTAGATGATAAGTAAGTAACATAGTGGATGATAAGTAATAACATGTTAGACGATAAGTGAGTAGAACATAAGGTAGGTAACATAAGGTAGAATATAAGGTAGGTAACAAGGTAGTAGATGATAAGTAAGTAGATGATGATAAGGGAGTAACATAGGAGATGATAAGTAGTAACATAAGGTAGAATAAGTAGGATGAGATGGCGAGAGTATGTACAGTGCAGTGGTCATGATCCCTAAACATTGGCATTTAGGGAAGTGATCGGCAAGGGCGAGATGAGGTAGATGAACAATATTTACAATGAGATGAACAATATTTACAATGAGATGGAGTATGTACAGAGGGTGAATGAGTAGTTACAGATGACGGGTGAGTATTTACAGTATTTACAGATGAATTAGTATATACGGATAGTACAGAGGTATGTACACACATTTGGTCACTTTGTGGGAGGCGGTTGCGAGGATCCGCCGGTTCCTGGGTGTGGTGTGGCGAGTGGTAGTGTGTGTGTGTGTGTGAGTATAGTGTGTTGGGGGCAGTCGCCGGCGGCCGACGTGTTGAGGCGGCCACGGAGGGGCCTCGAGTTCCGGTACAGTGCGAGTGGGTTGATGAGACACCAGCGCTGTCCCGGAATCTCAAGGCCCCGCCGTGATTGCTCATAGCGGGGCGGGGGACTTGGCCGCCGGGACGAGGGGGGCGTGGGGACGCTCCCTCCGTCCGTTCCGTCGCCCGGGCCGTTTCGTCCCGGCGGGAACTATTGGGGATATCCCCGACGATGGAGGGGAGGGAGGGGGATCGAAGATGGAAAATTGGGGGGGAATTAAAACGGGGGGCTCCGAAATCGGCGGTTGGGCGGGGGGTGTTGGGTTTTTGGATGGTATGGGGGGGTTGTGAAGCTGAATGGTTGAAATTGGAACAGGGGGGGCTGAAATTTGGACAGGGGGGGCTGAAATTTGAACGGGAGGCGGGGGAGGCATGAGTTCCGCAAGGCGGAACTCGTGACGGATGGAATCCATCAGGGGGTCGGTTGGGGTGTAGGGGGGGTGTACCACGGTGGCTTGTGCTACGCGAAATTCGCGTAGAATTCGCCACTGGGGGTACTTCCATCGTCGGGGCCGGGGAGGTAATCCGGAGATCCGTGGCGGAACAAAATAAAGCGGTGTGGTAGGCCCGGGCGAGGGGGGTAGGGGGGAAAGCGGGTCCGGGACAAAAACGTCCCGGAGAATCGCCGCCATTTCCGGATCCGAGTCGAAATCCGGAAACGACGGAGGTGACGGGTGTTGCGGGAAGAGCTGATGGTGCATCGTGAACGGACGGCGGGAGACTGATAGTGTTAGGTGTTGGGGTTAGCACAGGTGCGGGTTTACACCTGGCTAACGGGACTGTATGTGGTTTGCCGTCAATTAACAGGGTTGCGGTTGTATGTGTTGTGCGAATGACTTGAAAGGGCCCGGCGTAAAGTGGTTGGAAAGTTTTATGGATGCCGGGCTCTTTCAGGTACATGTGTGTTGTGGTGAAAAATCGTTTGGGATAAGTGGTGTCGTTTGTCGGTGTTGTTGAGTGTAGTGGTTCCCTGTTAATTGACGGTGTGTGGTGTGGAGTGAAAATATCGGCCGGTAAACGTAGTGGGTCTTTAAATGCATTTTGCGCGGGGCTAGTTTGGTCTGATGGACGGGCGGATGTTCGAAGGCTGAGCAAAATGTAGGGAAGGGATTTAGTCCAGGAAGGGGAATTTGTTGAAGTAGAAATGGCCTGTTTCAGGACCGAGTGCCACCGCTCTATTTTCCCGTTGGATTGGGGATGGTACGGGGTGGTGTGGATCTTTTGGATCCCGAGGGAGCGTAGTAAATCGGAGAAGTGGGCCGATTCAAACTGCCTCCCTTGATCGACCGTGACTGTTCGCGGACAACCGTAACGGCTGACCCATTGAGAGAGGAAAGCCGTTGCGACGGTGTCCGCGGTGATGGAGGAGAGGGGGATGCACTCCACCCAGTTGGTGGCACGATCGATCATCGTGAGGCAGTATTTCTTCCCCTCGGATGGGGGAAGGGGGCCCACTAAGTCCAAATGTACATGCTCCCACGGGAGGGAGTCGGGGATTGGTTGAGGAGGTACATGCGGGTGGGCCGAGACTTTGAAACGCTGGCACTTCTGGCACCCGAGAACCCAGTTACGAATATCTGTATTCATATGGGGCCAGAAGTACCGCGTCTTGATGAGGTCCCGGCTCGCCCGAATGCCGGGATGATGGAGGGAATGATAGTGGAGGAACAACTGCCTCCTCAACTCCGGTGGGACGTAAGGGCGCGGTGAGTCGGCCGTTACGTCACACCAGAGGTCGAGGGGAGGCAGCTGTTCCAACTTGGATGCGGAAATGAGGTTGGAAAGGGCAGGGTCGGAGGTGGGGTTTTGTTTGGATTTGATGGATTGAGGAGAGGGGAATGGCAGCAACTCCGCCACCGGCGCCGGGGTAGGGGTGGGCCGGGATAGTGCGTCCGCCACGCAGTTGTCGGCCCCCGGCAGATATCGAATATCGGACGTGAACTGCCCGATAAACTCGAGCTGCCGGAGGCGACGCGGGGAGGCGGACTTACGATTTTGAAGGAGGGCGTGGGTCAGGGGCTTGTGGTCTGTAATGACAGAGAACTGCCTGCCCTCCACGAAGTCACGAAAGTGTTTTATGGCTTCGTGGATGGCGAGGAGTTCCCTGTCGAAAGTTGAATAGTTTTTCTGGGTGGGGGATAAGGTTTTAGAAAAGAAGCCAATGGGTTGGGGGGTGGCGCCGGTGTGCTGTTGGAGCACTGCCCCGATGGCCCAATCGGACGCATCGGTAGTGATGGAGAGGGGAGCGTGAGGGTCGGGGTGGGCCAATAGAGCGGCGTCTACTAGGTCCTGTTTACAAATTTTGAACGCGGCGGAAAGTTGGGGGGTCCAGGTGATGGGGCGGTTATCATTTTTTTTGGAGGGTTGGGGAATGGCGTGTATGAGTGGTTGTTGATGTTGGGCGGCGTGTTTTATGTGTCTACGGTAAAAATTTAACATACCCAGGAAGCGGCGGAGCTCGGTGACCGTGCGGGGTTCTGGGAAGTCAAGAATTGCGTGGACCTTGTCGGGGAGGGGTGTGATGCCGTCCGAGGATACTTGGTGGCCGAGGCAGCGGACGGAGGGTTGGCCGAGGACACATTTGTCTGTGTTGACCAGGAGACCTTCGGTGGAGAAGATGTTGAGGACTTGCTGTAGGTGGTCGAGGTGTTCTTCGGGGGTCTTGGAGGCGATCAGTATATCGTCGAGAAAACAAAATACGAAAGGCAGGCCTCGCAAGATACTATCCATATAGCGCTGCCAAGTTTGCGCGGCGTTCCGTAATCCGAAGCCCATCTTCACATATTCGAACAACCCGAACGGGGTAATTATAGCGGTTTTCGGGACGTCGGGGGGGTGGATGTTGATGTGGTGGAACGCTCGCGAAATATCAAGGGTGGAAAAGATAGTGGCGCCATGGAGATGTGACGAAAAGTCACGCAGGTGGGGGACATTATAGAGGTCTGGTGTAGTTTTCGAGTTGAGCCGACGGTAGTCCCCGCAGGGGCGGATATCCCCATTGGGCTTCTGTACGATGTGGAGTGGAGAAGCCCAAGGGGATTTTGAGGGGCGTATGATACCGTCGGCGATGAGTTTGTCGAAGTGTTGGCGGGTCTTCGACAACTGCAGGGGGTGTAGGCGGCGGGCTTTGGCGGTGATGGGTGGTCCTGTGGTCTCGATGTGGTGCTGGACAGTGGAGATGTGTGCAGAGGGGCGGCGCTGGGGACGGTAGTTGAGGAGGAGGCGTTCGAACTGTGTGGGGGGGTGGTTGATTGCGTGGATGAAGCCGGGTATGGGTTTTTTGGTGGCGGGGTCGATCAGGCGCGCGTTTCGGACGTCGACCTGGAGACCGAAATAGGCTAGAAAATCGGCCCCCAGGATCGCCTTCTCCACGTCCGCCACGGTAAACTCCCACTCGTACGCGAGCCCGCTCATGTGAACTGAGGAGCGGTACGTCCCGTACGAGGGGATGGTGGTACCGTTGGCGGCGTAGAGAAGCTGCCGGTAGCAGCGCGCCTGACGACGGAGGACGTTGTTAGGGAAGATGGACAGCGCCGCCCCCGTGTCCACCAGGAAAGGGACATTAGTTTTCCCGCAGCGCAGGAAAAGTCGCTGGTGGGTCGGTAGGGCGTTCTGTTTGATGGTGGAGGTAGGGATGTGTGATGGTGGTGGCAGGTCCTCCGCGAAGGAGACGCGGGGTGGGTTGTTGGGAGGTTTGGCCGGTTTGGGAGGGGTAGGTTTCGGTTTCTCCCCGGGTTGGGTGGTGGCTGGAGGGGGTTGTGCCCTGGAGGCGGGCGGGGAGGTTACGTTCCGTGGTGGGGGAACGGGTGCGGCGGCGTGAGTGGCGGCCGGGAGGGTGTCTGCCCTGTTGGCGGGCGGGGAGGTGACGTTTCGTGGTGGGGAAGCGGATGCGGCGGCGTGAGTGGCGGCCGGAGTGTTGGTTGCCCTGGTGGCGGGCGTGGAGGGGTTGTTTCGTTTGTGGTGGGGTGGATTTTTCGGCGGCGCTGCAGGCGCGGCCGGAAGGTTGGCAGCCGTGGCGGCGGCGTAGGAGGGGTAGCGAGGCTTGGTGGTGGTGGTTGTGTGAATGCGGGCGGGGGGGGTATGTGCATGGTCCCCCCCGTGTTGGCGAGGAGGGGGGCCCGCCGGATTTACCGGCGGGCGGCTGCGTTTCCCTGCTTAGGGGCGAAGGAGCAGGGGGGTTGGCACTTGCGGGCCTCCCCACCGAAGTTTACATGATAGAAACAACGGTGGGGGGGGTCCGCAGGGAGGTAGTTGGTTGTGGTGGGGCGGGCCGGTTTGGATGCTGCTGGGGACCGTCCTCGGCGTTGGCGGGGAGGGGATGCGTTGCGGCGCTCGGGTGAGCGCCGGCTGCGGCGGTCGGCGGACGAGTCGCGTCGGCGATCCGCCGACGGGGCTCGACGTTCGTTGAGGGAGGGTGCCCGGCCGCGGTCCCGGGATTGTGTGCGGTCCCGGAACGGCGGGGGGTGGCGCGGTGTGCGCACCTCACCGACGGTGGCCGCAGCGGCCAAGTCGTGTAGAGTGTCTGCGAGCCGTAGGAGGGGTTCGTCGGGGCCGTCGAGATGGCTGGCTAGGGCCATCTGGACGGGGTGGGGAAGGGCACGTAACCAGAACGTGCGGGCGATGTCGGCGGTCATAATACCCTGCAGCTGGTGTCGCAGCCGTCGGTAGAGGTGGGAGGGCTTCTGGTCGCCGAGGTGTTGAGGTTGGGAGAGGGCGGCGACTCGGGCGATCTTCGACGGCTGGTAGGTGCTGATGAGGCGGCTGCGGAGGTCGTCGTACGCAGCGGCGGCGTCGGGGGAGATGTCAGAGGTCTGCAGCAGGATCTCGTAGGGCAGTAACGAGATTATTCGGGAATACCGAGTTTTCTGGCTGCGGATGTTGGCGGCCGAAAACGCTGCGTCAACTTGAAAAAACCAGAGCGCCGGGTCGTACGTGTAGAAGGGGGGCAGCGACAGAGGGAACGCAGCGGACGCCGTCATGACGTTGGCGGCGGCTGCGGCTGTAGCGGCGGCGGCGGCGGCGGCGTCTGGTGACGCAGAGGTGGGCGGGGAGAGCGTGGAGAAGGGGTTGTCGGCCGATGCGTCGGATGTCGCAGCGGTGGGCGGCTGCAGTGTGGCTGGTCGCAGGAGCGGCGGCGTCGGGGAGTTCGGGTCCATTTCTGTAATTAAAATTCAAAAATTTGGCGTGGTTTTGAATTTTGAAATTTGCAATATCGGCGGGAGCGGTGGTTGAGTTGAGCGTTGGAGTTGAATGTTGAGAGTTGATCTCCGTGCGGTTGAGGGTGGGCCAAAATTGCAAAAATTACTGAACTTTGTGAATTTTAAATTGATTTAAAATGCGGGACACCGAACTGTTTGACTGGGGCGACACATGGGGTGGGAAGGTGGGAAGGAAGAAGGTTGGGTGAACGTCGGGTTCACCACTGTGATGAATTTAAAATTCTCATCACGGTGGCGTGGAAGGTGAGTGAGTGAATTTTAGGTAAAGGAAAGAGAAGGAAGAAAAGTCGCAGGCGGCTGTAGTCAACCGAACATCTACGACTTTTGGAGGAGAGAGAGGTGGTATGGAAGGAAGGTGAGGAAAAGTCGCAGGCGGCTGTAGTCAACCGAACATCTACGACTTTGGAGGAGAGAGAGGTGGATGAGGGAATTTCACCTAGGCGGCTGTAGTCAACCGTTCATCTAGGTGAAGGAGAGGAAAGGAGAGGTCCCTTGTCTAGGCGGCTGTATTCAACCGATCATCTAGACAAGGAGGAGGAGAGAGGAGAGAGGAGGTGAAATTCCCAGGCGGCTGTATTCAACCGATCATCTGGGAGGTAAGGTAAGAGAGAGAAGAGAGAGCTGGTTAGAGGAAGTGTCGAATGAAGCTTGAGCGCCAGGATCCGGGGTTATATAGTACTTGGGGGCCTCTCCCTCCAGCTCCTTGCTGGGAGCTGGTAGTGGGGCCCCAGGTTGAGTAACCCTGGGTTCTGTCGCCTGTCCCCACTCATATCTTTATTCACGGAGCTTTAGCTTGGCGTTTGGATATTGGTGAGAACTTAATATGATAGGAGTGTTCCCGGGAGGGACTCACGACAGTACTCAATTCAGCTTTATTGACATGATAATACTGGAATGACCAAGACGCCGCACTCCCGTACAGCTGGCTTGATAAAGTGGTCACCAGCCGGCAGTTGACACTTTTTCCCGCTAGAAGCGCAGGGAACAACCGAAGCGATAAGATCGCCAGAGTAAGTTCTCCATTCAGTGACGATCTCCTTCTTCTCATCAAGAATATTGTAATCGTTATTTTTGAGGAAACATATTATTAATGATAATATAGATTTTCTTGGACCGGAGAACATAATCGAACACATTAAATAATTTTGAAAAGAGACCCATTAAGAATGGAGCCAATCAAGGTATGTTAGAGGGGCCCCACTTTTTATGTTACAAATGGATACATTGATTTAGGGTTTTGATTAGGAAAAAATTGGGTTATTTTAGGTATTAGGGTGTTTATATTTTTATAGCAGTTTAGGCGATAGGTAAATACTGCTTACAAAACATGAAGCTTACACGGAAACTTCAATGAAATCTTATGGAATAGGTAGCTACCTAATTTCTTCGGTAATTACTGAGTACAATATTAAAACGCTGCAAATCCCTGCACAACGGTTTATTATTTTGTACAGAATACCCTTCTGTTACAGATCACAGCTCTCTGTATAGATAACCCGTCTATACAGGGTGTCTAGGGTTTCGATGGGACAAACTCAGGGAATCGATTCTGCAGCTAATTTGCAACAAAAAGTGCCTCCTAGAGTTTTTTTTTAGAGGCTTCATTTTGGAGTTATTCAAGATTTAAGATTTTTTCGTGTTTTCGACCCTAACTCAGTTAAAACGGCCATAACTCCCTTAAATAACTATGTAAAGTAAAAGTTGAGGATACCGTTGGAAAGAGCATTAAATTTCCTATCTCCCTAATTATAAAATCAAATTTTTTTAATCAGTCCTCATTGGTGAAAAAAATGGCCAAGTCCAAAGTGTGAGCATTTTTTAAGAATCACCGTTTTTTCTTTCTTTTTTTGCGCTATTAGTACGAAAGTGTTTCGGCGGGCACTCCTCGGGAAAAACTTGCCCAAAACCTCAGCTTTCGAATGGTATAAGAAAAAAAATTTCACAGTGAAATTTGACGGAGAAAATGACGTTCGAGTCCTGAAAAACGTGGGTTTTTAGGTGATAATCTACGTTTCTCACCAAAAGCCGACGTGCATCATGAAAACGAGTTCGATATCGCTATTTATGCATTTTTTGACACTGAATCGAATGGTGACACTCTTTGCCTCCCCAATTAAGAAGAAACTCGAAACAAAGAAAACGTTTTATTTGGGTACATGCATGCATAAAGGTCATTCATTATCTTTGCGCCTAAAATCAATTATAGTTCGGACCTGTTGGGCTACTCGCCGAGTACTTCTTCTCGGATTGTCGTCCACATCGTCCAAAATGCGGATTTCAATTTGGATGGGTCTTGGATTTCTCTCTCGAACGGCGTACGAAGTGGAACCTATTTCTATCAGCCTCTGGAATACGAGAGGAAACGTTTTATGATTGGGATGTCTTCGGTCGGGGAACCGTATAGCATACTTGCGGGCGGCAAGTCTAGCGTTGCCATTCGCAAAGCCATACATAAAAATTATATCGGCTAACTCCCGGTTTGAATACACCTGCATGATGTTGAGACACTTGACACAATGCCGATTAAGTGCATTCGGGCGTCTTCGTTATCTGGATTTATCGAAATGACCAGACAAGATTCATCGTGAATGCGACCTATTGAAAAAGCTTAGGTAGGTACTTGAAAGTCCAAGAACAGTAATCAAAATAAAAGGTCACTTACCATGAGTTTGGAAGCTCCTCGATTGAACATAAGTCCACTCCTGTTTTCTGAGACATGATGGGACGGTGGTAACTGGTTTAAAAGTGTCACCATTCGATTCAGCGTCAAAAAATGCATAAATAGCGATATCGAACTCGTTTTCATGATGCACGTCGGCTTTTGGTGAGAAACGTAGATTATCACCTAAAAACCCACGTTTTTCAGGACTCAAACGTCATTTTCTCCGTCAAATTTCACTGTGAAATTTTTTTTTCTTATACCATTCGAAAGCTGAGGTTTTGGGCAAGTTTTTCCCGAGGAGTGCCCGCCGAAACACTTTCGTACTAATAGCGCAAAAAAAGAAAGAAAAACGGTGATTCTTAAAAAATGCTCACACTTTGGACTTGGCCATTTTTTTCACCAATGAGGACTAATTAAAACAATTTGATTTTATAATTAGGGAGATAGGAAATTTAATGCTCTTTCCAACGGTATCCTCAACTTTTACTTTACATAGTTATTTAAGGGAGTTATGGCCGTTTAACTGAGTTAGGGTCGAAAACACGAAAAAAATCTTAAATCTTGAATAACTCCAAAATGAAGCCTCTTAAAAAAAAACTCTAGGAGGCACTTTTTGTTGCAAATTAGCTGCAAAATCGATTCCCTAAGTTTGTCCCATCGAAACCTTAGACACCCTGTATAACATACTAGCTGTGTACCCGCGCTTCGCAACGGTAGATTTTAATATGCCTGTATCCCCCCCTCCTCAACTGATCAGAAACCTTCCCCAATGCCAACCCTAACTGCCTTTAACCCCCCCCCCCCCCCCCCGTATCCTATGAACCCTCCCTACCTGGTTGGAAACATTCCTCAATGTTCACACAACAAATTCCCAAAGTTGCACTCCAATTGGTCAAGTAGGTAGTTTTGAAATTTCTGTAGACCCCCCCCCTCTCATAACCTGTACCCCCCTCTCACTAACATCCTGATTGAAGTACCACTTGAATGTACTCGTCGAGCTGAATCCAGAATCTAATTACAATCGGATTTACGTCCAACCGTTCAAAGTTATTATAAGCATAAACGTCCTCATAGAAGTGATTATAACACGTTTTTTAGTAGTATTTCATTCATAGCGTTTCAACGGATGGACAGATTCAAATGCGGATTTTTCATAAACCTTCCCAGATAAATTCTGCGTCAAATGGTACCAGCCGCAACTTCCTACGTTCAGCCGTTCTCAATTGATGCCGAGACACAACCAACAGACAAACAGACAAACAAACAGACACTGTTTTATTATTTGTATAGATGAACTATTCTACACATATTATGTAGATCGCGGACCCTCCGTAGGTTAGTACCTGACCCCGTATTCGTTACTAGGTACCTACCTAAACCGTTGTGTAATAATTTACCTCTATAGGTTCCCCTTCTACGGAGATAGAATAATGAACCGTTGTGTAATGATTTACCCATCAATAATACTTCAACGGTTGTTCAAGTTGCAAAAGTACCTATCAACAAAATCCAGCCCCTTCATGGTAGATGAGCCGTTATGTAATAATTTACCGTTGTGTAATAATTTACCGTGGTGTAATAATTAACCGTTGTGTAATAATTTACCGTTGTGTAATAATTTGCCGTTGTGTAATAATTTACCCATCAATAATACTTCAACGGTTGTTCAAGCTGCAAAAGTACCTATCAACAAAATCCAGCCCCTTCTGGGTAGATGTCCCGTTGTGTAATAATTTACCGTTGTGTAATAATTTGCCATTGTGTAATAATTTACCCATCATTAATACTTCAAAGGTTGTTCAAGTTGCAAAAGTACCTATCAACAAAATCCAGCACCTTCTGGGTAGATGAGCCGTTGTGTAATAATTTACCGTGGTGTAATAATTTACCGTTGTGTAATAATTTGCCGGATTGTGATAATTTGCCATTGTGTAATAATTTACCCATCAATAATACCTCAACATTTGTTCAAGTTTCAGAAGTACCTACCAACAAAATGCAATTGTCCATCTTTTATCAAAAATGAAATAATATCGCAGAACAAACAACTCGACTTCATACAGCCATCCTTGATTATAATCGGATGCTCCTTAGTTATGATATCCGGGCCGGATTTATACCGTTTGATTCAAGATCGTGTTGACGAAGCTTTTTGGTGCTCACGAACGGCTGGACGTACGATGCTCCGGGTGGTCTCAAAAAATTGTTCCCCTCAAGAAAAATTTAATAACGTTAAAAAAACCATACCCTTCAATCGAAAGTTTTCGAGCTACGGCGTTCTGAAAATTTCAACCCCTATTTTGAACCCCTTAGAGATGACTGACAGTAACGTCGAGCTTTGAGTACCAACTAGACCCCGAACGGAACCTATAACCCGAATTTCATCAATTTTGTTTCATGGTAACTAAGAAAAGTGGCCCGTACGGCGTACGGCAGACAGACAGAAATATTTTTATTGCAGTTTTGGATTCTACATACCTTGAAACGTAAACCATCAAATTTTTTTGTTGGGGGGGGGGGGGGTAAGAATTTTTTGTTTCATACTCGATTCCAATGGTTCATTATTGAAAATAATAAACCAAAATTATTAATTTTATTATTTTTAAACGCTTTGTTTAGGTAAGTAAAAATTACAATACACAACGATGTAGAACGAATGTTTTACATGGAAATTAAGAGACTCACCGTGCGTGTGTCTGTGTGTGCATTAGGCCGCGGCCACACATGCGGAGTTCGCCAAGCAACGAATATTCGCCAAATACCGAACATTCGGCAATCGCCGAATGCCAAATCTTCGCCAAGAAAAAGCACCCTGGCCACACAATCGGAGTTCGCCGAGCACCGAGCTCTACCCCGAGTATTGACGAATATTCGGCATTAATTGTACAGATAGGTAGGGATACCCTACGACGTAAATAAAATTGAAAGCCTGTGTACCTGCGTAACAATATTTTCACACCCTAAATTCAACAAATTTTCGATGAAACAAAGGGCTTATTATAATAAAGTTCCATTCATGCAGCATGATCATATGAGCGAATTTTTGAAGACAACACAATTTACAACGATTTTTAGCAATTTTTGAAACATAAAAACTCAAATTTGAACACCTTTTTGCGCGCAAATATTTTTGGGCTTAAAATGTATTACATCTCATGTAATCTAACCACTTCCCTCCATTTTCGGTAGTTTTGAGCAATTTTTCACAATTTTAGCAATTTTTGTCACTTAAAAACTCAAATTTGAACATTTTTTTGCTCGCCAACATTTCTGGCTGATGGACTTATCATGTAATATGTCGATTCGTCGATTCTCAGATGTATCGATTCTTTTTGAAAAAATAATCGCGATTCTTTTCTAAAAAATCGATTCATTTTGGAGAATCGGACATCCCTACAGGGAAAGTGATGTGAATCACAGGATACTTCACCCTTCAGTCAGTTGGATGCGTAGACCCGTATAACTTCAAAGTCGGATGGCGAATCTTCGTCCGTATGTGTGGCCGGGACAAATAATGTTCGCCACTTGGCGAACATTCGTCTCCTTTGAAGCGGGCAAAAAACCGCCTCCGAGGCGAGCACCCGAATATTCGGTGTTCGCCGAATAACGAACATTCGCCCTCCGGCTACACATTTAGGAAATCGGCGAACTTTTGCTCGGTGCTCGGCGAACTCCGCATGTGTGGCCGCGGCTTTAGAGCAGCACTCACTGACTGAATTCTCTCCATGCTGATTGTGCACAAAACATGAAAATTTGCATTAGGGAGGTAGGTATAGGTCTTTAATAGATTAAGGTAGGTGTTTGGGTACCTAACTAATGTAATGTGTGCACTACTCAGAAAACTGTCTCATAAGGTCATGACAAACTTTTCTGTACCTACCACAAATCTAAAGATACATAGGGCAAGGTTGTTACAGTTTATGAACGTTGAAAGGTGGTAAGATTGGTGGACTGTTGGAGGGCGATGGTGGTGAAGGGGGGGGGGGGGCTGACGATGGGCGAAGGCCTTTGCCAAGCGACGCTAGCGCTACCTACCAACCCTCCCGCCACCAAGAATCTCCCATCCACCCGCTTGAGCACCAGTCACGTGAGAGCTTCGCTGCCTTCGAGTACCGGTGTGTTGGTTTCGGTCCTATCGCGAGTTTTTGTGTTTTCTACCCGTTTCCTCGGCTTCGCAAGGGAAACTATTGAGCTTGGAAGGATTGTGTGTTTTACTGCATCGGGTGGAATACCTCGTATTGTTTCTGCTGTTCAACCTACAAGACTGCGCGGATTCTTTCAACCGTCAATGTAAGTTGTTTGCTTCATTTACCACCTGTGTAGTTCAATTACAACTCGTCTTTCGACCTTTCCATAAAATGCATAGGGTCGAAACTTCCAGTAGAAACAATGCACCTGATGCCCAATAGTTAGTAATGTTGTTGTTAACCACTGCTTAGCCGTGATTATTGGTATACGCCGTATGGTAGGTATGCCAAAGGCGGCATTTGGCTACACCACCCTATATGAGACCGCGGAGACACCAAGCAAAAAGGTCACCGTAAATGCGTTAACCTCCTTGCCACTCGGGTTTATTAATCTATTGTACGTACCTGCAGAAATGTTGGCTGTTCATTTATTGTTTCTTTCACGTGCAATAATTGAAATAGCTATTTTTTATGGTTTCCACCAATTTTGGCCCTCAAAAACACAAAGTAAGCTCCTATTTTTACAAATTATCTTTGATCATTGATAGTGCCGTTTCATTGTCTTGATTCACCTGTTAATAGCACTTCTAGTGTTATTATACAAATTTATGATGATTTCAGACAATTTCCTAGGTTTTTGACTCATTAAAAATGAATTTTGGGAGCTGAACCTCAATTTTCCACTCTTTGGTCAAAATCAGTTTCATGTCCGGTCTCCTTGCCCTAAAAAACATGGAACACGATACCTCACAAGCTCATGTTACTGAAACACCAAAAATCCATATTTTTACACCCATAACACCCCTGGGTATATATATTATGTTCCAATCGGGCTTCAAAGTTTCGGGATACAACTAGGGCCCAAATGGAGCCTGTGTGCGAAAGAACGAATTTTTTAGACCGAAAATAAGGTAGATATGGGTGGTAGGCGGACGGACGTTGCACTTTGGTTTATTATTCCGTGAATAATACACCTATGCATGCGCTCAGAAACATTTTTTGGAATCTAAGCACCTTGAACCGTAAAAGAAAAAAGTTTTGAGGTGTCCATAATTTTTGTTGTTGAGCGAATACATAGGTGTATTATTTATCAGAATAATAAACCGAAAAGGTAAAGGAACATTCAATAAAGATGAGAACGTACTGAACTACTGAAAAACTTGATCGGGGGCGAATTTGTGGATACCAAGATATGCTTAATAATAATTATCATTACTAGGTACCGAAGTACCTAATATTAGGTAGGTATGTTACCTAGGTATCCGGCCTTAATCGTATGACCAAACAATCGTTCGATCAATTGTTGATCAATCTCGCGTCAGTTTCAATAAGCTGAATAACATTTATGAATACTGTAACTTTAAACCATTGAATTATAGGTCAACGTACCTACCTGTAGGTTAGACCCGGGCGGCTCTAATCAACCGATGGTTTCTTGGGGCGTTTCAACTCAACAGATTTTCTTAAATGATTTAAAAAATTATGACAAGTGACAGAAATATTGATGTTCGGTACGGGTAGGCCCCAGTAGGTAGGTATGTGGTTTAAAACTAATCAAAATCTGAATGTAAGCCCATATTATGCTCATGTGCGAACGATCCCGTATTTGGATTCCAGTAGGTACCTATGGTTTAGAACTGGCTCTTATGAATATTCTCAGTAAAGTACATACTTTTTTCTTCGGCGGGCGTGTAGCTTTTGTTTATTCAATTTTTGGATTCTCCCTACACCTTTAGTGGTGATTTTCAAAAAAGTTTTCGTATTAGATTATAATGAAGGTTTATCGGGCATTGAAAATAGTGCCTAATCCATAAATATTGGTTACGCACCTAGAAAATAAGGCTAGAAAGGACGAATATACAAATTCCTGCATAATTTGTTATCTAGTGAAAGCTGGTAGGTACCTAGCTAATTTTTCCAGAGAGTTATAACTTTTAAAACTCTGCAAGTTATGCTCAAAAATAACCTAATTGGCGACATCACGTTTGGAGCACTCTAGCTTTCGCGTATTGTACCTTTTTGTAGCACTTTTTTTAAATAGTTGAAAACAAATTTTCAAAGAAGTTTAATACAGAATGTTGAGAAAAAAATTTAGTTTTTAAAATTAAATTTTAACCAAATTTTAACAAAAATAAAATTTTAACGAGTTTTTAAAGAAAACAATGAAAAGTTTTTGAACATGCTGTTTTGGCGGGCAAAGTGGATATCACTCCTTTATTGCGACTTGGCTGTAATTTTTTACAACGGGGTTTTTTTTTACGGTGATTCTTTACCTCCTGTATTTAAAATATCTAGGTTAGGACATGATCTTTGTTTCTGATGTGCTCAAGAAAACACTGCTAGGTAAACGTACGGGTATAAATAGCCTGGGGCTGTTCATTGTTTTACTTACATGATGAACCAGGTATTGAGAAAAAGATTGCTCCAATAGATGGTACACATAATAAATATTCAGTATCTTCAATCCACCAACATGGTGGATCGGTAGGGTAGAACGAGGTTAAATATATATATCCTCGTAGAAGCATTAATTTCTCCTGTGATCTATAAATGTGTGAAATCGAAAAGTAATTTCACAATTCAGTATAGAGCATTGCATCAATCAGAAAAAATTTTCGTAGCAGATCTTTATTGCAGGGGAAAACTGATTGAGGTTTTAGAGAAGTTATTTAGGGAAAAATACTATTCTACAACTACTGAGCCACAAGTACAACATTGAAACGTATAGTTACTGTTGTGGGCTGCCATACGGTTCATGAGCTTCGTTGTGTTCATAGGGTTGGACCTTGTTAGCAGAAGGCAGCATGACATTCTGCTACTGTTTGAGTAGGTACTTCTATATATCTCGTTGCTTGGCGAAGCTACCCCCCCCCCCCCCCCTCGCATAACAGGGCAGAGTTCCGAATTATGGTTGGTGAACTCCGAATATAACTTTCATCTCTGCAGTTCCACTCTATCCAAGCAATGGCAACTCCTGGCTTCTGTTTTAACCGAGCTCTGACCCCGAAACTAATCAAATCTATCTCGTTGGAGGCTCCGGAGGGGGCTACGGTTACACTACTTGAAACGTTGTTACTTCCCTTGTTTCAAACCTCGCGGTCTGCTTAGGGAAAAGCGAGATATGCCTGTGGGAAGTTGGGGGTCCAAGCTCAACTTAAAACAACTACAAATGGCGGCTGTACCCTCCTGGGGACTATGGCAAGGTATGTTCCCGGAATCCTGTTTGTAATCTGACATTCGGCTCGGGGGTGTACATTTCCTTCCTTGAGAAACCTCACGTTGGTGTACCTTCCTGATTCACCCCTCTCCTCCTTTCAATTGAACTAAGACCGGATTCAAAAGATGCTCGGTGCTCCGTCCCAGGGTGGCGCCTTCCCATCCTCCCTGTGATCGCTTCAGTTTCTGTCTAACATTTGAACATCCAATTAGCTCCTACGTAGATATTGAAGAGAATGTTGAAGTTGATTAATACCTAGTTGATCATTATCGTTTAATTTACTTGATTAGGCTAAAGCCCTTCAGTATTTACGCACTAATGAAACAACGGTGTTACCACCTTCTAAACCAGGCGTCGACGTCAGCATTGATTTTGGTAGACTGTTAGGAGTTTCTCATGAAACGCAAGCATATAATAATATACTTGGAAACTCTGTACCTACCTATCTAACCAAAATGCTCGACTATAATGTTTCAGGAAGATCGGTTCTTGTCAATGAGGTAGAATCAAGTTTTAGATAATGTTGAGAGTGCTCGCATCAGGTACCTAGGTACCGGAATATCTCCACCTGGCATCGCGTACAGTTCTTGTCGAATATGTTTGTAGGTACCTATAATTATGACAAATATTTAACACTGTTGAAGGAATGTAGGACCTTTCTGTGTGCCTCCGCCCCGCTCTACTGCTCAGCTCTCTCCCCTCCGTCGGTAATGTGCCTCCGCTTGGAAAACATAAAAATGATAAATTTAATGAATACTTTAATGGTAAATTGAATTTCAATGAACGGACATTGTTCCATGTGTCAAGTCAAGAACAGATAACAAAAAAAAGTTACATTTTAGTACTTTATTTATTTATTTGTTATTATTATACGGGCAAAAATTGCCCAATTTACAAGGATTAATAACTAGCAACCAAAACCACGTTGTTCCGAATAATAGGTACACCATATTTATAAAAGAAAAGAAAATTTGTGTTGAAAATAATAATAATTTGGCCTGTCTCTTGAAAACACTTTCACTTAAACAGAGTAGGTCCACTTTTGACAAACTTGCCAGACGGTTGAATTCCCGCTGGCTTCTGATCAGGGGCTCACCGAGCAGATAGTTGGTGGGAACCGTCCGGAGGAAGAAAGTCTGCGTAAAACGTGTCGCATACGGCGGAACGTGAAAACTTAAAAGTGATAGCAGCTCTGGACAGTCCACCTTGCAGTCAACCAAGCGGTGGACAAACATTACATCGGCCAGTTCCCGCCGCCCCCTGAGAGTCTCCAGGCCCGTCAAACTCAACATCCCCGAGGCGTCGAAATCGTCCCATCTGTTTCCCAGCTCGTATGAGACGTAACTCAGGAAACGATGCTGAACCCTTTCAATCGATTCCACCGGATTGAGGTGGTATGGAGACCATACCACCATGCATACTCCAGAATAGGGCGAACCAAGGCAGTGTATACTTGGAGGCCAAAATTCAACTATTCCATGCTAAATAATGTCTTGAACATTCCTCGCAGCGCATGGCTGCCGCCACATAAATTCACACATATAAGGGTCTAATAGACCTCGACGGGTACCCTCTATCTCTAATTATAATAGGGATGAGCGTGGCATCTGCCTGGTACGGCAACTCAAAAACTCTCTTTTGTTTTGCGGCAAATACCACAAAAAATCCACTGTTTGGCTATCACTATGCCAGTGTTGTTTTTCCGACGGGACAGTAGCGACTCACCAATTTCAACTGTGCAGTTAGGGCCGCAAATGCGCGATTATGTGCGCATTATTGAGTTTGCTCGAACCTTGTGCATCTAATTGCACCAATCATCAAACGGTGTACAAATGATTCATGCTTAATTCTTTCTCACAAAAGTTGACACTCACCATTTCATCAGCCCAAGCGTATATAAACAGCACGATGGTGGTAAATGGAAGTCTTGAACGAGTGAGCTACGTCATTTCGCATTGCGCGCAAGTTAATAGCACCGCCACTTGTCTGTTGGCCCTGTCCAATGAAGCCTGGCATCATGTCCTCTTTTGCATCGTACAGCTTGTGCAGAACCCGCTTTTCCTATAGCGCCCCGAATCTATGGCTGGGATTTCTACGGCTAATTTCACACGAAATTAGAAAAAACGAACTGCACTTGCCTTGGTTTTTACAACGATGTGGAATCAAGTGAGAAGTTCATTTTTATTCGCGTCAACCGTACTTGTTAAATACTGGCAGATAACTGATCGAAAGATGCTGTTGACCTGGCCTTCGTTTGTTTGTGACCTCTGTTCATGCCTCGAAAAGATAATGATACAGGTTGTTGACTTAACTGAACGATGAGGAGGGGAGAAAGCTGAGCGGTGGCGGAGGCGCAGAAAAGGTCATATCGTCACCCTGGTGCAAAAGTGGGCTATCCCAAAAAAATGCAGTTTAGAGTTTTGTGCACGGATCATCTTCAAATTCCCTCTTTGTTCACTGTGCTAGACCGAATCACGTATATCTCAGTGGAACACTACAGATAGAGCGCCGTTATACGGGCCATCTTGGATTTGGGGAGAGGGGACAGTGCAAGATGAAGTCCCGTCAGAATAATGTCTGCCTCCAGGGTAGATGCAAAAGTTCAGTGCTGAAGTGATCTAGGTATAATGCGATAAACCGCTTGTAAGTAATATTTCCATACGATTGTTTGATGTAAAACAGAGTTATCATGTGATGGAAACTGAGTTATCTTCGAAAACCCTGAAATACTTTGGTGGAAGAGAGGAACATCTTGATTTCTGGCCATACTGGTATTCGTGGTATGGGGGGGGCTCCTCTGAGAGTCGATAGGAGAGTCCAGTGAGATGGTTTGTGGACATTTTCAACTTGATTAGACAACCCAAGTGTAGGATATCGAAGAAAGAGCAAAGCAAAAACTTGTTCGTCTCTTCCGAAAAATCGTGGTTTTTTAGATATCCCACTTTTGCACTCGGATGACGATATACATCACTGACTCTGATCCCATAATCTTCCATCTCTGAGGTATCTACCTGAATATTTTGCATCATCACTACCGAAGTTAAGGATACCTTGTGTTAACGTATTGAGTCGAAAACCCCACTCACACTTTGCATTTCAGACATTATTTGGTTCTGTAGGCAGCTGTGTCCGTCTGTACGCAGTTCCATGTAACCACCATGCAATGCAAGAAAAATCCAAACGAGCTAAAATTTCAGGGATGTGGGCAGAGTCATCTACAGGTTTGTAGACCCATAACAATTTCATCAAAAGTCGACCGTAACTTTCATCTTCGCTTGCGTTAACATGAATTCCTGACACATTCCCGTTGCTCACCATAGTAAAATTGTTGATGGTAACTCATAATTTTACCCTTATTTGAAATCAGGATGGTATATATCTCTGATGGGAATGACATCCCTGGCTGTATGCGTCGATGCATTACTCTTATGCTTTTAGCTCTCCACCCTATCTGCCTGTTTCGGGACCATGTTCCTCGTAACCGAACTAAATTGATACTCGGTCTGAGAAACCCGAAACCTGGTGATTTTGTGACCATCCAAGCCGAATTTATTGTTGAGCGGGAAAGACTTTCGAATATTGCCGTCAAAGTAGGAAATTCGTTCTGTAATTCCACATCGATCGTTGTAAGTTTTATTGGATATAATAAATAGAATCATTCATGATATCGTATTAATTTCATACTCGTACAAAATAATCGAGGGGCTAAGCCGAAACGGAGTATATTGAAATTTATTTTTATTAAGGGTAACTCTTTTAGCTGCCAGATTTATATGGGTTTAGTATTTTTATAAATCTTGGAATTTTTTCCCTGCCAGTAAGAATTTTATTACATGCCGACTACTCGTTTTCCTAGGTATGTACAAACTCGGTCGCATGCAGTCTCGTCACCATCCCAAAGTCACTTGTCTTTATTTTACCACTGCGAGCCGGCTCATTTGCCACCGTGATTCTTCATTAACGTTATTCCCTGTATTTATATTTTATAAAGAAAAGGGCTTACGGTAGGGTAGCTAGGTAATATGGCCAGAGTCCCGGAATTATAGTCCGCCCTTCCAAGGAAACCTTCAAAGCTCGTGCAGAGGTAGTAAATTTTACCCTCGTTTTATAACTAAACTAGTAAAGTTTTACAAGGCAGTTAGAAGGAGAGGGAGATCCTGGGAAACTTACATGCTTTTTGTGGCTCTCCATTCTATGAGCTGCCACTAGCCTATAGTTCCTCTTTCCCAGGTGGTCGAATTGGAATAAATTTATCATGTACGGAATTAAAGTTATTTTCCGACCATTGCTCTGGGACTCAATTCACTTATCTCAAATTCCCTCTCTCATCAACCGGCTTTTATCAGGACGTGGATATTGTGCATTTATATATACCTCCGGAGGAGGGCCGATCAGGCCATAATTATGGATTTCATTAGAATCTTACTGTAACTTTCGTCTGCGCATGCGCGAGCATGAAATGTTGAAAAAATGTTGAAATATTTGATTCTATTACGCATGTTAGGTAATTTATTAATACTCTGTTTATTGATATTCACTCATTTTGACTCTTTTTTTACCAACTGTTTCTACACGTCCATGTTACGATAAGTGAGGAAGCAATACTGCCCACCCAACTTGGCAGACGTTTTATTTTTGGGGCAAGAAAATTTAAATTTTCACACGCGTTTTGCTTATTAGTGCTGCATAATATCTCAGTAGTTTAGTGCTTGAACTATCTGTAGTTGAATATTTGGCCAAGAATCAACTACTGTAGGTTCTCCACCCCTATATCGGTTGTCAGTTATTTTCTTTATGCGGATTAGTAGTAGTTATGCCGATATGAGAAACATGAAAAATCAATTTTGCTTCCGGGTCTAGCAGTGTAGCGGGAGCTTTGTAATTTACACTTTTGAGGGGAAAAAAGTGATTTGTCTCCAAAATCAAAATATCCGCTCGTGTTTTACATTTTAGAGCTTATTGAACAAGTTTGGTTCAGTATCCGTCTGCGTCTCCGCCAATCCTTTTCACACGCATAACTTATTCTCATTGGGCAATTATCGTGGATTGCATTGTTTCTCATAGTTTATGGTGTGAGGACTGAATCGGGAAAATACTCCTCCTTCATATTTCGAAAGTTCACTTTCAAATTTCGAATTTTCAAACAAGAGTCGTGGAAAGGGGCTCTGGCTGTTGCCTGTTATGTGACACGGACATAATGGGTTCTGATTGGCTGGCTGGTGGCAGCAGATGGGAGATGGTCATTCGACGCCTTGTAGCCATGTGTCGTAAGCAAGCGGCTTCTTTGAATCGCCTTTTTCTTTTCCATGTTTTTCTTCATACATTTAGAGCAACTTTTCAACTTTTTCAATTGCGTAGAGGAAGATGATTATAAAATCAGGACCAAAAGTGTTCTTTGTGTATACATGATAATTCCCCATTAAAATCCAGTTTTGCTGAAATTGCTATGGATCATGCAGGTTGGGCACCAAATGGTCCGCTATGCATTTCAGAATGATCGCATCATTGATACGCCGCTGCGCAAAGCGCGAAATCCGCGCTACTCGAATTCTTACGAGCCAATGGCTGATGATGCTATTACAATGTTTATTTATTATTAGATTAGGGATCCTACGTCCCATGTGTAATTATTCGTTTAATTGATCTACACGATCATGTTGTCGAGGAAGCTGTACCATTAAACTTGGCAGACCTTTTTTCGGAAAGAAGCATACGATAAATGATTTAAAAAAATATTTTTTCAGTTTATACTATTCCAAGAAGAAAGCAACAGAAACTAATGTTGTTTTACATCTCCTCCCAGCCTCATGCGAGGTCATTGAATTTATAAATTTCCCATTTCGGTAGGGAGGGTTTGGAAGATTGTAGATGGGAAACCAATACATGAGTAACGATCTCTTTTCTTTTTTCTCTTTTCGCGTGGTTCTCCGACCGCGGTGTAACTCTTCTTAACTCTCACTTTGAACATCATACTACCCCTTCCACGGAGCTATTTCTTTTCTCAATCCAGAAATATTGAGACACTTTTCCATTCCTAAGCCTCACCGCACCACCCCTTCCGTAGCAATCGCAGTCTTTTTCACGCAGGTTTTTTTTATTTTATTTTCACCAGAAATATCTGATTTAGGGTCAAAAGTGTTTATATTTCCATGAATGTCAAGCGATGGTGTGATATATTGGGTTGACTTCGAGAGCTAGAGGGATTCTAACTGTCAAGCTATCGGATGATTTCAATGCGATGTTAATGAGAGTGGCGAACACTCCATTTATATCTTCGAGCCATTTTATTCGAGTGAGATGTGACCTGAGATTGATATTACTATTTTTCTCAGCTCTTTCTAGTTTGCAAAAATCGCATTGGCGTTGGCCATATGTACCCAACAGTAGTTCGGTTGTTTGGTCTATATACTCACTTCTCCGATGTGTAGAGTATAGTGTACACTATGTGTCTTTCCTGGGGACTCACATAGTTTTTCCCCCCATTTGTTCCATTAGTTTGGACGGACTTCCAAGAACAACGCACGCAGAGAAAAATCAATCGCACGCACGAGACTAGATGACACACAACCGCGTTTTTATCCTGTCGTCGCACTGTGGGGCAAACGGCCAGTCTAGGCGGAAAAAATTGAGAAAACCTCGTATCCTACTGGAAATTTTACGCTGAGCATGAATATACCGCATATTATTATATATGTTAGGATAGTTATGTATTTCAACTAAAAACTAAAAATAAGCGTTTTTTGCGAGTTTTGATCTTCAAATTTCAAAATTTGACCCCTGAATCAAAAATTCTGGCCAACAAAATTAGCCATTCGTTTGACAGTACCGACATTTTGGCGCCATTTTCGATTTTTTAGGTTCTTGCCAGGTTGAGTTATCGTCTGAAATGAAATGGCAGGTATATGCCTATGGTAGGTATATCCCTATTGGTATACTCACATGAGTATGAGTATACCAATAGGGATATACCTACCATAGGCATATCCCTATTGGTATACTCATACTCATGTGAAAAATGTTGAATTTCAGTTATAGTTTTAGAATGTTCCAAAACGGATTTCAATGAAGAACAATTTTCAAAAAATCGTATAATAAAATTTTAAAGCCATTGCAACAGATTAATTTCCATCGAAAATTCGCTTACAGGAAAATTTAATTCAGGAGAGATTAAACTTTTTACTCGATTTTGATGTGTTCAAGGATTCCTTAAGTAGAATAATCCCTTAGGTATTGGTATTTCAAATACACGACTTTATACGTATTTATTTTATCAAATATTTATGATTTATAATAATTACTATTGGTCACAATAAAATAAACTTCATCTCTTAAGTTGGAAAATAAAACTGCATAAATGAAAACATGAAAAGCTATCTTTGCTAAACAAGTAATGGAAAAAAAAATTCTAAAAATTTAAACTGGTGTGAATTTCCGTCCAATTTTTTCCTTCAGATGTTTATAGCATTGATATGGGAAAATATTTTTCTTCACGGGATCACAACTGGATGAACCACTGAGAAAATCATTTTCTTCCACCTACGTTGGCCATTCGCCCCAGTGTGCGTTGCTCGTAGCAGGGACGTGGAGGGGATGGAGGTGGGATATGCCCCTTCAAACTTCAGCGTGAAATTCCTGCCGTGTTTTTTTGGGGCTAGGGACACACATTGCGTTTCTGACGCGGGCGAACTCCGCCCGCCTCACGCGCTGAACCCAACAGCTGTGCAGTCAAGTGGAACGGAACGCACATCGGCGTGGAGCGGAGCAGGGCGGGTTTTTCACTCCTTAGCAGGTTTTTCACGCGCCCGCTCCGCGCCGGATTCCGGTAGGAGGCAGGGAAAAAACGCGGTAGGTATTTCACGCTGAAGTTTGAAGGGTCATAGCCCACCTACATCCCCTCCGAGCGACGGCAGGATAAAAACGCTGTTGCGTCTCACCTAGTCGCGTGCGACGGATTTTTCTCCGCGCGTTGTTCTTGGAAGTCCTTAAAAAAAAAGCAATTGTGTCCCCAGCCGTCGACTCACTGCCTATAAATAATTAGCAGTAGGTATACAGGTAGCGGATGGCAAGGAGGTGAACGGCTTTGACAACATCAAAGCTCTTGCCGCCACCGTTCCCAAAAATTCAAGTGGAAGGAAGGTTTATAAATCCTCTTACCTGGGACCCAATTGTGTAGAATCGTTGAACGGCATCAAATATGTTCATGCTCAGGGACCGAAAACATGTGCATATCTTTACATATAATAATGATGACCAATGTCATGGTGAAATGATGATAAAGCGAACTGGTAAAATTGTGATGCTTCAGTGGAAGGTGTGTTAAAGTATTGGGAGGCATATATCTGTGGTCAGATGGCAAAAGTTGATAAGTCGATTTTTTTTTAAATCCGGGTTTTCACAGTTTTGAGGTTCATTTTGTTGTATCTAAAAGGTGGCAAAGAATGGTAGCTCTACGGTAAACAGTTCCGAAGATATAGGCAGTGGCAAAGTATGATAAGTCAGAAAACGAGATTTTATAAGATGACAAAACAATGTAAACCGTTATAACCCCCTTTATCCACTTGGGAAATTAGTGCTCTGCTACATAAGTAAAATGTGGCGAAGTGTAGTAAATATACCTATAGTGTAATGACCTCTTCAATTTTCAAGAAGCCCACTACTTCCAGAGGATGGCACAAATAGGTAAGTTAATTTATAGCTTTTTGTCTTTTTGAGATTCTAGTAATACAGGAAGATGGCAGAAAGAGGTAAGTAAATTTATAGTTTTTTGCCCTCTTGAGATTCTAGTAATTCAAGCCGTACAAAAAGATGGCAAAAATAAGTAAGTATATTTACAGCTTTTTATCCTCTAGGTTTTAGTCACTTAAGTCGTAAAAAATGATGGCAAATATAAATAAGTGCACTTATCATGTAGTAGAACCTCCTTGTACTGTGAATATGTAAGTATTTTTATCAGAAGGCAAAACAATGTGTTTCTATATAAGCCGAACCAGTTTGTTTATCTGCAAAAACAGCTGTTTTAACCGCAAGCGGTTGTTTTCATATAGCCCGAATGCCTAATAACAGCCGACTATCTTTCCATCGTTCCCTCTCGCCTCATTCCTATTTTGCTATCAAACGAAGAAACAGTGTGAATAGCGTTTTTTATTTCCTACAATGTGGGTTTGTAGGCAGTGCTCTACTGATGATACATCATAATAAGGGATGTGTTGGAACATTTCCAACAATAATTGAAACGTCACGTGCAGGTTCAACAACGGGCAACAACTCAAATGAAGACAGTGAAGCTGAACCCGACGTAAGTAGTTAGTTCGGTAGTTTCGGTACTAAACTGACAATAATAATATGTTGTACTTTTTTGGCTAGTAATAATTTTAGATAGTTCTATGGCTGTCGAACGTCAGTAAAGCCCTTACTTACACTCGAACGGCACTTGCCTGTTTTTTTACAACAAGACAAAGCCATGCACCGATGTATCTGTATGTAGTGTAGCTGTCTACTCTTTTATAACATACATTTTAAATTTGTTTATCTGTACTAGAATGGAATACATTTTGCAAAATGTATTTTTGCACATGCAAAACTTGTGATGAGTTTAAGGCAAAAAAAAGGTTTTGTACAAATGAAGAAGAACGAAGTAAACTATCATCTCTTCACGATGAACACATACAACAAGCTGAAAAAGGTTACGAAAGTAAGGCGAGAGATAAGCTATCTGCCCAGGAAAACCCAGTGAAAAGGGTTTTGGTTTTTGATTTGCAGCTGGTTCTTTCAACACCTCACCTCTCCACAAACGTAGCTTATTATAAAAGAATGTTGTCGACCTATAATCTAACGATACGTGATTGTTTTAGTGATGCAGAAACACATTGCTTCATGTGGCATGAAGCTGTAGGTGGTCGTGGTTCAGATCAAATAGCGTCTTGTTTGTACCTCAAACTGATGTCGCTGCCTCAGGTTGTGTCGCATGTGACGACATATTCTGACACTTGTGGAGGCCAAAACCGCAATGTTATCATGGCTATCATGTTTTCGTACGCATTGCAACAAAACCAGTCCATCAGAATCATAGACCAAAAGTTCTTACTTCCAGGACATACCAGGCTTGAGTGCGACAGTGACCACGCGCGAATTGAGAGAGCAAAAAAAAATATTGAAATCCCGATTATGGTTCCCAGAGATTGGTATTCCTTCGTAAGAAGAGTGTCACGAAATAAAAAATCATTTATAGTCACCACGATGGGTTCATCCAACTTCCTCGCTTTCTCCCAGCTCATAAAAAACGGCAACGAACTGGTGAAACGGACTGTGGATTCAGACGGGAACAAAGTGGAATGGTTAAAAATGAAATGGATACGGTATGGGGAAACATTTGGAGTGATCCAGTTTAAGTATTCGTTAGATGAGGAAGAACCGTTTCATACATTGGATTTGAGGAGGCAGAAGAAAGGAAAACGTAAATCACCTCATCATTCCAAAATCATACCGTGGGCCAGTTCCGATAAACCCTCTGAAGAAACGGGACCTTCTGTCAATGTTAGAGTTGATAGATCAAGATTCACGAGTTCTACGAGAATTTACTGACGGAGGATGAGGCCGCAGAGTTCGATGAATTAGAAGATCTCATTCCGGAATAGAAATAAAACTTCTTCAGCCTGCATCCCCCCCCCCCCCCCGTGTTTTCGTTATGATTTCAAGCAACTTGCAAATTTATAACCTTACAATTTATTATGAGAACAATGTAGGTACTTATTTCTGTTTCAATTATATCAAAATAAAAATATTTGAGTGTTTTCCGGTTTTTCTTTAACAATAAAATTATGTTGGTAATAGAATAATTTGATGTACCTATCTACTGGACAGAACTGTAAAAATATTGATGCCAGTAGGGGTGACAAACCTATGGGATCTTGATGGAAAGTGAAATACATGCCAAATCAACCACAAGCTGTGAAAGGATTCAGGAAAACTCGAAGATGGTAAAACAAGGTAAGTAAGGAAAATTTCGGGAAAATCGAGAAAAACGCTGCAAATCCCTGCACAACGGTTTATTATTTTGTATAGAATACCCTTCTGTTACAGATCACAGCTCTCTGTATAGATAACCCGTCTGTATAATATAATAATATGTACTAGTCTATACATGCTATGTGAATCGCAGACAGCGTTGGCCAATAGAATTGCAGAACCATTTCGGACTGCGGAGAAAAAACATGTTTACAAAAATGGGAGGCCACGATCAGAGTCTTTAAAGAACGGAGGGAGATTGTAAAGAAATCCACATCTGGGTGTAGATCCACAAGGCAGTTGGCTAGCCGAGGAATGCGACACAAGGGGCGAACTTGCATGTAGTTTGTGGGAGCGAAACCCCGTGAGCATTTTCTTTCTCGCACGGCGAAGTCTGTGAGCTCCTGTCCCCTCACCCATCTGCCTACTCCAGCAACCATAGAATATTCCGTATCTTCACTCCCCGGCCGGGAGTAAGTACTGTCTTCATCGTCATCGATGAGTGGATTTATCGTCGTACCTTCATTTTTCCATACCTCCACACATAAGTATGTATATAAGTACTTAACACTAGCAACAACCGTCGCAACAGTAAAATTGCTGCCAGCCACATTTATTTAGGTCAAATTGGAGCGATCTGGACCCGCGACCTCTTATATACAAGAAAATAATTCGCATAGTTCATATAACCATTATTGTGTAAACCATACTAGTTTTCTCCCTCCTTCGAAAAAATATACAATCCACTATTAATTATCATTCAAAAATGATCACGAATGATAAGCACTCAAATCATTCTACGTAATAATATTATGATCTAGTCTTTAGGAAGGTCCCATAAGTGAAAGGCTTAGCCATCAATTTCCTTTCATTTACATTATATTTATATGATTCTTGGTTCAGTGTGTCTGATCGTTAGCAGATTATGGCGTTTTGAAAAGTGCAACCTCTATTTTTTCACCCCTTAGACAGATGACTGACTACCGTACTGAATGGTGCCTTACTTACTTATTCCAGACCCTTCTACCGTTTGGTTTAGGGTTACCTGCTTTCCAAATTTGATTAATTTTGGTGCATGGTAACTAAGGAAAGTGTCAAGTACAGCGTACGGGCAGACATTTTGGTTTCTTATTTTCAATAATAAACCTTTGGAATCGGAAGTGAAAATGTTTTTTGAGTACTGGAGGGGAACGCTTTCGATGTAAGGACATCATCTTCAGGCCTTCGAGAGAACGCTAGAGTCAGTTCGTCAGTTGGTTCCTATTTATGTGGAGGGGGAAGTGAGACTTGTCGGGGAACAACAAAGGAAGTGAAAGGTATTTTGGTGTTAGGAGAACAAAGGAAGTGAAGGGAAGGATGAAGTTGTTGGTCTGTTCTGTCTTACGGGAAGAGCATAAGACTAATCCTACGTTATTCTCTGGACGGCCTGATAATGATGTCCTTACATCGAAAGCGCTCGCCTCCAGTACTTACTGAACCAGCTAGTGGCAACGGATTCCTCCGGTAGGTACGGTAGTATTACTTCATACACTAGCGGAAATAACTTTTTAGATTTAATAATGAAATTAGGTTTTTGGGTCCCATTTGGGTTCTAGTTGGTCTGCGAAGTTCGGCGTTACTGTCAGTCATCTCTAAGGGGAGAAAAATAGGGGTTGATATTTCTGGGTCCCCCCCCCCCCCCCCCTTCCGCGACGCTGGCAGGGCAGTCGGACGAAAAGCCTCAGCCTGGAATGGCTGTTACTTTACTATTTTTAAAATTATTTTCGGGGCGCAGTTGTCTCGATTTTTTTAAACGTTTTTAAATTGATCTCTGTGATGATCCAGCGGGAGCTAAAAGTAGGAATAAATACACGAGACTACTTGAGTCGGTTTGTGTGGTCAAATGACAATTTATTGGCAGTTCACAGCTTCTTTTATACCCCTTGATACATCCCCAGAGAGGGGTAGGGGAACCCCGCTCAGGGAAGCCGTTAGACGCGGCTTATAATGCAAGCGACGCTATTTACATAGTGTTAGGGAGCAGCCGATCACCACACTGCTCCCCCCAGAATTGAAGTTAAATACTGCAATTATGTAAATGACGATGAATCTTGTTCATGAGGCCTCGGTGTTGGTGAAAGAGGCTGCGTGTGAGCTGTGTAGTTGCCGTGTAGGTGGGTGGCTTGAGGAGTTTGTGGTGTCTCGCCGTCGTGTGTTAGCGGCGGCTGCGGTGTGGGATTCGTGAACGTGCTCGGATGCGGTCCAGCTGGAAGCGTCGGGGGCGATGTCTCGGAGAGCGCTGGAACGGGCGGCTGGAAGAGGTGATCTTCCGAGGCGGCTTGAATGGCGAGGCAGGAGGTGCCGGAGCAGGTGACGTCGGCCGCGCCTGGAGTAACGGCTGCGCCTGGGTCCCAGTGAAGACGGTGTCGGGAGAGGCCTGTGTCCCAGGGTGTGATAGGCCGTGTTTGACGGAAGACCGGGCGCTGTAGAGCTGTAGGTAAGTACGGCCGGGGCGCTGAGTCGGGCCAGGATGTGCCAGTGTTACAGCTCTCTCTAGGACATGTTTCGTTGCTTCGAAGGCGGCTTCGGAGTCGTGAGAGCAGTGGAGTGGGCGTTTATGTCGCTTACGGGCGGCCGTTCGATCGGGCAGATGTGTAACGCCGGCTGGGTGATACGATGTGGCCGAGGAATTCGGCGGAGGTGCGGGCTAGTTGACACTTCGACTTGTTGACTTGGAGGCCGTATTTTGTTAGAGTATCGAGTAGTAATTTTACGTGTGTAAAATGTTCCTCGATATCTCTCGAAGCTACTGGAAGGTCTTTGTAGACGGTGGTCCTATTGAGAGGCTGCGTTGAAGCCCTAGGTTGATGGTGGTGCTGGATCACCTGCAACTCCTCGTTGACGGTAGCCACACGAGGAGGAGGGAGAAGGGTATGGAGGCGGTTCCGGTGTCTCCATTTTCTTCTTTGATGTTCCTGAAGGTGTGAATCCGAGGAATGAATGCTCCGTTGATGGTCGCTCTCGTTAAGTAGGCAGCGGAAACGGCGAGATGTTCTCTGGTTGGTTCACTGGAGAGACGATAGCTGGTTGGTCGTGGATCTGTCGAGTGGTGGAGGGCGTAGGCGGTTCGCTGTCGATCGCAGGAGGCGAGAAGCCGGGGCGAGAGGTGTATTAACTTCGCCGGTGTTGCGTTCGCAGAAGGCCGGGGCGAATGAGCGTGTCTCACGCCGAGTTGTCGCCGTAGGCTGAAGATCGCAGAGGGCGAGAAGCCGGGGCGAGAGGTGTATTAACATCGCCGGTGTTGCGTTCGCAGAAGGCCGGGGCGAATGTGCGTGTTTCACGTCGAGTTGTCGCCGTAGGCTGAAGATCGCAGAGGGCGAGAAGCCGGGGCGAGAGGTGTATTAACATCGCCGGTGTTGCGTTCGCAGAAGGCCGGGGCGAATGTGCGTGTCTCACGTCGAGTTGTCGCCGTAGGCTGAAGATCGCAGAGGGCGAGAAGCCGGGGCGAGAGGTGTATTAACATCGCCGGTGTTGCGTTCGCAGAAGGCCGGGGCGAATGTGCGTGTCTCACGTCGAGTTGTCGCCGTAGGCTGAAGATCGCAGTGGGCGAGAAGCCGGGGCGAGAGGTGTATTAACATCGCCGGTGTTGCGTTCGCAGAAGGCCGGGGCGAAGAGACGGTCGCAGGAGGCGAGAAGGCGGTGTTGCATACGCAGAAGGCCGGGGCGAAGGTGCGTGTTGAGCCGTCGCTAGAGGCGAGAAGGCGGGACGCTGTTCGCAGAAGGCGGGAAGCCGGCGAAGGTGCGTGTTGAGCCGTCGCTGGAAGCGAGAAGGCGGGGCGCTGATCGCAGAAGGCGGGAAGCCGGCGAAGGTGCGTGTTGAGCCGTCGCTAGAGGCGAGAAGGCGGGACGCTGTTCGCAGAAGGCGGGAAGCCGGCGAAGGTGCGTGGTGAGCCGTCGCTGGAAGCGAGAAGGCGGGGCGCTGATCGCAGAAGGCGGGAAGCCGGCGAAGGTGCGTGTTGAGCCGTCGCTAGAGGCGAGAAGGCGGGACGCTGTTCGCAGAAGGCCGGAAGCCGGTGAAGGTTGCGTGTTCGTCGTCGGGCGCCGCCGCCTCGCCGGCAATCGTAGTAGGCGAGAAGCCGATGCGAAGGTGAAGGTGCGTGTTCTACGTCGGGGTGACCAGTGTGGTGATCCAGCGGGAGCTAAAAGTAGGAATAAATACACGAGACTACTTGAGTCGGTTTGTGTGGTCAAATGACAATTTATTGGCAGTTCACAGCTTCTTTTATACCCCTTGATACATCCCCAGAGAGGGGTAGGGGAACCCCGCTCTGGGAAGCCGTTAGACGCGGCTTATAATGCAAGCGACGCTATTTACATAGTGTTAGGGAGCAGCCGATCACCACAATCTCCAATTGGGATTTTTTTTTAGACCAACCGGAGCATTTCACGTCCAGCCGCTCGTTCGCAATAAAGCCCTGAACTTGCATCGAAAAGCTTCGTCAACATGGCCATGAATGAAACGGTATACGTCCAGCCCAGAATTGATATAATTGCTAGGGAACACCTGATTATAATTACGCATGGCTACATGAAATCGAGTTGGTTATTGCGTGATATTATTTCGGGTCTTTTTTTTTTGGAGTTCGGTAAGTACTTTCGTAGCTTGAATAAACGTTGCACTTCTTGAATAACAATAAATATCTAGTAAATTATTGATCATTCTTGCATTCACCACATAGGTTATGAAACTGTAATTGCCCGGCCGGCTCTAGAAATTGATCTACGGCTTTCCTGTTGGGGGGGGGGGGGGGGTTACGAACCCCCGAGAGTAGATATAATAAGGGTACCGTTGAAGCCCCTTATTATATTATATCTACTCACGAGGGTAGGTGTTGACCACAGAAAGCAGTGATCTGCGCGGAAGGGGCATCCATGATACAGATAAATAATGAACCATTGCGTAATAATTTGTAGCGTTTTTATTCCATTTTTGAATTTTGCAGGGGGGGGGGGGGCTAATTTTTATTTCCTTTCTTTTTTTTAGTGCTCGATTTCAAAGGTTCTTTGTTGAACGTTTGCCCATTCGGAAGGTTTTTCAAACAATCAGTTTCACGTTGTCCGATGCAGACGCCGTAAACGAATAATAATAACATACCTTCCGGATGAGTCCGTCCTCACTAGCTGGTTGAGCACTGGAGGCGAGCGCTTTCGATGTAAGGACGTCATCATCAAGCCGTCGAGAGATACTCGCGCTCGCCTCCAGTACTCAACCAGCTAGTGGGGTGGGGGCGGACAACTCCGGAAGGTGTAGTAATATTACTTCTTACACTAGCGGAGATAACCCTTTAGATTTAATGCCGTAAACGATTGTTTACTTCTGAAGTCCAAGGCGAAGAAATTATGTTTTCAGGTTGTGCTATTCTCTATAGGAGGGGAATATTCGTTAAGTAACGCGCCGTCAATTTCTACCTTCTCTGCAAAATTGATTTTATGATGGCATAATAACGATAATTAGAAATTTCACGAAAAGTAACCTAAGTTGTTTGCATCCCCTATGGTTGGTTGGGCAGAGAGGATCAACGGATTGTTGTTCAAATTGTTGTCCGGAAATGCATTGTTCAAATGAATTTATATTGTCCACAAAACATTCTCGCTTTGCATCCTCCGTATCCTCTTAGTTATAGATTAAACTCTAAGCGAAAAGTAATTGTGAAATACTGATTTGCCCCTCGGGCCTTGTACGAATAACGGCCAGTCCGTGCCTTGCAAGAGAAAACGCTTGGATATGGCCCAGCAGATGGGGGGAAAGAGGAAATCTGCTCTGGGCGACATCCTTTGAGTCGTCTGAGTGATCGTTGCTGGGCCATACCCGCTTCGGCTATAATAAGACTATTTACGAGTACATCGAGTCATATGTTTAGTATAAAGCTGGAACTATGTGCGGAGGAGAGACGACCCTGTTTGTAAAATTAACATCCCCGCCAGGGCTTCCACATTTTCGACCAATTAGTTCATCTCTGAGCCATAAGTCAACTGAACTATCCTGCATTTTGGGTTAGGAGATTGGTCTGACGCCACAGTTGAAATAGAGTTCGCTCGGAGACATACACTCCGAGCTATTAGCCCTAGTGGCTGTCCTCCCTATGTTGTAAAATCGTAAATTCGTATACTACAAATTACAATTTATTACAAACTAGCAAACTTACCCACCCCTCGGGTGGATAAAGTAATCAAAATTAAATTAATTGGATAGAAAACCTTCAGTTTACAAAAGCACAATGACCTGTCTACCGAATAATTTTGCCAAGATTCCGTTGCCAGGGATGGCCTATTTACAAAGAAATAGGAAATCTGGAAAGGGTACGACGGCTATAAACCTCCCCCGGCCAACTCCGAGCATTACGCGAAAAACCTCATAAAAATCCGTCAAGCCGTTTTTCAGTGGTTCTAATAGAAATTATCAATTTATAGTAGAGATAGCATTTTGGGGTCAGTATGAAGTGAACTCAGTGAGATTAATATAAATGTTAGGGACTGAGGGTGAGAAAAGCATATTATTAATGATTTGATATCTGTCATTTGTTGTAATGTTGAGCTCCTCATATATATATATATAGGCCCGAAAAACCATAAACAGCGCTCTAAAAACATGGATTACCACTGCCCTAGTGAATTCAATAAACAGAAGGGATAAAACTGGGTGAACAACTACAGCGAAATCCTAATGATCAAAATCTAAGAAACATCTACACCAATTACCGTAACAAACTTGAATATCTTCTCTGTCACGCAAAAAAATTATTATTTCAGATCACAACTTGCCGCATCTAACAACCTTTATAAAGTATGGAAAACAATTAACGCGGCACTAGGTAAAAAGCTCAACGACCCAATTGTGATCAGGAAATTCATTTGTGATAGTGAGGAGAGCCAAGACCCCAGAGAAAGTCAATAAGTTGAATGATTTTTTTTTTTACCTCAGTAGGTAAAAAAACTCAATAAACTCATAATTTAAAACCTATCAACCAACCAGAGATCTTCCAAACATGGCGTCATCTAAAATGAGTTTTAGGAGTTTTAGGTTTGCAACAGAAGAAGTATTCAAAGCTATTACACCAGTCAGGGGTGGGACAAGTCCAGGCTGGGACGGAATATCATCCAACGTGATTGAAAACACGGCACTATTTTTAGCATCCCCTCTTACTCACATGATTAGCCTGAGTTTATTACAGGGTGAATTTCCAAATGCCTCAAAATAGCTGTAGTGCGACCTCTGTATAAAAAAGGACCTAACACTAGAAAGCAGTTACCGCCCTCTTCCGCTGCTGTCAAAACTTTGCGAAAATAAAAAATTAGCCGAGTCGCAACTAATACAATATCTTGAATCAAATAATCTCTTATCCCCTATCCAATTCGGATTTCGACAGCACATGGGTACAGAGGATGCGCTAGTTAATCTAGTGACGGAAATAACAAATGGGCTCCACGAAGGAGGCAAAATAATATCAATGTTCATTGATCTTATTAAAGCGTTTGACTGAATAGAAACATCGAGATTAGTCCCTAAACTTGAAAGAACTGGACTTGATGAATTGAAAATTCATTGTTCAATTGAAAAAAATTGTTTACTTAGGATGCTGTTTTGGTTGTTTAGGAAGCTGCTAACTTTCAAATTAATAATATGCCCCTATGCCATACGAAAGGCACTCTGTTGAAGCCTGCATAAAATCTACATAAAATCTGCTTTGGAGTACCGCAAGGATCTGTCCTTGGCCCAATTTTGTTTCTGATACATATAAATGACCTTTTTAATATGAACTTGAGTTGCAAATTTGTAGCTTTTGCTGATGATATAGCTATTGTGATAAATGAGAATACCTGGGAGCTAGCGCATTCTATCGCAGAAAGGACTAAGTAGCCAAATGGTTTAGCACAAATAGTCTCACCATGAACCTTTCGAAAACCAAGTACATTACATTCTCAATAAACATAACAGGACTTCCAAATGACTCTAAACTCAAAGTGCACAAGGAAAACTGTGGCGTAGTAAGAAATTTGTGCAGCTGCATGGAAATAGAAAGGCTGAATACAATAAAATACCTAGGAGTGCACCTGGATCAGCATCTCAAGTGGAAGGATCATGTAGCTGAATTAGTGAATAAAATCAGGAAATCCATGCACTACTTTCTGATGCTACGAAGATGGCTAACGAAAGAAAACCTTAAAATGGTGTATTATGCTCATGTATACAGTATTTTAACTTATGGTATCATTGTCTGGGGAGGTACTTATGCGTCAACCTTTAATAGTATAAACATAGCAATGAATACAGTTTTGAGAATTGCAACTAATTCCCATAAACGTACTTCAACTAGTTACCTATACAAATACTTCGGTGTTCTCGCTCCCAGAATGGCTTGTGAACTAAGAGAGATTAAAATGTGAAAAATCACGAAAGTGCACTTCGGCGTGGGCCCCATTATCTATTTCCTCGGAAACCTCCACTGACTCTCAGTGGCGTAGCCAGGATTGTTCATTGAGGGGGGGGGGGGGGGGGGGAGTATCGGAAATAGGTGTCGGAAGTTCCTGTCATGCAGCATGGCTATAAGAGCGAATTTTCAAATAAATATTCCTGCTATTGTGTAAAAACATGATATAGCGAGTAACCATAGGTACCACTTTTCTTAAAATTATACAATTTTTCGTGATTTTAGCCATTTTTGCCGATGTTTGACCCCAATGAAGTCAAATTTGACCCACTTGTTTTTGGAAAAATATTTTTATCATCATGATTAATCATCCCACACAACGTCAGGTGAATTAATATTGATTTTAGCCATTAATACCAACTTTTTATCCCCAAAAATCAAAATCTGACCTATTCTGTGTGAAAAAAAAACTGAAATTGTATTTTTCTGTCTTGACTCGCTCTTCCGTACCACTTCCAGTGTATCAATTGTTTGCAATTTTAGCCGTTTTTACCGACTTTTGACCCCTAAAAACTCAAGATTTGACCCCCTTGGAATTTTTGAAAATTTTTGACCCCCTTAGAACTCATCCTTTTATTTGGCAATACAAACGTTTTGGAGAGATATAGAATTTTCATCATGTACCCAAGGACAGATGCCATCTGGAGTGGCACATAAATAATATACATAATATATAGATTTTTATATTATTGTATTGTATTGTATACATTGTGCTCTGAAACGGATTTGCCTATAAAAATATTTCAAAAATTCATGTTCTGAAAATGTTACCCATTGCAATAGCTTCATTTTCTTTGGAAGTTCGCTAATAAGGTTTGACATTACAAACAAAGCTGAATTCAAATTAAATTTAACAAAGCACTAAATGATACAGGTAACGTTAGGTAAGATAAACTGATGAAATAAAACATTATTTGGCAATTCGCGAATTTTCAAGGAAATTGAAGATATTGCAATGGGTCTAAAATTTTCAGAAAATAAGTTTTTGAAATTATTTTATAGGAAAATCCGTTTCAGAGCATCCTGATTTCATCCCTAGATTTTAACAAAAATTTATACGTATGTGTCACTCCAGACGTATCTGACCTTGGTTATGTGATAAAAATTCCAAATTTCGCCAAAATGTTCTTATTGCCATACAAATGGATGAACAATTTTCAAAAATTTGAAGGGAGTCAAATTTGAGTTTTTAGGGGTCCAAAATAAGTAAAAACGGCTAAAATTGATATATAAAATCACTGAAAGTGGTATGGAAGGATGAGTTAAGACAGAAAAATACCATTTCAGTTGTTTTTCACACAGAATGGGGGTCTAATTAGGATTTTTGGGGTCAAAAATTGGTATTAAGGGCTAAAATCAATATTATTCCCCTGAAGTGTGGGATGGTGACGGTGAGGGACTATTTCGATAAACATTTTTGTCAAAAAGAGTGGGTCAAATTCTTGGGACAGATAGCTTGTAATCAAATAAACGTAATATTACTTAACTGTAAAGTCATATTTTGATTTTCCGTTTAATCTGTTATTATTGTATTTGTTACTTTTGTGATGGTTACTATTCTTAAGATTTAATTTTAATTTGTGATAACGTTTTCGAGCCAACGGGGGGGGTTATGACCCCCACTAACACCCCCTCCCCCCACCCCCCACCCCATGGCTTCGCCACTGCTGACTACAGTTTCGCGATTATTATTTATGACCATCAAGAAGCGTTCGCGGGGGAGACCCAGCACTGAGGAGTCAGGGCTCGAGCAGGCTTACAGCGAACAACTTCCCATCTCCGTAGCCAAGTATAATGACCTAAAGAAGATGTGTGCGGACCTGACCATCCCAAAAGATTATCACAACTGTTTCACTTCCCTCAAATATTCGCGCATCAACTCGACACTCTCCCAGCTCCTGACTTGAGTGAAGAATCGGACTATGAAGATTAGATGATGCGAAAGTCAAGTTGTATATTCAACTTTTTACAACGTATTGATTGATTGATTCCCCCTGTTTTTTCAATAAAATTCTTCTCAAGTTTACGTATTTGGTGAACCGTTACTTATAGGTATTATAAAACTTACAACGCTACAACCACGAATCATCAGTTTCGTGAAAATTGAATCAAGTTTTTACGAAAATTAACACCAAAACCACGAATCTGCTGTTTGAAGCCCTGTGCGGTTATCACGTACATAGGAGTACATGATACATAAAATGTTGGCCTCAAGGGCATTTTTAAAAGCATTATTGTTTTTATAAATAATAATATCGATTTTTCCTGATCAGTCATAACTTTAAACACGATTTACTCAAAAAGCTGATTTTGCAGATTCGCGGTTTTGGCATGGTGGCGACGAATATTATGTCCGTTTCAGACCAATGATCCAAAACTGAATTTAAACTGAATTATAGGTGTATATACGTCGGTATGGAAGAGGGACGAATGGTTGAGTACTTGTGAATTCAACGAATTTCTATTATTATATTATAATTCGACGCATCTTCTTCAAGCTATTGCTACAAAGTGTGATCTGGATTATCTATATTTTTCAAGACTCTCCTCCTTGGTTGGGAACGTAGGTAGTGGATACATTTCTGGTAAATTTATATCTTACATATTCTCCCTTGGTAGCCAATTTATAGGTTGCAAGCTCTTTGGCTAGGTATCATAGGAGTTTTCCTGCAGCGTAAACACATACAACTACCTACTTCCTGACTTTGGGAAAATTCAATTGAAAGTTCGCCTCCTCCAATTACACGCTGCCAAGATCAGACGGGGCTAAGTTTCATATAGCGAAGTTGACCACTGATTGGTTGAATCAGTTTCAACTTTTTGAAACATCAAATTTTTGTCCGCCGTGCGACTCTTACCATGAATCAAAATTAATGAAATTTGGTTTGTGGGTCCTATTTGGAGTCTAGCTGGTCTGGGAAGCTCGGCGTTTCTGTCGGTCATCTCTAAAGCTGTGAAAAGTAGGGGTTGAATTTTCCAGGGCGCATAGCGTCCTCGTATTCATGTCGTAAAAGCCAAGGGCCGACCCCCGTGACTTCCGAAAGTCTACGGAGTTATGAGCTGATAAATTACTTCGATAAGCAGGGAAAATACCGTTCAACATTAGAAGGAATGAATGACAACAACGCTTCCATAACCAATGCCGAAACAAAGGCGAACTTCGTGAAATGGCAAACGGTATTCAATCAATTTTTTCCCGAAATGATTTTGAATTTATTTATTTATTACAGGGGTGAGCCCAATTGCATAATAACATTCAAGGGGAGTGAAAAATATACTAAAATAAGTAAATAATACAAAAAAGAACTTGAAAAAAACTAAAATATTTCATGAATAACTGATGGGGGGGGGGGGGGGGGGGAAGATAACAAATGAAGAGAGAGATTTCATGAATTTCATTCATGAATGCTATTAAATAAATAAAATGAAAAATCTTTCCACCCGCCCTCATTTTGCTCTCTTTTTAATAAAAAGATAAATTTATTCTTATCACTAATTTGTGTCATCCTATTGAATCCGAACTAATTCAGGTATTCAATGCCGCACTAGGAAACTTCATGCATTCTGTTGTGCGGTGAGTGGGTTTATCCCAAGGTTGAGTATATAAGAACAACGTCAGCACATTGGTGTCGGTTCAGTGAAATTAGTTCGTTAGTGCTGGGACTCCCACGAGTGAAAGGAAAATCCTCTGTCGGACTGCTCGCTGCAGCGCGCGAGATAAGAATTAATTGAAAGTACGTGTCAACCTTGAAATCGAAACTGGTTCAACAATAAACGACCACAAGTTAGTTTTATGTAATATGAAAAGAACCTTTGGAATGGGGAACGCCGAGAGGGAAGGGGTCCGAGTTATTTATTTTAGTATTATTAGTACCTACACCTCTGATATGTGAAGTGTCTCATTTTATTGGAATCTGCCAAACAAATGGTACCTTATTTAAAATATGAAAAAAGGATATGTCACATAGTCAAAACATGTCACATAAGATGTCACATCAATAAGGTTAGGTACTGTCACCGTGACCGTGATGAGAATAATACATATACCTGGCTTATTATAAATGCTTATTATTATACCTGGCTTATCCAATAAATTATTTCGTGGCTCTGGTTTATTGGAGTAGTTTTTCGACCGCTGATAGGTCGTCGAGGTTTGTTTGGTAAGTGAAATAAGATGTTACATATTTAGATATATATTGTTCTTATTTATTCCAACGTTTCAACGCTTTATTTCATAATTTTCAAGGAATCAACAAAAAATAGTTATGACATTATCTCTAGTTCGAGTTGAATAATATGAAAGCCATCTATTATCATCTTAAAAGCGCTGCAAATTATTACACAAAGGTTTATTATTTACCTGTATAGATGCCCCTTCTGCGTAGATCACTGTTTTCTGTGGTCAATATCCTCAAGCTCCCCCCACGAAAGCCTTGAATCGAGTACTGGAGCCGGCCCCGGAATTAAAGTTTCCTACAAATGCGCGGGATTCAATAATTCAATAATTAATTCTTATGTAGATATTCATGAAGCATAAGGCAAATAAAATAAACTCTTGTGTAATAATTTACCTGTATAGGTGCTACGTGGATAGTATAATGAACCGTTAAATGCAATAATTTACATTGGAATACTAATTTACCGTTGTGTAATAATTTGCACATCAATAATACTTCAGCGGTTGTTCAAGTTGCAAAAGTACCTACCAACAAACTCCAGCCCCTTCTGCGTAGATGGTATAATAATAATTTACCCATCAATAATACTCCAACGTTTGTTCAAGTTAAGAGCCATCACTTTTCAAATGAAATAATACCACAGAACAACCAACTCGACTTCATACTCCGTGAATATAATCAGGTGCTCCCTAGCAATGATTATCTCGGGCCAATTCCCGATTGTTACCGCGTCCCTAGTGATGATATTTTGGCTGAATGTATACAATTTCATTCACCCTCCTGTTGCCTGTCGGTACAAACTTCTGGGCCTTACTGTCAACGAACGGCTGGACGTACAATGCTCCGGGTGGTCTTAAAAAAACTCCCAAGTTCGAGAACTATGTAAGAACGTAGAAAAATTCGAGGTGACTGGCGTTAACGCCGAGGTTCGAGGACCAACTCGACCCCAAATGCGACCTATAAACCGAACTAAGAAAAGTGCGAAGTACGGCGGACGGGCAGACATTTTTTTATTGCATTTTCGGATTCTACATACCTTGAAACGGTATGTTAACTTGTATGTTAACGGTATGTTAACTTGTTGTGTATAGGTATGTTAACTTGTGTTATTGTACTGTTCACCTGAGGAGTCAGGGATGTGAGCGGCGGTTTTCAAGATTTTTTTGGGTAGCAGTACTTTCTATTATTTTTTTGTGTTCAAAGGATTTACTGGTCTAGCCTTTGAAAGTTTTGGGCTTCTGGTGAAAGGTGGCTTTCTTCTGTTTGCGTGTATGAAGTTTGCGTAACATTGTTACAGATAAGGTTGTTAACATCCGTTCTTTTATTCACCATCGTGTCTATAGCCATTGTCTCTCCATTTGAATAATTTCTTTAAATGGGTACCTTGAAACAGAAACTATAATTTTTTGTGTGTGGAGGGGGGGGGGGGTATGTTTTCCTGTTCGATTCCAAAGATCATTATTGAACATAATAAATTTAAAAAGTGTCGGATTGAACACAATATGTGAGTTTGTTGGGTGGCCATTGGGATTACCAGATTTAAGGATCTCGAAATGTAGGAAACTTTTACCTTTACCTTTTTTCTATATTGAAACTACTCAGAAAGTATAAAAATTGACCCAAACTCCGAGTGTTACTTTGAATGAAGTGAGCTTAGGTATTCATAATGATTATTCACAGCAAACCGTAGTGTCGTGTTCCATAGAAACTTATTTCCGGTTACTGACGCGAAAGGCAACGTTTGAGTAGGTGGTCAGGGTCCAACAAATAAGAAAAGTGTTGCTGAAATCTGTCGGTTATTTTTCACTCTGGTAAATCATACAGCTATTGGGATCATTCATTCCGAGATTCATTCATGTTGTAATCATATTTTTCATTAACAAGACTGATTAAATAAAAGGCCGGTATAATCATTAGATGTATGTTGTATCATTACTGGTAAAGGTACCTAGGTACCCTATGTTCGAAAACCGAATACCGGAACCCATTTGATTTATGAAATACTTTATTACTCTTCATTTCATCTGTATTTCATACAGCACGACATTGTTTTAATGGTATTTCAAAAGTTTATCTTCGACGTCCCCCGTCGACATCCTGTAAACTTGGATTGCCCTAAGGTGTAAGTTCCAGACTTATTCGAGAAAACCTCGAGCCAGTTCGGAAAGTACACAAAACTAGCAGAATATTTTGAAGTTCGGGGTTATAGCGGTTCGAGACTTGCGAGGACCAAGTTTTGATGGAATCTGCTCCCGAGTTTGAGATTCCCAATAGCTGTCTTGAAAATGCGGTTTCGCCCATTCGGTGTCTTAAAACTCGTTAGACAGTCGCACCAGTTACCTTCTCACTCGTCATTTTGATCTTTTGAATGGTAGAATTAAGTTAAGGTGGTAAAGGCACTTCAGTACCTCCAAGGTTGTTTGCCTCTAAAATAATATTCAAATCACTTTAAGTTGTATAATCGACGTTTCGGACATTTAACTGTCTATTTCTGGAATAATGGCAGATAATCCAGGGTACCTACTCAAGAGCCTTATTTATTCACATTATAAATTTGGCTCTTAATAATACAAAAATGCAATATAGGACAATAACGTTCGCATTCATTCGTGTTTATTGGGCAACATTGCTTAATTTTTGTTCTATCTGGTCTTCATGGTAGTTTTAAAATAATCAGCGTGCCAATTTTCAGCACAATTATTTCCATTTAATTTTTTCGAGTTGGACCTTAAGCAGGCATGGCGATTGCAATTTTCGGAAATCTCTTCCTCACATCCACCAGATTGGAAATGTGAACGTTTCCTATGAATTTTCAAGTTTTGCTCTTTCCAACCCGAACGGATATGCAGTTTCATGTTCTTCTTCGAACCTTTCATTTCTGATCTTATGAAATGCTTACTGCTACCTCCTACTTCATATTTATAGAGAGATAACCGTTTGTTGAATGTTGCCCCTGAGACTTTCCAAATGATCATTCATGAACTGATACTGTCTCAACTTCCTTTACTTTTCTCGCTTTTATAGACCTCTCAGTACCTTCGTTCGAACATTTTCCCCATCCATCGTATTAGTTGACGTTAATCCTTTCTCGTTGTTATTCTATTTTATCATCGAGGGACTTTCCTAATGAATAATAAATTACTGATACTGCTAGTGGAACTTTCTAATTCACAGTAGCTCTTGAAACTCTATTGTGTATATATAGAGTTATATGAAGGTTTTTCCTTCTCTCCCGGAGAAATCGAAAAGCGAGTTTTTCGATTGAAAGGTGAACCCGCCCTTTTCACCCGCTCCGCCCTGACCTGGATCCCAGAGCTCAGAAAAACGTTAGTTTCAATAACCTTGTCCCACGCTTCGAATGTTGTGAGCAAACCGAAGTTCTATTATACCAGATCTACGGGTTCAACTCGGCCGTCCGTTCAGGTGAGGATTTTTTTTTTTTTCGATGCCTCACTTTTTATTATAGCTCAGAAATGTTTCGAAGCGGATTGGTATAAAATATATAATAAGCTACTGGAATGAATCCAAAATTTTTAGTAGTACACAGATTTTTGGGGAATGTTTTGATACCTACCAATCCGAGGAACTGTTAGAATCCAACTCTGGATTTAAATAATCATTTGTCATATGTGTACATATATGAAAAAGTAGGTAGGTCCTATTTCGGTTTATTATTTTCAATAATGAACCTTTGGAATCGAGCATGGAAAATGTTTTTTTAACCCCCTCAAAATTTGATGGTTTCCGTTTCAAGGTATGTAGAATCCGAAAATGCAATGAAAAAATTTCTGTCCGTACGCCGTACTGAGCACTTTTCTTAGTTACCATGAACCAAAATTGACGAAATTCGGTTTATAGGTCCCATTTGGGGTTTAGTTGGTCCTCGAAGCTCGGCGTTAATGTCAGTCATCCCTAAGGGGTGAAAAATAGGGATTGAAGTCTCCAGGACGCCGTTTTCTCGAATTTTTTTACGGTTTTAAGTAGTTCTCAAACTCGGGAGTTTTTTAAGACCACCCGGAGTATTGTACGTCCAGCCGTTCGTTCACATTAATGCCCAGAAGTTTGCACCGACAGGCATTTTCAACAGCAGGGGGAATGAAATTATTGTATACATTCAGCCCAGATATCATTACTAGGGACGCGATAACAATCGGGAATTGGCCCGAGTTCATCATTGCTAGGGAGCACTTGATTATAATCACGGAGTATGAAGTCGAGTTGGTTGTTCTTTGATATTATTTCATTTTAAAAATGATGGCTCTTTTGGAGTTTTTTGATAGGTAGTGAAACTTGAACAAACGTTGAAGTATTTCGATGGGTAAATTATTACACAATGGTAAATTATTACACAAAGTTAAATTATTACACAACGGTTCATTATACCATCTACGTAGAAGGGGCTGGAGTTTGTTAGTAGGTACTATTGCAACTTTTTTTACTCCCCATCAACAATTTCCCTTCAGAACTTCATTATTTGCATAATATTTTTTTGCCATTTTAGTTACATTGTCATCGACAGAATTATTTTAGCAACATTTAACTCGTGATTTAGCCCTACCTAGTAACGAGTACGGAGTTTGGTACTAACCTACGGAGGATCTGCGATCTACATAATATGTGTATAGAATAATAAATATTATATTATATAGACGTGTTATCTTATACAGAGAGCTGTGATTTGTAACAGAAGGGTATTCTGTACAAAATAATAAACCGTTGTGCAGTTTTTTTTCTATATATTTTCATTAGTGTCACTTCAGATATTTGGGAACTTGGCTACCCAATTGATAAAAATTTATAAATTTCACCAAAATCTCTGTAAAAATCAACGAAAAGGCTCGTTCAAAGTTGTGCATTTTTCGTATACAAAAAGTGGGCTTAGTAAGTTGAGTTGATTATTGCACATTCTCCATGCGCTATATTTGAAATGAATATCTAAATCAATGAGCACATGTTTGTTTGTGCCTAAAAAGGGAAGTATTACGTTCCCATGTCGTTGGATACATAATTTTCCTAGAAGCATCTCCAACACTCGATCAGGAAAAATGAGGGTCACTCTTCAGTTCTTCCCTCTCATCAAAATTGTAGGCCATCGATTGAACCCGGTGTATGTAATGGTCGGAGGGAAGGCATGAAAATTACATGGACATTCTGTCCTGAGTAACTAGGGTGATGTGTAATGGGTACCTCTAAACTTGTCCGTTCGTTTGAGCCGCTGCCTGATCCCTCTGTGCTAAATAATTATTCGATTATAATCACCGACTGTGAGTACTGCTGAGGGAAAACCTCGTTCTCGCTTCATCACCTCCATCAAACCGCTAAAAGACCTTGACGTGCGGATAATCACCCTCTCGACTGGCTAGTGTCTGACTCATTATAGGTACCTACCTACCTACCTACTTATTGCTCTTTAAGTAATTGGTATCGGCAGGTAAGGGTCTGTAAAGAACGACCAGTGTAGGGTGACTATAAGTCCGGATTTCCCCGGATGTGTCCGGGTTTTGGGGGCAAAACAAGCGTCCGGACGGATTTTGAAAAAAGGCGGAGATGTCCAGATTTTGCAGAAAGCCAGGTCCGAATCCCCGTTCGGCCGATATCTGTGGCTCTCGGCAAAATCTTTCTTTGTTGGTGGTCAGTGGTGCCACTATAACATTACTAAAAGCCCTGGTCCCCCCCCCCACCGTTTTTATCAGCGAGTTGGCAGTAATTCCTCTCTTCTTATTGGGAAAAGTCCCACGAAACTGGCTATAACGTATCAATCAAACCTTCCTAGCTTGGCGCGCGATGTGACAACGACAACAAAAACGCTGTAGAGTCTTTGTCACATGGGTTTATTATTCTGTTGGAAATACCTACAGAAATGTTGGCTGGTCATTTATTGTTTCTTTCATGTGCAATAATTGAAACAGCTATTTTTGACGGTTTCCACAAATCATGACCCTCCAAAAACACGAATTAGGCTCCTATTTTTGATAAATTATATTTATCATTGATAGCGGAATTTATTTGACTTGATTCACCTTTTAATAGGTACTAATTCTAGTGTTATTATACAAATTTTTGGTGATTTCAGACAATTTCCCAGGTTTTTGACTAATAAAAAATGAATTTTGGGAGCTGAACCTTCGTTACAACCTCAATTCTTCACTCTTTGGTCAAAATCAACTTCATATTCGGTCTTCTCGCCCTAAAAAAAATGGAAAACGATACATCACAAGCTCATGTTACTAAAACACCAATAAACCCTATTTTTACCCCTAGTTTTGCACCCATAACACCCTTGAGTGTATTCCGATCGGGCTGCAAAGTTTCGGGGCACAACTAGGGCGCAAGTGGAACCTGTGTGCGAATGAACGATCTTTTTAGACTGAAAATAAAGGTAGATTTGGATGATATAGTGGACGGCGGACGGACATTGCATTTTTGGAATCTGCGCACCTTGAAACGTAAAAGAAAATTTCTGGAGTGTTCAAAAAATTATTTGCTAAGCTAATATATTATGTCACGGAATAATAATAAACCAAAAGGTAGTACCTAGTCTGGTTAGCTAACCCGAGAAATACTAGGTACTTCACTTCGACCCATCTTTAATTGTGAGGTATTGCCTCCGATGTGGCAGAGCTGAACAGTGGAGCTCGATGGAAGTTAGCGTATATACGGAGTGCCATTTTGAAATATCAGATCTGGCCAAATTTTACCTCTTCAGGTGGAGTGATGATAATGGTGGCAGATGGCGTATTATCTCGGCAAATGAAAATCTGGCCTCGAGCAGAGACCCCCCCCCCCGCAATCATAATTTGATGACGTTTCAAGGTAAAATCCGGGAATGGAATGAAAAAAAAAAAAAAATCTGTCCTTAGTTACGGTGCCGTCCGAATGTAGGTACACAAACAGAAACCGACGTTTCAAGGCGATGCGGTTTTAACTTGATCAGGCTATAACTACGCATAATTATTTCAACTACCGAATATGTGTGTATGGTGGTTGTAGGATGTAGATGTGGATCTATGTATGGAGGATGTATGTAAGGTTGATAGGAATGCAATTTACTATATGATTAATCTATAGACGACGGTTCTATTTTGAGTTGATTCTAAGGAGCGCAAGTATCATCCGCCTAGTTTTAGACCAGAGAAGTCGTGGAAGAATAGCGACACTGTTGCCGTCATCTAGGGTTCATTTTGGGAGATTCTAAGTAGGTCGTCTCTACCTGCGGAATCGTCCATCTTCCCTTGTTTCTGGCCCCTGGCTGCCTAACCGCAAATTCATCGAATATGATCTTCCTGTGTGTAGAGTAGCTAGTAGCTATGCGAACTCACCAGTTAAGCCAGATATCTTCTGTTCCTTTTTACCGTTATAGCTTTTCGGTATTGGTTTCATTACGTAAGTAGGTACAGTGAGGATAGACGGAACACTATCGATGGGGACTCGACAGAAGGGACACCACCATCCGTGAAGACACGGCTAATACCAAAGGAGGCTTGTATCCTGTACAAATGGGAAAATCCCCCACCTGTATACGCGATATCCCTAGCCCATCCTTGATTACTTGAGAGGTCTTCGTCCTTTCCATCTCCTGGAGACCCGTGCGAAAGTCTCACGGGACTTTTTGTTTCGCGCCGAGTTTGAAAAGGAAGGGGGTAATTATAACAATGGGTATTCATGAGACTTATTTCCCCCCCAAAACCCCCTCACTCCTTGTCTTCCAGTTCTACTCAAGCCAGTTCTCTCAAAGTTTCAAGACTATCAACTCTGATGGATAAGCAGGCGTCTACTTTTTGATCATGTTTCCTGGATGATTCGTTGGTCATCTAGTAAGCTAATGCCTTATGAATTGGTGGGCCGCAGTCCTTTTGGTTTATTATTCTGTGAATAATACACCTATGTATTCGCTCAGCAAAAAATTTTTGTAACACCCCCTCAAAATTTTTTCTTTTCCGTTTCAAGGTGCGTTGATTCCAAAAATGCAATGTCCGTCCGCCGTCCGCCGTACGCCGTATCACGTCTACAGGCCTCATTTTCGGTCTAAAAAAATCGTTCTTTCGCACACATGCTCGAGAACTTGATTTTCAATGATGTGATGGATGACGACGTTTTGATTGTTGATCGGAGGGGAAATGAGAATTTTGACTTGCATGTCATTGCGCCTGAGCAGGGAAAACAGCCGATACCTTGGCACGTCGTTCCTGATTTGGAAGAGTTGTGTTTTCCAAGGGTTTTCGCTGGGCAAAAATTTGACCCTGAAAATAAGTTGAGCTACGCCCAGAGGATTAAATATGAAGCCCGACACAGGGACAGGAGGTCATGTACTCCAGAAAGACTATTTTTCATGGCAAAGAAGAAAATTGAAATGGGTGTCGTGTCAACGGCCAACGTTTGCCTCAGAAAATTCAAAAAAGACCGTCAAAATTTCCGTGCTAAAGACGTTACTAATTTGAATTTTATTCCTGATGCTATTCGCCACAACGAGGGTTACAAGTTTCTTAAACAGATCAGGGGGTCTCCCGCGTATTGGGAAGAGAAAAAAAGAAACGTATTGGCCATGGTAAGGCAACTTGGAAAGCCCACAATTTTCTTGACATTCTCTGCGGCTGAACTCCACTGTCCTGAACTCTTGGCAATTTTGTACAAAATTCATTTCAACAGAACTATTTCGATCAGGGAAGCCTCCGAATTGGATGATTTCACTAAAACCAAATTAGTGAAAGATGATCCAGTTACTTGCGTCAGGTATTTCGAACAAAAAGCTACCAATCAAATGAAAGTGCTTGAGAGCAGTGCAATGGTTGACAGTTACCAAAGAAGGGAGTTCCAAGCACGAGGGTCTGTTCATACCCATAATCTTCTCTATGTTAATGACCCACCAGAATACGACCCCTTTGATGATTTGAAGATCAGGAATTGCGTCTCGTTCATTGACAAATTTATTACATGTGGATACGATCCAAAAAACCCTTTGATGTCCGTCCAGAGGCACCGTCACACTTCCACCTGTCATAAAGGCCAGAAAAACAAAAAACACTGCCGTTTTAATTATCCGTTGCCGGTTATGCCTCGAACAACCATTCTTGAGCCCATTGGAAAAGAAGATAAAATTACACCCAAAATGATCCAAAGTTTGAAAAAATACGCAATTTAATGAACGAGTTTTTTTACCATAATACTGCAGTGTCGTGGGAGGACATTCTACACAAACTCGAACTGACCGAGGATGAATATATCTCAGCGATAAGATATTGCTTGAAAAACGCTCAAGTTTTCTTGAAACGATCGAGCCTGGAAGTAGCAATCAACGCTTACAATCCTGTCATCCTAAATTTAAACCGCTACAACATGGACATACAATTCATTTTAAACCCTTACAGCTGTGCCTCTTACGTGGTTAATTACATCAGCAAAGCAGAGGGCGGCCTTTCAAAACTTTTGAGGCAAGCTGAAAAAGACATGAGCGATGGGGTCAGTGCGGGAGAGGTTGAGGAAAATTGGTAATGTTTTCATCAATGGTAGCGTTATGTCCGCTCAAGAAGCGTGCTATCATGTCCTCTCTCTTCCATTATCGCTTATGAGCCGTTCAACTGTTTTCATTAATACTTCCCCACCTGAAGAGAGAGTGAGAATGTTGAAAACTGAGAAAGACTTGCGCAAAGAATTCGAAGCAAACGCTGATTCGGAGGATATTTTTTTGCCCAACATTTTAGAAAAATACAGTAAAAGGTCTGTTCGTCTCGAGAATACTTGCCTGGCAGACTTTGCATGTAACCTCCCTCGAAAACTCAGAAACAAAGTTTACGAACCCGATGAAGATAATGACCACGATCAAATTCTTCCCTCAACAACCTACAAAACGAGAATTCTTCGGTTTCGCTCTTACAAAGAGGAGCAAGATCCGGTCAACTTTCATAGAGAGCAAGTTCTTCTTTTTTTGCCCTGGCGCAATGAACAATCGGACATTATTCAAAACAACTGTTCCAACCTTTATACTCAAAATCTGTCCCAAATATCCGAAAACAGGTCAAAATATTTCAGTGGAATCTCGACAGAAACACTTGAAAACGCGATTGAACGAGTGGAGAATGAGGTTGACCAGTTCCAACAGCTCAGTGACGATGACGAACCGGACTACCCTGTCGATATTTTTGCTCAGGGAGGAGTTGAAGATCCTAAAAGAACTGACGGTTCCAAATACACGTACAAAACCCCTGCTTTGCCGACTAGAGACGAGATTTTTTCTAATATGTTGCTCCTCAACGAAAAACAACGAGACATCGTGATGCACGTCTTGCATTGCTTTAAGGCGAAATTACTTCCCATCAGGATATTTTTGTCGAGCTCGGCAGGAGTTGGAAAGAGTACCGTAATCAAAAGTATTTATCAGCTGCTCACTCATCATTTTTCACATCAACCTGAAATCGAAACAGTTGACAATCCCGTATACGTACTCCTCACAGCCCCTTCAGGTAAAGCTGCTTTCCTCATCGGGGGTATCACGCTACATTCCGCGTTCGCGTTACCGGTGTCGCAGTATGGGGGTTGTGATGAATTTAAAATTCTCATCACGGTGGCGTGGAAGGTGAGTGAGTGATTTTAGGTAAGGAGAGAGAAGGAGGAAAAATCGCAGGCGGCTGTAGTCAACCGAACATCTACGACTTTTGGAGGAGAGAGAGGTGGTGTGGAAAGAAGGTGAGGAAAAGTCGCAGGCGGCTGTAGTCAACCGAACATCTACGACTTTGGAGGAGAGAGAGGTGGATGAGGGAATTTCACCTAGGCGGCTGTAGTCAACCGTTCATCTAGGTGAAGGAGAGGAAAGGAGAGGTCCCTTGTCTAGGCGGCTGTATTCAACCGATCATCTAGACAAGGAGGAGGAGAGAGGAGAGAGAGGAGGTGAAATTCCCAGGCGGCTGTATTCAACCGATCATCTGGGAGGTAAGGTAAGAGAGAGAAGAGAGAGCTGGTTAGAGGAAGTGTCGAATGAAGCTTGAGCGCCAGGATCCGGGGTTTTATAGTACTTGGGGGCCTCTCCCTCCAGCTCCTTGCTGGGAGCTGGTAGTGGGGCCCCAGGTTGAGTAACCCTGGGTTCTGTCGCCTGTCCCCACTCATATCTTTATTTACGGAGCTTTAGTTTGGCGTTTGGATATTGGTGAGAACTTAATAGGATAGGAGTGTTCCCGGGAGGGACTCACGACAGGGGTCAAATGCCTGAATTATCTGAAGACATTGCGAACAGGATCCGCTGTAACCTGTCGCGGCTAAAACTTCTCATTATCGATGAAGTTTCAATGTGTGGAAGCCTCATGTTCCACCGAATCGACACGCGATTGAGGCAAATCATGGGACACGACACGTCATTCGGAGGGGTTTCCGTTCTGCTTGTTGGGGATTTGAACCAATTACCTCCCGTTCAAGATAGCCCAATATACAAGTCCACCAAAGGAAGTAGTGGCTTGACCAAGTTGGCTGGGACCATAATCTGGGATGAATTTAAGTATTTTGAGCTGACAGAAATAATGAGGCAGAAAGATGAACTGTCTTTCATCAGGGCTCTAAATAACGTAGCAATCGGCAAAATGACGGGTCAAGACATGTCAACTCTAAAACAACGTGAAGTTCAACCGGAAGAAGTTCCAGAAAGTGCCATTAGGCTCTTCCAGAAAAATACTGACGTCGATGAGTTCAACGAGGCAAAGATAAAATCAAACAAAAACCCCCCAGTTGAGTGTACAGCCATTGATCGGATCATGGTTGAACTGCGCCCCTCAACAAAAAGAGCGATTTTTGGAGGCTTTAAAAAATAAAAATCGCACTGAAACTGGGGGACTTCCATAGAAGTTAATTTTGAAAGCCGGGATCAAGTACATGATAATTTCAAACATTGATGTAGCAGACGGGCTTGTAAATGGGGCGTGTGGAGTACTTGAAAGAATAACTCCAGCTGATGATCCTCGATATCTTTGGTTTAATTTTGGAGAAGAAAGAGTGGGGCAAAATCTTCGACAATAATTTTCTCAAATTGCGGAGAATTTTGGGGTTTCAAACAAAAGCTGGGTTCCTGTTTCTCGTAATACTGTTCAAATAAGCCTCTCCAAAAAAATTGGTTATCAATCTTCGAGAACTCAATTCCCCATCGTTCCTGCTGAAGCCCTCACCATTCACAAATCTCAAGGCCAAACGTACGACAGGGTGAGTCTTGATTTCGCGAAAATTCGAGGTGTTCAGCGCTCAATGTTGTACGTTGTCCTGAGTCGAGTTCGCCAACTCAATGATCTGTTCATCTTAGGCACTTTCAAACCACCTAAGGAACCGTCGAATTCCGATCCCGTGGTTGAGGCCTTGAAAGACTTGAGACAAAATAAACTCCTCACCCTTTCATACTCCAAAAATTTCAACGGTAACTTAATTAAAGTAATCTATCATAACTGTAGGTCACTCAAAACGAACCAGAAATATATTCAACGCGATCCATGGTTTTCACAGGGTGATTTGATTATTTTTTCAGAGACCAATTTTTCACAAAATGATAGCTTCCCTTTTGAAACATACAATGAACTGTTCCGAATTAACGATCTAACAAATCAACTATGGGTCAAGGAATACTTGTCCTCTGCAAAAATAAATTTATGTCACAGTTTAAGATAACTTACAACAACCGATTTATTGCTAGTCAAATTCATTTCGACATATTAATTATAGCTTTTCATAATGTCCGCCTAGTTTCTGGATACAGGTCTCCTAAATATCCTGTGACCACATTCAAGAAGACCCTCATCTCATTATTCGAACAGTTTGACCCAACTGATGTCATTGTGTTTCTGGGAGACTTTAATGTCGATGCGCATTTTCACTGCAAAGTGGGTTTGAAACCTTCATGAACGGGCTCGGTTTCAATCGGGGTTTACTCGCGGGAACCCCTACCACTGATTTCAACACCCAGATTGACACGATTTGGGTGAAAAACGTAGAGTATTTTGATTCTGGTACTTACGAATCAGTATTTTCTGATCACAAACCTATTTTCATATATAGGGCTTTCTGTTGATCAAGAAATGCTCCCATTTCCCTCAGCTCACCTCAAAATATCGGTCTCAACGACGCCAATTCCTAAAACTGAGGAAGTTGTTTCTAGACCAAAGGTTGACCAGTCAGTCCTCTGTAACTCTCCACCTATAAATGAATCCGTCCTCCCAATTAACGACCCCCAAATCATTCGTGAACCAGAGTTTGTTTGGCGTCGTGGCATTGATGTGACTGATTTTATTGAAAACGAAATTCTTTCGGGTGAAATGCTTACCGATGAGACGATCAACTGTTTGTTGGGCGTCATCAGGCACAACACTAATTTTCAACCCCAAGATACAATTTATTATCAAGCACCTCACCGTTATAACCTTGTCCCTCCAAATAATGATGACATCCAAATTATTTTCCAGGGGTCTCTTGAACATGGGCACTGGATAACCACATTCTATGATTCGTTTTCCAGAACTGTCAGGGTTTATGATAGTTTAAATGGTAACCATCTCACCCCCACTCAAAAAGTCATTATCAAAAATTTATACCCTTTTATCAATCCCACAACTGACATCAAGTTTGTGAAAGTAGCCCAACCGCAAAGAGATGCCGTTCAATGCGGTGTGTTTGCAAGTGCCTATGCAGTCACTTTGGCGCTTCACAGTGATCCTCAAAACATAATGTTCACTTACAATGACGAATCTGCCTTCCAACTTAGACTTCATTTACTCCAAATTCTCCTGACTAATTCATTGTCCCACTTCCCGGCCGAAACGGACCAGCCACCCGGCTAATTCAGCATGTATAATGTACCTACGGTAATCCGCGATTCATGCATAATGTCTGTGCGTGCTTTCGTTTTCTCCAAGGCTCTTTTCCTATAGGTACTTCTAGATACTTTTTTCTTTTTGCCATGTAAGGTAGTTGATATAATATATACTTGTTGCTGTTGCTTGAATTAGCATTTTGATACTTAAGTACTCCTGGTCATCTCTTATTAAATTCAGTTTTTTTTTTAAAAAGAATTTTCTGATCTACTATTATATTTATTATTTACGAATTGGATTATCTACATCTATGTTGCTGTTGTTTTGAGTTGCTGATATACCTACTGCTTACCTACTGTATTTTATGTTATTATTTTTTTCTTATTCATATACTTATCGTTTCTGGGTTAATTAAGTATTATATTGATTTGGTCAAGGTACTACGGTGATGTAAACCGAATAGGACTTCCTTATTCGCTTTCCTGATCCTATCACCTCGCATGATTTTCCTCACCTTCATCATCACCTCATTTCATTTGTTGCTAACAACAGTAGTTACTCTACACCTTCCATCCAATGTCCCGTATTCCAAAATATCCACAATTGCTACCCTCGTCCTCTTTTTATTACAGCTAACCACGCCTACGTACCTGCCATGTAATCACGTCTATTATTACACTAACTAATCCGTTTACATTCCCATACATTCGCGTATTTGCATTAAAACACTTTTTCCTTCCTGCATGGCAGATACCTACCTAATTAAATTTGTTCACTACATTTTACTCTATTATATTCAGTCTAGATCTACGAAGGAGTTAAACAGATATTTCAGCGAAATTATTGTGACCAATTACATTAAAGTTCCATCCAAACGGCACATATCAGGTAGGGATACGACACCGTATGGTGGTAGAAAAATCTGGGTGATATGATAATCTCAGCGTAACAAGGCGGCGAACCTCCGGTGGTGAGGTAACGAGACCTAGAGGGTACCTCCATGGTTTAGACAATGAAATGGCAATTCTGATTCAGAAGATACAGATACAAATTAATATAAGCTACACATATTTCTTGTCTATTCCATAAGGTGGCGTGGAAAATCCTCTATCCCTAACTAATTGGCATATATCAGATTATTGTTCAGGTTGATAGAGCGAAGAATGATGAAGATTGATTGAGTGAATAAACAATCAGGAAGAGACCTGAAAACTGTTCGTCATAATAGCTGGTACCTACGCGTCTACGCCCGGTAAAAATACATACGCAGTAATAACTACGGGGTAAAATATCTGCCACCCCATCGCCAGATACTTGGTGCGGCTCTTTTGGCTCCGTGGCTGGAGGCTGGGAGCCAAAGAATACATAGTGGCCCTTCATGATTGTGTTCTGTGGCGGGAGCTAACTAGGCGAAGGCAGCTAGGCTACTATCGAGTAAGGCCCCGTAATTCCATGGAATACGCTCCCTTATTCCGTGAGGATTGCATGGGACGGAATTGGGAGCTGTTTATTATGCCTAAAGTTGGTACAGTCCCGTCCCGTCGAGGAAAGGCCAGTGCACGAGTGTACAGGGGTCGCCCGCCTTGACTCCCGTAGCGCACGTCCCCTTGAAGTTGAAGCTTACAATAAATTCTAAGCTATTCTAGCTTCTTGCCCGTCGCCTTGCCACCCCTCGATTCCCCGCTCACATTATGGCCCCGACAGGACGCTATGTTTGCTGCGACTCATCCATTGCGATGTGACCCGCACAGCTCCAGCGTTCATAGGGATAAGAATTTGTTGATATATTTTGTTACCTACCTATTTCCTCTTTTTCCAAATATTATTTTGTAGTCCTCAGGCTCATTCCGGTCGCTATTGGTTTATTATTCTGTGAATAATACACCTATGTATTCGCTCAGCAAACAATTTTTATAACACCCCCTCAAACTTTTTTCTTTTACGTTTCAAGGTGCATAGATTCCAAAAATGCAATGTCCGTCCGCCGTACGCCGTCCGCCGTACGCCGTATCACGTGTACAGGCTTCATTTTCGGTCTAAAAAAATCGTTCTTTCGCACACATGCTCCATTTGGGCCCTAGTTGTGTCCCGAAACTTTTCAGCCCGATCGGAACATACCCAGGGGTGTTATGAGTGAAAATGTGTGTAAAAATAGGTACTTTTTACGTTTTAGCAACATATTGGTAACATGAGCTTCTGAGATATCGTTTTCTATGTTTTTGGGGACGAGAAGACCGAATATGAAGTCGATTTTGACCAAAGAGTGGAAAATTGAGTTCTACCAAATGTTCAGCTCCCAGAATTGATTTTTTATGAGTGAAAAACCTGGGAAATCGTCTGAAATCACCATCAGTTTGTATAACAACACTGGAAAAAGTGTCAAGACGTGGTTCAGGACGATTGAATGGCACTACCAATGATCAAAGATAGTTTAAAAAAAAAAGAAAAAAAGAGCGTACCTAATTTGTGTTTTGGGGGCCAAAATTAATGGAAACCATCAGAAGTAGCTATTTCGATTATTACGCATGAAAGAAACAATTAATGAACAGCCAGCGTTTCTGTAGGTATGTCCAGTAGAATAATAAACCCATGTGACAAGGACTTTGCAGCGTTTTTTTGCTTTTACGTTTCAAGGTGCGTAAATTCCAAAAACGCAATGATCACAGATATATTGTCAAAAATAGGTGTTTTTGGGGTGGCCAAAATTGGTGAAAACCATCAAAAATAGCTATTTCAATTATTTAATTATTTGTCCAGTAGAATAATAAACCCATGTGACAAGGACTTTGCAGCGTTTTTTTGGTTCATTATTCGGTGAATAATACACCTATGTATTCGCTCAGCAAAAAATTTTTATAACACCCCCTCAAAATTTTTTCTTTTAGCGAATTTTCAAAGAAAATGAAGCTATTGCAATGGCTTCGAAATTTAAATAATATAAATTTTTGGAAATTTTCTTCATAGAAATCCGTTTCAGACCATTCTAAAACGATTCCTGAAATTTAACACTTTTTTATATGTATATATATATATGTGTCACTCCAGACGATAACTCTCGATAGAATTGAGATAAACAGCTCAAATTTGCACAAAAAATCTATCTTGGCAATCGAAAGGCTAAGTTCGAAGATGGGCGAAATTGGCCTACTCTAAGGAGGGTTTTGGCGCATTTAAAGTGCGCAAAAATTACCCAAAAATCCCCAAAATGTTATTTTCCAACAAGTGACCCCTCATTTTAAAGGTTTTTGCACGCTGAACACGATGGTGGAATCGGATTTTAGATATCTTGATCCGTTCTCAAATTAGAGCATTTAAAGTGCGCAAAAATTACCCAAAAATCCCCAAAATGTTATTTTCTAACAAGTGACCCCTCATTTTAAAGGTTTTTGCACGCTGAACACGATGGTGAAATCGGATTTTAGATATCTAAATCCGTTCTTAAATTAGAGCATTTAAAGTGCGCAAAAATTACCCAAAACTAGGATAATCTTTAAACTCTTACCCCCCCCCCCCCCACCCCCTTAGAGTGGTCATTGAAAAATGTGAGAAGTATTAATTGAAGACGAGAGTTCGAAGCAAAAAAGGGGGAGGCAAACGATTAGTACAACTCCTTGAATTTCCCATTTGACATATAATTGTTATGATACCTTCATAGATAGACAAGTACCGGCCCACGTATTACTAGAAGGAAGACGAAAGAAAAAATCTATTTCAAATTATTCAATTTAGGTACTAACAGTAGGAGGAAGAAGGTTAGGTAGGTATCTTATCAATTTATTATCAGTATCATACGAATATTTGATATTCAAAGGTAGGTAGGTACTTAACATGATAAAAATAATATCAATGAAGAAGGAAGGATCTACCTACCTAGTAGAGCAAATCTTGAACTGGTTTTAGATACCAGGCCTGAAATCGTAGTCAAGAGGAAAGGCCATTCAGAAGGAACAAGGAATCTACTCATAACAAACGGTAGAATCAGGATGGACAAAACGTACAAATTAAAATAAATACGAAGAGAATATACATAGAAAACCAAATTTTAGACCGAAGTTTTCCTTTATTCAAAACCATAGCCATTAATTCGAATATTTCTTTGAAAATTCGCTCATTAAGTCATGCTGCATGACTGGTTTTTTTCGTTTCAAGGTGCGTAGATTCCAAAAAAGCAATGTCCGTCCGCCGTACGCCGTATCACGTGTACAGGCTTCATTTTCGGTCTAAAACAATCGTTCTTTCGCACACATGCTCCATTTGGGCCCTAGTTGTGTCCCGAAACTTTTCAGCCCGATCGGAATATATCCAGCGGAGTTATGAGTGAAAATGTGTATAAAAATAGGTACTTTTTGTGTTTTAGTAACATAGTAGTAAAATGAGATTTTGAGGTTTCGTATTCCATGTTTTTGGGGACGAGAAGACCGAATATTAAGTCGATTTTGACCAAGGAGTGGAAAATTGAGGTTGTACCAGATGTTCAGCTCCCAAAATTGATTTTTCGTGAGTCAAAAACCTGGAAAATAGTCTGAAATCACAAGCAGTATGTATAATAACACTAGAAAAAGTGTCAACACGTGGATCAAGACGATTAAATGGCACTATCAATGATCAAAGATAGTTAAAAAAAAAAGAAAACACAAACGGTGGGTACAGCTTTCGTACAAGTACGCAACCACGAGGGACATTTTTATGTCTTTGTATACGATGATAATCGGAGAAGTTCTTTCGCATTCATTTAAACAATCACGCTCATACCGCAGCTTGTCGGCCACGCACTCCGCAGTGGTTAACGTAATATGGTTAGGTAAATCGAGAGCTATCCAACGAGTGGTGAACGATTTTTGTACGATGATAACTGGCGAAGATAAAGTTCCGTAGCAACGAATCGGTTGTAAGCGAAAATCATCAGAAATTCATACGCATTCATTTAAACAATCACGCTCATACCGCAGCTTGTCGGCCACGCACTCCGCAGTGGTTAACGTAATATGGTTAGGTAAATCGAGAGCTATCCAACGAGTGGTGAACGATTTTTGTACGATGATAACTGGCGAAGATAAAGTTCCGTAGCAACGAATCGGTTGTAAGCGAAAATCATCAGAAATATTTTCGTGACGCTTCTCCGCTACATGTCCCGCGTTACATTTTCGAGTTTATGTAGCAAAGTAAAGACATAAAATGTCAAAAAAGCGTATACCTAATTTGTGTTTTAGGAGCCACAATTAATGGAAACCATCAGAAATAGCTATTTCGATTATTACGCATAAAAGAAACCATAAATGAACAGCCAGCATTTCTGTAGACCAATAAAATAATAGAATAATAAACCCATGTGACAAGGACTTTGCAGCGTTTTCCCTTCCTGTGGAAACTTCTTCTTTTTGTTCCTTAATGGATAAAGTTTTATTTTAAAGAGTTGGAACTGTTTACGTTGAAACTTCGAGAACCTGAGATAACAATGGTTATCAAAACATTTTCTTCTCGTCCCCAACCCAAGTTTTCCGCTGTAGCCTTGGAACTTACCTAAGTCAGTGTTTCATCCATGAATATAATAGTTTATTTGAAAAACGTGGTGTATTCTCTCATTACATTGATCAAAACTGATCATCCAGCTTCGTCATTTTAATAGCCAAGGTCATGTAGGTATTCCCTTTGTCTCAGCGAGTTCGATCGAGAAAGAAGGTCTTGAAGATCTTCTCATCTTGGGATTTTGAAACTTGATTCGTACTGCTTTGGGAGTGCACACCAAAATCTTTTCACTCTCATTTCCAATCATGCAGCATGAATAATGTGCAAACTTCCGAACCAACGAAGACATCTAAACTATGGTGTTATTGCAATTCATCAGATTTTTTTAACCCAGAATCACCAGATTTATTAACTGTTTGCCTACCAAACTATGATCTCATTCACATATAATACATGTGTTATAGCGTTAGCACCTTCCTCCGTTTTGGTCTGTTTCTCGAACTTTATTTTAATTTTTTCCATTAGAAGAAGAAGAAGATTTTTTCCATTATAAGTTGGGAAAAAAATAGTTTCTAATTACTCGTTTGCAGAAATATAAATTTCGTTTACTATCTTCATTAATGCACCGTTGTATTCGAGATCTTTGAGAATGGAACACATTTTTTTTAACCCCCTTCCCCATCCACAGTTCTTGCTGTTTTACGTTTCAAGGTAGGAACGCAGAATCCGCTCTACGCCACCGCGCCGCCCGTGGAACTTTGGTAAGTTACCGTAGACCAAAATGAATGACATTCGGCATGGAAAAGTTCAACCACCTCTAAAGGGATGAAAAATAGCGATTGCCATTTTCAAAACGCCCTAAGCCCAAAAACTCTGTAGAACGGTATTGCTTTCTTTGCGAATCTGAATAGATTCCGATTTTTAATAATAATTATTGAGACCATACGGAGCAGAGTGAATGACCAGCCGTTCGTTCACAATATAAGGCTCTGAGACGTTGATTCGATAAAACATCATCAACATGAGTGTGATCTGTGAATCAAACGGTAGTTATAAATGCGCATGGTTTTATGAAATCGAGTTGGTTGTGAATGGGTCATGAAAGACCTGTAACTTGGTTCGATTAAATGAACTCTTCACAGGGTCAGTCCCTCTCATCCTTCACATTTGGCAACAACGAAAATCGGTGGAGGGGGTCTTCAGGTACGAACCTTACCATCAGATTTTGAAGAATTTGCGTAGGACAAACATGCAAATACTTACCCTCAAATCTACCGATTTTTTTTGTTTTGTTTATAGAATATGAGCATTTTAAGGTTATTGCGCACAGAACATTATCTAGATATAAGAGTTATCTATACAGCAAAAATAATAAACAGTATAGCAGTTGAATAATTTGCAGCATTCTTGTCTACTATGCCCCATATATTATCTCAACCAGTATAATTGTACCATCTAGTCCCATGTTATATAATTTTTAGCGATCTTTCACCGCTCGTTTAACACATTTTATTGTTAACCGAAACATTTGGTCTTCAACAAAATCCTTACTTATCTTAAAATTACCAACAGTTTAACGAAATTCATTTATCATATAGCCAAGGTCAGATGTCGTCCGGAATGACAAGTAGGTGCACAGGGTGGTTCCAAATTGAAAGCAAAATGTTTGATAACTACAACTTGAATTTTATCACAAACATAGGTACTAGGTATGCCCTGAATATATATTGTCCACGTTTTAAAATGTTGACTATAGAACACCCATAGGAAAGCTATTTTCGGAATCCACTGGAACCATTTCAGAAGTAGAAATTGAAGACCGGGCTAATGGCAACAACATGAGTGGAAATGAGTAAATGTGAGGTTATTACTGGGGTATATATACTTTTTCGTGAAAGAAAAAAAAATGTGTGTGCGTGCCATTCAGCACAGTAAGCCCCTTAATTTCCATGATAAAAATTAGTTCTTGCGCAGGAAAATCCATCTCCGCAAGAGTAGGTAATGCTGAGTTCGGTACCCAGCCTGATAGCACTGTGCTCAAGGGTCACAATTTACTAATTTTTGGTCAAAAAATCCAAACTATGTATATTCAGCAATATACATAGTCATGTGGGGTGTTGTCAATCATGTTTTTTGGGGCGCTGAACCGATTGCAACTGGTACCAGTCTGATTAAACGCACCCATCGTACCAAATTTACAAAATTGTAGTCAGAAATCCAAAAAACGTGCATATTTGTTATGCAGGCGTGGGAGTTTACCATGTTCTTTTGATCGCTGATTCGATTGCGACTAGTTTCAGCTCGTTCAGACTGCATCGCGTGATCAAAATCACAATTTTGGTTTATTATTTTCAATAATGAACCATTGGAATCGAGCATGAAAAAAAAAATTCTTACCCCCCTTCAAAATTTGATGGTTTACGTTTCAAGGTATGTAGAATCCAAAACTGCAATAAAAATATTTCTGTCTGTCCGCCGTACGCCGTACGCCGTACGGGCCACTTTTCTTAGTTACCATGAAAAAAAATTGATGAAATTCGGGTTATAGGTTCCGTTCGGCGTCTAGTTGGTCCTCGAAGCTCGACGTTACTGTGAGTCATCTCTAAGGGGTTCAAAATAGGGGTTGCAATTTTCAAAACGCCTATACCATTTTTTTACGTAAATATTTTTACGGTTTTAAATAGTTCTTGAACTTGCGAGTTTTTTAAGACCATCCGGAGCATCGTACGTCCAGCCGTTCGTTCACAGTAAGGCCCCGAAGTTTGCACCGACAGGCATTTTCGACTCCAGTGTGAATGAAATTGTATACAATCCAAACCAAATCTCGTAACCAGAGACGCGCCCACAATAGGAATTTGTGAATACGGCCAATCATTGGTAGGGATCACCTGATTATATTGGCGGAGTATGAAGTCGAGTTGGTTGTTCTGTGATATTATTTAATTTGAAAAATGATGGCTCTTTTGGAGTTTGTTGGTAGGTAGTGAAACTTGAACAAACGTTGAAGTATTATTGATGGGTAAATTATTACTACGGTAAATCATTACTCAACGGTAAATTATTACACAACGGTTCATTATACCATCTACGTAGAAGGGGCTGGAGTTTGTTGGTAGGTACTTTTGCAACTTTTTTCACTCCTCATCCACAATTTCTTTTCAGAACTTCATTATGTGTGTTTCTTTTTGTTAGGTACTGTTTGTCATCGGCAGAATTATTTTAGCAACATTTAACTCGTGATTTAGGTAGGTACCTAGTAACGAGTACGGGGTTAGGTACTAACCTACGGAGGGTCTGCGATCTACATAATATGTGTAGAATAGTGCATATCATATTATATAGACGGGTTATCTATACATAGAGCTGTGATCTGTAACAGAAGGGTATTCTATACAAAATAATAAACCGTTGTGCAGGGATTTGCAGCGTATTTGGGTTCAAAACACTCCAAAAAAAATTGTCGACATATAATTTTTTTGCACGATGTGCCACTCAGTCTCAATGAGTGCCCACTGAGGCCGTAATAGTGCTCTGGCTGATGACCATTAATTTAAATTCTCTGTTTCCCAAACTGTTTCTTTGAAAATTCGCTCTTAAGCCATGCTGCATGACTGGAATTCTTTATATTGTTCGAAAACTATCCCCTACTTTTTGCCGGAAAATTCTATGAAATAATGCATCCATCCGTTCGTAGGTAATTCAAATTCAGAACAATTGAAATCACTGAATCCATATTCGGATTTATCAGACGAGCCGTTATTGTTGTTCCGTACCTTCGAACCATTTCCGCCGCATGGCGTCTCATTACCGACGGGAAAGAGGTGCCCCCATTGTACCTCGGTAGGAATGAGAATAGAAAAAGCCGACCTATGTGAAACCCGAAGTCGTCGGCTGAATGAGAAAAGTCGCGTCAGCGATTAGACGGAGGCGCGTGTTGGTGCTGAGGCTAACGCTGCGTTAACAAAGTGACAACCCTCGCAGGAAAGCGCCCTTCGCTGCTCGGTCTCCTCTCTCTATCTCTCAACAGACTTGTAATTGACAATCTGACTGACGCGCGGTCGGCTTTCCCTCTTGAAAATTTCGAAGCCTTCATTTTCGAGTTGGGAATTCCATTAGATTATGCTACGGGACCCAGCAGTTGTGATCGATACGAGGCCGTTTGTTCGGGTTTTGGAAGCTGACGGATGGCTTTTCAGGGGTACAGTGGAAGCGTTTCCGTGATTCAATTGGTGCCTGTTATTGTATTTGATGAATGGGTGTATCTGTGGATCCGCCATCACCTGTGAATGTACTCCTCACACAGTTCTTTATGACATTACCGTTTTCTTCAACCATCTCCTATTCATGCAGTACTGAGATACATTATGCATCATCCTCCTCATAGCAACGTATCGCCGCCCTCCTTTATTTCAATGTACGTCAAACGCTATCCGCCATTTTGTAGCCAGAATATCTTATCGGCAGGTTTATACAGAAGTTGCGCTGTTTCAGTAGGTTGCACCCGGTTTTGACCATCTTTTCCAACTTGTTTTCTATTTACGCTGGCGTACGCAGAGGATAGACGTTGAAAATGCGATCCTCACGTCATCATCACTGTATAATTTCTTGTTCCTCGAATCAGGCGGACAGGTGTTGGAGATTCAGTTTTTATAAGTTGAACGATAGGGAATGTTTTTGAATGTTATGAATGGTCTCTCTCCTGTTCAGCTGAATGGATAGGTACCTATACTCTAAAACTAATTCATTAAAAAATTATTCTATTGTACGAAAGTAAATTAACTTGATGTGCTCGGTTGTTAGTGATATTCAGAAAATTTATTTTATACTACCGATTTAAAAAAAATAAATAAAAAATTAAAAAATCTACCGCCGAATCGGGTGTTTACCCAGTAGGCAATCGGTAGGAAGATGACTGTTGACTAGTCACTGGAATAGAAGTTCCCGTGTTGTCTTAGAATGAAATCTAAATCTAGTTAGATATACTATTTCGTAAAACCTTAGGTACGTACTTACTTATTTCTTTCAACATTCCCGCCTTCCTGAAGTACCTAGTCACATAATCTCTCACTGCGAGTACCGAGAATGCGTTTCCCATTGATTGCACCATGGTTTTTTGCTTATCGATCCATTTTTTTGGATCTAAAGATGTATTAATTGTGTGCCAACAGTTTCTTCAATAAATAGCTGTTATCACTCAAATTAAACCTCAGTCGGGAAGACAAGATAATAAACTTTAAGAAAATACTTGGAGGATTAACGATGTACCTATATACTTAAGAGACCTAAAATGACGCTGAGCAGCCGTTGGTGTAAATTTTAGGTTGTGAACCCGTAGTTTTATCATTATATTTTCTTGTAAATTGGTGATCTGCCCGTGTATAATCCAATAAACAACAACAATAATTATGGCCAGTCGTGTTGTAGGTTTCTACATAAATATATGGGGATCGTGATTGGGTACAATGCACCAGATCCAGGCATTCCATTTTATACTGCTATAAAAATTTAGATAAGTAGGTCAATAAATAGAGATGTAGTGAATATGTTAAGTAAAATAAGTAAGTAGTATTATAATGATGGAAGGAATGATTCCTTCTCAAAATGCTCCGCTTATTAAAATATACCGCCATTCTCAATCAGCATTCATGATTGAAATGGGCAGTTGTCATGAATTCTGTTTTCATTTTTTCTCAATAGAGATAGACGATAATGAGGCTGAATTGGAAAATAATATGCCTCCTTCATATTTTAGAGACTTTCATACTTACAGATTTCAAAAAAGAGGCGAAGAAATGGGGCTCTGCTGCTGCCCGTGACGTTGTACGGATATGGGTCCTGACTTGCTATGACTGGTTTCTGACTGACGTTATATCCATGTGACGTAAGCAAGCGGCTTCTTTGAATCGCCTTTTTCTTTCCCGTGTTTTTCTTCATCCGTAAAGCAACTTTTCAGCTTTTCCCAGTGCGTCTTGAGGTAGAGGAAGGTGATTATAAAATCAGTACCAAAAGTGTTCTTAGGATACACGATAATTTCGCTTAACAACCCAAAACCCATTTGTCATCTTCGTATTCAGTGCAACATAACAGTTCCTCTAGACACCTAATGATTATTACGAAAATGCATTCTTGCACTCGTACTCGGAGTGTTCTCATTCCGTTGCAGTTTCGTCAACCAATAAAGTAAATTGCTCGCATTTTGAAACGAATTTTCAGTACGAGCTCGCTTGCGGATCGATCGGCTGACCTCGAAAAGTAATTTATTCGATTCACTTGTTGAACTCCGTGCCCATCATTCCGGCATTCCTTTGCCACAGCATTGCATGCGCTTCTCTCAATTTTGCCCAGCCGGCCGTTCAGCCGATTTAATCGGATGCGAACTTCGCTTGGCCCTGAAAGATGAAACCCAGCTCAATAGCAGTTGAAATGGAAAGATATATGCGGTCGAACGCTGTATCGTGATCATGCTCTGATAAGCGCTTTCGTGTAATTGCGGCTGTCCCGCGTCTCGTTACTAACCGTAGTGTTCTCGTGAGTAATTGAGAAGCGAGTTTCCTAGCTCTCTGTCGGGGAGCTAGTTCAGCCTCGTAATACGGACCTTCTGGTTACATATGGCCCGACTTGAAATGAACTGTTACTATTATACCGTTGGTTATATTAATGATTTTGTTGGATGACCATCGATTTGCTTTGTATGCATTGACTGTGTTATCGCGTAGATATTTGAAGGAATCCTTTTTCGATTCTTTTTTGTTTTAGAGCATTCTGAATCCATCCCAAGATTATAACTTTTTTATTTTTATTGTCTGTATGTATGAGTCATTAAACTTCGAATTTGACAAACAGTCAAAGATAAGAAATCGGAAGATAAGAAATGTTCAGAAACGGAAAGTGGTCATTTGAGATCATGTTGGTCAAAAATCGCTAAGTAACGCTTAAAAAAAAAAAAAAAAACGATAAAATTACCGTAAGTGGTAGACGTTACTGAATTTGAGGCAGAAAAAGAATATTTCAATTGTCACACATTTGAAGAGCATACAGAAAATTCGCTTATAAGTTATAAAGCAAAGCTTTATGATAGGAACTTTTTTCTACTGTTCGATCTTGGATGATCTGTTTCCTACTCGGGACTCATCACGTCTATATATCTAACAGTGTGTTGTAGGTGCAGGAATGGGCAATGTCGCCTGTCTTATTTCATCAGATCTCAGTGGAACTTTCTGAAAAGATGCAGTATGAGAGGTATCTGATGATTGGTTGGGGCGAAAAACAGGTAGATTGATGATACCAATATGGCGTCATAGGGTGGACCCTCTTCCTCGCTCCCATCTTGCGTTTCCGGTGTTTCCCTGGGCAAAAACTGGCAAATGGGGCTATGTCCCATATCGATGTTGAAAATTCAAAATCATGACACATAATACTGATCGTTAGCGGTTGCTTACTAAAACCCTTCTGTAATGGCCCAATTTTGCAACATTGCATATGTTCTGATTTGAGTTACTTCGTGCGCATATAGGACCTCATGCCATTGTGATCATACGCATGCCGTCAGCAAATAAACACCTTCGCAGCTATCAATTTTGCAAATAGGTAGATATCGCGGGATTTGTTTTCTTTGTCGCGTGACGCGAATATTTGACTCTACTAAGGCCATTACACCACAGTTTTAAGGGCTCATATCGGCTCATCGAATGGTATATTATTATTTAATCAATTATAGCGGGCGGTTCGATGGCATGGCATTGCATTGCACATAATTCTGGCTGTGGTTTAGAAGTGCAGACTCTAACTAACCTCTGTGCTTTTCGGTTTAAACTGAAGTTGACCCACCCGTCTTCATCCTCTCCCAAAAACACAAATAAGCGCTCCATCAAACAGGGGAATCCACTCTGTAAATGAACGGGACTTTAATTTATTCGATATCGATCGCTTTTCCAACAGGAGACAGAGGGGTGGGGTACGCTGTGTACTCGGGGGTCACGAGAAACGAAGCCAACCACACACACCCACGAACGGATTTCAGTTGCAAGTCAACTAGCTGTTGAATTAATTTTGTCCGTTCAGTGGGTTTCGATAATCATCCAAAAGCGTTTTGAGGACTAAACGCTATATGGAACGCCGACGTTGAATAAGCGCAACCTGTTGTTGGCGTATAAGCCCAAGTCATAACCACAAACGAGGCCCCGTGCACATCGCTTCGGATTTCTCAACATCGCATCCGGTTCCCACGCGCTGCTCCTACGTTTGTCTTTACCAACCGTTTCTAAATAGAACTTAAGTACCGACTCTTCGTGGAGGACATTGGTGATAATATGTCCTTTGTTATCGAGCGTAAAAATCGATTGGAAAATACACCCATGGGCCAGAACGGCACCATGGAATATGAACGAGGTGACGGGGTGTACGGTGGCGGTACTAAGCTTTTTACCGGTCTGAAATTGTAGGGAAATTAATTGACGCCAATTGAAAAAACGCTGCAAATTATTACACAACGTTTTATTATTTACCTGTATAGATACCCCTTCTGCGTAGATCACGGTTTTCTGTGGCCAGTGAATGCTTCATGAATAACAACAAATAATCAACTATCGAATTATTGAATCCATCGCATTTTTATGAAATTGTAAGTCCCGGGCCGGTTCCGGTACGCGATTTTGGGCTGCCCCCAGGAAAGCCCAAAGGGATTCAATAATTAATTATTTGTTGTTATTCATGAACTGTAAGATAAAATTATAAACCGTTGTGTAATAATTTAAATGTATAGATGCCCCTTCAGCGTACAGATCAGTTTTCTGTGGCCAATACCTACCCTCCAGCTCCCCCCAGGAAAGCACTAAATCGAGAGCTGGAGCCAGCCCGGGAATTAAATTTCATAAAAATGCGCAGGATTCAATAATTAATTATTTGTTGTTATTCGTGAATCATAACGTTTGTCCAAGTTGGAAAAGTACGTATGAACAAAATCCAAAAGAGCCCTAATTTTGGTTTTTATTTTCAATAATGAACCTTTGGAATCGAGATGAAAGAAAAAAAATTGTAGCCCCCCTCAAAATTTGGTGGTTTACGTTTCAAGGTCCGTAGAGTCCGAAAATGCAATAAAAACGCTGCAAATAATAAATAACGGTTTATTATTTACCGTTGTGTAATAGGTAGGTATGTTACGGTTGTGTAATAATTTACCCAATAATATTCAACGTTTTCAAATGGCATAATATCACAGAATACACCTCCACTTATTCCAGCTCATTACTATTATTCTTTCATATTATTATAGTAAGTTATAGACATTGCGAGGACTTATGGTTTTCGCACGCGCAGACGACAATTACAGTCCGATTTTGATGAAATTTATGTCTAACCCTCTAGGGCTCAGCCCTCCAAATATACTCTCGTTACATCCAATGTTCTTATTGTTATGCGCGTAGTATAACACACAGCCAGACACGGGACCAAATTTTTTCAGGATGTTGTGAAACACAAAATCCGAATGTAAATTTTGGTTTCGGAGGTCAAAAATTATTTCCTCCCTTCAGTGATAACGATATAAGGTGTTTCTATCTTGGAGCAAAAACGAATTGGTGTATTTCATATTTTTTGTCGACTCTGAACCATAGTAGTGAATCATCCAGGTAAGAGAATGTTGTCACAGGTCACATACCTATGTGATGGAAGCCACGTTAGGTATTTGTATGTCTCCCAACTCCCTGGAACCAAGAAACGGAGCGGCATCGATGATCCACCGCTATCGGTTCCACGACTTGTTGAACAGCCAACTCAGCGGAACTGTAAATAGTTCTCCCAAGGGCTATCTGGTATGCTATGTTTTGGTTCACCCATTTCACGCCTTTTAGATCTTCCTCCTGGTCCGTCACCCACCTTTGTTTCTGATCCCAATCTCCCGGTGTCCGCTTCTCCGTCGGAACATCCCGTTGGGTTTCTGTCCGTTTTCCCTTTTCGGTCCTCCTCCCCACAACTGCGCCGTTCTCTCTTGATTCTTCTTTCTTTTCTTCCGCCTCCCCATCGCCTCGTTCGTTTTCTTGTTTTGTTATTCTTCTTGTCTCTTTCACGGTTGATGAACCCGCCTGGTCATCGATTGTTCTTGATTCCTCGAGTCATCCTTAGTTATTTGTGCACCCGCTACCCCAGTTTTCGAGTCGTTGGCTCCACAGGAAACGTCACCTAGATTTCTGTTTTCTTCTGCCTGGTATAGAATTTTCTTTCGGGTTTTCAATTTGCATTCCTTAATCGGTTTTCTTCTCAAATTCTCAGAAAAGCCCACCATTTTCCCATGGTCCATGGTCCTGCTGGTTATATTATCATCAATGCATGGCAAATAATTATATGTTTGATTTCTCCGGTTGTTTTAGAAATCTCTCTTAATAATCATACTTTTTTGGTTTGAAGTGGAATAAGGTCAGGTGGGTGATTAGGTCTAATGTAGTGCTCTTCTCCATTGTTGCCGAACGTTATTGAGGCGCTTGCTTAGGTTCGGGCGGCACTTGCCACGTGGCTTGTGCTCCGCGAGAAACGATCTTCCGAATGGGTTTTTGTCTTGAATTTGGAGTGTCTACTCACTAGCTCATCAGAATTTAATTTGTGGTTTCAGTGCCACAGTGGAGCCGGCAATGGGGCCGCGAATTCCGAAAAAGAAAAAACAGCTAATTTTAGGTCCAACCATTTGAAACTTGGAGGGCTTACTGGTGGGCAATCAAATTGTGACGCATAAGAATATACTATATACCTAGTGGATGTGAATAAGCCGCTTGAAACCTAACCGACTATAACCTCCTTTTTTCTACCATCTTGCCCACCCTTAGTCAACAACTCGCCAGAATATAGTTTTGGTGCCCCCGCGGTGCTATAGAGTTTGTTCGGATAAGACGAACAAATAAACTATTATGTCGAACAGTTGACCCAGTTGTTTACCAAATCAACTCTTGTGTCGAGCTTGTCATATCAGTTTTTCAGTGGGCTAATCAACGTTTTTTTTTTTTGCTCTCGATGAGTCCATTTTGTTGAATGTGTCCTTGTTTATTCAGTGGTGGGGGGCGGGGGTTGTTTATGATTTGGACATTCATTTGAAATGATGGTCAGATTAATAGATGTAGGTATATGCATGCATGTACCATGTATAATACGTAGTTTTTCATCTTCTTGGTCCCATGCAAGGGAAAACATCTCTGTGATTTAAAAAAAAAATCAAATGGATTAGGTACAAATAAAAATCAAGTCCTTAGAGTATTCATGTTTGCAAGTAACGGCCATTTAGCCATCCTTCCTCACCGGAAGCCCCTTCCGTAAACTCATAGAATAATTTTTATTTTAATAATGTAGAACTGAAACCAGACTTGATATATTCCCCCCCCCCCCCCCCCACACTTTGCCGTATTTATGCGTTTGGGTTGTATTTTTACACTAAGTGGAGCAAAATAGTGGGGTTTGTAAGGGGCTGAGGTCGAGATGAGCCTCCCGCTGCCTTCTGCCGTAGTAAGATGAGGAAACAGAGCTCTTATTTGAATAAGGGTCCGGGAACTTTCTCAAGTCTCCAGTTTACTGAAATTTACATAAAGAGGGAGGAAAAGCGAAGATACAAAAGCTTAACATTTATTTGGTTCTTACGAAATTACTGAGGCAACGAGTCTCCCTACACCTTTTCCACGACTTTTCTTTTGTGGAAAAAAATATCATACTTATTTTTTTCTCTTTTTCCTCTCATTTGCAGTTTGAACAAGCACAGACCCAACTCACTCGCTTAGTGGAGAATGGTGGAGTTTTTCGCGGTATACCACAACGTCGTGTAGCTACTTCACAAATTTATGATCAAATATACCATAGGCCTGCCTTTCCGATCTTGAACTAGATAAATGGGATTCCCTTCTGATCAAATGATGAATATTATATCAATAATTGGAATTTTGACCAATTAAATTACAAACCGTTAAGTGCTGACTTCGATCAAATTGGCTCGGAAAGAATTTCGATATTTTGCCAAAATGTTTTTAATTACAAACAAAGGATGAGTTGACTATGGGAATTTTTGGTTTACAAGTCCTAATTGGTCATGTAGTCAAATTGCCGTCTTTGAAAAAGAGGTCTTCCCGCGAATTTGACTCTGGCGGTTTCTTCCCTTCGATTCGGGCGGTCTCTTTCCGCCGAATCGGGCGTTGGACCATAAGGAACCAGGTCCTTCTGCGCCTCCCCTACGCGCAAGGGAGGGGAAGGCTATAAATACCCCCGCTCCCCACACCATGACACACAGTTCCCCGAGATCTACCAGAGAACAGACCTGCGATAATTTGAGTTACCCGAGATAGTTAGAGAAGTAGTGTTGAGTGTGATAGTTGTGTGGTCAGAGAAGAGTTTCGTTTATTTTATCCCTCCTACGATTGACCCCCCTGTGGAAGAAGACGAGCGGACTTGGCACGGAAACGGTTTCAATTCGGACGAGCAAGAGAGAGAGAAGGCGATACGACCCCACCAAAAGGCACGCTTGAACCCAAGTGTGTACTCAGTACTGCCGTGGAAGTATACTTGTTCCAGGAACCAGCTGCCCAGAACAATCGCCCGGGAGCCCCAGGAATCCATCCCTGGACCAGAAGCCCAGAAGGACCATCCCTGGACCTCTTGGACCACCGTTCCAGCGGAGTTAGGAATCACCACCCTTTCTTACTTGTCTTTACCTAAGCGATATCATTCGCGTAATAGCGCCCCTCAGGCTTTGTGCATCGCACTTCCTAAACGAGAGTCACAAAAGGGTTTATACCCGTCTGTTCCAGAACTCTCCACATCTTTGGCCCCAAGAAATCTCCCTTGTCCCTCGTACCGTCGAACGCCTGAACCCATCGTTGAACCCTCGACTCTGGTGCCACACTATTCGACATCTTAAATTACACTTATCTATCATACTTACCTTATTAGCTTTTCTCCCCGTTCATGTAATTTCCGTAACTCGCGTCTATTCAATTTCATCCCGTAAAGTCTGTCTTTTCTTTTGCGCCTTCGCGACCCCACTTCATGTTGTTACATTTCTTACAATAAATTCAGTTACCTTTACGTATTGAGATTCTTTCACATCCTTTTGAGAACAGTAGAGTCATCTTTCGAACTGCCATCAGGCCTCCAAATTATTAGTTTTACCATTAGGAATTTACAGCCGTACCATGACCTGTACCCGAAGTCAGAACCTGTGCAACGCTGACTGCGGGACCGATGCCAACCTACGAACTTCAGGTAATTTACTTGTCAACTTTTCCCTGCCAAATTTTAGCCTTAGCTCGCCATCCATCCTTTACATATTTGTAGGTAGGTTTTCAGGCAGGAAAGTTAGCCAAGTAACGATTACAGTCAAATGTGAGTTTGAGTGGGCCAAACATGTCTAAAAATATCAAGAGTAGTTCAATCACAACATTTGCTCGTATGTTCATATTTGCAAGGAGACTTGAACGATTTTCCTCACCACTTCTGGTTAGCTTTTAATAATACTACCCGTAGATCAGCAATAATCAGCGTGTCCCGTTGTGCTGGCGCTTATCATTATCAACGTGATATTATGTCTCTGTCAAATCACAGGCTTCTTTTTCATTCCCTAAGTTCCGAATTGGATATCTAGGTAGGTCCGTTATTTTTAATGCAAAAGCAAACGAAAGTTGGAAAAAGAACGAACATAACAAGTACGAACATAACTTACGTTGCACTGAAGAATAAAGTCAACTCAAAAACTGTTTTTACATCATGGATATGTACCTATCAAGAAGAATGGTGAATTTAGTTCTTTTTATCAAATTCATTGAAATGTACGTAGATTGAGAAAAGAATTTCTTAGGCAGATCTGAACTTAAGTTCGTGGTTGGTTCAAGCCATGGTTTCAAAGATGCGCGTGGAAGGTGATCTACTGGTACTATTATAAAAGCTAACCAGAAGTGGAAAGGAAAATCGTATTGGCCCATGCGCACTCGTTGGGAAGCGGCATCGCCACATCAGTCCTCCCGACTCTTCTATGTAATATATGAGTAGAACTTTGTGGTAAACATTTTGTAAGAAATTAAGCGTGAACGTCTGTGAGAATCAAGGGTTGGATTTTGTGTGCTCCATAACGGATTCGAATAGAAGAAAAAATGTCAAAAATATGTAATTATCTATACGATGATACCCTACCCCCCTAACATTTTGTGATCACTTCAATACCTTCGACATTTTACTATAATGTCCCTTGAGTCCTCAAATTATTTTGCCGAATCCGTGAATATTATGGTGTTTTAATGTAGGTATTTATAATGAACTAGCTGTGTACCCGCGCTTCGCAACGGTAGAAGAGACACCCCCTTTAGGACAGGCCCCACTCATAACAGATACCACCTTCTACGTTCAGCCGTTCTCATTTATCGATGCCGAGACAAACAAACAGACACTGTTTTATTATATGTGTCGTGAGTCCCTCCCGGGAACACTCCACTAGTAACTTTAAGCTCTCACCAATATTCTTATGCCAAACTTAGTTTCCGTCAATAAACAACCGAGTGGGGAGACAGGCTATAGAACCCAGGGACACAACCTGGGGCCCCACCACCAACTCCCAACAGGGAGTTGGAGGGAGAGGCCTCCAGTTCCTATAAAACCCTGGATCCTGGGGCTTTAGCCTCATTCGACACTTCCTCTAACTAGCTCTCTCTCTTCTCTCCTCTACCTTGCTCCTCCTCCCAGATGATCGGTGGATTACCGCCGCCTGGGAAAACCTTCTCCTCCTTGTCTAGATGATCGGTGGACTACCGCCGCCTAGACAAACACCTCCTCTCTCAAAAGAACCTAGATGTCGGTGGACTACCGCCGCCTGGGCAAATTTCTACACTCACCTCTATCTCCTCTTAAGAAAGGTCGTAGATGATCGGTGGATATCCGCCGCCTGCGACTTTCCTTTCCTCACGCCACCGTGATGAACAAATTCTGAATTCATCACAGTGGTGAACCCGACGTTCACCCAACCTTCTTTTTCCTTCCCACCTCATGTGTCGACCCCAGTAAAGTTCAGTTCGGTATCCCCAATTTTAAATTCAAATTCAGTCAAACAGTCAGTTTCAAATTCGCAATTTTTGGCCCACCCTCAACCGCTCGGCGATCACACAGCTCTCACTTCTCCGCTCAGCCACACACACCTCCGCTACCAATTTTTGCGATTTTCAAATTTGAACTTTAAATTTGAATTTTCACATTTCAGACCTCAGCTATGGACCCGAACTCGCCATCGCCCCCACTCCTTCGGCCGTCCACGCTGCAGCCGCCCGCCGCCCCGACAACGAACGCAGCGGCCACTGCAGACAACCCCTTCACCACCCTCTCACCACCCGGCTCCGCCGCATCAACCGCCGCCGCCGCCGCCGCCGCCGCTGCAGCCGCGGCACACGCCGCCGCCGACGTCATGACGGCTTCTGCGTCATTTCCCTTGTCACTTCCCCCGTTCTACTCACACGACCCCGCTCTGTGGTTTTTTCAGGTTGACGCTGCGTTTTCGGCCGCCAACGTCCGCAGCAAGAAAACTCGCTACTCCCGCATCATCTCCCTGCTGCCATACGACATCCTCCTCCAGACGTCGGACATCTCCCCCGACGCCGCCGCTGCGTACGACGACCTCCGCAGCCGCCTCATAACTCTCTACCAGCCGTCCAAAATCGCACGAGTCGCCGCGCTCTCGCAGCCACAGCACCTCGGCGACCTCAAGCCCTCCCACCTCTACCGCCGTCTGCGTCATCAACTGCAGGGGATAATGACGGCCGACATCGCGCGGACCTTCTGGCTGCGCGCTCTCCCCCACCCCATACAGATGGCGCTCGCCAGCCACCTAGACGGCCCGGATGAGCCCCTGCTGCGACTCGCCGACACCGTCCATGACCTCGCCGCAGCCGCCAGCGTCAGCGAGGTCCACACACCCCGCACCTCAACACCACGGCGAGACCGCACGACGTCACGGGAACGCAGCCGGCCCCCCTCCCTCGACAGGCGCCGACCCCTCTCCATCGAGCGCCGCCGAACCCCCTCCACCGACCGCCGGCGCCAGCCTTCACCCGAACGCCGCCCCACCTCTCCTCGAGAACAACGTAGGGGAAGGTCCCCGGCCGCTGCGACCCCCTCCGCCACACCGCGCCCCTCCAAGACTGACTACCTCCCCGCGGACCCCCCCCCCCACCGGTGTTTCTACCATGTAAACTTCGGTGGGGAGGCCAGCAAATGTCAACCCCCCTGCTCCTTCCTCTCCACGCAGGGAAACGCGGACGCCCGCCGGTAGACCCGGCGGGCCCCCCTCCTCGCCAACACGGGGGGGGGGGGGACCCCCCCCCCCGGCCCGAATTCACACCACCACCGCCCAACAACGCTACCCCTCCTACGCCGCCGCCACGGCCGCCAACCTCCCGGCCACGCCTAGCGGCGCCGCCAGAAAACTCTCCCCACCAACTGCAGTTCCCCCACCCCGGAATGAGGCTTTAGCCTCATTCGACACTTCCTCTAACTAGCTCTCTCTCTTCTCTCCTCTACCTTGCTCCTCCTCCCAGATGATCGGTGGATTACCGCCGCCTGGGAAAACCTTCTCCTCCTTGTCTAGATGATCGGTGGACTACCGCCGCCTAGACAAACACCTCCTCTCTCAAAAGAACCTAGATGTCGGTGGACTACCGCCGCCTGGGCAAATTTCTACACTCACCTCTATCTCCTCTTAAGAAAGGTCGTAGATGATCGGTGGATATCCGCCGCCTGCGACTTTCCTTTTCTCACGCCACCGTGATGAACAAATTCTAAATTCATCACAATATGTATAGATTATACTATTTGAACCGACGCGTGTTGCTGCGATTTAAATAAATGGAGCCAACGGTCTTGCCCCAATGCCAACCCTAACTGCCTTTAACCCCCCCCCCCACCCGTATCCTATGAACCCTCCCTACCTGGTTAGAAACATTCCTCAATGTTCACACAACAAATTCCCAAAGTTGCACACCAATTGGTCAAGTAGTTTTGAAATTTCTGTAGACCCCCCCCCCCCCCTCTCATAACCTGTACCCCCCTCCCACTAACATCCTGATTACCACTTGAATGTACTCGTCGAGCTGAATCCAGAATCTAATTACAATCGGATTTACATCCAACCGTTCAAAGTTATTATAAGCATAAACGTCCTCATAGAAGTGATTATAACACGTTTTTGACATTTTCATGTCTTTGCCCTGGCACATAGCACAAAAAACTGTCACGAAATTGCGTAACGAAATTGTGTTACAGTGCCTTTATAATGATTTCCGCTTACAACGACCCCGTTGTTAGGTTTGTTCATTTTCTACACTTTTTAACCCACAAAAATCGTTCACCACTCGTTGGAAAGCTCTCGATTTAACGAACATTTTCATGTTCTCCATAACATATTGACTATACGAATAGCGGAGCTATGGGCATAACTGTTCTCATATTTTGTTTACAAACTAATGATCGTGAGTGTAGAAGATAATTAATCCGGAATCGTCTATTTTATTGAAATTAGGTACCTACCTCTTAATATTAATAATGTCAAAAGCAATAGGTAAAGACATGAAAATGTCCCAATGCGTTGCAGACTCGTATGCAAGCGTTTTTGCTGTTTCTGTGATTCTGGATTTTTTTGTTTTATTATGGTAAGTAATGAACCTTTGGAATCGAGCATGAAAAATACGAGTATTATATGCAAAATTAGTAATTATGATAATTTTACTAGCAAACTTATCCTTCCTCCGGGCGGAGAATGCCAGCGAAATTAAATTAGCAGAACGCAGGTCAGCCCGATGCTGTTACGTGAAGGTGAAGAGTCCGGTAGTAGCGCTTTCATATCTGTTCCGTAGTGCTGAACGCTTGAGATAGTTATTTTTTTAGTAGCATTTCATTCATAGCGTTTCAACGGATGGACAGATTCAAATGCGGATTTTTCATAAACCTTCCCAGATAAATTCTGCGTCAAATGGTACCAGCCGCACGGATTTACGTCCAACCGTTCAAAGTTATTATAAGCATAAACGTCCTCATAGAAGTGATTATAACACGTTTTTTAGTAGTATTTCATTCATAGCGTTTCAACGGTTGGACAGATTCAAATGCGGATTTTTCATAAACCTTCCCAGATAAATTCTGCGTCAAATGGTACCAGCCGCACGGATTTACGTCCAACCGTTCAAAAATATTATAAGCATAAACGTCCTCATAGAAGTGATTATAACACGTTTTTTAGTAGTATTTCATTCATAGCGTTTCAACGGATGGACAGATTCAAATGCGGATTTTTCATAAACCTTCCCAGATAAATTCTGCGTCAAATGGTACCAGCCGCAACTTTCTACGTTCAGCCGTTCTCAATGGGGTCTGCGCATGATTTTTTTTTAGAATTTTTATTGACAGAGAATCGCTTCAAAAACGTAAAAATGGGAACCATTCGTCAAAATTAGTTTACCCTTATTTTTTATCGGTAGAGAAACATAATGATGTTCATAAAAAGGGCGGGGAGGCGTCAGAACTGCCGAAGCATCTGATTGGTCGGGGCGCTCTTTGCGGCGAATGACTGAATCGCAGGTCAGCTACTTGCGAGATGGGCCGACGCTGGGTGACGTCAGAACTCCCCGCCATTCTACTTCCAAGTTTCAAATCAATCAGATTTCACTTGTGATAATCGATCTCTGTGAAGTTTTTTTTTACATGGAAACTAGTGTTTACGTGCTATAGCAACTCAAATAACACAACGAATGGGTTTTTTCCAAATTTCATTTCTCATGCGCATACCCCATTGATGCCGAGACAAACAAACAAACAAACAAACAGACAGACACTGTTTTATTATATGTATAGATGATACCTGGGGGTTAGACTTCATTTTAGGGATCTTCACCCAAATTTTACCAAAGGTACTTACGTTGAATATCCCAGCGCTTCCTCATTAAAGAGTTGACCCACTGAATGCCAAGATTTTCACAGACTTGGAAGTCAAGTCGGTTTTTGCCGTAGGTGGAATACTCCCCCCCCCCCACATCACCCCAATTAACGCTAACAATTAGCGACCTCTCTCTCCCCCCCTCCTCAAGGACGGGAACCCTCGCTCATACCCCCGGGAAATTGCTAATAGGACCTCACGACCGTGGAAGAGGGGGTTTATTAGGACTAACCCGAGTAGGGGGTTACCCTCACTCTCTCTCTCTCTCTCACACACATCCCAGATATGTACTCTCCTGCATTTTCTTCTTTCTCTTCAGTCCTCCTCCTGGCATAAACTTCTTCCGTTTCGTCTTTGGGGCCTTACGAGGGCGAAGTGTGTGCCGTTGTTGCGCTATTCGTGCCCTTAGAGCTCGAATCTTGAGAACGGGGGCATCTCTAACGACCCCGCCCCTCCATCTGAATCCACAGACAACATCGACCTAACTGAGCTCCTTTAATTATTTCTGTTAAACGTTCATATCCTCCAACTTCTCTCTAAACTCTTTATAGTCGCGTGAAAGCCTCTTTTGGATCCACCCTGTGTCGCCCTGATAAACAAATCCTTAACTACCCTCGAAGGTGGTAGTTCCGTAGCTTTATCATTCTGAAGCAGCCTCATTCCTTTTCTTTTCACGGCTTCCATGATTCTCAACGAGTTTCTCTTTCGCGATCACCTTTAACCATTAGCTAACCTGCCGTTATAATCACGGCTTTTTCATCGCTACCTACTCTCATTTCGTTCCCCAAAATTAGAGTCACCTTTGTCAATATACGATTCGTTTGCTTTATTGTCATGAACTTTTGGAATCGTCCATGCAGTGGTTTTTTTTAAAACCCGATCACAAAGTTTACTGTTTTACGTTTCATGGTAAAATCCAAAGATGGAAGAAATTCGAAAAAAAAGTAAAAATTAAATCTGGTCGTACGCCGTCAATATAGTAGGATGGAATAGGAGGTGTAGTAATAGGATTAATGACAAGCGTAAAATGATTATTATAGGCATTCATATAATAAGTTTTATAATATTTGTGGTATCATACGACTTGAAGAATAAGTATTTCAAAAGTGTCGAAGCAAGTTGCAGTACATTACAAGATTTTATACTGAAACAAATGAGTAAAACTAACTGAAATTGAGAGAGAAATCCGAATAGGTACATGTCGTTTAGAGTTGATACCGAAATACATGTCATTTTCTAGGTTAGTTACGGGTTCTACTAGGATTTCAATTTTGCGTATAAGCAGAAGAACTGCTTTATCAGTGACTGCTGCACTGTGCTTTATCAGTGACTTGAATGTGGGAATATCTGTGGCCCAACCCTCACCTACCCTCCCAACCTCATCGCTTCACTAAGATCTCTATGGTAGTTGTGGGCTCTAGATGAAAAAAAATCCATACCCTTCTATTAAAAGTTTTCGAGGTACGGCGTTCTGAAAATTTGAACCCCTATTTTACACCCCTTAGAGACTGACGGTAACGCCGGACCAACTTGACCCCAGGCGGGAGCTACAAACCAAATTTCGTTAATTTGGTTCATGGTAACTAAGAAAAGTGCGAGTGCGGCGGTACGGCGGACGGAAAGAAATTTGTTTATTGAATTTTCAGATTCTTCATACCTTGAAACGTAAACCATCAAATTTTGAGGGGTGGTTAAAATGTTTTTCATGCTCGATTCCAGAGGTTCTTTATTGACAATAATAAACCATCATAATGCCTGTCTGCCCGCCGTACGCCGTACTTCGCACTTTTTTTTAGTTACCGTGAACCAAAATGAATAAAATCAGGGTTTTAGGTCCCGTTTGGGGTCTAGTTGGTCTGTTTTTTGGTATGTTTTTTTTAACCGTTTTTAAGTTGATCTTGAACTAAAGAATTTTCTGAGACCACGCGGAGCATTGTACGACCAGCCGTTCATTGGCACGGAAAAGCTTCGTCAACATGATCGTGAATCAAAAGGTATAAATCCGGCCCAGATATCTGAGATCATCGTTACCGAGCACCTGATTATAATCACGGATGGCTATTTGAAGTCGAGTTGGTTGTTCTGCGATATTATTACTTCATTTGACAAGTGATATTTTTTATTTTGTTGATAGGTACTTTCGCAAGTTGAACAAACATTAATGTATTATTGGGTTGATTACTACACTGCGGTGAATTATTACACAACGGTTTATTATATTATCTACGTAGAAGGGGCAGTTATACAGATAAATTATTACACACCGGTTTGGTATTTACCTTATGCTTCACGAATAACTACAAATAATTAATTATTGAATTATTGAATCCCGCGCATTTGTGTGAAACTTGTTCCGGGGCCGGCTTCAGTACTCGATTTAGGGCTTTCGTAGGGGGAGCTCGAGGGTGTTGACCACAGAAAACAGTGATCTACGCAGAACGGGCATCTATACAGGTAAATAGTAAACCTTTGTGTAATAATTTGCACCGTTTTTTCGGATAGTTATGGGCGTCGCAAGGAATTCACAAACATTCCTTGTTTGGGCATTCGCATCCAGATGTTGCAGTCCGAATTTGGTGAGATCGATATGGAATCACCAGGGTTACATCTACTCTGTACTGCATCTGCCCTCCAACTTTCAGCTCTTTTCGACAATTTATAGGGTAGTTATGAGCTTTTCAAGGATTTCACGTTTGCGTATGCGCAGACGAAAGTTAATTTTCTTTTTTAATTAATTTGATTTTTGTGGGATCATCTGTGGCCGAATCCGTACCTACATACCGTGCGACTTTCAACTCATTACGACAATCATTTCGTAGGTAGTATGGCCCGGGAGAAGGAATTGACCACAGACAGACATACTGACAGTCACAGGGAACCAAATATGTTCCTTGATCTCTGAAACGTAAAGTGCGAGTGGAAATTTTCATTTTGGAGGACATACATTTTTTCGACTATTGCACGAATACAAAACTTTCATACCTTTGGTAGCGCGGAAGCAGAAGTGAACAATTCACGATGTAGATACCTACTGTATCCAGTTGTATGTTGAAAGATAATATATTAGAATTTCAATCGAAAAAATTTCTATGGGGGGCTCATTATTACATAATGGACGTTTGACGCATTTTCCTAACACCCGTTGCTGTGTGATTTCCATTTCTTGCAAAACGCATAATCAGTACTTGTACTTCCCTTAAGTCGATTCTAGGGGCCTTAGGTATGTCTAGTTTGTGACGATTTGTGGCGTGATTCTTGGTATTGTTTATAAGCGCAAAATGGAAGAGAAGATGGCTCTGTGTCTTCGCCAAGTTGGGCTCCACAATCTGCCGCGATGTATAACAACTTTGCTTTTGGAGGCTTTCAACTCGAGTTCAGCCTCAAATGCACAGAAGTCCTGGGATGTTATTAGTTGGATTGTAGAGCCCCTGTACTCCACGCGTGCCCTATCCTACCGTGTAATTTTCATCGATGTGATCGCGGCATAGATGAGGTATAGGTTACTGTACTTTCTGCGATTCATACACAGTTGCATTGTTCCTGAATGGATGCAAATTTTCACATCGATGTGATCTCTGAATACTTTGTTGTGTTTGCCGTATTAAATATGTGAATTTTTCATTTCGTTTTACTCTGGGTGAGTTCTCTTATTAATTTATCCGTTCAACTTCGAAAGTTCTGCTGAGTGAGTTGTTATACTCAAATTCAGTTATCAACGTTAGCTCATTGCGAAGCATCCCACCATTGAAAACTTCTCTAATTGCTATCAAATTTGTTAATTCACAAGAACCCAACCCACATCTTATTGTATTTAAACCTCGATAACTTCGGACCGACGTATTTCTGATCAAATTTCCCTCGACGGTTTCCTCCCATTCTGGCTCGTCGTGAAAAATGTGGCGCATAAATATATTACTTATGCCAAAAGTACAGGTTGCTTGCTTTATCGTGTATCTGCTGAATCTGAGAAGCGAATAGTGTGGTGAGCCGCCACACACCGACACGACCAAAATGCCATCATACTCGAATCATAAGCTTCCTAATGTTAGGCAATTACAGTTAAATAAATACGCATTGTTTTTCCACCGCCCCCATCTCCTGTATCGCGCTATTTCGTCCCCACAAACCTCCGCACGGTCATTTTTGAGATTATGATGGTCGCTGAACGTAAGTAGAACCCTCGACTTATTCCTAAACTTCCACCCAGATCAAAAACTTGTGCCTATAAACAAAACGGTACCTACCTATCAAAAATCAAAAATAGCCATCTTTCTTCAAATGAAATGATATCATAGAAATTCGAACTCGGTTCATAAACCCATGCGTGATTATATTATGTAGTCAGATGTTCCCTGTCAGTGATAACATCTGGGCTGGTGTCATGTACACCTTATGGTTAACAATGATTGACCATGAATGGTGGGGGGGGGGGGGGGGGGGACGGCGGGCGGACAGAAAGTTTCGTATTCCAGTTTCGGATTCTGCTACCTTGAGACACAAACTCAAATTTTTTGGGAAGGTTAAAAAAAAAATTCCATGCTCGGTTCCAAAAGTCCATTATTGAATTAATAAACCAAACACAGGGAAATGGTTAGTTATTTAGCTGCCTCTCTTGTATTCTAAAGTTATGAATTATTTTCTTAACTCTTGCTGGATTTTTGAAAGCTTCAGAAGTGGTCAGGCAGAAGACGGGAAACCGACACGAAAAGTATGGCAGTTGCTTAAGCTCGCGAAGGACGTGACAAGGTTTAGTGAAACACCGGAGTAGGCGTTGGAGTGAAGGGATGGACCAATAAAGTTAAAAGAATCTTAACTCTCGAGGAAGATAAGTTATCCTTAAGTCGCGCTCCGCTTTGAAACCATAAACAAAGGGTAGTAATGGTGGAGGGGGGTTGATACCTTCAAAAGATACAAGGTAAAAGTTGGGGGTCGGGCAGCTCTGATAAATCGCTAAGTAAGAGGGAAAGTTTTGTGTTGGGTCGGCCTCTAAGTTACATCATTGACACAAAGTAGTGCTAACAACATGGCGACGGTACGAATGCGGGGAAACTGATTGAGATCCTTGCTAGTATGCAGTTCTGATTATACATACATAGGTATATTTATATGTATATAAACAAAAATATTGATTATAAATATGATCATAAAATATTTTTGGATATAATAATTCATTCCTTTCATTATGATGCTTTTGGTTTGATGGTGTACAGTCAGATACTGTTAACGAAATTTGAGCCAAATATGTCGGCTTCCATTTGATTTATACATACTATATTGAATTACAGTACCTTTCAACCTGTTACATTATCATACATTTTCTGTGGTTTCCACCGAAAAAATCCAAATTTGAACACCCGAGATATTTTTGGCTTTTTCTTCGAAAATTCTCTTAGATATTTCATTTTGTCCAAAGAGGTACCATTGTACTGGAAAATGTAATGATTAGTTGTGAGACCATCCTTGAGGAGTCCCCCTCCTACCCAACATTATTTTACCTTGTCAAGTACGAGCTATGGCTTGACTTTTCTATGTTAATTTCCTATTAATGCGTTTGAGCATTTTGGAACTTGATGCAATTAATATACGGCCATCTGTTTCGGAACTGTGAGCTACTTGATACTAACACCCCCCCCCCCCCCCCTTCCAT